>JANFCV010000084.1:1457500-2190000 GCA_024500475.1 Phthorimaea operculella
CTGCTGCTAACAAACCAGCAACAAAATTAAGTTTGTAATGCTGAAAAACCTGATATTTAAACGTTGACTACGAAACCCTATTTGTGGGCGTGTCTGACACGCTCTTGGCCGCTTTTTTGTTTTTCCTTGTACAAAGTAGGTAATAAAAATAACCAGAATCGAATTGAATTTACTTGAATCAAGGTTTTCCTACATTACGTTTTTTCTATGTCCTTTGTAAGCCAACTACGGCATACACAGCATTTTGCAATGTGTACGTCAGAGTAAGGCGAGGAACACACGCAACGTCGGTTTGTGCGTCGTTCATTCGATTCTCCACCCTACCTGCATATGAATACGGTTTGTGTCAAACGGCATCGCACAACGCTGCGTTGTCTGTCAAATCGTTTGACATAAACCGTATTCGTATAAAAATAAGGTGGAAAATCGAACAAACGACGCACAAACCGACGTTGCGTGTGTTCCTCGCCTTAAGTACGCAAAAAGCACTAGGTATAATGTATTCCTAGAATAACCTACGCGGCTCATAATGGAAGCCAAGAATTCTAAAATGAAGCCACTTACAAACATTAACCACCATTGTATGTATGTAATTAAAATAGACCTGGGACGAGGATGTCTAACGACCACGGGTTGCAGGCCCTCCGAAGCACAGAACCATTTTTATGAAGCACCACCTGGTTCATTGTAACTTTATAATTTCACTATTATATGAAAAGATAAATCAACAAAAATGCTTGCGTGTATAAGGCGAGAGACTAAAGGGTAATTGCCCAGGGAATAGACAGCAGAGTTCCTGGAAATTAAACATCTTGCACTACGCTCGCCATTCCGCCTGCCAAGCTAGGCAATACGCCCCGATAGGAGAAGGTCCATGGCCAGCAGTGGACTATTGTGGCTGTTAAGGTACCTATCCCGCCGAGAATCGAACCATTGATCTCCGGATCCTAACACCAAATTCAGACCACTAGACTACAGAGGCAATAGTTACGTAATAAAAGAAAGAAAGCACTAAATCACGTCTCTTTCATCCAAAATCCAGACTCAAAGGCTGAGTCGTAATCGCTCCTAAATCCAGAGACAGCCTAAGAGCCCTCCCACACAAGATATCTTTTTCAGCGTTTTCTCGCCGGAGCGTGATCGCGGGCACGCGTCTAGTTTCGCGGCGTGCACACAGCGATACGACCGCGATACCACAAAATAGAGAGTATATAGAATATTTAGAATTTTCGCGACTGTCAATTATTACATAGCCAGGGTTGCTACTGCCAAAAATCTTAAATTAGAAGAATATCAATACAGCAAATTCTGAGCCAATTTTAGTGTAACAAATATGACGTTCGTGCCAAAACCTACCCTGAGATTCCAGTTACAGGCAGTAAGCGTCAAAATTGTTGCTAGTACTGAGTGAGCCATCTGTAAAGGCGCCCCGCTCGCCGTTTCCCTAATTTGTAGTGATACCGTCGCGTGCTCGCGACGTCTACGAACGATACCAACTGTGAGTTCGCCGTGTAGTCTCCGCAAGCACGCGAAGATATTGCAGACACTCAAAAATCGCTGCGAGCATACCGCTAGTCGCCACGTGCTCGTCGCGATCCGCCGAGAAATCGCCGGTAAAAAACGCTTGTGTGAAGGGGCCCTAAACCATTTTGAAGAATTCACGACTCCTAGAAAATACGACAAACGATTCGCAGTAGGTTTGTCAGCCATCTTGATAGAACCATTGACATTGTAAAATTGTACGACCTTAGATTTTATTTTTGAGATCTTAATCAAAATAAAGATTTAAAGATTGAACCTGATGTTAAGATACTCAGTTGAAAAAGTTGTAGTGTAATGTAGAAAATAATAAAACAAACTGATATAAAATCAGATTTTTCGTAGGTTTTTAGATTAATAATGCTGTCGAATTTTTTAATTTTTTTATTTTCACATAAGTGCATTGAAATCCCAATACATGCATTAATGTAGGTCACATGGTAGGTACCTAGGTACTTCCACGTAAGTTATTAAAACGTTCGGAAATATATAAAATCACAAAAATCCTGCAGCCATCTAAAGTTTACTAATCCGCCATAAATTCCCTTTTGATTTGGACGACTACATTTTTATAGCTTAGGCACAGATAACGTTGACAACATTTTACCAGTACAAAATCCATACTTAGGCAGTTACCAGCAGCGCCTAATGCCTATAAGGTGTGCAGAACGTGTGATACCGGTCGCGGAGCTTCCTTAGGACAAACGAGCAAGATACGGGAGCATCGTTCTACTTAACCCGGGGTATTATCGAGTCAGCTATATGAACAACAAATTTTGTTCAAAAGTTGTACATTGAGATAATGAGATGTCATATTTGTATATTTGTAGCATGTCTCAAGAAGTATTGGACTGTTTCAATTTACTACATGGGGATGTGTACAACTTTACGGTATGTCAATTTAAAAGAATCCTGCAGCCATCTAAAGTTGACTAAGTTTTACCACAATAAGGTCCCATTTGATTTGGACGACTACATTTTTAAGGCTTAGGCGCAGATAGCGTTGACAACATTTTGCCAGTACAAAATCCATACTTAGGCAGTTACCAGAAGCGCCTAATGCCTATAAGGTGTGCAGAACGTGTGATACCGGTCGTGGAGCTTCCTTAGGACAAACGAGCAAGATACGGGAGCATCGTTCTACTTAACCCCGAGGTATTATCGAGTGAGATACATGAGCAACAAATCTTGCTAAAAAGTTGTACATTGCGATAATGAGATGTCATATTTGTATATTTCTCGTACGTCTCAGAAATATTGGACTGTTTTTGATGTTTTACGAGTCGAAAAATGTTTTATTTAAAACGGTTAAGTATTAAGTTAGGTTGAGGGACACCTCACTCGACAATCGCAACTGGCGGTCGCGCGTGTGTGATTGTCGTCCTCCGTGAAGAAGGCTGTCGTAACCAACCTAAACGTAGAGGGCTACACCTTCTACCAACTAAATAACAAGTAAGTCGCGTAAACCTACATAATGGATCCTAAGTGATTCTCTACAGTGAACTATGTTTATTTTTTGTTGGATTACGACTAGCAACGTAGTAACGTCTTTCGGGTGACGGACGTTTACGGTTTGGCTCGAGCAGCAAAAGGGAGTGCAGCAATGAAACAAGTTCTTTTGGTTAGTAAAATAAAACTGTATATTAAAAATAAAATATAGAACTTGTCAACGCGCCCGTAACAGAAGAGGGAATGCTGGCAAGTATTACATCTATGGCTTATATACTAAATTTCGATAGTGGGGTGGAGGTAGATAAGGTAGAACAATGCTATCATGGTAGCCTTGGTAAAGTCGTAAAAGTTTCTAGGATTTTCCGATCGTAAAACTGTTTGTGAGAAAATTGATAACAAAATACTTTTAATTTTTAATAAATATTCATAGGTAATAAAATATAGTTCAAAAAACAAAACTATAAATTAAGGGATGTAATCCGTAAGTTGACATCTCAATTAATTAAGGAATTTCGAAAGGCCCTTTAAGGTATCAGGTATGTGTAACATAACTCCTCCCCCCTTAGCATAAAAATATCTGAAGAATATTTTAATATCTGAAGGATATTTTTACAATAAAATGAACACAAGAAACTCTTATTCTTAACGGTTAATCTTGGTTAATACATTATTATAAGATATAGTTTCTAAATAAGTACTTATAAATTTCATTCTTATAATAATTAGAGTTTATTACTTCTCATGTTATTTAAGTTTTCTTGCAGTATTGTTTTTACTTTCACTTTCACTTCACTTTACTTCACTTCACTTCACTTCACTTCACTTCACTTACTTACTAATGCTTAAAAATTCAATACCCGTAACAAATTAATATAACTAGTGGTTAGTTGTTAACTATGTGTTAAACCTAAATCACTATATTACTGCGATTAATTAAATTAATCAATTAAAATATATAAAATTACATGTTCGGTCTTTTAATATTTTTTAATGGTACTTTTGTGACTCTTTCCTTAGCTCCAATTTTAACAGGAATTACATTTCTAATCTTCTGTCCTACAACAAGTGCTGGTTCGTATCTAGGTTTATCTTTACCACGTCTCTGATTAACTAATTTACTAAATATCGTATCCCCTACATTAACGTCTACGCTTTCTCCTGGTCTTTGACGATTTTCTTTTTGTTGGTTCATTTTAGAAGTTAAATATTTATACAAAAATGAAGTTCGTTTAGCGTGATCTTTCATTAATTGTTGCATGTACATTTTATCAAATGCAACATGAAATACACTATTAGAATCAGTGTGACCAAAAACAACTTCAAATGGAGTTAATTCCGTTGCCGAATGAATTGTGCTATTATCCTACTAATATTATAAAGGCGGATGTTTGTGTGTGTGTTTGTTACGACATCACGCAAAAACGGCTGATTAGATTGACATGAAACTTTGCAGAAATATAAAAGGGCATCTGGAATAACACATAGGATACTTTTTACCACGGAAAAATGTCTCATTCCCACGGGATCACGCATTTTCCAATATTTTTGAAATAGGTGGCGTGACTGAGCCGATTCGCGTTTTAAGCGTTTTCGCCGAAAACTAACAGCGACATCTCTTGGCGAATAATGCTTTTAATTAATAATAGGTTGCAGCGGGTGAAACCGCTGACGGGCAGCTAGTATGCCATAATAGCGTATGTCATAACAGTTGAGGCGTCTGTTATCTTATATTCGTATTTAGCTAATCTATAAATTTCTATCAAAGTTGAGTGAAATCTTTCAATTAAACCCATACTATTCGGATTATTTGGTGTACCAATGTGTATATCAATTTTATAAAAGTTTAATAATTCACGCATTAATGCATTATTAAATTCAGAGCCTGGGTCACAACTTATGATGTTTGGAGTACCATAATGAGAAAAATATTTGATAAGTGCCTTGACAACTTCCGGTGTAGATCTATTTAAAATGTTGATTGCTTGTCCAAGTTTGGAAAATGCATCAATTATAGTCAGATATAATCTTCCGTCAATTGAAAATAAATCTATAAATAATTCTTCAAAAGGTTTGTGTTGCGTTTGAGTCAACTGAAGTCGAGGCTTTATAGGATTTCTATCATATTTCATTCGTTTACATAACGAACAATTATTTACAACTGTAGTGACAGTTTGTATCATATTGTTCCAATAATAATTTCTTTTAATACGCATAAGCGTTTCTCTGATCCCCTATGACAAGTTTTCCTTCGTGATAAGCATGAACTAAGCTTACTTGTTCATCTTCATCATCTACATAAATAACTCTCTCCGTGCATTCCGTTAAATTAACTGGATTATTCGAAAACAATTCACTTACAATTTTATTGAAAATATCTCTTTGAGATTTATCCTCAAAATAAATAAAATATTTTTCCCTTGCTCCATATGATCCTTTAGGAAATCTTTAATGAAATTAACGTTATCTCGTGGTAATCTCACTTCTATTATCTTTTGATTATGACGAGAAATATTTTCAACTTTTATCTCATCTTTATACCAATTAAATACTAATATTTGATTACTTTTGGAATCGACCGCTTCGTTAATTATCGGTATTGGTAATGTCCTATCTCCTGAGATTACTTCCTCCTCGTTATCCTCAATAATTTCTACATCAGATGCCGATTGTTCAGAGGCTGTTAATGTCTCTTCATCTGAATCTATGGTTGCGCAATTAGAACTATCTTTAATCCTACTTGTACTTGGTTCAGGTGGCTGAACAACATCTTCATTTGTACTTGGTCCAGGTGACTGAACATCTTGTTGACTGTCTCCTAATTGTCTCCTAATTCCTTTAATGAATTTTCTAAAAACATTGACTTTTATTCTAGATAGCGCATCAGCGTTAGTATTCTGCTTTCCACTACGATAAAGAACTTCAAAGTCATATTCTTGAAGTCGTAATCTCCAACGTGTGAGTTTACTATTTGGTTCCTTCAGTTCATAAAGCCATGCTTATGGTCTATGGTCAGTATAAATGTAAAATTTCCTCCCGTAAAGATATGGCCGGAAATGTTTTACTGCCCACAAAATAGCTAGTAACTCTCGTTCTATTGTACTATACTTTCTTTCAGTTTCACTTAGCGTTCGACTTGCATAAGCTACTGGCTTATCGCTGCCTATGTTACCTTGAGATAACACCGCGCCCAGTGCAAAATCAGAACTATCAGTTGTTAGTAAAAATGGTCTCGTGAAATCTGGAAATTGCAACAATGGAGCATTAACTAGTAAATCTTTACAACTTTGAAACGCTGTTGTATACTCATCATCAATAACGATTTTCTTATTTTCTTCAAACAATTAGTTAAAGGTTTGGTGACTTTCGAAAAATCTTTGATAAACCTCCTGTAATATCCAACTAAACCTAAGAAAGATTTTATTTCTTTTACAGTTTTAGGGATTGGATATTGCAAAACCGCTGAAACTTTATCTTGATTAGGCTTTAAACCTTCCTTTGTTATAGTATGACCTAAGTACAAAATTTCCTTTTTTAAAAATTCCGATTTATCAAGTTGGACCTTTAAATTTGACTTTCTCAAGGTGTCAAAAATAACTTTGAGCTTTCGTATATGCTCATCTAATGTACTTGAAAATACAATGATGTCATCTAAATACACAAGACAATGGATTCCTTGCAGTCCTCGCAAGATATTATCCATAGCACGCTGAAATGTAGCAGGTGCTGTTTTTAGTCCAAATGGCATCCTTAAAAATTCATAATGACCAAATTGAGTGCTGAAGGCAGTTTTAGGACGATCTGATTCATTTATTTCAATTTGATGGTAACCGCTTGCTAAATCTAATGTTGAAAAATAAATGCTATTTCCAAGTTTATCGAACAAGTCAGAAATATTTGGTAATGGATATTTATCATCACAAGTAACTTCATTTAATTTTCTGTAATCGATTACCATTCGATATTTTTGTTCACCTGAAGCATCCAATTTTTTGGTACGAGGTGTACAGGTGCACTCCATGGTGAAAAACTTGGTTGTATGATGTTATCGTGTAATAATTTAGAAACTTGGTTTTAATTTCTTCGGCTTGCAATGGCGATTGTCTATATGGTTTAACATATATAGGGTCGTCATTTTTGTTCGAATAAAGTGTTTTACTTCATTCGTGAAAGTAAGTGGTATTCCCTCACAATAAAATATGTCTTTATATTCAGTACATAAATGAGAGATTATTTCTTTTTCCTCTTCATTCATGTGATCAAGTCTCAATTTTTCTTGTAAATTTTCCAACAATAACGTATCGTAAGATTGTTCTAAGTAATTAACTTTACAACAGTTTACTTGATTATCGTCAATTTTAGTTACTTTAAAAGGTGCTGTTATAATTAAATCCAAATATTCTGTACCGCTATTCTGAATTATAGTGAATGCGAAACCTTTATTACAACTTACTAGGGCCTGTGGCATACGCAAGTGAGAGTTGAATTCTTGGAATTCTAAGATTCCCTGACCATTGTATAGGTCGGTCGGTACTTTCACTCTCTGTTCACTACGTGGTGACAAAGTAATGCTTATCGGTGTAAACGGTAAGCTACAAGGTCGCTGAAAGTAAATGGGTATGACCGCTTGTTCTGTGACTAATAATGATTTCTCTAAATTTATTACTGCTTTTAAGTCAAACAATAAATCACATCCAATTAAACCATGATATGCCTCTCCAATATCATATACATAAAATTTACATAATTTATCCGTGTTAAATATTGAAAAAAGATTTATGATCACGGCTTTATCGTGCTTACTCATCGAGTGTGTGCTAACAACTTCAAAAGGTTCATGAATAACATGATTCGAATAATGCAATTGTACCAAGTTAGGACTTATGAATGAACGGGTACTTCCAGTATCAATCATAATTTTAGCATCAATTTGAGGAATAAAATATACGGTAATTCTAACGAATCATTTATTCTTGTGCTGTAGTTTTGAGGCTTTTATATGAAAATTTGCAGCTTCGCGTGTATCTTTACGCGTGTTGCAATTATTTAAATTCGATCTGTGACTCGGACCTGCCTGTTGGCTAGTCGAAGGCTGTGGCTGTGACTGTGACTGCGCTGCTTGCACTTGTCTGTTGCCATAGTTAAAACGATTTTGGAAAGGTCTATTATTAAAAGAGTTCGGATTGCGGTTGTACGCAGTACGAACTTGATTGTTCGATGCATTATACTGAGGTAGATGCGTTTGTGGTTGTATAGCCCTTGGTGGGAAAGTTTTCGTAAATGTCTTATTATTACTATTATTATGACGATTTACGTTTTTCTGAGAACTAACATTTAACTTATGTTTCATCTCGTATTGGATTTGAAAATTTTCCTCCTCTAAAACTATTTCTACAGCTTCTTCTAGAGTAGAAGGATTTTTTATCTTTACTAATCTTATCAATTCCTCAGGGAGGTTGTATAAGAAAACATTTAATGACGTTTTATTATAAATGTTCATTTTGCTTTCGCGCAAATTCTCATCACTTTGATTAATTTTCGCAAATAAGTTACTACGAATTCTTTTAATGCGATTAGCAAATTGCAAATATCGCTCATTGGGATTAATCTTTAAAGTTTCAAGTTTTATCGCAATACATTCTTCTGATCTAGGATCTCCGAAATGCTGATTTAAAACATCTTTTAATCCTCATAATCATGAATATCATCTCGCTCACTTATCAAAGCGGATGCATCACCAGTTAACCTGCTGGTTACTACATGCAAATTATATTGCTCTTGCATTTCATCACCCCCATACAAAGAAAGGACATATTCACATTTCTTTAAAAAAATATTTAGCGTACGGTAATCACCGTCAAATCGGGGTATAATATTAACTATCTCACTAGGAATGATTCTAATTCCCTCCATTTTATAAAAATGTATCAATTAAGATAATTATTAGGCTAACACGTTTGTTCCGCCTATAAATTTAAAATGTCGTAAGAGTACCAATAAAAACTCGCGTTAAATTATATCGCTATGCCCATTAATTTATCGCAGTTTACACATAAAATTAATTATTATTTGTTTTTGATCAGTTTGCCGCTATGCGTCTTATAAACTGGGTCAAAGACAATAAATCACACAATAAAGTACACAATAAAATATTTCAAAAATACACAGTGAAATATAAAAATCGCTCGTGCGTAGAAAATATTACTCAGGATGACTTGTTTCACACAGCATCAATTGTTGGATGTATTGCGTGTGCAATTGAAGTAATTTTTGCATTAGTTCTCGTACTATAGTGATAATTGCTTTCAGAAGCTCTCTGTGTTGTCGACAATTTCTGCCGCTATGAAGAGTTTGATATTGCTCCTGCTGATAACCCTCTCGCCTTGGGTCTGGATACGGGAACATTAAATATGGTTGAGGAAGAAACCTGATCTTAAGTTTCCACCGATTCCCCCTTATGCCTGGTGTAGGCTAGGCTTACGTGACCGTAGATTAAGTTGGTTGCTGCTGTCGAGCTACGCGGTGCTGCGTCGTACTATGTGCCTTGCAGTGTCGTGTAGTGACGAGCTGTGCCGTATCGCTGCCGTCGTGCTGAGTCGTTGTGCTTTCTTCCCGTCTACCTTGCCGTCAGGGAACGCCGACTTCGCGCCCGATGTGACAAATTACGTTCTTTTTTGTGCTCAATGCTAGAGAGCAACTCTAGATTGTGATAATCTAGATGCACAATCCCAACCGTGCTGCGCCAGTAACGTCTTTCGGGTGACGGACGTTTACGGTTTGGCTCGAGCAGCAAAAGGGAGTGCAGCAATGAAACAAGTTCTTTTGGTTAGTAAAATAAAACTGTATATTAAAAATAAAATATAGAACTTGTCAACGCGCCCGTAACAGAAGAGGGAATGCTGGCAAGTATTACATCTATGGCTTATATACTAAATTTCGATAGTGGGGTGGAGGTAGATAAGGTAGAACAATGCTATCATGGTAGCCTTGGTAAAGTCGTAAAAGTTTCTAGGATTTTCCGATCGTAAAACTGTTTGTGAGAAAATTGATAACAAAATACTTTTAATTTTTAATAAATATTCATAGGTAATAAAATATAGTTCAAAAAACAAAACTATAAATTAAGGGATGTAATCCGTAAGTTGACATCTCAATTAATTAAGGAATTTCGCAAGGCCCTTTAAGGTATCAGGTATGTGTAACATAACTACGTTGCGTTGTGACTTTGTTATGTAAGCGATACAAAACATAAAAAGTTTTACGAGTAATTAAATTCTAGACGATAAGACGTTCTCACTGCAGCAAAAGGTCGAACACGGTTTTAAAGAAACAAACAATTAATGTCATTAGTGCAGAAATGACTTTAATCTCACCTTCGTACTCAACAAAACGGTCATTAACTCTCAGACAGTGGTTCTTTAATTACACAGGTGCGTGAGAGACAATGTATAAAATGAGTTATTATTCGTTTGCTTTTAACCGGCTTCAAGAAAATGGTTATCAATTCAAGACGTACGTCATTCTCATATTCTTATTCTGATACATTGTCATATGTATGTTTTAGTAGTTGCGATGATTGAGTTAGGTTGTGAACGCATGTTTCACCTTTATCTACTATCTAATGACTTGATATGAATTATTCTTTTTAAAATATTTCGGCATTTTGAACCGCAACCATTTTTATCATAACTAGTTCAAAGTTTTCGTGACATATTTTAGGTAAGACAATATGCGTTACTCCACCGTTAACTGTATTGTTTGTTAAGTTATGGCTTGTTTCGATATTTTATTTCATTTTCTCCCCGAGTGAGTGAACTACATACTCAAAAACTTGCATACGCAAAACACTCCATTAATCTATTACTCACAGATTACCATGACTAGCCCCCATTTGAACCCTAAATGAGCCAAAATGCAAAACAAGTTAAAAATATTCTTTTCGACTTGAAACTCTATATTGGGAATTTTTGCGTGCGAAAGTCATCTACTTATTGTGCTTCATACATAACTGCCCTAATCAATTTGAACACAACCTAAGCATTAAGAAATTTGAGTAGGTAGTAAAAAGTTTGATACAAGTTGTTAGGCCAGTCGTTGCGGCACGAACTTTCGTGTACTATTTCAGAAATCAAACTTTCGGGAATTAAGCTCTTGACACCTCACAAGTACTAATAAGTAAGTATTTGGTTTAGTGGTGTTGTTGATAAAATGCAGGTCATAAGTGACATTACTTGATTCTGATAAGATACTGAATGACATCAAGTAAGTGAATTCTGTAGGTTTTTATCTATTACGTATATCTGGTAGTAATGGTTAAGGTTAGTAAATAATGCGAAACATATCGGTTCTTATCATCAATCGTTTTCTTATCACCTCACGCTTTTAGCTGATAACAACAAGAATACTTAAATGGCACACAAAAAAGACTACAAAGACTGTAGAGTTTGTGGTGTTTGAAGGGTTAGTAGAGTTAGGATGTGTAGATTCAGAAGCTTAGCTCTAATTGAGATCCGACACCCTATTCAGTCAAGCTTTTGGTAGTCAATATGCTATCTTATTTTTGGTGAGTTCTACTTTGTGCAGTCATATCGTGCTGATATGGGTCAATCAAGTAACTGCCAGAATCTCTTGAAATTGCTTTAATCAAGAAGATCAAACGCCAAATGAGCGAATCTCCCTACGACACCGCGAGTATTAACAAATTACGACATTATGAGTGTAAATGAAAGTGGCGGAGTGATAGATCACTTTGTGAGAGAGTATAGACGGAGCGAACAGCGCTTAACTCAAACTCGGTAGATGCAACACCATAAAAACACGGATAAACTGTTCTATGGATATACAAGAATACCCAGACCCAGAGCAGAAATCATCATACAAATGTTAACCAGGCTAGGAATCAAACTCGGGATCTTTGAGCCCATGGTAAGTGTACTACTGTTCATGCCGAGTTTGTCGACGACTTCTTATTACACATTTCAGTCTATGTACTTAAATAGTTCATTGATACCAAGAAATCCTTTGTAAGAATGAAATTAAATAGTAAACCTTGGTTCTTAATTGTAAACAGTCATCACGTTATCTGTCAGAAACTGTGCTTCTGCAACTTAGCTTCCGATCAAAATGTAGAGATGTTGCTAAATACATGTTAATATTTTTCACCCGCTTTTCCCAGACTAACGTGCCATCAACCTCAGTTATTCAGTCAGAAATGGCACTTTAAGTATCTCCAGCCATCAGCCGTTATACAAACTGTATAGTGTCGAAAAGCCGGCCACGACTTTCCCAGCTAAGATGGATGGCGTGAATGTTAGAACGTTATCGCAAACGATGACACGATGTTTTGAAATGTACTTCGCGGCTTGCCGCCGATTTGGGTATATTTTGTGCAAATGTTTGAAAAGTGGTTTATAATGTTGTACTGTATTTTTTAACTTAAACAAGTTCTGTGGAGTGAAAACGAGGTGAGGTGGAAACTGGATGAGGTTAAGCAAGGGTCGTGCTTAGTGCTGGCTGATGTCGAATATTAAGCTGATGATAATAATACTGAATACTATTTTAACAGATTTTAAGAACAGCTCATAGGAATTGTTACATGAAGTAGGTAGATACTTTAAAAAAGAAAAATATTTATCGCTAGCTAGTATCAAGTCATATTCTATGTAATCTATTTTTAATTGGAACATTTAATTGGACACTCGATGCAGAAAGCCTACATTTCAATTATCTAATCAGGTCAAGTGTGTACTCAGAATGTACTTCTGGCAGACTTTTCGCCCTACAAATTCCCAGCAGAGAAGTAGCTATTTCATTTACCCTGCCCTGACGCCCGATTTAGATTGAGTTACATTGCTGGGTCATCATCATCATCGTCATCATTCTCAGCCCACATCCACCCACTGCAGAGAATAGGCCGCTTCTCTACAGCCCAATCTTCATGGTCCTGTGCCATGCCACCCTCGTTCAGTGAGGTTCTGTAAGCTTGACGATATCGTCGGACCATTGAGCAGTTGGTCTGCCTACTGACCTCTTGACCACCACTCTGTAACCGATTTTGTCCACCGATTCTCACTTCGATTCGCTAAGGCATCTTAAGGTGTTAGAGATCGCCGCTGTCAAAATAACTGGTTCATATCGGTTTGTACTTGAGATACTATAATCAACGCGGCACGCGCACGCCATGCATATTGATACGACACTATCATATAGATGCCGCTCTACACCGCGTACAGCACCCGAAATTTAATTTCACCTTTAAGTTTATTGTGTTGACATATACTCTAAGGTTGACGTCCATACAACGCAATGTAAGCCAAATCGGGCCCTGTCGGCAGGGTAGTGAAATACCCAGTTTCGCATGAATTTCTCGGAGAACAAACAACAGGCGGTATCGCGAAGGACATCGGTGTTTCCTCGGGCGCTCTCTTTGATCGTGGGCTTCAGTTCGACATCGACAGTCAAGGGTCAACGACCGGGACGCGAATATATGAACTCAGTAGTAAATAGAAATTTAAAAATACATGTATGCAAAATTATTATGAAGCAAGCAGGCTTCGAACATGCGCTTTATTATCAGTACTAGCGAGCCCGGTGATGCAAGGTGGTGATTCCATTTTTGAGAAGGTTTCTAATTTTAGTTACTTACCAAAATTATAAGAAAAGTATGTGCATCAGATACAATATTCTTTATTAAGATATTAAGAGAAAAGCCGCTAGTTTCACGGCATTAAAAGCCTATCTAGGCGGGTAAGTAAAAGACACTAACATTTTCCACGTTTAAAGCTCTTTGCTCGTAAAGTTTTATCATTTCATCATAGGGATCAATGTTCTAAGGTTAATGAACTCAATTTCTGTTACTGTTATCTTTGAAAATAGTACTACTTTCCATATTGATCTTTGTAATAAGCTAAGAAAGTGGGTTTATTAGGTGTAGGTGCCTACGTATACGAACGCTATGCGTGTATAGTTTATTAGGAACAACTTGTAAGGTATAAAATCAAACTCATGATAGGAAATTGTTAAATTAACAACCTTTCAGCTTATCCCGGACCGTGAAAACTACTAGGCTGTTTTTCTGGAAATGAGAAGTTTTCCCTCAGTAAAAAGTAACAGCTGTCTGTCACTCTTCATCTTATCAACTATCTATACTCAAGTCATAACATAAAATCATTTCGTTCGATTCGGTCACGAAAGACAAACAAACAAACAACATTTCCACTCATTATACCTATCAGAGAGTGCGGAAGCAGCAGGCAAGTTTCATTAAAAGTGATAGTACATTTTGATGTGCCTACTTAATAATCTTCACGCCCACTTCATAATGAAGCCATCATGAGCAAAATGAGCAAAACAGATTACACTTAGCACGTAAAATTATATATTCTGTGCCTACACTCAAAATATTATACAATGTCGAAAGGCAGGTAAGTTTTATCAAAAGTGATAGTGAATTTGATGTAATAATCCTCACTCTCGCTTCATAATTAACACAATCATAAATTATGATCACAGACAACACAACAACACAGTATTTTATACCTACAGCATGCTCGTAATAGACACATTAGCATAATTTTGCTCGAGACCACGATACGCATTAGTAAATTCGTGTTGCTTTGTTGCGGATTACTGTAACACACTAAGTAGGTAAGTGGTTTGTTGTGTTTCTTTAACAGCCACAACAGTCCACTGCTGGACATGTGCCTCTACCGTTTGGGAAATATTTGCCATACACGCCATGCTCGGCAGGCGGATTGGTATAAGCGCCGCTGGCAGTCCAATGTTTGTTGTTTTTGAGATTTTTCTCGAAACTGACCCGGCAGATTTTTATTTTATCTTAATTATGTATGGCTATGTAGTAATGTATGTAGTAATTTATTTTGTGTTCTCGATCCTCCCTTAGGCTTATGGTAGGCTTAAAAACCAAGCGACTGTCAAATGACTGGTTTGTATGGGGAACCAGAAAGACCGAGCGTCGGCGTCGTTGCGGAGCGCAATGGCGCCGTCACGTTGACAGCGCGCTGAGAAGCTTAGAGTTTGTATGGGATGCGGTCGGGTTTTTCTACAAGACCGCAGCGTCGTTGTCGCGACGCTTGGAAAATAAGGGCACCATTATTTTCAATTCTCAGTATTTATAAAGATAAAGATGAGGTTACTTATCCTAACTTCAGTGACCGCGTGAATCAAATGAACTCAAATTATGGCCATAGACCACATTCGCCCAGTCGCCTTTATGAATGGAGGATGTAAATATTATGTATCCGACTCTAAGATAATCAATTTCATCGCCAAAATTCTATATCTACCACCAAAAACAATAAGTATGAGGTCGCAAGTTTGACCGTCCCTTGCCCTAGTCCCTCGGTAGGTTCCCAAGGGAGAGATCAATTTGGTCAAGTAATGGATAAAGGGTCCATCCAAATCTGACTGGTATAAACAAATTGCTTTGTTCTGTAAACAAAAAAGCAATATTTTGAAAAGCTCTTCGTGCTTACTTTCAAAAATCTACGTATAAGCATAATGTTTATGGAACAGTAATTGTTCGTTTGTTGTACAAAATCCATAATCTCCGAAAACACTAAACCGATTTCATGTCTTTCAACATTAGAATATCGTAATACTACATTTTACAGCAGGACAATGTCTTTATTTCCACGTACAATGGCTCTAGCGATAAAATGAGTGGGAAAAGGGTAGAGAAAATACGAAATGCATCAGGTGCCAATGATTGCAACATTAAACATAATGAACGCTCTTTATTTTAATTAAGATAGATCAACGGAAACGACATTAATAAATTTAATTAATTGAAGATTCGTATCGTATTGCACGTTAAAATTAAGAATTAATCTAGCACAGCTACGAAAATATAGTTGAAAGATCAGTTCAGATGAAATTAAACACATTTCCGATAAGTGCAATCGCATGCTTAAGTTCCATTGCAAATATCATCACCAGCGTTTCGAAATAAGTACGAACCTAAAATGTACTCGTACGTAGTATAATATAATACTAATAATACTTAGGAGCCTTTCTCTGCACTAGTATGTTGCCACATATCTGCGCGAGTACGAAACCATTAAAGCTTAGTAGAGGCAGTTACATTTCCCGCTCTAAGGTTCGTGTCCACCAGTTAAATAAATACAATGAAAAAGTTACTGTGTGTGTAACTAAACGTCAAATTTAAATTCTGATTGATTAGACTGTTTTGGACCAAATATGATGATTATGACGAAAAAAAAAACGAAGAACACGATGATTGTCATAGAAACTTCCGAATATTTTCATGTTTTTTATTCTTTTGTGTAAAATATTGTATTGTAAGTATATTTATTTCACGTAGCCTGTTTAGCGTCCCATTACAGGTACCTACTCACCATGCTTGGCGGATTGGTGAGGGCAATGAAAGATGTTGCATCTACAGTAGAACGCTACTGCTCATATTTGGATAAATAATGAATGTCTCTTTTTGCGACAGGGCAGGACCAAACAGACTTATACTGTGGACGTATGGTATTCAGTCAGTAGTGACGTTACTATTACCTACGTACCATTACTATGGTTTATGATCGTGGACATAAGTGAGATACCTCAAGTACCCTTCCTTGTGCAGTCGAGTCTAGGAATGCGGGGTCTTTTAAACATTTGTGGCTATGACGGGACTTAGGTTTTTTGGTAAGGAACCGCTAGGATCTAATCTGAAAAATTAGATAAATGATTGCCTCGCTGCTCTCGGTAGATTGAGTCGGCGTACTTGTGAAATGAAGCAATCAAACATAAGACGGAATCGTCATATCTTTATACATCTGATAGTTACCCAGCTATTTTAAAAATGCACCTCTAGCTGTCAAAATCATAGTTTGAAGTACATATTGCAAATAAAAGGATTATAAAATTGTTGGCTTCATTTTGTATGACAGTGCCTTTGGATAGTGCTCGATTAAGCTGAAAAAGATATTGGACTACCGTACTTATTTTGAGTTAAGAATTATAAATTGCAATACACATCAAAACTCAAAAACACCTGCGGGAAAGATGAGCTATTCTGAGCCGGCACCGCACGCACGACATTCACCACAATACTTTACAATTCGAGAAGTGAATGAACACCTTAGCTACCAAACCGGCATGTCGGTAGAGAATAAAGAAATTACATGCCATGATTACATACAGACAAACACACTCGACTGTTTATAGATAAACAGCTCGGCGCACAATAGTCGCTTTCAACTGTACAGTACAATGTCTCTTGATTCGACAATTGTCTCTGGCTGTTAAATGAATTAATTGTTTTGTAATTTTCTTGTGAGAATATATAACTATTTGTTGGAGGTATGTATGAGAGTGTCGAGCTTCATCAGGGTTGTCGAGGATGTAAGTTCATCGTCCGCCTGTATGAGGCCACTGCTGATAGGTATAGCTCTCTCTTGTACGCCACTGACTATACTTGGTTAACCTCATTCCATTTATCTCCGTGTAACAGGCCGTGTGATGCCGGCTTAGAATAGCATCACCCCAAATCAACCCGTGGGTGTCGTAAAAACCGACTAAGGGATATTCATCCAGGGAATGGGCAGCAGCGTTCCCTGTAAATGCAACATCTTACACTGCGCTCGCCAATCCGCCTGCCAAGCGTGGTGAGTAGGGCAATACCCTCCGATAGGGGGAGGCCCATGTCCAGCAGTGGACTGTTGTGGCTGTTATGGTATGGTATTTATCTCCAGGGTTGATCGGGTCGTTAGTCGACACGGTGTCCCACATGGGAGACGAAGAACTAAGACAACATTTTCCGCTCAAGTACTCGTATACCCCAGCCGTTGTCGGTTCAAGGATAATGTTTATTTGAACAGAATTGGGTAAGCCATTGTCCAGCAGTGAACTAATAGGCAGGTCAATCTATTGGGATTTTAATGCACTCACAGTGCTATTATTATTCTCACAAGTGAAAATAATAATTAGAAAAAAATGTCATAAATCGACCGGGAATCGAACCAGGGCCGCATGGGTAAACAAACGCCCCACCGCTCTGCCACTGAGCTATCGATGCACCGGTTGATGAATGCCAAATTTTCTATATATAGCTCAGTGGCAGAGCGGTGGGGCGTTTACCCATGCGGCCCGGATTCGATTCCCGGTCGATGTATGACATTTTTTCTATTTCTTATTTTCACTTAATAGGCAGGTCGTTCGAGTGTATTTTATCCAAACACCATAGATTTTGGACTGAGAACATCAATCGTTGTTCTAGTCTACTCACAGGAATACTTTTTCCGCCAATCGCTTCCACATGAAAATTTATCATGATATATTTTTTTCAGCAATATAGGTACACATAACCTATTGTATCATTCAACTTACCTTACAGATACATACCGTTATACAAACGTAATAAATTTAGAATAAAAATAGTTTATTTCACCTAGAGGTACATAATTATTAATTACACATAAAATGAATAGTTATATTTAAAAACACCGGTAGTAAAAGCATAAAGACATCTCATTCGTGACTGGTTTCACGATAAGCATTTCAATTATTTCTAATTACTTAAAAGATAATGGAAGTCAGTCTCTTCAAATAAATATAATGGCTTATACCGTGTAGTAGCTGCTAATAATACTGCCACCCCTAGTCCACGGCTAAAAGGCAACATAGAGTTTATGACCTCGTCTGTCGACTACGGTCAACCGCATGGTGGCGGTGATACCACCTACATACAATAGCATTCCCAGGAGGGTTGACGTCAGGTCATAAAACATTGACAAATCCTTTAGCTACATGACTTTGTGATCTAATAAAACATGTAGCGCCGATCCCAACTGATTTGGGATAATAGTCCGAGCGACGGCAGGTCTCAACCATATCTCTCAAAAGAATAGAATATTTTAGCTATGTACGGGTAGAGGAGCTCTAGTACTTCGGATTGGTCGTGGTCTGCCACGGCGCAGCTTGGCACGTTTGGCGGAGTAGCTAAAAGTTTGCCCTCTGAAAAAAAGTTAAAAATATCTCATCGAAGAATAGAATGAGACATGGCTGTAGCGATAGGAGCAGTTTAGTAAAGCATATAAATCTTGGTCTGCCGGCTGCTATCTTGGCACGTTTTGCGGAGTAGCTAAAAGTATGCCCTCTTAAAAAAGTTAAAAATATCTCATCGAAGAATAGAATGAAAATATATCGTACCGATAGCTTGCTTGAGTCTGTCTACATATATACTGGTCTGCCTGGCCACAGCCTGGCAGTTTTCCCAGTCCGACCACTTTTACTTTTTTTTAGTAAAAATTTTATCTCTTCGAATAAAAGAATAAAAATATGTCGTACCGATAGCTTGCTTAAGTCTGCCTAGAAAAATACTGGTCTGCCTGACCACAGCCTGGCAGTTTTCCAGGTCCGACTCACTTCTATACACTGACAAATTTTCATTTTATTGGCGGGGCCCACTCCCTAATAAACAAAGTCAGGGTCACTGAGAAATTTACTGAGAGTGAAAAGTGATCGCATCGGAGAAACTACCGGACTGAGCTCAGGCAGACCAAGGGATATGTGTTCAGCTTTAAATAAACTATTATTACAACTTACTTTCATTCTGTTATTCGAAGAAATAAAAATTTCTCAAAAAAAAGTAAAAGTGATCGGAACTGGAAAACTGCCAGGCTGTGGTCAGGCAGACCAGTATTTTTCTAGGCAGACTTAAGCAAGCTATCGGTACGACATATTTTTATTCTTTTATTTGAAGAGATAAAATTTTACTAAAAAAATTAAAAGTGGTCGGACCGGGAAAACTGCCAGGCTGTGGCCAGGCAGACCAGTATATATGTAGGCAGGCTCAAGCAAGCTATCGGTACGATATATTTTCATTCTATTCTTCGATGAGATATTTTTTACTTTTTTAAGAGGGCATACTTTAAGCTACTCCGCAAAACGTGCCAAGATAGCAGCCGGCAGACCAAGATTTATATGCTTTACTAAACTGCTCCTATCGCTACAGCCATGTCTCATTCTATTCTTCGATGAGATATTTTTAACTTTTTTCAGAGAGCAAACTTTTAGCTACTCAGCCAAACGTGCCAAGCTGCGCCGCGGCAGACCACGACCAATCCGAAGTACTAGAGCTCCTCTACCCGTACATAGCTAAAATATTCTATTCTTTTGTGAGATATGGTTGAGACCTGCCGTCGCTCGGACTATAAGGGCAAGAAACTGATTTAGGAAGTTTCGTAACAATAATAATTTCGTCATATTTGAAAATGTTTGAGACAAAAGACGAATTTAAAAAGGTCATAGAAACCATGTGGCGCACTTAATTCACAGCTTAGAAACTTCTGGTTTTTGACCATATTTTTAAAATGATACTCATCAAAATACGCAAGAAGTAACACGAGCAAAAAACATAAAGTTTCCCTGTAGAGCTGTGGATAACTACAACTTGGTATTTTAGACACGACAATTACTTGCCCAGTTTTTGTTCAAATTTCGCAAGTAATCGTCTTCTCCATTGACCATTGTAGTGGTGATTTGGTGCGTCTAATATTCTGCTCGGTACGAATGCCACTTTGAATATCCAGTTATCCAGGGAATGGCGGTGTTCGTAAGCATTTTTGATCAACTTCAAAAATGAGGTTAACTTAATTCTGAATGAAATATTCTCGGATTTCAATTTTTTTTATATGTAGGCCTCTAAGCCTAACCTTATTCTCTTAGCATAACCTCTAAGCCTAGCCTAACCTAACGCTTCCTACTAATTGTTCGAAGATAAGTCTCTCTCTCTCTTCGTATGGGACCCCGAGTCGTTCAACGACCCAATGAACCCTGGTGTCAGAGTTTTTCAACCGCCTACTGCAAGTAGCAGGCCTCTGACATGGTTGTGTAATGACCACCATCATAGACAGCAACCGGGACCGACGGCTTAACGTGCCCATCCGAAGCACAGAACCATCTTACTTTGTACTGCTACTTGTTACCTACGAAGGTAAGTTTGTCCTCGAATCCTAAAAATGTTCTAAGGCGATTTTAGTGATTCTGATTTTATTGTGTAGGATCATTATCAATGAACTTTATAAAAACACGAAAAATTGAGAGCGCAACTTTCTTGGAGTCGTTTTGTAAACGAGCAATGGACATTGAATGGTCTTAAAAGCTGAATTCAGCGCAATTTGAGACCGAACAGTAGAAATGGGCAGCCATTGTTGGGTTTTTATCATGTCGTTGGCTTTAAGAGAGCGGCTGACATAAAGTCGCGGAGTCGTTTACAGAATCTTCTAGACCCAGTGATGTTTTTAAAAGCTTTAGGCTGTCCAGAGATCCAAGTGGGTACTTAGGTACGACATTGAGTTATGTAGAGTCACAGAGCAAACATTTAGAGAGGATTTTTTCTAAAGAAGTCAAGTGAAGAGGGTTAAATAACATCATGCGACGACGTTAAATTAAGTAAGGTGCGTGAATAGACTTCAAGTCGTTTGTCAAACATGAATGCAAATTCGCATCGCAGTCTTAAATTTTTGACTGATACTTATGGTGCGATATGAATTGTTAATTTAATGTCCAGAAGGAACTTTAAAATACATATTTAATTTTTAGAACATCTGAAATTTACTTCTGCTACTACAACATTTTCCCGGCATTATGTTATACATACAGACCTTCCTCTTGAATCGCTCTATCTATTACAAAAAACCGCATCAAAATCCGTTGAGTGGTTTAGGAGGAGTTAGCGAACACCTCGACAGACAGACAAACGCAAAAAGCGACTTAATATTATACTATGTATTGATAATGGCAAAGCTTTTTTGAATACGAAACCCCAAACATCGAAGTGGCTCGTTAGTCAATATCATGATCATGATCTGCAATAACTTTTAATGCTTAGCATTCTTAAAAAACTTAATTTCGATTCCATTGTTAAATATAGCACTATAACGGCATATTTCAATCAGCACAGAGCAAAAACTCTTCAAGACACAACATAAAAACTGCAAGAGCGTGTCAGACACACCCATGAATAGGGTTTCGTAGTTAATGTCAGCTCACTAGCAAAAACAATGAAATATCATTCTTCTGTGTTAGAAAGTAAGTAAATTTTGTAGCAGGCTTCTTTGCAGAAGTATGGTTGCCAACCATAAATTGAAAAATAATTAAGTACTTTGTCTCAAAACTTGAGTGATAGTTTATCTAATAACCTCCTCAATAACCAAGACGTTATTTTTTAAATTAAAATGTAACATTCCTAATTTTTGGTCAATACACACCAAACCAAATATTGATGCCAATCGGTCCAAAACTGACGAAGTTATAAAGACTGACTTGACTCAATGATAAGGGTTTGTTGTAGACTAAGTAACCCTAAAAGCCACAGTATAAATCGACTAGATCAACTCTGGCTCGGTTAACTAGGTCTGTAGTGAAAAACGTGAGACGATAGTAAGATAGTAAGCGATTGAGGTGACGGCACGGAATAATAAATAGACGAGTACACGCGAAGCTGTACCTCAGTTTTTACTATGACGAAAGCGTTGGCAGCGGTAATAGTTTCTATACTGAGACACACGTACCTAAGTATATTTAAGCTTGGGCACCTATGCACTGTTTAACTAGATCGTCGCTTAGAGACAAACATAAAGAGATTGAAAATTTGGTAGGCATCGATCGGTACATCGATAGCTCAGTTGCAAAGCGGTGGGGGTGTTGACCCATGCGGCCCGGGTTCGAGCCGAGGTCAATACATGAAATTTTTTAATTTCTTATTTTCATTTATTTCATCATCATCTGTCTGCCCTTATCCCAATTTATTTGGGGTCAGCGCAACATGTCTTTGTCTTCCATTTTTTTTCATTTATAATTAATTTATACTTTATTTACCTACACATAAAGTAACAGTGTAGGTACAAAGATTAGGTACATTGTCTTGAGAACTAATCAGCGTACAATTTAGGCGGACTAATTTCTAATTAGCAATCTCTTTTAGGCAACCTTGGCACAGGAAATTGTTTCATAAAGCAGCGTAAATAGTATTTTAATTGATTAAAGTTTTAAAGTCTAAAATTTATAATCAAGGGTCATGTTAATACTACAACAAGACACAACCTTGACACAACAGATTAAGCTTTTTTTATTCTCTAGAGTGTTTAATTACCCGACTGCCTCAGAAGGAGGGTTATGTTTTTCGAGAGTATGTATGTATGTATGTATGTGGACAAGAAAATTCTTTTTCACGGGCTACAGCCCAAACGGATAGTTGGATTTTGACATATGAGGTGTCGTTAGATTCGTCTCAGCAGCGCGAGTGACACTGGTATTATTAAAAAGTTATAGATTCAAGATGGCGGACTTTTACAGCAAAATACTACTTTAAAATTACCGCTGTCGGGTTTTTTGTCTTTTAACACATCTACTTGTTTTTATTTCATTATTTATCTTATTGTTAACCGGCGGATCAGGCTATTCGATTGTTCGGTACCGCAAATAGCAGGCAAACCTTTATTAATCAATCAATCACACAGTCACCGTATGAAATGTGTATCTAGTGTCTAATGGCACAGCTAATGGTCTGGATAATGAATAAAGCTCGTCGTACCATCATCTTCCTGCCCTTATCCCAAATACTTGGGGTCGGCGCAACACGTTTCGTTGAACACAAAATCGTGTTGCAAAAGGATTTGGCTGAATTTTACGACCGGCCGCCTACAGGACGTCAACCCTCCTTGGGAATGCTTTTGTGGTGGATTAACCGCCACCATACGGTTGGCCCAGGCTGTTTCGGTCGGATATATCCCTCGGTCGCCTCTTACGACCCCCACGGGAAGAGAAGGGGTGGTGCTATTCTACTCTGCCGGCAACACACGGCATAGGAATAAAGCTCGTCGTGTGACCTCCATTCTATGAGACGGCAAATAAAGAAAGCCTCAGCAAATACTAGTAACGTAATTAATGTCCTCAAATTACTCAGTATTTACCTCCTCGAAATTCTAGCCGAGTCGGTCTAGTTTCCTCCGTCAATAGTCCCGGGCTAAATAAAGACCTCTTCTTCACTGTTTCTGTGGGAATTCCTCCTTAACGTCCATTTTACTTAATGAAACTTGTTACTCAATACTTGAGGGGTTTCCGGACGAAACTAACGCCACGAGATTATCAAAAAAATATCTACATAATTCACTAAAAGTATAAAACTCGGATGGAAGTATAGGTCGGTACGTTTAATTTAAAGATGCCCCATTAGTATTGATTTATACAGCTGTAGATATAAAAAATGTGCGAAAACCAGTCATTTATATTTATAACTAGCGGCTCGTCGGCGGTTTTACCCCTTGCAACTCATTTTTCCGCGGGAGAAAGTCATTTTCCAGGCATGTGTTATACCTATAAACATTCCTCTTGAATCACAAAAACCGCATCTAAATCTGTTGCGTGGTTTAGGATTTAACGAATTCCACGACAGACAGACAGAGAAACGCAAAAAGCGACTTAATTTTATACTATGTATGTATGTGTTACCGGCCAAACCCGATTTTAGGATAAACTCGTTTTTCCTAGGCCAAAGTTGTTTATCCTACATGCGGTTGGATAAACCAGTATAGACTAGGCTAAACCGGTTCGTCCGATGGCCGATAGGAGAAACTAGTTAATCCTAGGCTGAACTAGTTGAGCCTAAAATTAATAAGTACACTTCAGGATAAACTGGTTTGGCTTAGTTAAATATGATTAAGGCTACAGTGACGGAGCTCTAGATGGTAGAAGGTAACGTCGGACTTCCTGGAGACTTCGGGCACCCTGGAGGCTCTAACACTCTAGAGGGATGTAGCATCGGACATCCTGAAGGCTTGGACGCCTTGAAGGGACGCCCTACAGTGATGTAGATCTAGATAGAGCGTAAAGCGTATAATCGCACACCCTGGAGGCATCAAACACCTGCGAGGCTCGATTGCCCTGGAGGGTGCGAGGCAACGTCGGACACCCCGAAGGCTCAGACACCTTGTAGGCCCTGACGCGAGCACTTGCAACGCTGTCGGCGATAGCTCTCACGAGCTGTCACATCACAGGTGTCGCTGGTCTGTGGGAGCCCAGTCCACGGCAGGCAGCGTCCGAGCTTTTAGGGTGTCCGACGCTACTCCGCACTTTCCAGGGCGTTCGAGAATTACAGGTGTTTGATGCCTCCAGGGTGTACGTAGTGCCCCACTGTAGGGCGTTTTTCCAGGGCGTCCGAGCCTTCAGGGTGTCCAATGCTACACCCCACCCTCTAGAGTGTTCGAGTCTCTAGGGTGTCAAAAGTCTCCAGGATGTCCGACGTTACTCTTTACCCTTTAGAGCTACGTCACTGTAGCCTTAACCATTTTAACTAAGCCAAACCAGTTTATCCTGAAGTGTACTTATTAATTTTAGGCTCAACTAATTCAGCCTAGGATTAACTAGTTTCTCTTATCGGCCATCGGACGGACCGGTTTAGCCTAGTCTATACCGGTTTATCCAAGCGCATGTAGGTTAAACTACTTTGGCCTAAGAAAAACTAGTTTATCCTAAAATCGGGTTTGTCCGGTAACATATGTACTGACTTTAACTTGTATAAAGTCAAGCTCAGGCTGGATTAGACAGTCTGAACTTCGGACGGTACTTATACGCAAAGGAAGTACATTGGCGTTCGAGTGTCTAATTGGACGTGAGCTTGAATGACTTTGAGATCAGATAAAAAAAACATCAAATCATGATGCGACGAGGGCACCACCTACGATCAGAAAACCCTTAATGAAATGTTGCTTTGTTCCATACTTTATTACTTAAGTGCATCTTGAGATGTTCCCTCCCTTTGTGCATCCTCTGGTCGGGTTTGTTTTTGCTTTAATACCAATTTGTTGGTCCTCTTCTCAGTATTTAGTGCTTGGAATTTTGCTGTAAGAAACTTTACTTTCTTGTAAAAGCTGACGTTGCTTTTTGCAAGACAAGTGTATTGTATGACTTTGGCATGCGGTTCGGAATGTTGGCAAAAAACTAGATTTTATCAAACATGGACACTTTATCAGTTTCTTTAGTTATTTAGGTACACAATGGCGCTGATTATACGTAAAACCACAGAGTTTATAGAGTACTTGGAAAACCATGATTTGAAGATGCGCGAACTTTTTGAATTCTTTTTACTTGTTCTCATTTTGTTGTCCTTGAAATTTTCAGCTTAATTTGCACCTAGCAGTTTTATCCACTGCAACTGCTTCGGTATTTTCCAGTGAGCCTTTTCTAAAGAAGAAACATTATTTATATTTGGTTCAGTAGGTAGTGATGTACAGAAACTAAGCAACGAATTAGCGTGATTTGAAGACAGTGGTGGAACAACGAGCTTAGTAACGGCGCCATCATCAATCAGCGTGACCTCGCGACACAAAAACACTACTCAAAATGTAGCTCGTAGCTCACCGTGGACACAAAGTAAGTATTCACGGGCGCCCAGTACAGAGAGACGGCTATAATAAAATGTCACCACATTCACACAGACATCTACGCCGTCGTTTCCGCGGAAAACCAAACCGTCTCAAAGCGGTTAGCAGCGAGTGTTAACAGCTTTCGGTGCGGGAAATGTAGATTTTTTTTTATAGCGTTTTATGGTGTAAGTGTGATATAATGTAAGAAACGTACCTAAGTATGTTTAACCCGGGTACAACGCTTGGTATAACCCAGGTCACCGCAAAATTTCAGAAAAAAAATTAACTCTCCTGTAGGTGCAAATGATCGAAAAAGGGGGCGAGCTATCCTTCTGTAAATTCTCTATTTTGTGGTAGAGTTACAGAATACATATGGTAGAGTAGTGAGTATAGTCGTAGTAACTATTAAGTAATTTGTAGTGTGACGCAGGTTTACATTACCAAGCTAGGCACCATCTGCCGGACGGGGTGTAGGTGTAAGTACAAGGTTGTAGAACTTCAATACACAGCATAAAATGAAGGCGCTCTGCGCTGTCTGTCGTGGAATTCGCTGACTCCTCCTAAACCGCGCATAGGATTATGGCGCGGGTGTTTGTAATAGGAAGGTGCTATTTTATAGAACTGCAGGTGAGGACTATTATACTTAACGAACAAACTCGTATTTTATGAACCTCGTCAATAATGTTACGTTAGCTCAAGTCACAAAGAAGCTTTCCGACTACAATAGATTAAAGGGCGTGGGAGTAGGCTAAGAAGGATTAAGTTTAAAAATCTATGTAGAGGTAGACACAGCTTTTCCGCCGATCTTCCATTAGGATTATCACGGTAACATGATGTTAATACAAGGATTTCAGGAACATAAAGCGGCTAATTTAGGTATCATTCTCCTGCAGTCATTCAAAACAATATCAACTTGTGTAGGTACTTGAATTTATTTTTGTAATAAAATTAATAAATAAAAAATCAGACCATAACGTGGTCTAGGGCCAAATAGGGGGTAGGTATGTGCCGGATTTTACCACGCTTGGGAGGCGGATTGACGAGCGCAACGCAAGTTGTTGTTTTCATAAGGCTGTTGGTAGGTCCCTTTAACAACACCCACAGATAAAATATATATGGTTTGGTGACCGCAAATTTAAGTAATGCATCACATGTAGCTCGAAAGTAGGCCAAATGTGTTATTTTAAGCACTCACTCTGTCGGTTTATAAATAAACACGTATTATGAAAACGCTTCAAAAGATCGAACTTACAGATGTAAATAATCAATGTTATGTTGATTTACTACGAAAATAAAATTTGATACTGATTTGAAGATTTGGTTTGTTTCGGCTTACTTCTATTCAAACAATAGTAAAGTCTTCCTCTGTTTCTGTCGTGTGTGGCACGGAATTGAAGAGAGACCCGATGATCCCTGGTTTCAGTTTTTCAACTGCCAACTATAGGTTACCTATTGGGCCTCTTACTTGGTTGTATAAAAACAGCTGTCCAAGCAATCATATACAGCAACAGGGACAGACAACGGGCAGAACAGAACACAGCATAGGTACAGTTTTAAAGACCAATGAAGCACAATCATGAGCAGCACCCACTTATCTTTCTTTGTGCTGGCGGTACAAATTCCTGCAAATTATGTCACGGTCTGTCCAAGCCTGCCCTTCGAAGCACCAAACCATCTTTCTTGAGGAATATCTTGGTAGCTCAGTTTGTAATATGATTAGGGTCGATGCCATGCTACCAGTCGAAAGTAAACCAGGATGCTATGCGGTACGACACGTGTAGAAAGCAGCTATTGGTGACTATACTTGGTTCTGGTTCGTATAGCAAATTGCCGTTTAGCATATCTACCTACATAGCTTGCACATGTTAACGAGCTGTGATGTACCTACAGTACAGTCACATAAGAAAATAGTTTATTATTAGTTTAAATTGTCGACTAGAGCCCGGGCGGGGGCCCATGAGTTTCACCAACGTATTAAATTTCCTAAGGGAAAAAGGTGGTTTCTGCGGTATAGACTAACTTAGGTATGTTGCTATGAGATATGAAGTAGCCAGTTTATTCGGAGGTTGACAACATAAAAAATATATATATTATTATACCTACTGGGACTAATGAATAAGGCTCGATGTCAACAGCATCCTGGTATGGTGCCTATCAGAGGTTTTGGAAATTTTCAGGAAAAGTGACAAAATCAAACCGCTTATTTTTCCGTGACACCGAATCATTCAACGACCTGATGGACCTTGATGGTAAAATTGACCTTGACCAATTCAACTACTGATATCTTTAAAAACAAGCCAGCATAGCTTAGTTTATCTACCATAGATGCAGTTACTTTTCGTCACAAATAACGAGAACGTATTAACTGCATTTAGCGTACATGGCTTGCGGTGTTTAAAGGTGAACGACCGACGAAACAGTGTCACTACTACCGCTGAGGTAAAGCCGACTGCAAAACGCAGAGTATGATCTCTCTCTCTCTCTCTTCGTGTGGGACACCGAGTCGTTCAACGACTCGATGAACCCTGGTGTCAGAGTTTTTCAACCACCTACTGCTAGTAGCAGGCGTACCAAGGTATTTTCTTGTTATGCATAGTGAAGCGATAAAAAACAGAAATTCGGATTAGAATAGAAGAATGGCATTTGGCCCGTCGTTTTGAGATGATATGCAACAACATAGATAGACACGGTTCTCAAAATTTACAAACTTGCTGAAGTCTTTAGGGAGAGTAAACATAATTTTCAAAATATTTAGAGTTCTAAGAATGTAAACAAAATACTTCTATCACGTCTGTTTTCGTACACAACAGTGATCTTAGATACAGGCATGTAAGATCTATTTAGCTGGATCACCAAATACAGTGCTCCACCTTGCATATGTATTGAATTGATAACCTCTTTTTACCCGACTGCCTCAGCAGGAGGGTTATGTTTTTCGAGAGTATGTATGTATGTATATGGACAAGAAAATTCTTTTTCACGGGTTACAGTCCAAACGAATAGTTGGATTTTGACATATGAGGTGTTGTTAGATTCGTCTCAGCAGCGCGAGTGACACTGGCTATATTAATAATTCATAATATATTTAAGATGGCGGTTTTCGGTCAAAATACAACTTTAAAATGACCGCAGTCGGGTTTTTGTTTTTTAATTAAAAACACCTCGCAGTTCCCTGTTATCCGCACAAATGGAAGTTTTCGCGAAGAATGACGGATGGCTCCTTTGATCTTGCACCCATTGTTCTAAGCCGATGACTGAACACTTTTTAAACTTTGCAGCTGTGCTGTAATTGATGGATTCTCTCGTTTTGTTGGAAAAGATACGTTTTAGACACTTGCTTTAGGATTTATCAAATAACTCCTCTGTATCATATAGCGGTCTGAAGTTGTCTCAGCAGCGCGAGTGACACTATATTAATAATTCATAATATATTTAAGATGGCGGTTTTTATCGCAAAATACAACTTTAAAATGACCGCAGTAGGGTTTTTGTTTTTTAATTAAAACCACCTCGCAGTTCCCTGTTGTCCGCACAAATGAAAATTTTCGCGAAGAATGACGGATGTCTCCTTTGATCTCGTGACCCATTGTTCTAAGCCGATGACTGAACACTTTTTAAACTTTGCAGCTGTGCTGTTATTGATGGATTCTCTCATTTTGTTGGAAAAGATACGTTTTAGACACTTGCTTTCGAATTTATCAAATAACTCCTCCGTATGGTCTAGCGGTCTGAAGTTCTCAGGATCTGGAAGTCTCTAGTTCAAACCTCGGATAGATACACTTAGCCTAGTCTAATCCAAGTCTATTTGTGTAAATAAAAGAATTTATACAATTGGATATTTAAGCGTAAATATTACATATAGGCGGAAATTTAGTAACATTCCCAATACATATTCGTGAAACCTGTAAAGTTTTTAGCACTGTAGTTCCAAAGATGTCACGAAAATTCTGTAAAAAAACCCTAAACAAGAACCAACAGGATTAAAGCCTTAGTCACCAGTGCATTAAATTTAAAATAATCACGTATGTACATAATGCATTCGGGCAAAAACATGCATCCGGTTACATAATGATGATAATGACACATTGTAATTGTAGTTATTCAGTACAAGAATCTCACGAAAACCGGCACACACAATCAGATCGAGATAGCCACAAAAGATAGCCATCAAATTGCGTTTTGATGATATTTCCTGTACAGTATACCGACCCAGTCAAGGCCATAAACACATTTGAAGCACGAATATGATTTGTTATGGTGTAAAATTGTATAAATATTCCATTTTATAGGTAATTTACAACATGTAGTATGCTAACAGGAGATCGCACAGGACAGGTATCAGTGGAGAGAGCTCATTTCGGATGCCAAGATCCTCTTTGGGTCGCTGAGTCAGCAGAGTTAGTTAGTTAGGTAGTGTAGTACCTATTGTAGTACGATACGACTTTAACTTTTGATATCTAGGTCTAAAAATACGTAGTTACAAAAGTAAAGCTGAAGCTTCACTTTGATTAGGACGATGACAAAATCGAAAATAGTATCGAGTTTTTTAATGAGAGACTACTTAACATGTCGTAAAAAGCTAGACCTTTCAATATTTATTTGGGCATACTAATAAGACTGATATCGAATATCTAGTTACTCTATAAGATTGTTTAGGAAACGCTACTGACTATGTTCTGAATATTATTAGGAACGAAATTAGCGTATAATTTGTGCAGGAAAACAGGTTATGAATTCGATATCGCACCAGACTGGTGACATCCCTGGGTGGCATGTTTAGCATGTTAAAAGTTCAAATTGGCAAGTGTGATTCACGTGACATTATGCAAATACAAAAATGAATGTCTTCTTGTTATTCTGAATATGTATTAAGTTAGGTGTATCGAATTGCATCCATATGGACTTCTGATATTAAGTAAGTAGCGCAAAAGGGCACTTCTTTGCCTGAAAAGACGAGAAGGTGCAACAGTTTCTGATTAATCTATGAAAAAGTACTATACTCATCATCAAAAAAATCGAGACACTTTGCGAGTTCAGGTATTGTTAGAATCAAATTATCAGAGAAATATGATTATTTAGGAATATGAAAGTATAAATAGGTTTATCAATTATCCCATAAAATGAAAGTGTATAAGTTTTTCTGATGAGAAGTGTATTTGTCCAGTAAGTACTACTTAGCAATCAGACCTACCTAACCTAACTGCATGTTAGAATGAAACTAGGTTGCCAATTTCATAGCCACTATGAAACAAAACGACTTAAAGTCGCAGCAACAAGCAATAATACCTGCATTTTCAATAGCATGGTTTACTGCACAAGATAACCAACCAACCAACCACAAGTGTTTTTTGCGGTACCTGCAATTTTGACGTGGCCTTGTCTTTGATGACTCTGCCAATAACAGCATATTCATTTTACATGTGTACCTATGTCTGTGTAAATTAATAGTGTTATCTATAATTCTATATCTGTATTCAGAGAGAAAAGATTTCGTAGTTTTGTGTGTGTTATGTATGTTTGTAACAATTAAGCACAAGTATTTGAATAAAAAATCTTTAAAAAGTAGAATTTTTAACGCTGATTTAACCTAATAGTAAGTATTGCTATATGTAAAAAATTACTTATTTTCAAGGGAAAATGGTCACTATTGATGAATATAATAGAAGTGCTATTTACTGTAGAAATTGATTTACAACTTTGATTATATCAGATAACTGTAATTTTATCAATTCTCATTCCAATCAGCCAACATACAACACATTGTAAAGAAAGAAAACATTTTGTTGAATGAAAGCAGTAGGTATTTAAATATAGATTTTGTTATTTTTACTGTTATCAATTTAGATATAATAGTAATTTATAACAGGTCTGGGGAAAAATTTTGAAGATACAAAGCGTAAAAGAAATATTGATTATATGGCATGTTCCACCCCTCAGTTGCATGGCTTCTTGGACTCAAGGTAATGGAAACAAGGCCTCCGTCATCCTCCGTCCATTCACATAAAGCTTACTAGGCTTCCATTCATACATCCTTCTTACAATATATTTACTATAGCATCAGTATTGACATGTAGATTAGATACTAAAATTATAGAGGAAAGATATGCTTTAAGTTTGTAAGTGTGTATGTAACCAATAAATTCTGAAACAGCTGTATCTAGGATGTAAAAAAATCTGCCCTAAGAATCAACCACAAATATTTTAAGGGGTGAACCAACCAGCCCATGAAACTGAACAATTTTCCCCAAGGAACATAAATCAAAATATGAAAATAGTCGGTCCTCCCATACAAATGCATCAACCAGCTTGTAGTAATGGAAAGTCCAAATATTTTTTATATTTCAAACATCCTGTAGTAGATTGTAATGATGAGAAAGAAAACAACAAAAATACATTTGACTTGGAAGTGAAACTATTCATGTTAGGATCCAAATGAATAGAAATCAATTTCCATATTGGTTTCAGAATTGAAGCCTACAAATTGAATATTCTGCAAGTACACCCACATGGGAAATAAAACAATTCCATATAAGACAAGCAATACTTTCCACAATAGGAGTAGAATATGCAAATAGGTAACAATAATATCTGTTTTCCATTACAACAGGCTTAAAAAGAATAATGAGTTATAAATATTCAGAACCATTCATATGAGTGAAAGTAGCAATGCAAAGTGCATTTATGCATAAGAATTTAGGAACAATGTTTAGAAACGATGACCATTGAGGCACAGTGCATCATGGTCCCGGGTTCTACTCCATCAGTCTAGGTATTTTATTTGATAAATGAGATTATCTGCTCTGGGGTCTTCGTCTTTTCCAGTTGAACACTCACGACATCCAATAACCCGATGAATCCCTCTGTCAAATTTTCAACTGCCTACTATAAGTTGCAGGCCTCTGACATGGTTGGGTACCCACTGCCATCTAAGTAATCATTCTTGGTTATGGGTGTTCTTTGGGTATGTCGATGGCACCTCGCTGCAGAGAATCCTAGTGGGGGCTATCAAGTGTGTCAATGCTCTCAGAAAAAAATTATATTGTATCATTAGGCTTCACTTTTTGCAATTTGCAATGGCTAATGAGTCTAATGACCGTGCATCAACAATCTACCTACTTACATGCTATGCTATAATTCTAGATTCAATTCCCAGTGAGAGAAGATATTTGAATGATGAATTTCAGTGTTAGTTATTGGGTCTGAATGTTTTTGTGCATGTTTCTTTATTTGCGAGTGGTACAATAATATAGGGTTGGGGTGCACTTGGGGGGCTGGGCAGTGGCCACACAGGATACTTTTAAAATTTTGAATAAATGTCATTTGTATGGCAGCGCACCCCGAGAACACTCAAACCCAATACAGAGGAGGTTAATGGTGACTATGAGTAAAATTGTAAATTTTCATATCTGCAAACTCTATGAAGATTATTCTTCAAAAATAACTGAAATATTATGCCTACTTTCTGCTATCCATGCTTTCTATGGTTGGTACAGGACCAATGATAATCAACAGTTGGTACAGGACCAATGATAATCAACTTTCAATTATTAATACCTTGCTGACCCAATACAATCAGCTGTTTTAGTTTCCAAGTGACATCTACTAGATGGGCCACATGCCTAAGAACAGACAGTGCATACAGATCATTCTGATTAACTGCTTGATAACAATAAAATACTTATTTTGCTATTCCTGGTAAGAAATTTTAACTAACCTCTTTGACAGTCTGCAGTTTGCTTTTGATGTCCGGGTCGGCTCCGGGTGACAGAGCCACAGGTACATACACACTCTCCCCCTCCTTAACACCAGCCGGGGACACCGCCACCATGTCCTTCTTGGCCACTGGCTCGTCAATCATCTCCACAGGACCTTTATTGGGCCCTTTCGAGGACGATGCAGAAGGAAGCACATCAAATTGAGGTCTCTCGAGAACCTTCATGCCCATATCCTCCTCGATCTTCGCTCGTAAGCGGTTCCTGTCCTCGATGACGTGAGGGTCGTCCCCGTCCTCCCCGTGGCGGATCCCACCAGCCACGGGATACTCGCCCACGTCATTGTGAGCCAGCGGAGGCGGCATCAGCAACTCCGGACCCGCCTTCTGGATCCGCTTGTAAACATTGTACACACTGTCGTTCACACTGGACGAACTTTTAAACTCTGGCAGGTAAAACAGAGCTCCCAACCACACGATCGCGAATGTCAATAGAACAGAAACAATCAGATATTTCTCGCGGAGCCGGAACGCGCGCCGAGTGATGGACGGCACGGGCACGCCGTTCACGAAACGCTGGTACGAGGGCAGGATTCCCGTCATTTTTACTTACAACACACTAACTAAATTCTAAATAAATAATATCAACTCGCGAAAAGACGACCCGTCACTAGAAGTCGCCATAAAACAACTGCCAGTGCCAACTTGGTTGAAGTTTATTAGTAGAATTTTTGACAAGTAATACCACAGTGCGCTGCTAGTTTCTACCAGTTTCTACAAGCAGAGTGAAGCAGACAGCAGACTACGGGTCGGCACCGCGCAGGGATTTTTTGGACTGACAGCTACACGAGTCTGAACTAGATGGCGCTGTTAAAATAAGGTAGTGTCTAGTATGCCGCTAGAGGTACGTTAGTAAAGCGGACTAAATAACCTCTATCGGTAAATTAACACTTGTTTTGCTATTTTTTTTGGAAAACTTCCAAAATTTTCACCGTAGGCAGGATTTGAACCTGCGACCTTCGGCATCAGTACTGCCGACGCCCTAATCAACTGGGCTACCGCGGTTCTAATCGAGCCCGCGAAATTATGGAAGTATATCTTGTCCACTATCGCGTGGATGGGCTCCATCTACCGGGATAGTTTTGCAACTAATTCCCAGCGACTAATTCATTCGTGGTGTCGGGTTTATCGTGCACAAGTCCCTCGTCAACAATATCATCTCTATTACAAGCATATCAAGCAGGGTGGCGTACCTGATACTCAGAATATCTAAAAGATATTCGCTGAAGGTCATACAGGTTTACGCACCGACCTCGAAACACCCTGACGATGAAGTAAAAGTTTTGTATGAGAACATCTCACAAGCCATACATGCTTCAAAGTCGCACTACAGTGTTGTAATGGGGGACTTCAACGCAAAGTTGGGCGAGAGAAGCGGTGATGAGTTGGGGGTGGGGCCATTTGGATATGGAGATCGGAATCCGAGGGGCCAGAGGCTGGCCGATTTCCTGGAGAAGGAGGAACTCTACATGATGAACTCGTTCTTCAGAAAGCCGCTTCATAGGAAATGGACCTGGTTGAGCCCCGACGGTTCTACCAGAAATGAGATAGACTTCATTATGGCCACAAAGAGACAAATTTTCAATGATGTCTCCGTGATCAACAGGGTTAAAACCGGAAGCGATCACCGAATGGTCAGAGGCACATTGAACATAAACGTCAAACTAGAACGGTCTCGCCTAGTGAAGTCTACGCTCCGACCATCTGCGACCCATATTCAAAACCCGGAAAGCTTCCAACTGGAACTTACAAATCGCTTTGCTTGCCTAGATTGCGATACCGTGGACGGTATAAATAACAGTTTGGTGGAAACTGTCCACACAGTCGGCTCCAAGTTCTTTAAGCCCTGTCGTAAAAATAGACCTCAAAACTAACCGATCGAACTCTGAACCTCATGGCTGAAAGGCGTTCTATGACGCTGCAATCCTCTGATGACACGGAGTCATATCGGCGGCTCAACAGACAGATATGCCAGTCCCTGCGGAGCGATATTCGAGACTTTAATACTAAAAATATTAAAGAAACGATTGAGCGAAACAAGGGCATCAAAGTTTTCGCCAGGGACCAGTCTATTGGGCAGAGCCAGCTGACAAAGCTGAAGACGGAGGACGGCAGGGTAGCGTCCACGAGGCCAGAGGTACTGAGGAGATCGAACGGTTCTATGGACAGCTGTACACTTCAGTTGCAAAACCTGTTAATAGCTCAACAGACCCTAGAGCAAAACTTACGAAACTATACCGAAGATATCCCGGACATCAGCTTGTATGAGATTAGGATGGCCCTTAAACAGCTCAAAAACAACAAGGCGCCGGGCGAGGACGGAATCACATCAGAGCTACTGAAAGCGGGTGGAACACCAGTACTTAAAGTCCTTCAGAAGCTCTTTAATTCAGTCTTGTTCGAAGGTGTGACGCCAGAAGCATGGAACAGAAGCGTGGTGGTGCTTTTCTTTAAGAAGGGTGATAAGACTCTCCTTAAGAATTATAGGCCCATCTCGCTTCTGAGTCATGTTTACAAGCTGTTTTCGAGGGTTATTACGAATCGTCTGGCTCGCAGGTTTGATGACTTCCAGCCTCCCGAACAAGCCGGCTTCCGAAAAGGGTACAGTACCATAGATCACATTTTTACGCTGCGGCAGATTGTACAGAAGACCGAGGAGTACAATTTGCCACTATGCTTAGCGTTTGTGGACTATGAGAAGGCCTTTGATTCTATCGAGACGTGGGCAGTGCTGCAGGCTCTACAGCGGTGCCACATTGACTACAGGTATATTGAAGTGTTGAAGTGTTTATATAGAAACGCCACAATGTCAGTTCGAATACAAGATCAGACCACGGCGGCTATTCCATTGCAGAGGGGTGTAAGACAAGGAGATGTATTATCTCCGAAGCTTTTCACCAATGCAATGGAAGATGCCTTCAAGCTCCTGGAATGGGAAGAACTTGGCATCAATATCAATGGCGAATACATCACTCACCTTCGGTTTGCTGACGATATCGTGGTCATGGCAGAGTCATTCGAAGACCTCAGCAAAATGCTACAGGACCTCAATCGGGTTTCCCAACAAGTGGGACTCAAGATGAATATGGACAAGACGAAAGTCATGGCCAACTCTCATGTAGCGCCCACCCCAATATCGGTAGGGAACTCGATACTCGAAGTGGTGGACAAATACGTCTATCTAGGACAAACAGTCCAACTAGGAAGATCCAACTTTGAGAAGGAGGTCACTCGGCGAATCCAGCTCGGCTGGGCAGCATTCGGAAAGTTACGCAGCGTCTTCACGTCCAAAATTCCTCAGTGTCTCAAGACGAAAGTGTTTGAACAGTGTGTCATGCCAGTGATGACCTACGGTGCCGAGACGTGGTCTCTAACTGTCGGCCTCCTAAATAGACTAGGAGTCACTCAGCGAGCTATGGAGAGAGCTATGCTCGGTGTTTCCTTACGTGATCGAATCAGAAACGAGGAGATCCGTAAACGAACCAAGGTAACCGACATAGCTAAGAGAGTCAGTAAGCTGAAGTGGCAATGGGCAGGCCACATTGCTCGAAGGACGGATAATCGGTGGAGCAGGAGAGTTCTCGAGTGGAGACCACGTACCGGCAGGCGCAGCGTAGGACGGCCCCCCGCGAGATGGACAGACGATCTGGTCAAGTCCGCGGGGAAATGCTGGATGCAGGCCGCTTCAAATCGGACAAGGTGGAAATATTTGGGGGAGGCCTATGTTCAGCAGTGGACGTCCTATGGCTGATATGATGATGATGATGATGATGAATTCATTCTTTACAGATTGAATGTAGTCAAAGCGAGGCAAATCCTGTCTGCGGTGAAAATTTTAGAAGTTTTCCAAAAATTGTTTACCTAACACGAGAAGTGTTTTAAAAATTTGGTATTCACTTGTTTTGCTAGTCTACCGCCAGCGTCTTCGTAGTGAATATAGCTATAATACCGACACCGAGTAGTCGGAGTATTGCGTTTGTTTGATGTTTGTTTTGTGTTGAATGCTGATAGGGTGAACGAGGAGTTGTGAAGAAGTTTTTCAAAGTTTTTAGTAAAATGAATCCCGAGTTTAGTTCATTAGAATAACTAGGTAAACAAGTTCATTGAACAATATGAGCAGCAAAATCCCACTTGAATCCTCATGAATCCTCATGGATCTCTATGAATCCCGCAGGAATCCCCATGTATCCTGCATAAATCCCGCATGAATCCCCATGAATCACCGTGATTTTTCTAAGTCCAAACCCACAGTAAAAACGGGAAAAGTTTTAGAAAATTTTCGAATGAGCAAGAACTTCAAGGACCGGCCAATCTAGTCCAAGTCCAAAATTGCTTAGGAGAAAACATTTGTTTTTCGTAAAATACTAATAAAAACACGATAAAATAAAAAGATTTAGATCAAAAAATTCATCATCATCATAATCGTAAGCCCACATTCGAAAAGTATACCCTAACCCTCTAACCAAAACTTCTAATGGCTACAGATTACTTATACTAGCGGCAGATTAGATTTTTAGCTTTATTTTACCGCCGTCGGTATGTTAAAGACGTTTCACTAAAATACCTCTAGTGGTATAGTAGATTTAATCGTAATTTGCCAACAGCGATCATTTAGTGTGTTATTCTAAAATACCTCTGGCGGCATACTACCATACTAGACACTTCCTTAAAATAAAGGGATCAGCTGGCAAATGTCAAATTCACCACCATGACATCACAGATTATACGAAACATGATGTTGCCGCTTTCTAAACTATAAGTCCTTGTAAAATACCTACCTACAGATTTGGCGTATATCCTCGATATGTTATGAGGTATTGAAAATAAGCGGTTTTGTAAATTATAGTTTGTTTTTCATAAACTACATGATTTCTACAAAATACGAAAATAAAAAATAATTTATAAAAATAGAAATTACCCTTAATTAAGGGAAATCGCTTCTGAGCATTTCCATGATTCGCCATCAGCGCCATCTACTAGAAGCTAAACGAACAAATTAAAATTTTCCCAGGCCCCTCACAAATGCCTCGTAAATCGAAATGTAGGCTCATGAAACTTGTAGTACATATTCCTTGTACTATCTACTAGTACTATAATTTATTCTGTGGAATAACGTCAAATTTTCTCAACTTAGCACTACGCACTCTAGTGTAACATCTAGGCGCTGGCTCAGAACTCTCGATAGAAACTTTCCTCTTCGCGCGAATCCGCAGTGCATAATCTTACACTTTTGCGGTCACACTTAATGGGCTTTTGTGTTTGTTGCCCCGTTTTTAGTGTTTATTATGAGAATTTTCCGGTTGAAGTTTCGGAGTCCTAAAAAGGAACGAAGTTAGAGATAATATTCAGGGAGAAATTACGACGAAAAAATAAAATATTGCAATAACCCATTCTTGGTTATATATCTACCACTTAGTAACTTTTGGTGGCAATGTTAAATGGCAACACTCTTAAGCACATCTACTGCCATCTATACAACTTAATTGAAAGTTCTTAGCTAACTTAGCAAACTTCAACCCTACATCAGGATCTTAAACAAGTGCTACGCCTAATTTTGTATAGATGGCGCTGTTCTTAAATCCAACAGTTAACATCGCTAGAGTTCTATTTTTGAAAATTTCGCATGCGATAATCTGGTACTAAGTGCGCTTGTTTCTCACGTTGCGTTATGTCTACTGCGCAAATCCATTTCTACCCTTGACATTAATAAATTTTGAGTAGTAGAAAGTGTTTTATTCTATTGTAGAGTGGTTAGCCTGGCTTCTGGTTAGCGCACCTCCAAACGCGGAATCGTATTACACTGTTTGTTGTGTTCTGCGTTCGTACATTGGGTCACCCAGTCAGGGTGTCCCAAGACAAAAGCAGAAGACTCACGAAGTCACGATATCACATGTCTACTACTCGAATCCATTCATGTTATGGCGAACGGGAAGATATTGGCGAAGAAAGACGATGGTGGCAAAACCGTGTGGGTGAGGGCGGAAAGTGACCTTGGCGAATTGCTCAAGAAGTGACTATGCATCTTTAACAAAAACAGGTATCAGTGCTAACTTACATTGTTCCAATGGCGGTCTTAGACCACTTAGATTTAATTTGTGATAACACTATCGATGCTACAGTAGTCAACTGCTTGGATAATTGGTGGAAACCAGCTTGGAATAGCAAGCAAATCTTTAGTTTAATCCATGTTAACATAAGATCTTTGCAAAAACATTTTAGTGAACTTCTTGTTGTGTTACATAATTACCTAAACAAATTAGATGTCATAGTCATAACAGAGCCAAATATTAGTTTCCCTTTACTGGACCTTTTTAAACTGAAAGGGTTCAATACACATAGCATATCACGATCGGGACGCAGGGGTGGGGGCGTGCTCGTGTACACACGAGAGGGGCTTAATTCTCAGGTACAGGAAGCAAGCAGCAGCAACTGCAGTTATGCAGGTTTCTGAGTGTGTTTCCATTACACTGAATCACTTATCTGAGCCTATTCACATAATTTCTGTATACAGACCTCCCAGAATAAATAAAAAAGATAAATGTAAACAATTTTTTGAAGAATTTAAAAAATTATTGGACAGTTTACCACAAAATTCTAAAGTAATATTCTGTGGAGATCTGAATATTAATTTATTATTGCAAAATAACAAAGATGTCATCACATATGAAAACCTTCTAGCAGAGTATGGCTTTACAAAATGTATAAATAAAATAACACGTAGTGAAATATTAGCTGATACATTAGTAGAATCCTGTTTAGACCATATATATGTAAGAGCACCTTTAGCTGGAATTAATTCTGCTGTAATACAACATAAAATTTCAGATCATTATTTAATATCAGTAGCAGTGGATTGGAAACAGTCTCAGACGGTAGGTATAAAAAGTGCAGGCACACCTACCCATCCCTCTCCTGAGATAACAGCGAGCTCGCAGCGCCGTCGTGTGCTTGACAACCGCGCTGTACGTGATAAGCTGTTATCAGTGAACTTTGATGAGCTTATGTCAATTACATGTCCTTTAGAATTATATGAGGCATTTAGAATGATCTTCAAAAACATTTATGATAGTTGTTATGTAACAAGGAGTTATTCTCACTCTAATAGAGATAATAAGCCCTGGATTAGTAATAATTTGAAAAATATGATACTAGAAAGAGATAGATTATTCATAGTGTGGAGTAATGACCCTAAAAATATGGTTAAACGTCTTAATTATACTAAATTCAGAAATAAATGCCATAAATTAATATTTAAAAGTAGGAATAAATATGACATGCAATGTATATTAGACTGTAATAATAATATCAAAAAACTATGGGACAGAATAAATATTTTACTGGGGAAGGATAAGCAATGTTTAGATAGAGTAATATTAGGGTACATGGGAATTAATGAAACAACAAAAAACATATGTAATAAATTCTCGTGTACTTTTTCTGAAGAAATTGAGTGTATTAAACACATATGTGATATTAAGTTACTAGATAGAACAACTTATACAACAAATTTGAACATGAGTATGAGATGGCAGCCTGTAGATAGTCAATATGTTATGCGAGTAATAAAACAAATGGATAAAAACAAATCTCCAGGCAGTGATCTTATACGCATGTCCGATTTAAAAGTATTAGTAGATAAAGTAAGTCCAGTGATCTCTAACCTAGTCAATTTGAGCGTACAAAATGGTCTATTTCCTAGTATGTTAAAAGAAGCTATAGTGCGTCCAATTTATAAAAAAGGAGAACACAAAGATTACAGAAACTACAGACCTATAGCTATACTGTCTAGTATTGATAAGATTATGGAAAAGTGTGTTGTTAACCGTTTGAGTACTTACTTGCAAAGTAATAATGTATTAGTTGATTGTCAACATGGATTTCAAAAAGGAAAAAGCACCAACACACTTTTGTCTCGATTCACTGACGAAATAAATGGATATCTAAATGATAAAAACTTTGTGGTTGCTGTATTCTTTGACTTTAAAAAGGCGTTCGATACCCTTGAAACGGACACCCTACTTAATGCTATGGATGAGTGTGGAGTGAGGGAGCCGCTGAACAGCTGGTTCCGTGACTACCTCACTTCGCGCTCATACAGAGTTAAAGTAGGAGAGGAGTTCAGTGACGCGAGGGGGGTGACGTGCGGGGTACCGCAAGGTTCTGGATGCGGACCTGTGTGCTACTTAATGCACGTTAATAGCTTGTGCGGTGTACTACGCCATTGCTCGGCACACATGTTCGCAGACGACCTGTGTGCATTGCGCGCCGGCACTGATCTCGCGGAAACTTGTCGCCTCGTCCAGGAGGATGTGAATTCGGTAGTTAAGTGGTCTCACGACAATGGTATCGTACTCAATGCAGACAAAACTAAGTTGTTAATTATACATTCACCTTATCTACGCTTATCAGAAACAAATCCTAACATTTACACTCATAGCTTTGATTGTATACATAACAATTATATTAACTGTAACTGTAAACCAATAGAACGTATCAATTGTATAACCTATCTAGGAGTCAAAATAGATAATAATTTTTCTTGGTCTTCCCATGTAGACTTTATATGTAATAAGCTCAGATCATTGCTTGGCAGATTCTATCACTTAAGTTTCAAAGTTCCTTTAAGTACTCTGAAATGTCTATATCTTTCTCTAGTTGATTCTATTTTAAGTTATTCTCTTGACTGCTATGGATTAACATTTAAAACCAACATTCAAAAATTAGAGTCCATTCAAATCAGGTTTTTAAAGATGCTAGTAAATAAAAAGACAAAAGATAGCTGTAAAGGGGATTATAATAAATTATTCAAAATATGTAAAATTTTACCCATTAGTTTAAAACATAAATACTTGATACTTTTAAATAACCATAGTAGACGGGAGAACCTTAAACTTGTAGCTCATGAACATTGTACCAAGTCTGTATCTGTGGGCAAATATGAGGTACCCAGAGTAAATAACTACTTTGGAGATAGAATGCTTGATAAGCGTATCCCATATTTATTGAATACTTTGCCTACAGATATAAGACAAGAAACAAATAAAAACAGGTTTGCGTCCAAACTTAAAAAATATTTATTGTCTAATTTGTGACTTCATACAATTTTTTTTAACTATTTGTACTTGTACCTAACTCAAATAAGTTTTGATACTAAGTTTCTTCTGTATTTGTTTTATCTTTTAACTTTTGTGAGACTCGGCGATCCCACAGACAAACCCCTAAAGTGGTTTTGTGGGGCTATGTACTAGATTTAAGGATTATTGTACTTTTGATAATAAATAAATAATTCAAAATTCAGTGAAAATCTTTTTTGAATTTCTAGAAATTATTAGGTACTTAGTAAGTACAGTTCAGTCAATCTCAGCTCCCCAGTTTACATTTTCGAAGAGCCAATTTAAAGCGTCTACTGTTCCTGTGCTTTCCAAATACAACACAAAACATCGATTTACCTAGGTAAATTTAGCGTGGTCACTAGCATTTGAAGCCGCAATGTATACCTATCGGTGTCGATGTTTTGTTTTGGTTTTTGTTTGGAAAACACACACGAGCAGAGAGCACACACGAGACCTTGCTTTACTCTTAGTGCGTTAAAAGTTGGTATAAAGTTCAAGTAATGTAGGTAAGTATGAGCTTGACTGTACTGTGCCTGCAGTGTTGTGTAAGGTAAGGAGGGATAAAGGAATAGGGAGACACAAATATAAACAAAATTATTAATTTAAAAATGTTTTATTTAATCGTTGATGTTTCTTTTTTATAATGTAACAAAAATACTTATAATTTTTTACGTTTAAGTAGTTTATATGAGTAAAGTTCTAGATTACAAATTAAGATTTTTATACTCTCAAATGAGATCAGTCATATTTCTTATTTTATTAGCTTTTAATTTACAGGCTTAAAGTAATAAGTACATTGATTTTGTTTTATACATTTTGTTATGAGCGTGGTTTAAACCGGGACATGTAGAAATCGCAGTCTGGGCAGTACATGCTCGGTGGATTGACTGGTTTCTTCCTACATAGGTTACAAGGGCCCTTTTGCGCTACAGTAGCATCGTAAGTCCCGTTCATTTGTGGCGGCACCGGCGACTCCGTGCCACCCTTAGTACCGGGTTCAAATGAAACAGATTTCTTTTGCATCTGCTTTGGCGGAGGCAAGTGTTGGTACGGATTATAACCATTTTGTTGATATTGATATTGGTTTAACGGTTCAGTTTCAACATTTTGATTATACATCGGTCGCTGTTGGTTCGCGTAATGCCTGTTCTCAGGCCGTTGGTTCGAGTTATTGTCCAAATAGTAATTATTGGGTACTTTCTGGTACGGGTTGTAATTTTCCGGAGGTACGTCGCCGTGCGGTGGCGGAACCCTCTGGTAGGGCGACTGTGTGTAGTGGTTGGCGGTACTTACTTGCGGGTAGCGACTAGAATATTCTGCGTTGGGGTAGCTGGTCGGTGGGTTGTGGTAGTTCTGGAATGCTGGCGAGTTGGCGGGCACGCTTTGGTACGGCGAAGACTGCTGCGTGGGCTGCTGTGGATGTCGGTTTCCGTTGTAGTTGGCAGGCATTGGCGTTTGGTTCTGGTTCGGTAATCGGTGGTAGTATGCGTTGTTCGGGTGCAGTTGGCTCGGTGGGTGCGGGTAGGTGTTAGGCACTGGCCTTGTTAAGGGATTGTGCTTGACGTATGCCGGATTGTGCGTCGGTGTTAGTCTGTTTTGTGGGTTTTGGTAGTTCGGTGGGCTGGTGCTCTGGTTGGTGTAAGCTGCAGGCGGTGCGTTGTACGGGATCGGGTTGGCTTGCGCTTGGCTGGTGGGTAGCGTCTGATAGATCTGGTTATTCACTCCGTTCTGTTGAGGTGGGCTCTGAATATGTTGCGGTGGGGTATTCGTGCCGTACACTCCTGTACTTTTCTGCGCGTTGAATTGCTGTTGGGGTCTCGTTTGCGCTACTTGGTATGAGGGGTAGTTGTTTTGTACTCTAACGTAGTCAGCGTGTGCGTTCTCTGTTGGCACAAAAGAGTTCTGAGATAGAGACGATATCGTCGATCTTGAGGACTGACTGTCAAACGAATCGTTCCTCTGAAGAGATGGCTTCTCGGTCTGCAAAGGCATAGTAGTCATTTCGGTCTTGTTCATAGCAGATTTTAACACTCTCTCTAAGATTGGATTCGGGATGTAACTGTCATCTTCTTGGTCTTCTGCTGTGGCCACCAAGATCACCTGGTCGCAGAACGAAACTGACTTCTTTTTAGGCTTCGAACGATCGCCGTATGACGTGTTGTTGTCTATCTTTTGCTCATTATAAGATTCGTCAATCTGTTTAGAGTCTATCGACGATGACGAAGCTCGTCTGTTGTAAGTGCCTTGCGTGTTGATGACATCTCTGTTGGCACTCATTCCTACAAATCCTATGTGAGATCGTTCTTCCGAAACGTTTTGTGCGTTCGTTTCAAATCTAGAGGCTATGTTTCTGACGTTGTTGTTGTCAGACGGACCGGACAGTTGGTTATCCAAAGACCCTGATCGCTTTAGCTTGAGAGCAGCTTGTTTAGCTTGCAGTTCCTTTAGCCAAGTGTCACCAGATGTTCCAATATTCTCCAACTGGTTTAGCTTAGATAAACTCTCTTCATTTCTCAAGATTTGATTTCTCTTCTCTTGCAACTGCGCGAGTAAAGAGCCTTTAGGTGGTGCCGGTTCTGTATTTTGATTTTGTTGTTGGTTGCCAGGAAGTATGGCTTGGATTTTGTCAAGTTCGGTCTGAAGAGGAGTCAAGTCGATCGGCGGAGGCGGCGGCGGGAATTCTTCACTCGGCTGTCTCGAGTGGTTGACAGAGGTCATGGGACTCGGGTACGGTGGCAGATCAAACATTTGAGGGGACCTTCTCATCGGAAGGGCGCAGTCGACCACATCTACACCATTGTCGAACGCCTCGCTCAGGTTCTGGACGTTGTTGTGCGAAGGCGGAATCATCGGCATCGTGTCCCGTTTCACTGGACTCTGTTCGTGATGGATCATCGCCTTAGTGACTACCGTATGGAAGTTTTGTCCGGGGGAGTCTTCCAATCTGTAGTGGTTCTGTTTGTCGGTGTACGGCATGTACGGCAGCGATTGGGGTTCGTCCCCGTACTGTTCGGAGAAACCGCCGTCTTCTTCGTCGTGGTGGTTGTAAGGGTTGTATTGTTGGACGTTGTTTGGCAGCGGTTGCTGCGGCCGCGACTGTACGCCGTGCTCGATCACTTCGTCCTCGAACTTAGCGCCGCTAAGCTGGGAAGTGGTCCGCAGCGGCGGCGGCGGCGGCACCTTGGCCGCGGTCAGCATCTTGCCGGCGCTGCCGTGGAAACTCTTCCGCATCAACTTGCTCCTTTCGAGGTTAGGATTCGTTCCGCTTCCTGGCGAATACTCTAAATGCCCTTCGGATAAATATCCGCTAAGGGATTTGTCGTCGCTCTTTCTGCGACCGACTTCATTGTCGTCGATGGATACGACTTTCTCTTTAGCTTTATTTTCGTTGTTACCGTCGGCACCTTCAGTGAGGTCGGGCATGGATCTGTTTTTGCGACGGATCAAGCCACCCATGAGAAGCTTTCTTCTGATTTTGTGCTGTTTCTTATTAGCTTTCTTTTCTTCAGGAGTCTCTTCCTTTTTCTCAGTGGTTACGGATGTTTCCTTGCGAGCTCGACCACGGTCTTCGCTTCTAGAGCGCTTGTCTCTGACTTTATCGTCATCACGAGACTTGTGTCTCGGAGGTCTTTCTCTGGGGGGATTGTCGATATCATCCTCGATCATGTTCTTAGGAGATTTCTTCGAAGAACCCTTCTTTTTGGGTAGGGTCGCATAGATCTCAATGGTCGTTGGGTTGCTTTCGAGACCTCCTTTAGTGTTTCTAATGGGAGCGACTTGTGGCACTTCTGTGACACGGTTCATGCCAGCCATTCTGCGCTGGAGACTCCTCGCTCGCATGACGCAGGTGTTGTGCTTCATTCGAGCAAAGGTCATCGTGTGTGGGTTGTTGTATGGCGCGTCCATTGCGGCTCGGGCTTTGGAAGCCGCCGCGTCACAGAGAACTAAAGCGGTCTCGTAGTCCGCTGCATCTTCGGCATGACGAGACTTTTCCAAGAGGCGATCGGCTTCTAAGCACAGCGCTTCACAGTCGCCTCTTGTTGTTAGTTCAGGAATTTGAGCAAGTTGGAGGTTGTGGCGTAAACCTTGCTGGAGTGGCAGACTGTCCGTGGAAGACAGAGAGTATGAGTCATATCCAGCGTCACAAGACCCTCCACTGGATAACTCTCCTTTCCGTGTAGGGCTCCCGGGCACGCTGCCGGGGCCCCTACCTCTCGCGTACATGTAAGGACTCTCCACAGTAGATGATGAAGCTGAGGACGCGCTGTTTCGGTCCCCGCTCCAGTTACCAGAATCCCTTCGTATCCTCGGTCGGTCAGCGCTGTCGGACGTTGAGCCCGTGCTTAAGCTGCGAGCCAACTGCGCTCGTCTGTTGGCCTGAACTTCCAACATGTTCTCGACTGCTTTTCGGCTGACGTAATCGGATTCGTTGTCAGGACCTGGAGTGACAGCCCGTCTAGCGAAACCGGCATTAGGTCTTTCAGGCGCCGGAGTCACAGCTCTTCTCGGCTCCGGTGCAGGGAAAGGCACGACGTCTTTCGGCGCGTGGCGAGTGTCGCACGGCGTTCCGTCGACCGCCGCATACAATAGCAGCAACGGCTGGAATCTTCCTCTCTTGCACTTTTCGACAACATGAGACCATTCGGGACCGATTTCTTTAACGTCGGCGTCGTCGAAGTAGATCCATAGCCGGAGTTTGCTATGGAAGAAGAAAGTGGAGTAGTGTTTTCCGTAGTACGTTACAAGTCCTACGAGACGGTGGGTAGCTCTGGCCGCCCAGGCGCGGTCTACACAAGCGTGGAAGGCATCAGTAGGCCGGAGTTCCGTTCCTAAGGCGGCGTACACAGCAGCGACGTGTTCAGCAGGGGGGCGCTCGGAGTCCCACACCATGCCGATGGAGACAACTTCTGGCCGGTTCATCAGAGTTCTGCAGATCTGGATCTTTGCTCCGCATGCATTCTGTAAAGGCCAAACAGATTGATTGATTCTGTGCCTTGTCACGATATTTCAGTATCAAGTGATAGTCAGCAGGTGTCTGAATACTTACTGGGCAATCTCGAATGTCACCCATTCCTCCAGCTTTCCTGAGCAGAAGGCCGAAGCTGTCGCCATGTTCGCCAAGAGCCGCTTGAGCAGTCAGGGCCGTTGCGGACACGTAGTGTACCATCTGTGGGAAGAACAAATAGATACAATGAGAAACTATACTGGAAGTATACTTCATTACAGCAGAGAGGCAAAACGAAACGAAGAGACTGTTGAATGTAGACTTCATGGGACAGCGCTTTTAATGAAGTTTCTTTACAAGGGTTTGAAATCTTCCTTACCTGAGTGAACGGCAGTGGCTCCGACGTGGCCTGGCAGGCGCCGCAGACGGACTGCTCGACCAGCATCATGGCAAACTTGCGGTGCGGGACGCAGTGCGGCGCGCGGCACGCGTCATCTTCTCTCCGGTCCCCGGTGCCTGATGCCACGTGGGCGTGCACCCTGGAAGGTGGGAAATGAGGAATCGTTAAAGATGTTTCTTGGTTATTGTACGACAGGTCACTAAAGGCTGTAATCAATAAAATGAATCGCATGGATATTTAAGAGTGATTCTCGTGTTTGGTTCAGATTTCGTGTGCAAGCATAATAACGACTTTTTAATAAGAAGATTTCACACGGACACGATTGTCCTAAAATCTATTCTGGCCTAATTTTCAGATCTGAGGCCTAGCAAAGCTGAGACAAATCAACTATGGAATAGATCGAGTTTCTCCATCATTCCCACACGAAGACGTAATATAGCAAGCTTCGGATTTCGATAGGACAGTGGTCGTTGGCCAAATATGGCACAAGGTTATCTTCGAGCAATTTTTGCTAAGTCAATTAACTACCTCAGAAGCAGGTTCTCGAAGCACTCGCTGGCATCAGCCATGCATCCCAGGCGGAACTGAGCGCCTGAACCTCCAAGAACCCTGCGGAGAGAGTCAGCAGCTGACTGCAGGCCAATACAGCTGGGAGAATAGTTCCAGAACCTACCTCAGAAGCAGGTGCTCGAAGCACTCGCTGGCGTCAGCCATGCATCCCAGGCGGAACTGAGCGCCTGGACCTCCAAGGGCTCTGCGGAGACTGTCGGCAGCTGGCGCGCGCTCTGCAGACCATTGCAGTTGGGCGAATAGTTCCTGAGGACAAGAGAAAGGGAAACATTAGAATACCTCTAAAGGACATACTAAAAAGAAGAATCTAGAAGCATCGAATTCAAACAACATCTTTAAGAATGACAAAACATTTGTGAACACAGTTCTTCGGTGCTAACCAAAACAGTATTTTTAATCAGAAATCCAATTTCTGAGCATGTAGTGTCTATAAGCATGGGAATTACAAACATAATAACTATAAAGCTGAAGCAATCACGCCAAGCAATCATACGAGAGATTACGGTAACACCTTCGCCATAAACAATTTCTAACTAGCTCTTCAAAGTAAACGCTCAAGTTGGCCCGAAGGCGAAACCGACACCTTTACTGGACATTGCGAAACAAATAACCAGTACAGACCAGATACAAAGAAATTTATTTTATACTACGTACAAGGTCGGTAGGCTATATCAGAGGTCAAGACAAAAGGTCAAATGCAATGAACTTATAATGTGATCAATTGTGAAAAAGTTCAAAGGTTATCCTAAAAGACTAAAACAGGCGTTCGCTGAAAATACTAAAATGGGGTTCTGCGTAAGGTGGTAATAGATTCTGCATCGTCAAAAATGTGCAAAGCTGTTGTGAACTGCATCATGCTGTAGTGACTGTATTTATATTCACATCTCGTCAGTCTGTAAAACAGTCGTCGTTTACTATCTGTAAAATAAAATCATGGCGGCAAAAGTAGTAAAAACAAAACATCTTTTTACTCCGCCAGGTCACGGAGTAACCTCGTACAATACCGGGCCCAAACCAGTATACTACGGCATCACAACGCTACGCTACGTTGTAAAACAGACCTCACACGGTAAAAGTAAGGACTCGTTTTCTGTGCCATTGATCTGATGGCGCTTTAAGGTCATACTTTCTTCGGCCAACCCGTCGCGTCGGTCAAAACTCGGAGCTGGCAAGATGTTCGTTTCGCCGAATCAATGTTTGATATTTCAGGTCAAGATACTCTTGAAGCTCTTTTCTATACGGTGAAAAAGTTAAGTTAAGAGGACAATCGATTGAATTATTTTTCCTTTACAGCATCACCAAATTTTTTATCCGTCGATGTCGTAATAGAGAAGCAATCAAAGGTGTGGGCAGCAGCGTTTGCAGGGAAAAATATTAGGGCAAGTACCTTGGATTGTGCTCACTAGTCTACCCTTCTTGCCACACGTTGAAAGCCCTCGCTCCCAACCAAATATAGTTAGGTGTAGATTTGATAGCCCCGGGGCTATAATCGTAGAGACAGAACGCAAAAAACTTGCCACGCTCGAAGAGTGTGGACTACTCAAAACCTGCGCTTTAGTCTGGTGTCCAAATGAGTTGCTCAATTAGCAGCAAACGTACATACAAGTCATCAAGCTGATGAGCCGAAAACCTGCATATACGTTCCCGTTGACGGAAACGCCGATTCACACTTGGCAGTGAAGTGGGCAATTAAAGTGACCAGCCTAACGTAACAGTGACTCACGCCGCATAATGTTTGAACAAGGAGAAAAGTGCATGTTGCATAAACGGCGACTTTTGTGTGCAATGCTGGTTAAAATGTAGAGTCGATGTTAAACTAGCAATAGTAGCCAATTATTTGCGTGTTTATTCGTGGTCATATGCACTCAAATGACCTTTGAGGTATAGATCACCTTCATCAAAATATATTTTTAATAAGTATTGTCTCGTGGTCTGGTACGTCGACAGTCGTTAATTCAGATCGCACTCGTGTAAAATTTTTGGTTGGCTACTTTCACAATGATTTCTCCAATTTGCAGTACAAATCCTAAAAATTATAAAGATCACATGTGCACATACCCACGCCCCCTATTTAACAAATAAAACTCAATTTTCTGTGCTGCTCAACACCTTCGAGACACGCAGACTTTCCGCCCCATTCTGGTCCACACAAATAGTGGAATCTTCAAAGATTTATTACTAGCAATGAACTACAAACATTCCTCTACAGTCCTATCTCCTTCGCGTGTAACAGCACCATCCTGTCTGCGCAGACGCAGCTCGAGCGGACGCAGCTTGCGTCGCCTTCCGTTTTCCGACGCGTAACCGTCGCAGGGGAAGGTGCAAAAACTTTTACTTGAACTGTTATGGAAGTTGGGTAATATGGAGTCTTTTTACGAAAATGATGAACTTCTGTGTACTTGGTAGAGGCGCTGAAAAGCATATTTAACTACTTATTTTTACCAAAGATGGACTGATAACTAGGAAAATCAAAATAACGCAACAGATATTACTTTAACTCAGATTTACATTCGAAATTGAGTTCATTTTCCTACTTTCAAGTGAAATATGCAACTTAACGTACCGGTGGAATGTGCCAATAAAAGTTTCTAATAAAACAATCGCACATTAATATCATATTCACCACACGCTGGTTAACAATGCAGTAAAAATCATCATTCAATCGCTATGCTGTTTCATCTATCTATTTGTACAGTCAGCTAACATATAGGTTCGAATGCCTTTGCATCGCAGAAAGTTATGCTTTTATCCTCCGTCAGCAACTATTTCAAAGCATCAACATAATATAATTGTACGCATTGGTAAATCTTTATAGTTGTATGTCCTTTTACTGGTGATAGTAAGTACATTTAAATATTCAATTTGATTTTATTAGACTTAGAATTGGGTTCTCACAAACACCAATCCTCTGCAAAAGCCCAGTCGCTAGTCGTCGCGTCGCAAATATGGGAACCCTGTAGCCAGACTTTACAGTTCTTTCGACTTATGGCAACATTAAAATGATAATTCGAACAATACAGAACTCTAGGCTTGCTCAAAGTACGAAATAGAGTGTTCTATAGATTTGTACAGTAGTTGTATCACGTTTTAGCATAACGTATGTCTGTGACGAAACAAAAGCCTCGTTGTATTGATTGTGCTATGCTATGTTACGTATGTCTACGGTTGTACTATAGTACGGCCAATTAACTCGAGACTAATTGACGGCCCTGGATCACGCATGCGCACGGTTTAACGAAGACAACATCGTTTATTGTACGAGCTTTTATAAATGTTCAACACGTTTTTCCAGTTAAAAAAATATTTGCGCAGTAAATGGAGAAATTTCCTATGATTGATGAGAGTCATCTCTGAGAAGCATAATAAATAATATAGAACGTTGGTATTTGAAAAAGTTTACTTCTTCTTGAACATAAGTAGGACAGTTCGTACCTCGTAAGAAAAGGGCTATGCATTCTCATTCAGATAAAAAATTATGCATATTTTTCTCATGCTAATTGGTACTGTTTTAAATAAGACCTCACGCATACGGAAGCTGTCCATCTAACTTGATTTATCTTTTTAATGGTGAGAAGTCTTAGGGTTTTTTTTATGTAGACTATTTTCGGTACGCATAAAAACTCTAGGTATGTACTTATGTATCGATAGAAATTATTCCATACCCGTTTACCGACAGTTTTAAGGCACGTGACGGAATGTCGTAGGCATTATTGTATTATCTATACTGTCAGGTTGGTTGTATATATTGCTAACATGATAAACAAAGCATAGGTGTCTATACTGGGTTATTTTTTAGTCAGTGCGCAAACTTTGCAGGGTGTTTCTACTCGTCATTATGATCAATTTTTACTATGGGGCCACCTGCGAATTCGCAAAAAAAATTTGGATGTTCCATAGAAAAATTCATACCTACTCGGCAAAAATGTATGGAACACCCAAAAACTCTTTTTGATTTCACAGGTGGCCCCGTAGTAAAAGATGTTCAGAATCACGAGCAGAAACATCCTGCAAAGTTTGCGCACTGACTAAAAAATAACCCTGTGTAACGGAAAAATATACCTTAGTGTATAAAAGAGGTGCAAAAAGAAAATCGAAGGTGTTTGATGGGTAACTGGGTGAATCTTGGGTCGAATATACAATCAATCTCCGTCAGCACACATAGCCGAGTACCAGGCAATCAGAAATCACAAGAAGCAGGGTCACGGCGTCCCGCCAGTTCTCACGCCCCGCAGCCATTGTGGGGCACTCTGTCTTTACGTAGGGCTCCAGGGAAACACATAAATGAGTGGAAGAAAGTCGATCCAAGAAATTATAGTGGGGAAAAAGTGTATTCATTCAATGTGGAAACAGTTTAACTAGAAACTAGAAAGAATTAGGACCCTTGTTCGGCCTGTAAAGGAGTAGCTATATTTCGCTTTCGTAATTCTTTGGTTATAGATACGGCATCCAAAAATGACTAGGCTCTATTACAAAGTTTGAATTCTGAGGTGTATAATTTTCTGATCCCTTCTAACAAGCTACGAAGTTGTTATAATTTTTAGGAACAGTTTTAATCTTATTATTGGGATACATCAGAACAGGAAGCGTATAATCTTTTTGGATATTAAATTATAAACAAAACTTGCTTAAATTATAAAAACTGTTCGATAGCTTTATAAAAGTAGATAGAATTTTATTAGGAAAAAGAATAATAAAGAATAGTTTGGCTTGTTCGGTCATTGTAAGATAGCTAGTAAATTATTTAGTCCTGTCGCGTGCATAAATATGAATAAAAATTAACTGTGTGTATGTGTGTTATTGTGTTCGTTGAAAATTTCCTTTACGGATGATAATTATTCTACAAGTGTACGGTGACAGGATGTTAGGAATATAAAAAGCGTATTTTATGTTGGACACTTGTTGCTATGTATTTTATATGTGGCTAAGTAGGGTATGGACATGGAAACTTAAAAATAAGGTACAAGTTGTTTTGCATCTTGTGGCTCGCTAACTTGAAGATTTAAGCGAAGGTCATCAGAAATCACAAATCATCGACATAGTCAGTCGTACGTAGGGCTGGGTGGGATGCCTTGGTGCGATAGTCAATGTCAAAAATTTACGCCACAGTCAAAAAAGATAAGTAAGTCTCGGGTGAAATCTAATCGCCATTTTGCTACGTGTGGTGATTATTGAGGCCGTGTGGTGCCGGCTTAAAATAGCATCATCTCATAGCTTTCCCGTGGGTTTCGTTTGCCGTAAGAAGCTACTTAAGTATTTGAGATCTGATATGTATTGTAATTTTACAGCGACAGGCTGACAACCTGTCACTATGTTTTCTAAATGACGTGGTGTAAATGGTTGTTTTTTTACAGCCGTTTATGCTCTGCCTACCCCGCAAGTGATAAAGGCATGATATAACACTCGTATGTATGTATAGTATAGTAAATATTACTTACACCGAACCGCACATAGAATTGCGTCCTTACGTTGCGATGCTCACGCACTTAGTATTCTCCAGAGAAATTGCCTTCTGAGGCTGAACAGTTGTACACAATGGCAGAGGACGCGATGGGGCGCGCATTGTAAGTGACCTATTGGGCACGCACAACTGTTGCGACCAAGTCAATGCGCTGTGTTTTATAACACAAGTTCGTCTTGAAGGTAAAGTTCATTTGGGGATGAACCTGGTCTAAATCTTCATGTTTCTGGTATTCTCCAGAGAAATTGCCTTCTGAGGCTGAACAGTTGTACACAATGGCAGAGGACGCGATGGGGCGCGCATTGTAAGTGACCTATTGGGCACGCACAACTGTTGCGACCAAGTCAATGCGCTGTGTTTTACAACACAAGTTCGTCTTGAAGGTATAAGTTCATCTGGGGACGAACCAGGTCTAAATCTTCATGTTTTTGGTATTCTCCAGAGAAATTGCCTTCTGAGGCTGAACAGTTGTACACAATGGCAGAGGACGCGATGGGGCGCGCATTGTAAGTGACCTATTGGGAACGCACAACTGTAGCGACCAAGTCAATGCGCTGTGTTTTACAACACAAGTTCGTCTTGAAGGTATAAGTTCGTTTGGGGACGAACCAGGTCCAAATCTTCATGTTTTTGGTATTCTCCAGAGAAATTGCCTTCTGAGGCTGAACAGTTGTACACAATGGCAGAGGACGCGATGGGGCGCGCATTGTAAGTGAGCTATCGGGCACAAACAACTGTTGCGACCAAGTCAATGTGCTGTTTTACAAGGTAAGTTACAACTTAGATACATCTAGAAGGAATGAATTCATCTGGGGATGAACCTGAACCTCAGTATTTTGGTATTCTCTCGAGAAATTGCCTTCTGAGGCTGAACAGTTGTACACAATGGCAGAGAACGCGCTGGGGCATTGTAAGTGACCTATTCGCTAGTTAATGCGCTGTGTTTTACAACTCAAGTTACAATTTAAGTACCTACCTACATCTTGAAGATGTGTAAATTTTAAGTAAATAGAGGCAGAATTTGAAACCACACTAGTAAGAAACACAAAATTTGAACTTACAAAAGATACTAAATTCATTCTTTTGAAAAGAGGTCTCAAGTCGATTAAATTTATTATTATTATCTCGATATAAATTAGGAAGGTATAAGACTATTACTAGTCAGAGCTCGTTACAAAACAATGATTGCTCATCTCAACTATCGTTTTATATAAATAGACACTCGTTATTCTTAACACAAGAGCAACAGGTTAACTAGCTACATAAAATGAGGTTTCTTTAATGATATTTAATAAAATCACCTCTAAGCACCTCTAACAGGAATCTAACGGTGACTCAGGATTACCATAGATTAACCTAATCAAGGGTAGAGCATGTTGAATTTAATATAAAAATAATGTTTTATCTGGAATCGCGCGTTGATGTCTTTTGTAGGGAGTAGTTTAAAACCACGTAGCAGTTACCTTGCAATCGATAAATAAACATCAAAATTACGTAATTATAAAACTAAATTTAAAATTAATTAATTCATTTGAGAATATTATTTCGCTTGGCATAACAGACTGATAAAATAAAAATAACTATCGATAATCACGTCAACCTTAAACTAGAACTTACTCTAAAAAGCAGCAGGGTAGTCGGACTGATCAACAGCTCAGGATCTCTCCTGGTTGCTGATGAAGGCCTGGACCTCGGCAGGGTGTTATGCCTGACCCCAGCTAAAGATCCCATGAGCAGGGACCCCATATCCTTAGGGGGCAACAGCTCCCGGTCTTTGAGGACCTCGATCTTCTGCTTCTGGATCGCGGTACCGCTTTTCGCGGCATCATTGTTTTCCTTCCGCTTGTATCTGAACTTGATCATTTTGTCACCTTATATTGACGATATTGTGTTCACACATCACTCTACTTCTTTGCACTTTTGGTCATAATTCGCACTTAATTTTGGCACACATTTTCGACACGACCGCTTTTATCCAAGCATTACTCAGCACTGTAGAAGAATAACTTAGATTATAAAAGCCTTATTCAAATGTCTGTCAATACAAGGCAATAAGTAACCGCATCACGGAGTACACGTCAACTTTTCATTGGACTTTACGACGAACTATTCTTAAGGCTATTTTTTAGGAACACCATGTGAATATCGATGAAAAAACTGGCGGGAAGACGACAGTTGTTGGTGTTATTACCGCGACAGGTGGTTCCAAATTCAAACTGCTTTTGGAACCTGCCGTTTATTAAGTTCACTCCACTAATAGCTTCATTAGTCAATTAATTAATATTAATGTATTAAATCACTACTTATTATACACGTTTTAAGACACGAAATACGCTCGTCTCTACGAAGGCTTTACTTCAGACTGATTTGTCTGTCGTTGCCAGTGAGACCCGCGGGAGGCAATCCACCTCGCAGGTAGCTTTTTTTGTTATCTATTGTTAACCTCACGTGGACACATACCTCTTTTATCCCTTTCTATCCTACGACAAAAACATATAAGTCTATCTAGCTCTACCATGGTTTTACTACGCCTTTGTTTATAGTTTCTATGGAGATAAGTTAAACTTACGAGCTTAAGTTGTAAAGTTTTAGTTTTTTGGAGAATTTGTTTGTTAATCTTGGAACACGTGCATGGAAGATGGCAAGCAAATGTGAAAAGGAATATTATTGAAGAAATTTTAGCACCACCGTAGTAAGAAGCTGTTAACAATGTTGTGGTATTTTTTATTTCATAAGCATATTATCAATACAGTCTACCTACTCGGGTGGCTTTCTTTTTTTTACATCAAGTAAAAGATACAAAAATATACTGAAAATAAGACATTCATCAAAAAGTACTTCATAAAGGTTGATACAGAGAGAAAGTAGACTCAGAAAGTAAAGTGCTCGACTGCTCGTGCTACCAACCAATGAACTCCAAAAAATATAGGTAGGAAATTATGGTTTTGAAGTGTATGTAGGTAATTGATATTGAGTCGTCGATACTCATGTCCTGGAACCACGTGCAAATTAATTTACGTGTAATCTTCTTGCCCACATTCTTCTACAAAATTAACGGTCATCAAAGAGCAAAAACAGATAAGTACAGTTCAAGCCCCAAAAAAAAAAAACACACCGGTAACTCACACGCGCCATCCAGAAATTCCTGCATCCCATGACTCACTTAAGAAAAACGCTCCCATATAAAATATTTACAAGTCAAAACAACAAATAAGAGGAGCGTGCTCGTAAAATTCTTAGCACCCTATAGTACCCTTTATCTTGAACGGACCTTTCGAGTGAGTCAGATAGAAAGTATGTCAAATGCACGTACGAAGCGAGTTTGTAATGGCAGTTCAGAAGAATCATTTAGTTTGATAACTTTGTTGAGGATGTATTTTTAGGTCATGGTCTTCAAATACTTATTAAATCTAGTAATTTGTCTTGCGGTTTGACTAAAAACCTATTGAATTTCTCATAGTCAACATAGATTGCGCTCCTCTTTAGTAGCAAGCATCTACCCATTATTGGTAGGTAAAGTAGTTGTGAAAATGATAGAAAATGCTCTTTAGTCCACAAAGAATCATCTGTCTAGGTACAATTTTATTTGTGCTGAGGAAAATACCATGCAAAATGCGATAATAATATCCGAGAAATAAATGATACAACTAATTACGAAAAATTACGTGTAATAAATTAACGTAATAGATTAAACGATAAAGACATCAAAATTTCAATAACGAAAGCAATTAATTGGAAACAATCCATAAATTAAATTTTTTACAAATTCACACTTAAACCTGAGAGACACTTGACATTAGCGTTTCAACAAGTTTTTAGTCAGAAATTTATGTTTCCAACTCAAGTGTGAGATAAGTAAGCGGAAACGCCGAAGTAAACGGTTTTAAATTAGCTGTTTATCGCCGACTAATCACTTTTGGAACGAAAATTCGTGACTCACAAAGAGTTTTCGACTATTTGTGTGTTTGTTATTCAAATAGGTACAAAACTACTACAAGTCATCATTGGCTTCATACGTCTGTGACAATAATTTTATTGTTACAAGTAACAAAATCATTATTAAGTTAAAGTTATTATATTAACTATTCTGCGATGTTATACCGTAATACCTTTGCTTTCTTAAAATTACCGGACTAATACCTATGCTATGATGTTTAACCATTGCATTTTACTTAGATACCGTACAACAAAATAGAGCAATATGAATCCATTTTGGAAATATTGTGTAACATAAAAAAAACAAAAGAAACCTAATACACTGGCCTCAGTAACATCGTTATCATAACATAACCATACAAATCGCTAATGATCACACAATGAATGAATATTACTAACGATTATATAAAAGACCTTAAAAAACGTATCGTGGGCGGTATTTTTAGCAAATTTTCCTTAAAGGCGGATCTCGTGGCTCGTTCCAAGAATCGCTAAGCCAACGAATAACTTACGCGCGCGGTGCCTCGCCAGAATAAGAAATAGCCTTTTGATTATACTGCGACCCTAATTTATCGAAACTTGGGTCTCGGAGGAGGTCCAAATATTTAAGAACTTCCGTTCCGTTGAGAATTCCAATTTCTGAACTTTGAAGCACCATTGTATACGGTAGACTTGCGAAAAAGTTTCCTACATCTTTTTGTCTATCGAATTGTGGACATAGGCGAAGTTCAGCTAACAAATAGTCAATCTTTCAATACTTATGGCTTTCGAGCACATTCAATAATAGTAAGAAACGTGATCAAGCATTAATGGAGTGGAGTCCATGGGAAAATCTTCACCAAGAAATCCCCAGACGAACCTAGAATTAAAATATAAATAAATGGCGACTGAACATCCTAATCACACAGTAGAAAAACCACTGAACTTACCCCTAAGGCCCTTCTAATATCGTATCATCAATGTAGTGCCTCATATGGTATATAATCACATGATTATGTCTTAATAGGACTGGCTTATAAGGATGTGAATCTGCATTTGATATCACGACTGCAGTGTCTCAAGGTGAACTGTTGGTATTTAGGATAGAAATAGATATAGAATAGGTATACATAGAAAGATAGATGCACTTGTAACCTTGTTATTGAAAGATTATTATTTGAAAATAGTGGACGAGCATAATATTATTCAGAGATACAAAGAATAGTTTAACTAAAATATCAGTTATAGAGATTGTATCTCTTCAAAAACGAAGACCTCATGATTTAATTCGATTCATTATAGGTAATGAATGTTTTTACGGTTATGAATTATTAGAGATAATGAATGCCATATAATGTAGATTTTAATAATAGCTAAAAATATCTTCTAGCTACAAAATATAGTAAAGTAGTCCAAGAAAAACGTAATAGGAAGCTTGCGTGTGATTAGTTCTCGATAATGCGTTCGAGGTGCCACCTCACAACTAGAGAATATAAAAGCCAGAGAGAACCCAAAGAACAAACAGAGCGAAACCATGAAAATCTTATCATAATTAGATGTGAGACGCGCTAAAACGCAAAAAACGCTATTAAAATGCTCAAAAATATTCTATATTCTGCAAACAGATCAAATATTTACTCGTTTAGTTTAACATAGTACCTATTGTTTTTTCTTCAATTTGTTGCACTGTGCCTTAAAGTGAGTCTGAAATATTTGTAAGGGTTGGCTACCGACTGTAGCTGCTCTGTCTATCCTGCAAGCGAATAAAAGCGTAGTTTATAACATCTGTGTGAGTCCTAGCGCGACTCAAATCAATGATATAATTTGTGGCTTCAATTTGATTATTAGTGGGGTTCCCTCTGTAAAACTTCCTAGGTCTATGGGTGAGACGCTGCGCCCGCGCACACCGTGGGACGGTCCCACACTGCGATCCAGTTACACTCACAGAGCTAGAGCACACACGGTGTACGGTTATTACACTTATAAACCACACTTGTAGTTTTCTTCACCCATCGAACCGTTAATCTTTTACAAAGTGATACGTTAATAAGTAACTTTATTATCCATCTAGGTTTTTTGTCTTATGGATTTAGAACAGACTGTTGTGATATGACTTTTTAGTTACATTTTGATCGATTAATTAGTTACATTTCTGGTCCTTTCGATGAAAAATAAATTTAAACAAGAATCTTTTTAGCGAAAACTTGCGATTATTTTAACAATTTTTAATGATGTTAAGTGACCCGGTTAATCATTAAATGACTAATCTAATGAGCTTGGTAAAACCACAAGAAGACTCATGCTTTTTTCGAAACTACCATAACCAACGTCAAATTATTGTGTCGTGTTAAGATAATTTCTCAAGTACTTTGCGCGCATAGTTAGTGTTCTTTGCCTTAAGCGCCTAAGCTGTGAGAAAGTGTTATCTTTACATTGATAACAACTTCCTCTTAATTAACGTGTACAGTTAGGGGGAAATGAGTTATTGTGCACACGACCAATTAAAAGGCTTTAATGTTGCCAGCTGTCTGAAGTCCACTTCCGATGTAGGAATATAAAGAATTGACATATTATGGTGCAAATGTTCATTCTGGTGAGGATATCCGAGAAGAATATGTTATGTATGATCAGAGTCAATGCTTTCAAACAAGCTACTTTTGTCTACCTGTATGCCACCTGCGAAATCAATACCTACCTATTTATATGGAACGGGAGAGAGTCAAAATTTCTTGAAACTATTGTTACGAAGCGTTTCAAAACTCAAGCGTAAAGAACTATTTTATGAAAATTTCTCAGGTGGTGGGGTCTAAATGAAAAAAATCCATGAAAGAAAAAGCTGAAATTACCTCATACGACCACTGACTCAGCACAAAATCCTTGTTACCACACATCAGCTCCGCGATCTTTCCTCCTTCCAGCGACCGACATTTTTACATGACGTCACCCATTCACGACATCATGGCAAGTGGACCGTTCGTCTCATTTCTACACTTCTTGGAAGCCTCAAGGACCAGTCTCTTTCGGCAAATGCCAATTTGTGGTTCAAGGATTTGATCGGATGTAGAGGCTTTTCGTTATGTTTTTCAAAGGTTTTGAGCTTTAAGTTAGCCTGAATCTTACTATCCGTCAGACTCAAAATATTAGTAGGTACAACGCTGTACCAGCGTAAATGTGGGCTTAAGGAACATTATTATTTTATCAAGGAGTATATCAACGGCTTTACCGAACCAATTTATATGCAAGTATGTAAATAATTCCTTATTTGGATAAAGGTAAGAGGCAAGAAATCCAGCCATAAAAAGGGAAAGTAACGATTTTGGTCTAGTTTTACGGTCACTCTTAATTGAAATTTCTTCAAAAGTTTTGCTATAAAAAAAAAGCTTACTCGACCGTGGGTGTCTCGTCTTTTAAAGAAAATGGTTTGTGTAGCATTTTGAAATATTGTAGTAACTAATACTTTACGTTCGTGCCGACCAACCAGGTAGTAACTTAAGTTGCGGTTGCTTAACTCAGGTCTTAGCTTAGTTTTAACCACGTAACGGTTAAACCTAGCTTTGTGTTAAACCTAGTTATTGGCGTGTTTAATGGCAAATGTGACCTTTACTGTGTATAGTTTCTCTTAGGCCCCTTTTCTGGCTTTGTACTGTATTACTTACGTACCTACATTTACGAAAATTATACACCACTGTTAGTGTAAAATCCTAATGCATTGAATTTGGTACTGTTTACGAAATTTTTCACTGCAAGGTTGGATATTGAAAACAATGAGTAAAATTATCTTATTCACTTTAAAGTAGTACTCGTAATCTTGAAACAAAACACCTGTTTTTAAACCACTTTACACATCACACGTCGACAATAAGGTGATGCTAATCTCGCGAGTTAGTGTGGCGTTACAAGTTCATAGAAACCAGCATTGTTCCGACTACAATGATACATTACTTCAGTAACCGGAACTCGAGATTCACTTGAATCTTTGTTTTATCTCTATACGAGGTAAAGTGGAGTAATAAAACTATGCCTAAACTAAAATTAGACTCAGTGACACGACAGAAAAAGCACTCAAGCGAGCACCTCCTATGTGGCCTATAGAAGAGGATAAAATTAGAGGGACGTTAAAAAAACCGACACCTTAGCTATTTGATCATATACAATTGTACCTTAAAATATGTTTAAAACATGTTTTATACAGTTTATTATGCCGTGTGAAGCCGGCTAAGAATAGCATCACCCCAATTCTACCCGTGGGTGTCGTAAAAAGCGACTAAGGGATAATTATTATCCAGGGAATGGGCAGCAGCGTTCCCTGTGAATAAAACATCTTGCACTGCGCTCGCCAATTCGCCTGCCAAGCGTGGTGAGTATGGCAATACCCCCCAATACGGAGGAGGCCCATGTCCAGCAGTGGACTGTTGTGGCTGTAAAGGTATACAGTTTACACCCACTAATGAATTATTGTTTTATGGCGGAAACTATACACGACACGTAAATGCATCACAGAGTATGAAATTTATTTGTTTTTTGCGTTTCTCTATATGTCAGTCTGTTGTGAAATTCGCTAACGTTCTTCCCCAACCATGCCGGGAAAAAGCCAGAAAAAGAAAAAGGGGGAAAATGAGTTGCAGCTAATGGGCCGCTAGTGTAAGATAAAGCGCTTTGGCTTACAGAAAGTACCTAAAATGTATACGTACAAAAATAGCTGACGAAGCAAGTGATCATCCTTGTACTTTACAATGTATCTGTAATTGGATACACAACATCAGCCATAATATCGTCATCGCTTCGATTCCGGCTCTCTTCACATTGCTCCATGACCGTAAAGCATTAGTTTTATTGTTACTCAATAATCTTGTTAAGCGTAGGACGTCTTCGATGCGTCTGTGAAAATTCGATTCAGGGTTATATTATATTAGTGTGGTTAAATGGTTTGGACACGGATCGGGAAATTATTCTATAGAGCAATTAAGAAAATAAGGCATCACTTTTTGCAGCTCGGGACAATCCCACAGGAATGAAAATTATCTGCACTTTTTTGTTTGATTTGATTGTAGTCCATGTTTGATTTTTTGCTCTAGGTAGCTAATCCTGCATTTCCAACTTGTTATTGCCTTTTCAACATCTTTCTTCTCTCTTACAAGACCAAGACCTACCTAAACGAATTGTTCCTTTTCCTTTCAGTGGCATTCGAGCCACAAGATGGCGTGCGTCAGTTGTGCGCAGGCGCAATTGAATTAGGCTCGTGTAGAACCAATCGATTGGCGCGATGCGATAATAGTGGCGCGCGCGCAGCTCATGTGAGTTCATCGTACGAGTATAGCGATAGTGAGCTAGGATGAGGATTTGTTGTAACTGGTTTTAAAAAAGGCGGGATGAAAATACGATGACACTATCGTAACATTTACCAGGGCTTGTCGTCGTAATATGGACCTCTCGCTATTGATGATGATGATCTTTCCGACGAATTCGGCCATGGCGACCACTTCCACTCCTCATTATCTGCTATTGAATTGGGTATCCAGAGGTTAAAATGAGGTTATGCTATTATGACCCGGCATCACATGGGACCAGAAGCAGGTAAGTCCTACGATCTACTAGGTTCCCTGTATTGGAGGGACAATGGTGATATAGTACATTGGGTCATTCGATGCTAAGAATGTGGCTCAAACTAACCAGCAAATTGCGATAAGTTATCTACCTACACGTTAGACAGCTTTTTGCAGATGTCGAGTTGCTAAATATGTAAACAAACATATTTTACTATCATTATCAATTTTCCATCCATAAATAGGTATCCCTGGAACACTAACGCATATTATAAGGATAAAATTTGCATCAAATAATGTACCGGTCGTGTACGTTCTACTAGAATATATTGTGTGCTATAGTAGTTTTACTAGGTCCAGTCAACAGCAGGTGATGGCACGAATAAAACACCTGTGCTTGCACCTTCTGTTTTTTAATCGATTTGTAGATTCCACTTGCAAGAAAACAGCATATTTTTTCGCTATTTGTATATATGGAAAAAAGGCTGGGGTAGTTAGCAAGGTGCAATTTTAATGATAGTCAACATTGTAATAAGATTTCGCTAATGAAAGAAAATGTATATTTTTAAAAGGCTTATTTATACGTAGCAACTATGAAGGAAATACACAGGCCTCAGCGGAGGTGGAAAGCAATTTTTCTCAGAACGTTTAAGTTTTGTCCAGAGCGACTCTACCTTCACCTTTATAGCTAGGGTGTCCACATACGCCAACTCAAAACGTTTTCCTTGAAATTAGTGCAAGACTTAAAAGGCCTATCTACAAGTAGGTCTACAACTTGTAGGAGTAATTCGCAAAATGGCGAGGACAATGAGAGCATTATGACGTGTTTTGCATAACGTGGGTTGAGGTCTACTTTAGAACATGCAACACAACAGCTTAACCCTTTTAAGGGATCGACTAACACTGGCTATTCTTGGTATCCGTATAAAAACCAGTAGAATTTGAACCCTTCAATGTGTAGGTTTGGTTGATAAGCTATTGATAGTACATAAACATAACCATAACATAATAACAATTTCTTTTTAGAAATAAGTAGTACCTGTTGTGTTGTTTTTCTTTATGTAATTGTCCTGTGTTTTATCTTGTGTGCAATAAACAGTTAAATAATAAATAATAATAAATAATAACCATTAGGTTAGAATTGGGTTCCCTAGTCTCCAGTCATAAGCTGTGTGAGATGTCAAGTTGACGTACTTATAGGTAGTACTTACAAAGGAAATCATTTCCTTTTCTTGTTTTGAAATTGAATAATTTTGAATTTCAAACCGAATCATCTAAAATCTAAATCTAAAATGGTGGAGATATTTATAAGGGGATTTTTTTTTCTAATCTTGATAAGGCTTGAAATAAACACGCATTTTTTTTTACTCTTTCTGATGCTTCATATTAGGTAGTGCATTTGTGTGTCATTAAGGTCAAAGATATACCTATATGGAGTGGTAATGCTAAGGTTGTGCCTTTTAAGAAAATGTCAACCGACGCATAAATAAAGGACTCATTATTACCAATATTAGTCACTGGCGCCAAAACGTAGAAGAAGTAGATAGGTGCTTTTTGTAATATGTTTACTATGTCTGGAGAATAGAGTAATACTTATTTTCTGGAAGATAGTGAATTTTGGAAACCATTGAATCATAGTTCCTATTTTGACAGCAAGAACCTACATATACTATTTGGTACATAACGGAAATTGTTTGCTGAAGATGAATTACACTACTACCTACCTACCTATTAGACAATCTTATATGACTTTTACAAAGTATAGACGCTGCTGATCGCTGCAAGCAAGATAGCAGAAATAGAAAGTAAACAATAGATGTACCTACCTACGCATACCTATCTAACGGTCAAACATGTAATGGTCTAAACGATCGCAAACTTTACGGTAAATTTATTTGCACTAAACATGTTTCCGTTTAGAATAAACAGAACTAGGTAGAGAGGTGTAAGTCTAAGCATAATTAAACTAAGTTCTAAGTATAATTTGGTCTGACCCCTCCAAATGTTGGTTTTGGCTTCAAAATGTGGTTTCAGATAGGTACAAAAGTTAGCCATAAGAGATATTCTTGTTGAGGTTCCATACATAACCTCTACCTTAGTACAGAACGGATCCTGTATGGAAAACCAGTTCTTAATCTCTGCGTCCAACAAATGTTGCCATATTATCCATAACTGTTTATGGCAAATCCTTCCTGCGAGCACTCAAGTATACTCACACATGTTCCAAGAAAAATGTCTATTATTTATCATCGTAAACTATAGATGTAATGATAAGACACGATTCCAATTTAGTATTTCAATTACTCCGTGACGAAACGCATTTCTATTTACTTTGCAAACAGCTGTTTAAATAGAAACTTATTATATTAAGATTTCGGCCATGAATTTGCGGTTACCTATTGCATTGTCGCAGACATTTATATGTATATTTCGGTCGCTTGTCACTCCGAAGGCTAACGACTTAGCCACAAAGACATTCACTTCAGGACTTAGACACTTACACTTGGCACTAAAACACAGATAATTTCCACTTTTGCACTGTTCTAGTGAGAAGATCCAGGGAAAATTCACTGTATTTACGGGTCGTTCACGGTGGAAAAAGTGTACACAAAATGTACACAAAGACAATACGCGACACACGTCCGTGCGCAGCGGTAGAGCGGCAGCGTGTATATTACAAGTTGCGCAGTGACAGGCGCTGTGCGAGACAAGGACAGACAGCGGAGGCTTTGGCGCCAGCCGTGCGCGTGCGCAGGTGCGAGCGAGATGGCGCGAGAGGCTTGCGCGGGAGTCCAGTCTCGTACTTTATGTACTATGTCTTTGTAAGGGGCTATTGATCTACGATTTGCGTTAAAAGCTCGCATCTGTCATTTCGTCCGCAATAAGAAATCAATTTAGTTGTGATTGTTATCATTTGCTACAGTATTCTTAAGTAAATTGTCTTTTATGTCTGTTGTTGTATCATTAAGTTGCAAATGTTCGCAAGTACCGTTATGCTTTTCATTTGATGGTGTGATTTCCTGTTTTTAAAAACACAATTATTTACATAAGATGTTTTGAACGGTGTATTAATTTAACAAAGTTTTGAAGGTTTTCCGGATTAAGCTCTATTCAATGCCAATCATATTGATTTAATCAATCTTGTATTGACTATTTATTTTGACATCACAGTTTCTCACAACAATGACTTCAACTTCTGTAACATCGACACTTACGTCAGAGTGACTCTACCTAGGTAGGTAAGTACCTAATGTTTTTTTATTGTCTACCTACCACAGTTTATTAAACTTTGGTCATTAGACCGTATCTTCTAAAGTCAACGTAGTTAGGTCAACTACACTACATTATTAGTTTAAGTAGGAAACTAATAACATAATGTAATGTGAGTAAGCACATTACGTTTGCTACTTTGAAGCTACCTATGTGAAAGTTTGGAGATCAACATAGGAATCATATTCCTGAAGAGTATGTCGTATTCACATAATTTTAGGTACATACGATACTTCAGTAAGTAGGATACGATTATTTTCATAGAATTTCCAAAGTAAATTTCAGAAAAATGTTATAGTATTTTACTTGACACCAACTCTACCTATCCGGGTATAGTCTCATCATCATCTTCCTGCCCCTATCCCAATTACTTGGGGTCGGCGCAACACGTTTCGTTAAACACAAAATCGTGTTGCAAAGGATTTAGCTGAATTTTACGACCGGCCGCCTACCAGACGTCAACCCTCCTTGGGAAAGCTTTTGTGGTGGATTAACCGCCACCATACGGTTGGATCTGGCTGTTTGGATCGAGTTTATCCCTCGGTCGCCTCTTACGACCCCCACGGGAAGAGAGGGGGTGGTGCTATTCTACTCTCACGGCAGTATCGGGGTATAGTCTAAAAACTGATAATTGACTCAGTTTTTTGAAAACCCAAAACGGTGTGATCAGGCTTCTAACTATAATCTAAATTTCAATACGTATTCTGTAGATAGACGCCTGATAAGTCGTCAACTATTATGATTGGCTATAATTATAAGCCCTAGGCATATTTAAGTCTAAGGCATTCTATTTTAGACTTTGATCTAAGTCTAGACTGTTCTACTGCACTTCTAATTTCCAAGGTTAGATTGGTGCTTAGATGAAGTTTTCGTTTATGATATGTGCTTGCAATTATTTTGTACACCACGGGCGTCTAAAATTTGATGAAACTTGTGTAGGGTGCTAAGAAAAAAAGATATTAATATAGGAACATACGTATTCATACTTTTTCCTTTGATATAGTAAATATCTTAAGGAGATCCTAGGTAGAAAATCTATTTAAACTTATTTTATTAGTTATTCTACAAATAATATAAAACTTCTAACACTGGTAATAAGAATTTATAACGTTAACTTATCATAGGTATTATGCAGATGCGATTATACCAAGTTTTATACGACACTGGACATATCACGTTACAGAACCGGTATTGTCTTAGCTAAGACCTCTTTGTATAGTGTGTTATGTTCTTATGTGTCTTTTTACACAGAATATGCAATGAAAGTGTCGTATGATGTTGTTGATAGCAAGGACTGGGTACTTTCGCTATGGCAAGCTTAACAAGAATGTAAATGTGTAGGTACTATCGCTCGAAAATCCATCTTGCCATTTAAAGACACCACTTACCTAAAATATTAAATGAAAATTATAGGTAAGTTTTTGAAGAAAATGATTCATAACAATTATTTTTTATCATACACAGTCAATCAATCTTTACATTCCAGTTTGTACCTAAGTTTTCAAATGGTATACGTAGGTAGGTGAACAAGCTGAGAGAAAACCACTAGTCCACTGCTGGCCTCCCCCAGGCACCAGCACAGACCTACATGGTGGCTGATGGCTGCCCAAATAATTTGCAGTTACTATTGATAGTAACTTTTGTTGTGACACTTAACCTACCCCTTTAGGGATCAACTTTAACTAGTTTTTCATACAGTTTAGGGTAGGTTGCAGTGCTGCTAATAGTACCTATAATAAAGGGAGTTTTGATATTAATTAAAAGAGTTTGGTAACAGAGTTTCAAACCGCATACAGCATCTCCGACGTGAATCTCTATTGATGTGAACTATGACTCAACACAAAAAGCCTTCATCAATGCAACACCGTTCTACTTACCTCAACAATTAGCTATCAATAATTATACGGCAGATCCGATACAGTTTAAATAATAGTCAGACGACGTGCAAAAACTAAGCTTTGTTCTATAGACTATTGGTTCACAGGAACTACTTATGTAGTGTGGAACTATAGCACGTCCGTGAGTTACCATCATGGTACCGCTATTGTTATTATTCATAAAAGGTCTATTTAGAAACTATTTTGCATATTATAGCTCTATTAAACCTCGGAAATTTCAATTACTAATCAGAGTTATAATATAAAGAATCGTAGATTCAAGTCCCTGCCTGGGTAAACAAAGTTATTTACTATTCTGGATTTGACTGGATTTGGAAACCAAAAGAACTCTTCATAATTTGCAAAAAGATATGTCAGAGTTATAATATAATGAATCGTAGATTCGAGTCCCTGTCTGGGTAGACAAAGTTATTTACTATTCTGGATTTAACTGGATTTGGAAACCCATATGGAAACGAAAAGAACTCTTCATAATTTGCAAAAAGATACCTATGTCACTTCCTGGTAAAGTTGACCATGAAAACGATTTAGAGTCAAGATGAAAACAGAGATAGCTTGACCACGTAAGCGTGCAGAGACCAAACCATTCGATTGGAAAATCTGACAAATCCTTGCAGCAGTTGCCTAGTCTTTACCTAAACAAGTATATGGATGGGGTAAGCGAAAAAGCGGCTTCAGTCCTGATAACAGAGCAAGATTGACAACTAGTCTGACTAAACCACCATTAGCCAGGTACAAGTGACATCCGTATTCAGTAAGTATGCAACTTGTCTTTACTGCTATTCTACTATGTCATTACATGTTGTAAATACCAGGAGCTTCTGGTATGGGAATCTGAATTAACATAAGGGAACATGGTATTTAAAAATACTAGGTTACTGGTAACTGCAAACCTGTATGAGTATCATTAGATAGATGCTTTTCAGTGGAAGACTCTTATCGGTTGACTTGCATCACATCACATAAGCCTATATCACTCCACTGCTGGACGTAGGCCTCCCCTACGGTATGCCTTAAGGCCCCGTTTACATATGCGACTTTATTTTTACTCTCAGTCTGATTGTCGCCTGGCCAGAGAACAATAGCGCGCGACAAAAAGTCGCGTGTGTGAAAGGGGCCTAAGGCACGATCTCCCGTTTTCATCATCCAGTCGCTGCCAACCCCCCCTCTTTAAGTCATCGTTGATTTGAATCATCTTAATAAATCCGTAATTAAAATATCGTGATGAAATAACACTACCAACACATATGTTTTTATGATTACACGTTCAATTAAAACCACTCTACTTCGTACCAGCAATTAAATTGTCTTAACCTGTACCTAGTAAACGTATATTGCTTACAACCTTAGAGTATAAATAAGCACGCTATAGAGTGCGCATATCGGCCCGCGCCTGTCAAAACGTGAGCAGATTACCTATGTCAAATATATGAGAAGTATAGAGGTTCAATAGTGTTGTCACTGGCGTTTTCCTACTGATGGACAGAGAGGTTGTGTTCTGACTACTGCCAACCGTTTTAACTTTTTAGGCGCACTCTATAGCTTACTTATATATACTCTAAGCTTACAACATTTAAATGCTCATCTTCAACACACGAATGGTAAAAGGCGTTCGGATATCGGGCCATAGAATGGTATACACTCTGACATTTACCGTCGATTGCAGAGGCCACGCCACGAAGTAACAAGCACTTGTGTTCACATGGATGCATCTTCAATGGAGTCACGGCCAGTGTTGCCAGGTTATTGGTTCCATAAAAACTCAGGGAACACAGTAAATGGAATCTTTTGGTGTATGAATAAGTTTACAGCTTTGCAGAATTCCTTTTCAGCATAAATGAAAATAAGATATTGAAAAAAAATTATGCATCGACCGGGGTCGAAGTCGAACCCGGGCTGCATGGATCACCGTCACCGTCCCACCGCTCTGCCACTACTGAGCTATTTCAGGTTCAATAGTACTGCCACTGACGTTTTGCTACTGACAGACAGAGAGGTTATGTGCAGACTACTGCCAACCGTCCTAACTTTTAAGGCGCACTCTATAGCTAGCTTATATTATACTCTAAGCTTACAACATTTGAAATGCTCATCTTCAACATACGAATGGTAAAAGGCGTTTGGATATCGGGCCATAGAATGGTATACACTCTGACATTTACCAGCGATTTCAGAGGCCACGCCATATCCCAGGCCATCTGTTCCAATAACTAGGAAACAGCGAAATTAAATTCCCGGTGACGAAATGTTGTGGATTTGTGTAGTGGTAGGTCCTCTTTACAACGTCCTATAAAATCCCCTCAATTATATGCGGTGCTGGGAGTAGGAGGGTTAAGTGTTAAGTATGTGTCCCTTTTTTCAGTTTCTCGACTGTAACTCGTAAACGGTGCATCGTATCTTCAAAATGTCTAAGAAACTATTAAAGCTCATTAAATTTCCTATTACTTTGTCATCAACATGAAAACCGTAACATGAATGGTTTTGAAGTTATGGCCATTTCAAAGTCGGTAGTTTTTTCACTTTTTTTATTACGACACTAAAAAGTGTTCGGACGTTTCTGTGAATCTTCGTCATCTTTAATGCAAACTATTTCAAAGTTTGTGAGTAAACTAAAAAAATGAAATGATTAAATACGTGTTTCCGCATTTTGTAAATTTTAACCCTTAACAGGGTAAAAAAGAGGTTAAGAGTTTGTATGAAAAATCGTCATTTTTGATGTGATCTGTTTCAATATTTGGGAATAAGCGAATGACCCAAAATAATTAAACACGTGTTTCAGCATTTTGTCAATTTTAACCCTTAACTGGATAAAAAAGAGGTTAAGAATTTGTATGAAAAATCGTCATTTGCGTCCCCAGCGGCTAACCATATTCCCGTGGGAATAAGGCGTAAGGATTAAAATAGTTTTCTAACTGTTATACCTAAATTACACAGAAATAAACGAAAACTAATGTTTTTATATTTACCATGCTGTTTTTATATTTACAATACCAACTTGCTGCACTGGATTCGGTGGAACGCAGAGCCAAGAGATTAATAGGCGATAAAAAACTGGTGGCGACCAAGCTTCACAGCCTGGCTCACCGCCGCAAGGTTGCTTGCCTATCGGTCTTCTACAGATTGTACTTCGGAGAGTGTGCGCGTGAGCTGCATGAGCTCATACCACCGTCTCCTTTCTTCCATCGGACATCCAGACGCACGGCCGGCTACCATCCGTTCTTAGTTGATATACCCACATTACGCACTAAGCGCTTCAAATCATCTTTCATTATGCGCACGGCTAAAGAATGGAATTCCCTGCCTGCGTCTGTATTTCCGAGTGCATATAACCTGAATCTCTTTAAGTCTAGAGTGAATAGGCATCTTCTGGGCAAGCTCGCTCTACCGTAGATCCCATCTCTGCTCTAGGGTAAGATTGGGGTCAAGAGTAAGCCCATCTTAGATAAAAAAAAAAGAAAAAAAAATGTTTATGATAATGGGATTTTAACGAAAAAATCTTTACATCGAATTTAATTGCCTAAAAATAATCGTCATACAGCATTTTTTCATGCTTTGAATTACTGAAAAATAGATCCGCAGAAAATTAAAAAAATGTCTGGCAACACGGCCAGTTGCAGAATCATTGTATTGTGGTATGTTATGATTTGTATGACTATTGTTAAAGCCAAGAGAAGCATTTATAGAAAGTAGGTACTAGGTAGTAAAGACAACATGTTGTGTAAAAAACAGTTTTAATGCTCACTGATGGGAAACAGGCGCTTCCGATTGTAATTGGTGCATTTTTTATTTGGATTTTCTTGTGTATTTGAATCAGAGGTGAGATTTACACAATGGAGCTTTAATTAACAAAAATAATAACATAGCAGCTGGGAAATAAAACATTTAGGATGAGGAAGCTATTTGACTTCATAAGCCATATTAAAACGGATGATTGATATGATACTATGAGATGAAAAGCTTTTCGCGTTTGCTGCCATATTCAAACAAATCTACAATCACGCGACTGAAATTTTCGCAGATTTCGACCATATATCCATAGTTTATTATAAAATTGATCTGTGGTTCCAACTCAACGGTTTTTCATACCCGTAAGTTGCAAATACCAACAGACGATCCTACAAAAAACTCATACAATATAGGGTGAAATTCCAGATTCTTTTTTCATATTTCGACCTATGTTCCTTGGGGAAAGTTGTTCCTTATCACCAGCCAGTTCTGAGTTTTCACTATCGGTCACTGGTAAAATTTCAGTAAGTGTCCCGTGACCACATGTAGAACCCACTTACATACGATACGACCATCCTATTTTCAGGTTTTCTCCGAAGCCAACCTGTCTGGCGGTAGTCAAATCATCAGAGAGTAGGTGCGCCCAAACCGGCCCGAGTGAAAAGAACAAGTGCCAATCGGGGCCACTAGGCCAACTTCGGCCACCATGGCCAATATATACAGGGAGTGTCTTCAAAAAGACAAAAAAGAAACTAGTTTATCTACTTTGTTAAATACGTCCTTCCTTACCAAAAAGAAACGAAAAATAAATATTGGGCCTATAAGAACAAACTGCACTTATGGAGAGTTTTTTTGGGTTTGTTAGTTACACGATTTTTTTGTGCTAGGCCTATTTGTAGGTAAAAGTTTGCTGAAAATATTTCATGTGGTGAACCGAAGAAAAAATGCTTATGGAACTGAACAATTTTCTTTGAGGTTCGAGCGAATAGGTATTATCTGACTTTCCATACTGATTGTCATTTTGTATCGAGGAGTATTTTCTTTTGGATGTGACCAATAGGTATTTCTTGTGAGTAGTTGTACATATTATCGAGTTACTACATATTGTTATACGTATGATGTGTGTATGATAAGTTATTTCCCACCGTACACCCTATATAAAAGTAAATACTAAGGCAAGCCATGCATGGGCGAGAAGATTTGTGACGTGACTCTTCGCAAAAAGTTGTGTGTGAAAAGTAAATTGGTGTAGGAGTTATTATAGGTGAGTCAGGTACACGAAAGTGTGTGTAGTAGAGTAATTTTGATGGCGAAAGCTGTATTTAGTTGTTTTTGAGAATAATTGAAGCTTTAGATGCTTTTAATGGTCGTGAACTTATTTTTTGCTCAGATGAAAGAAATATACGTTTTATTAAATTTACCTAGTTGGAAATATATAAATCTACCAACGCAACAGATGTCGTCAGTGCTCAGATTCATATCGCACACGTTTTTTTATAAATTTTATCCTACAATATCTAAGTTCAAAGTTGAAATGTCTCAAGAAAAGAATTACTTAATAATGCAATTGTTCTTACGACAGGTTAAAAATAAAGTCGTAAACTTGACCCAAGTTACTACAAACGGTACATTAGCCATTAAAAGTGACCACTATTAACCATCTACCGTCAGTTCACACCATAGTTTATTTATGTTCGTGAGAACACAGGTGCTCTTGGTTGACTTCCCATAATGTTCTATAGAACCTTCCCAATATATTTTTACACTGTTCAGTTTTTTAATATAGTATTTTTGGGGTTTCGTACCTAAAAACGGGAACCCTATTGAGACTCCGGTCTCGCCGTCGTCTGTGAGTTGGGCTGCCCCAGGCTGTGTATCTCATAAACCGTGATAATTAGACTGACTAAATTTCCACAGACGATGTATTTTTAAAGATACAAAAAAAATTAGATAGAAATACATTTTTGGCTAACATACAACACACATATCTTTTTGCCCATTTTTATCGATATTGGTATAAACCTTTCGTACGCAAGTCCGACTCGCACTTAGCCGTTTTTTTAAATATAATATAGTACAGTAAGAATCAACCAGGATCACAAAGCACGTAGTTTTTGAAAACCATGTTAGTTCCGCTTGTTTGTGTTTGGCTTTTGGGATTCGTAGCGATCCCTTTTTATTAGTTTTTCTTTGTTGACCGCAATCCAAGACTTCTTTCTTACGTTTGTATAATACTGCTTTGTACATTTATAGGTTGGCCTGCACAAATAAGTCTAAGGTTATTCCCAAGACGATTAACGATACAGTAGCGACTCGAATTGAGGTTTTGTACAATCTAATTTGTATCAACTGTGCTTTTTGGCTTTACTTTTTCAACAAAGGCAAAATGTATCATAATAGGTACCCTAGTAGGTACTGGTACCTATGTTAGCTGTATATTTCTGCTGTATTACTTAAAACCATCTTTTACTGGTATCCTACTGACCTGTAATAGACATCGCGTGTAGAAAAGTCCACGTAAATGTTAACTTTACAAATAAGTATGAGTCTGTGTGCTTCCTCAACTAACTGTAACGGTAATTGAAGTGATAAAACACTTATTGAGAATGTAGGTGACTACTTTACTTATCTATAGCATATGTGGAGGAACTTTCAGAAAATTTGTGCAAACATATGCATTTCACGTCCAATGATAATAGGGGAGGGTCGGAAGTGATTAGTTTGCGAAAACGGGATATCGAGCCTTATTAAGTAGCTTGGGGGAAAAAGAGCTTCATAAAAATCTGAGTTTCCTTTGCTATAGGAAATAGCAGTATCAATCAGCATACCTCTATAAACCCGTTAAAAAACCTGGTTAAACTGCTGTAAAACGTATGTAAGATGATAACTTGACTCGACGTCAATATAGTACTTACATCAAACGCAATATATTTCTTGCATTTCACTATGTTCTATGTACGACTGTACGGCTATAGTTTCTACGGTAGCTAATTGTATATTCCCATAGTATATTTCGAAATGTTACCCCACAGCAGTAAACCTAATTCCATGGTTTTACTCTTAAACATAGTGAATGTGAACGGAGAACGCAAAGAAGTAAAATTACGTACAGTCCTTCGAATATTTAAATCAAAGCCCCAGAGGCGATTTAGGCTTGGCTCTAAATAATTTAATTTAATTTAATTTTAGCATTCTTTGTTTTGCACAAATCGTGTTTTGACCACAATATTGCACAAGGTTAGTTTACGTAGGAGATATAATATGTTTGTTATGGTATATTTGAGTTAGCGGTGAGATTGTGGTTTTATAGTTACCTACTACTACACTCGTTGACTACTTAGGTTTATAGAAATGGTTACTTATGTGAAATCAAACAAATATGGGTTCAATTTTTTTTAGTTAGTCGTTGACTACCTTAGGTGTATGGAGCACGAGTAAAATGAAACAAATATGGGTTCACGTAAATTTTGTTTTTTCTTCGTTGACTACCATAGGTCTATGGAACTCGTTATGTGAAATTAGACAATTAGGTTTCACGTTGTCGTCAGTAAAGTAACAGAATACGGTCGAAAGTTTATTCAACATGAATATTTTCAGCAAACTTTACCGAAAATACGCACTCTCCTTATAATGCCATGTTATGGTATACACCAAAATCGTTTGTTAGTATCAAGTAACCGTGTGTTGAGTCTTGAGGCAAAGCTGCGCTTGCGTCAGTAGCCTTCACCTCACTGGACACTGCACTGGTAGAATGTGGCACTACTTAGTTTTGTATAAGATACGATATTTACATAATAATCTGTACTATCAAACTAGTCACTGATCAGGTAATGTAATGAATTGGCTAGACAAAGTTGGATGAACTAACCGGGGATCATGATTAGTGGCGTGAAAATGGAGAGGTCCAAGACGGTCTAATATAGGTACGCTGAAGATTTGATTATCATCATCTACAGGTAGATAAAATATGAGTGATATACTAACTTGACGAATATGGGTGAAACTTATTTCGACATTGTCAGAAAATTACATCGAAAGAGTTAAGACGCCTCTAGGTGCTGCCCCCATCATTTAACAAAATGTTACGACCTCAATACAAACAAAAGATAATTTATAACTCTACAATTAAAAGCCGGGCACACAAATCAAATTCTTGAAAAGCCTTCGCAATTTACAACTACCCAACTTTAACGTCTATTATGTTTTCAAAATTGTTATCTGGGACAATCGCGATTGGACGTGGTAACTTACAAAACAAGAGTTTATTTAGAAACACCTATACAATTTCATTCATACTGACTCATACAGTTTTAACTAGTTAAAAAAAATGGTCCCGTAGCTAAATGGTTTGCCATGGGAAGTTTTGCTGGTATGCCATGTTTAGCAATATTTGGCAGGAAAGTAAGACAATCTGATGATTGTATGTTTCAAAAGAGACGTGAGGCTTTTCAAACATAACTGAAATGAGATAGAATCAAAGATTCGATGACAAAACATCTGGCCGTCATGGAAATAAGAACACCTATTCCCAAAGCAAAATAATTGATATCTGACACCTGCGGTAATTTTGAGGTAGTTATGGGTAACAACAGGCATTGATTTCTTGTAACCAGTCAGCGCTAGAATTATCAATTTGGCATTGTCCAATAATTACCATTGCATATTACTGATTGTAATCTATGCGCCTATGCGATAATCACACGACTCCATTATTTTAGTCACGCTAAAAATGTGACGGGACCTGTAGTCCTTCATAAAGAACTATTAATTAAACAGCTGCTAGCCGCATAGCTGAACCTAACCTTACCATTCAGAGTTAGAAATAAACTATGCTGAACCAATTATAAGCCTTCTGTACAGGGTGCAAGAGACGGTTTACCGAAAAATTTGCAAGCATCATCAGACCATGAAACTGAACGACTTTTTCTATGGAAGCTAGGCTGGTCTTTTGGAAAGGCACAGAAAGTGCTATGCAAGGAGGTGTAGTTTTGATAAAGTTTTAAATTACATACCGGGGTTACAACCTAAAAATTTACATTCTATGTCTATGATAGCCGTCGTCGCGGTAGACCCAGGCGCAGATGGCAAGACGAACTGGACAGGTTCTCCTAAGATTGGCAAGCATGGAAGTGGAAGTGGAACAGGGACACCTTTGCTCAGCAGTGGGATCCCGAGCGCTAGATAAAATAAGATAAAATATGTCTCCCTGGAGAATCAATTGGATTCGAAGTGTTAAAACCAGTTAGAAACTAGAAAAGTCAGAACATATCGTAATTGGTCTTTTTTTTACTTGCAACTCGTTTGTACCAATGGTTCATTGCTGCATTAATAATATGTACTTACATTATCTCTCTGTACATCTCGATTATAAGAAGATATATTATACAAGTAGGCCTTGTCTCTGATTGCATACTAAAGCAGGTATGTATATTGTATTGTATATGTATAGGAATGCAAAGTTCAAGATTGTGATTTTATTGCGGAAATGTTGCGACATTCATGTGAATTTATTTTATTGAAATAATTATAAACCACGCCTACGATGTTACTTATCTCAGAGGTGTTATTAATTAGCATACGTGTAAACTTGTTCAATTATTCACTAATTATAGAGTTATCGAAAGATTGATTTCTTAATTTGATGCTCGATTAAAATTGCAAACATTTATTTTACCAAAATTTATCTAATATACACTTGGATGATTGGCCACTTCTTACGACACGACGTGTTTATAAAGATCATCATTGAAGGGAAGGTCGAACGAAGAAGAGGAAGAGAAAGACCAAGACGTACATTTTTCACTCAAAGAAAGAAAAGACTAAAGTTGTAGATGGTAGGCAAGAGGTCAAAACATGAGCGGGAAATAAACAAGAATGGAAATAGCTGCACTGACAAGGGCATAGCTTTAGAATTTAATGATGTTGATGACACTTACACTTATCTACCTGCATATTAACAGTCTTAATAAGGTTTGTCGTCCGAAGTTGATTGAATAACTTACCTGGAACAGAAATAATTCAAGATTAATTGATATAATACTTCGACTACTAAAAATACTTATACACATAAATATAATATTTATTGCATAATATACCAAACACGTTGGCCGGCTTCTCACGTTAGAATAATTATGTCCTATTGACATGCAAACCTTGAAGTCAACTATTGAGTCTTCAATATCGCCTCAAGCAAAATAATTGCAACACATCTTTAGTTGTAGCAAAATGTCATCGACGCGTGTATAATTTACTGTTTAAAATGCGCAGGCGCTTCTGCAACAGACACTTCTGTGATGAGATTTGATATGATACAGAATTTTGGCTGTGTTACAGTAACTGTAGAAAATGCTTGACAGCTTCAAAAGCGAATTTTCGGTGTATGTATTCTCCCATTTTTTTAAAGCAAGGATGTTGATATCTTGCATTAAATGACATAAAGACCAACTTTGACATAGCTACTCAACTACTCATACACGTAGAGAGGGCCTAGACTAGACCAATGACTAGAGCTAGTAAGTAATTGCGATCAATACAAAAATGATTAACTAAATATTGAAGACTAGCAGCCCGCCCAGCGGTTTCACTCGCTGCTACTTACCTGTTTTCCCGTAGAAATTGGATCTTTTCCCGTAGTAAAAAGTCCATTACTCCGATCCAGCAGAGGTAAATGTGCGAGCAGAAGCGGCCCGTCATGCTGAATAACTTTTACTTTGAAGCCATTACCGTATCTCTTATTGTTTATATGGGATGCTGGTGGTCTACATCAGGTACTCCAGACCCTCGTGACCATATGTGCAAGCAGAAGCGCGGCCCGTCATGCTGAATAACTTTTACTTTGAGGCTTTTACCGTATCTCTTATAGTTTATATGGGATGCTGGTGGTCTACATCAGGTACTCCAGACCCTCGTGACCATTTGCCAGCAGAAGCGGCCCCCTCATGCTGAATAACTTTTACTTTGAAGCCATTATCGTATCTCTTATAGTTTATATGGGATGCTGGTGGTCTACATCGGGTACTCCAGATCCTCGATGACCATGTGCCAGCAGAAGCGGCCTGCCATGCTGAGTAACTTTTACTTAAAACCATTACCGTATCTCTTATAGTTTAGATGGGATGCTGGTGGTCTTCATCAGGTACTCCAGTTCCTCGATAACCATGTGCCAGCAGAAGCGGCCCGTCATGGTGAACAACTTTTTCTATGAAGCCATGACCGTATCTTTTATAGTTTAGATGGGATGCTGGTGGTCTTCATCAGGTACTCGTACTCCAGATCCTCGAGGGCTGACAAAAAGTAGTTCATGTCCATCTTTACTATGCTAGTAATATCAGTGCCAAATTTCGCGAAGATCGGTAAAGCGGTTTGACTTATTTGGGTAATATCCGCTGTATTTCCCGCTTTTCCTGCTGCTAACCGTTTTCCCGTGGAAATGAGGAATTTTCCCGTGGTAAAAAGTAGCCTATGTTACTCAGGAATGTTGTAGCTTTCTAATGGTGAAAGAATTTTCGAAATCGGCCCAGTAGTTTCGGAGTTTATCGATTACATACATACAAAAAAACAAACAAACAAACAAAAAAACAAACAAAGTTTTCCTCTTTATTATATTAGTGTAGATATACTTAGATACATATTTGCTTAAAAAAGCTATAGTCAGCAATGCACCTTTCTAAATTGAATGTCAGCTTGCTTTCCAGAACAGACGTGTATGCGGTTTAGTAGAATTTAATCTGGCATTTCATTGACATTTGTGGTTAGTTCGGCTCTAATTAGTTTTGATTTGTTCAACCAATTAAACTGGAGACAGGTGTTGTGTTTGGACGTGGGGTCTCATCGGCTTTGTGTATTCGGTATCTGAAGAAAGGAACGCCATATTGGACAGGTGGACGCTTCTTCTAGAGGCTTTTTTTCTGGGTACAGAACTTACTAAATCTTTGTGATATCATAACCAAAAAAAAGTTTTTTTTTTTAATTTTTATTTTGTATGCCATTGAGACAAAGAAGGGTCTGATTAATCCCACTCGTCTGTGTTATTCAGTTGTTTATATAAAAAACCTTCGTCAAAGTAGTGTCCTACCAAGACTCATCCAGCACTAGGACCAGTACAGTAATCCATCGGTTACAGGGGCAGTAGACTATAGACTACAGAATTATATAGCGACACAATTCAGTTTAAAATATATTTAGGTCTTTCTATGTTCTCCTCAAGTAGCAACGCATCAAAAACGATCGTTCTTGCGTGTATCAAATCAACTTCCATTTGTCGCCTACCTACATATTTCCCCAGCACCTACCTATATCACGTTCTTCCTAATCCAAAACATCGTCATGTCATGATAGATCACCTACATTCTACCCACATTCTGACCCTCGGATTGAACTTTGGTCATCATCAGTGAATGTGAGAAAAGATTGGGCTGTAAATCAAATCAAAATTATGCCCAGAATGAAAATTACTTATGTAATACATTCCATCTGTCAAGGGTAATTTGTAATAATAAAATAAACATGGAGCTTGAAACTTTTTCAATTATTTAAAGTTGTAGGTAACGGTTTTTTTTCAAATGAAAAAGGGAATATGCAAAAGTAGAGTTTACAGGCTATAGACCTACCGTAGTATATACAACTAAAACTTATTCAAAGAACATGATTTTATAGTAAGCTTTGTAGACGATGAATCACTCCATGCCCTTAATAAGCCACTCACTACAGCTACATACCTAGAAAGTCTATAAAAGGGCCAGTCTCCGTAGGCACAACAAAGAGCAATCTATCCAAATCAGGGCGCCGTGGTTAGAGCCCTTCGTGCCTTATACAACAACATAGCTATATAACCAGCTATATAACATATAGGGCTATAGCTACAGCAGACACGTGCGCAAGCGCAGCAACCGGTCACGACGCGGGATAAGACCACAAAATAGAGAGTATACAGTGGTATACAGAAGGTTCACCCGACACTGTTTAGGATTTTCCTGATCGTCTCTTGTTACATAGCCAGGGTAGCAACTGTCAAAAATCTCAAAGTATAAGGATATCAAAACAGCAAAATCTGATACAAGAACGGCATACAGGATGTAAAAAAATCAACTGCAAATATTGAAACTGAACAGCTTTCCCCAAGGAACAGAGGTCAAAATATGAACATAATTTTTGTACCTCCCATACAAAATGTACCAGCCGAACGTGTCAATTTGTATGGGATATTTGGGCCTAAATTTTTTTTCACTTTTTAACCTATGTTCCTTGGGGAAAGTTGTTTAGTTTTATTTATTGATTTTTTTAAACCTTATATGATTCTGAGCCAATTTAAATTGAAGAAATATGACGTCCGTGACAACCATCTTCTTAGTTACCTTGAGTTCCCCTGAGATTCCAGTTAAAGTCAGTAAGTGTCAAAATCGTCGGTATCACTGAGTGAGCCATCTGTAAAGGCGCCCCGCGCGCCGTTACCCTAATAAGACTAAGTACCTAGGTCCTATCATTGTAAAAAGAAACCTTAGTTGAAAGACTTAGGTCCGTATTCTTATACGTGACTCAAGCACTGGTCTAGCCTTAAAAATAGTTTTAAGTTGAGAATTGATTCTAGAACGTCACATAGAACGAGATTCAATTATCAAAACTCTCCAGAGTAATGTCTTATTCCAGGACGATTTTTAAGTAACAATCACAACACAAGCACAGATTTTGACAGATTCGATCATCGTTTACGTAAGTCAGGTCGATTCATGACTTGAGTAGAGAAATTATAAGCTTTTTAGGTTATGTGGACATGTTGTTTGGAATTCGGCGGACGTGATTATGTAGAAAAATGGATGTTGTACATCAATATGTGCATTTGTGGTTAGGATGAATAATGTGAAAGATGATTCTGCGCTTCGGAGGGCACGTTAAGTAGTCTTTCACAGTTGCTGCGGTCGTTAAACAGTCATGTTAGAGGCTACTACCAGTGCAGAATTTTACTAGTACTAGGCTACCACATGGCTACCAATAGTTGTCGGTTTTGGCTTGTTTGGATAGAAAAATGATTCCGCACTTCGGAGGGCACGCTAAGTAGTCGGTCACAGGTGCTGCGGTCGTTACACGGCCATGTTAGAAGCTTACAACCAGTGCATAATTTTACTAGTACTAGACTACCAATAGTTGTTGGATTTCGGCTTGTTTGAATAGAAAATGATTCCGCGCGTCGGAGGGCACGTTAAGTAGTTGGTCACAGTTGCTGCGGTCGTTACACAGCCATGTTAGAGGCTTACTACCAACGCAGAATATAAATAGTAGGTAGGTATAAAGGTACTAGCCTAGGCTTACCCTAGTAGGCTACCAGTAGTAGAGGTCTTTCAGCTTGTCCGAATAGAAATATGGTTCTGTGCTTTGGAAGGCACGTCAAGCCGTCGGTGTCGTTATACAACCTGACATTGAGGCCTGTTAGGTAATTATTGTGGCCAGTTGAATATCTCTGACACCAGGTTCAACGAGTCGTTTGAAAAATCGGTGTCCCAAGGCAACAAGCGGTTTACCTACTTGTTAGGGGCTGATAGGTACCTTTTATCTATACTATTATTAGAGGTATATTGTGTTCTGATACCTCACAGATTGTGTGAAAATAAAGCAAAGTAAACAAAGATAATATTTCACATTAAAAATAAGTATTCATTCATGCATTGTTTTAGAAAAATAACATTTATAGTCCACATTACAAAATAAATTACAACTTTAATATATTTATTACATATATTTAGGAAAATCATGTAAGGAAGACAATAAACATAATACATGCACAATACATCACAAGGATGGACAATAGGTCCAATTGATTCCAAATCGAGCCCAAAATCAACTAATAGTAGTGGATCTTTTTCTTCAGAGGCAGGTAGTGATGTTATTCGTGTATGATTTTCTGTAACAAAGACATATAATTCATTAATTTGTTTTATTTATTCAATTGTGCCGTTAAAATACTGAAAATACTCAGAATGTACTTAGTAAGTACGACAGAACAAGCTGATGTATTAAAACACAAAAAATCCAACTGCGGCAATTTTAAAGTAGTATTTTGCTGAAAAAATCTGCCATCTTGAATCTATATTTTTTTTTAATATAGCCAGTGTCACTCGCGCTGCTGAGACGAATCTGACGACACCTCATAATGTTAAAATCCAACTATCCCTTTGGGCTGTAGCCCATGAAAAGAATTTTCTTGTCCACATACATACATACTTACATACATACATACTCTCGAAAACATAACCCTCCTTCTGAGGCAGTCGGGTAATGACCGCAGTCGGGTTTTGTTTTTAATAGGTAAATACATCAGCTTGTTCTTCTCTTTGGATCAGCGGTAATGAATGATCCCATACTGATATATACCATATTGATATAAACCATAATGATAACAGTTTTTGATCCTAGAGGGTGGCAATGACAATTGACTTTTATTTGGCCTTATACAGGTCCTCTTTTGTACTATTTAAAATACTATAATATTGAGTATATTAGTTTCTTTGTTTGTATAAGATGCGATCAATTATATTTTATTTACTTACTCATACAATTGGAGTTGAATGCATCTGATATTTCTATCACGAGAGCAGGTGCATTTTCTTCCATATCTGTACCAATATCATCATTTGGACCTCCATCAACTGTGGGCATTCTAGAATGCCTTCCTTCGGTATCATGAATAATTTTCAAGTTCTCCAGATGCAGCAAAACATATCTCCTGTAGCCTGTGAAATACATAATATCTATGAATATTTTATAGAGATTACTAATATTTGAATATTTGAAAACAAGAAATAGAGAGTGTTTACATGTATATTTTGGTCGGTTTTCATTTCTTTTGCTCAGTTTGCAATAAAATAACTAAACATATCATTGTATGCACATGCATGCATTATTCATCACTTGTAAAATCATTTTCTAGATACATACACGCCTATATCCCTTGTGGGGTAGGTAGAGTGTAAACGGCTGTAAAATGGCTATTTGCACCACATCAGACAAAAGTTTGAGATGTTCAGGAGACTGTGTATCAGCAAAGCAAGAGGTTGTCAGCCTGTCGCCTAAACTTTCAATACAAATCGAATCTCAAATCCCTTAGTCGCTTCTTATGACGCCCACGGGAAAGATATGGGGTGTTGCCATTCTAAGCGGGCATAGTAAGTATATGGTCAGAGTATACTTTTCGGGGCGGGAACCGGGGGAGTTGGAGTATAGCCTTCGGGGCCCTATGAAACGTCAAGAAAAAATAAAAAAAAAATTTGGAAAAAAAATATTTTTTTGAACCGAGTTTGGACTTAGACAAATTCAGACCAAAATTTTTTTTTTTAGAATTTCGTGTTTTTTTCTTTTTTATCGTGTAGAGGGGCCTAAAACAAACACTTTTTGTCCTAAACAATTTTGGGCTAGGACCTACCTAGGCCGAGATATAGGCCCTCAAAGTTCTAGGTCCATCGAAATTTTTCTAAGTGTTTTGTACTGAAAGTTAGGGACTTAGAAAAATTTCGACGAAAATTTTATTTTCCAATGTCGTGTTTTTTTCATTTTTATCGTGTAGAGGGGCCTAAAACAAACACTTTTTGTCCTAAGCAATTTTGGGCTTGGACCTACCTAGCCCGAGATACAGGCCCTCAATGTTCTAGATCTGTCAAAGACACTATCAAAGTCACTGTCAAAATCCCTGTGAAATTCACTGTCAAAGTCACTGTCAAAGCCACTGTCAAAGTTGCAACCCGATGAACCCTTACGACCCGATGAACCCTTACGATTCGATGAACCCTCTACACGATAAAAATGTAAATAATATTTTCTTCAAAATGTTTGCAAGTCCTTACTCTCAGTACAAATGTAAGGTAAAACACTTAGAAAAATTTCGACGGATCTAGAACATTGAGGGCCTGTATCTCGGGCTAGGTAGGTCCAAGCCCAAAATTGCTTAGGACAAAAAGTGTTTGTTTTAGGCCCCTCTACACGATAAAAACAAAAAAAACACGACATTGGAAAAATAAAATTTTCGTCGAAATTTTTCTAAGTCCCTAACTTTCAGTACAAAACACTTAGAAAAATTTCGATGGATCTAGAACTTTGAGGGCCTATATCTCGGCCTAGATAGGTCCTAGCCCAAAATTGCTTAGGACAAAAGTATTTGTTTTAGGCCCTCTACACGATAAAAAGAAAAAACACGAATTGGAAAAAAATTTTTGGGCAAAATTTTTCTAAGTCTTTTTCCATAGCGTCCCAAAGGGTATACTCCAACATTTTAAAATAATTGTAAAAGTTATTTACTTACCAAGGTAATCACAGTCTAATGCCCCGGTATTTCTACCAGGAGAGCTGGCGCTATCTCTGCAACATCGGGGTTAATGTTTGCATCCGGAAATGGGCCTCCGCCACCCGTTGCTAACCTATACTGGCAACTTTCGCTCCAGCACTGCTTTTTCAAGTTCTCAGTAGCCTTTTCGGTATTTTTATTATCTAAAATATTTTTGTTTCCCTTGAGATTGTGTAAGACCAGGTGTTTTTCCTGAAAGGACACAAAAAATTACTAACAAGAAGGGTTGGAATGAACTTAGGGGGCTACCAAAATGTTTCTAGGTACTAAAGTGAACCACAATGTTGCGACAATGCTGTATTGAGAAGATACCTAATATCAGTGTCACAAATGTGATACATAACATGAGATAAGTGAAACCCATGGTAAAATCTTGTGAAGGCCCTATGCACCACTGGTAATACCATGGTAAAATCATTGCGAGACTGACTTCAGAAAACCAAGAGAAAACGAATGTGAATCCATGAAGTACATACCTGTGTAGTAAAATTCTTTTCATACACCATACACACTCTTTAACACGATAATTATCGATAATAATGCGAATTCTAACTAAAATCTAACAAATACGGTTCGCGGTATTTATTTCCTACTTTTGACAGTACGGAGCACAGATCACTGTACGGAGCACAGAAAAACGTTCCGGTTCACATAAAATTAGTGTAAAAGTGGAACGGAAAAACAATTTAAGTCGTAAATGACTGCGTAAAACGGAATATTTTGTCAATCAAGCCAAAAATGGCAATGAAAACAAACTTATTGCACAGATTATAAAAATAAATCAGTAATATGGCGGCAAAATTTGAACTTGAGATTATATTCAGCAGAGTGGATCTTATATTGCGTTCTGGAATAAGAGGACTGCTTAAGTAATGAAAAGGATGTAAACATAGATTCACGTGAACTGCACTCTAACGTGATCTGAGTCACGTATAAGAATACGAACCTTAGGGTACCAGACGTGGGCTGTTATAAGCGGCGCCTAAGTTTCGCCCCCGCTGACTCTTACTGTCTGCTGTCGACTTGCAGAGCCGTAGGATTAGGTAGGAAAAGGAACTGCTTTGAATAAAAGTAGTCGTATGAATGTTTTATGCTTAAATACTTTACCTCGTGAGGAGTGAAATAATGTGTAAGATTAACATAGTTGACCATCATTTTTCAAAAACTAATTTTATCATGTTCTCAAGTTCATCGGAACTTCTTCTTCTTCTTTTCGAGTAGAACACCGAGTTGTCCAAAGTGCAGATACTTTAGTTCAATACGTTCCATGACAACTGGCCGAGTTTTCTCTAAGATACGAAGTCTCCATATCAACAGTAGCCATCACGTCACAACCGTCGATCACTTCCACTGATCAGATCAGATCACCCACACCCATCCCACGAGCAGCCCACGACACCACAATTAGGCGGCGACAGACCCACTTTAGTACGGCTCCTTAGCTGGAAGTATGGTCCCATCTGGCAGAAATCATGAAACTTGTCATGTGTGTAGCTTACATGTGTAAGCTTCAGGAAAAGAAGGGAAGCAAGTTGGACCCCCCCTGCTTCCCCCTTTACCCCCCCTTTTATGTCCCAAATTTCAGTTATCTTTATTTTTCTCGGAAACGATTAAAGATAGGAGAAATTTGTCTAGGTAAGAAATATTCCTTATAAAATTGTCTACAAAATTGTTTTTGGGTCGATGTTGATAGGACTTATACTTTTCGAGTTATGCTTCTGGGAAACCCATCATTTTTTTGAAGGTGACTTCCAGCTCTGAATTAGCCATAACTACTATGTGATAGAATATTCTTTCAAACTTGCTATTGGCTGTTGTTAGTTAGGTAGTCTTCAAAGGAAACCCGCAGAGACAACACTTCAATCACGCCTGTGGGGATGGGGGGAGGGCGGCAAAGTTTATTTTTTCCGAGCTGAACTTGAGGACTTCTGACTCCTTAAGTAAATGTGACACGAGAAATTGAGTATCATTTTCGAATTTACCAAGGACGGAGTATTCATTTCTAGGACGCTTTTTGGTACATTTCATACAAAAATATAAATATATTAAGTGAAATTGGAAAAAAATATGTTTCGTTCTCATTCAAACTCTGTTTTCTTCATGACCTTGAGACATATTTATTAGATAATAACACATACTCGAAGACATAGTCACCCTAATTAAAAAACCATATTTTATTTTCGAAAATATTAGAAAATACCTAGCCTACGGAAGCCTAAATATTTTTACAAAGTTATGTTTGTAGCCGGAAAAATTTTAAGTTCATAGATTTTGTATGCAAAAATAAGATTACCAACCGCAAACGTATATTTCTCAATTTTCGCTAAACCATTCCAGATAGGGAAATGCCCTCATAGAAAATGTTGTTTATACTGAAGAGTTGTTTATGCTGATATATAGAAATTGAAGATCTGGAGTACTTGATGTGGAACATCAACAGCCCAGCTAAACTATTCGAGATACTGTAATGTCTTCTTAAACATCAAGTACTCCAGATCCTCAATTTCTTTATTCCAACAAAAACTACCCTTTAGTATAAACAACATTCCCTATGAGGGCATTTCTCTATCTGGAATGGTTTAGCGACAATTGAAAAATATAAGTTTGCGGTTGGTAATCTTATTTTTGCATACAAAATCTATGAACTTGAAATTTTTCCAGCTACAAACATAACTTTGTAAAAATATTTAGGCTTCCGTAGGCTAGGTATTTGCTAATATTTTCGAAAATAAAATATGGTTTTATAATTAGGGTGACTATGCCTTCGAGTATGTGTTATTATCTAATAAATATGTGTCAAGGTCATGAAGAAAACAGAGTTTAATGAGAACGAAACATATTTTTTTCCAATTTCACTTAATATATTTATATTTTTGTATGAAATGTACCAAAAAGCGTCCCAGAAATGAATACTCCGTCCTTAGTTAATTCGAAAATTATACTCAATTTCTCGTGTCACATTTACTTAAGGAGTCAGAAGTCCTCAAGTTCAGCTCGGAAAAAATAAACTTTGCTTCCCTCCCCACACAGGCGTGATTGAAGTGTTGTCTCTGCTGAAGACTACCTAACTAACAACAGCCAAAAGCAAATTTAAAAAAAATATTCTATCACATGGTACTTATGGCTAATTCAGAGCTGGAAGTCACCTTCAAAAAAATGATGGGTTTCCCAGAAGCATAACTCGAAAAGTGTAAGTCCTATCAACATCTACCCAAGAACAATTATGTAGACAATTTTATAAGGAATATTTCTTACCTAGACAAATTTCTCCTATCTTTAATCGTTTCCGAGAAAAATAAAGATAACTGAAATTTGGGACATAAAAGGGGGGGTAAAGGGGGGAAGCAGGGGGGGTCCAACTTGCTTCCCTTCTTTTCCTGAAGCTTACACATGTAAGCTACACACATGCCAAGTTTCATGATTTCTGCCAGATGGGACCATACCTCCATACAAACTGCCAATTAAGAACTCGGACTACTTGTGCACAAATCTTAGACAATTTATTACAGTTTCCTCAAGTAATTAATTAACAAATTATTCAGTAGCTACATCGTAGGCTATTTGTAGGTGGTATTGGTCAACTTTTGGCGCCGATATATGTCTTTTTTTATGGACAATGTCTGCTGATAGTGATTATTTATTGGACCTTTGGGATGGACCTTATTGAGCAACATGAGAAGTGAATATGACTAATCGAAGGTGTTTTGGTTTGACTACTAACCAAAACTGCTAACCAATCCGAGCTCTCAATGCGTCTCTACAAGACATCCGGAGACCGCAGAGCTGGCAGCTTCCTTGCCCAGCGTATTAGCCTGGCTATACAAAGGGGAAATGCTGCCAGCATGCTGGGTACGATGACTGGTGGGCACGTATTTTAGTTTGTAGTTTTATTTTTAGTTAAGTTTTTGTAAATAATGTAAATATTTTTAATACTACTAATTAGTAGGTAAGTATGACTTTACACCAATACCCAAAATAGAATATAACAGCTCTTTTTATAACCAAGATCTAAGGATTATTTTATTTTGCCCACGACAGAATCTTTAGGTTTCTTCTGTAGCTATAATTCAAAATCTAATAAAATAAGTAGAAATATGACACAATCACATAGTTTTATGAACAGATCTTTCCTGAGTTGCTCTAGCAAAATCCCTTTCGTCGTTTTTCGACAATGCATTCACTTTGAACGAAATTGTAATGTTTTAAAGCCTTTTTGATAAACTCCGTCAAACAGTGTAACTTCCAAGTCTCAAAACTCCCAAGGTAATGCGTATTATTGCTAAACAATAAATACACCGTTTGTACTGTACCATTGTGCTTTACAATGCACAGGATGCACCGATACATCAGGTAAGCGTTTTTTGCAATCCAATGTACTTTTCAAAGGACGTAATAGTACACCGGTAAGTACAGCAATATTGGAGCACCTTGTATGGTGCACATGTTTTCGAAATAATGAGGGTTTATGATGGTTCAAAGGACCTGCCAAAAACGGTACATGTTTGTAAGTCTAATGGTAGGCTGTCATGGTGGTAACTACTCTATTTAAGTACTATTTAAGTAGTAGTGGCACTCCATCTGTGTGTGGCAGGCGAAAATAGAAAGTGTAGTGATTAAGTCAATGAGTTATGTCGTTACAACATGAATCGATATATCTCCATTGTTTATTTTATACAGTTGCTGTAGAGAAAATACTTAGTGATAGGTTGGAATAGCATCAACCTATGTTGTGGTATGTATCGCAAAAGGGTTAATTCAGGGAGTGGACCATTTGGGAATCAGCATTCCTTGTGAATGCAACATCGTGCACTATTCACTTTAGAAACCAAAAACAGAGCAAGAAAAGGTTTTGTTTTAGGTGGGAGGAAATTGACTGCGTCAAAATTACAGACTCTACTTCCGTCCACAGATAAACACCAACGAAACTAATGTCAAAAAGGGCGGGAAAACAGCGGATGTGCGTGACCGCGTGAGTTACTGTTTTGTAATTTTATTTCCGGCCATCAGAAGCACTTCTCTAAGTGTTCTGATGCAATATAACATAACCTTGTTTAGAGAGATGTGTGGGAGGTCCATTATTTTCATTGGTCTCGATCAAGAGGTCAAGTTTAAAAGGTTTTTAATGGGGCTTTTACAGAGGTTATCAATGGTTACTATATTTCACAATAATGTTCACAATAAGAACTTTCATTTATGGATTTGCGCGATTGTGTTAGATTTATAGACCTATGCCCTAAGAAGGAAATATGAAAAACAAATCCTGGACTGTAATCAAAGCGAAGCGATTTTAAAATTTGATTTACCAAACACAAAAGGATAAGTATTTCTTTGAATCTACTCTTCTTCCTCTTTCGTGTGAGACACCGAGTCAACAAACGATCCGATGGACCCTCTCTCAACAGATGTAAATGTAAATGGAGATGCAATTTTTCGTAGCATGCCTATTTAGTTTTGACTTTTTTCTTTCACTAAAAGATACTGAAGGTTTCTTGGCAATTTCCAAACACTTCCCCTAGAGTTTTATAGCCTTTTACCGAGAATAAACTGGACAGCACACTACAAAACCCCGTATAGTCACGAGTATTGATAGAGGCTGTATATTGAACCGGTTTTGCAGCTGCGCCATGCGCTCACTTCGCTGGACCACTGCAGGGTTTGTAGGCACGAGGTAGTGGTGTGTTTACAGGATAGCCCATACAGTGAAGCCTCAAGACAAAATAAAAATCCCTTATACTGAGGGGTAGCCGTGTGGTGCCGGCAGAGTAGAATAGCACCACCCCCTCTCTTTCCGTGGGGGTCGTAAGAGGCGATTGATGGATAAACCCGAACCAAACAGCCAGGGCCAACCGTATGGTGGCGGTTAATCCACCACAAAAGCATTCCCAAAGAGGGTTGACGTCTGGTAGGCGGCCGGTCGTAAAATTCTGCCAAATCCTTTTGCAACACGATTTTGTGTGCAACAAAACGTGTTGCGCCGACCCCAAGTAATTGGGATAAGGACAGGAAGATGATGACTGAGGGGTAGCCGAATCGGCCCCATGTGATTCATTTAAAACCACATTATTATGCTACTTCGGAAGCGATCCATACTAATTCCGTAATGGGTAGAGGTATTACATACTTTCGGAAAATACAAAACGTTGAGCTTCACTAATCTTTGGTTAAATATTTATGATCGTTACTTAATAACTAATTAGCTTTTACCCACAAATCAGTAGCCAATACCTACTAAATAAGAATAAGGTAGGTATTTACTTAATAAATATTTGTATATTCGAATACATAGTTCTAATAGGTACATACCATACCAACCATTGCTATGCATCACAAAATGTCATAGTTTTATTTCTCTGAGACATATTTCTCAATCAAGATATTGAAGAGAAAGCTCAACTTGATCTATCTGTGGGCTGTTTTAATTATCATTATAACATCTGACGAGACACTATCTCTGAATAACACGAAGTCAATGATCATATCTGAATTCATAGTTGTAGGTGCAGATAAGAAGGTAGACGACTAGGAAAGAATTTTTAATAATGAACAACAAAATAACACAAAAAATTGCAGTGCACTTTGCTCAGTATTTGAACACTAAAACTAAAGCTCCTGTAATCGGATTTCATGAGAATGCGATCCATAAATGTACGCAAAAATCTATCATTCGCCTTCAACATTGTCTTCTATAAGCTATCTACCTACTCAAGCATCGGAGGGAGCTTAGCGTAACGTGCATACATACTCGTACATACCTATATCACGCCTATAGCCTTTGGGAGGTAGGCAGGGTGTAAACGGCTGTAAAAAACGGCCATTCACTCCACGTCTGACAAAAATAATAATTCTTATTTCAGACTTTTACATCCATAGTTCTTATGTTATTTATATGCAAAAGTTTTATAGCTAGAGTTAGGTACATGGTACATACCTACTAAGTGGGAAAAATAAAAATGAAATCAGTTTGAGAGTCATTCAAAAGACTGTATCATAGAGACAGGGTGTCTGTCAGCCTTTCGCCTAAAATTGCAATACACATATCTCAAATCTTTTAGTCGTTTCTTAGGACACCCACGGGCAAGATATTATGGTGTGCAGCTATTCTAAGCCGGCATTACACGGCAATACTCGTACCTAATGCGGATACAGTACCTTAAAACAAAAAAAGTGTAACTAGACACAAGATTCCTCGTAAATCATTTAGAACCAAACATCCTCTAATTTTACCCTTGTCAGTCACGTAGTCGTTATAACATAGTATATCTCATTTGATTATGAGGTCCAGTCCCTTCTATATTGGGTCAGATCACGCGAGAACGTGCCACGGGCCAAACGACGGGGTACCTATCTGATTTGTGTACCATGCATGACTTTATGGTGTTAACAGGGTTATAAATATGAGGCAGGTAATAGAGTGAACTAAAAATAGAAAACATGCATGAATCCTATTCAAACTTTATGATAAACAATTGTATGCCAGGGATGTAATAGACTAAAAAGAGATATTTGCTAATCCAAATGGGCTTCATGTATTTTTGTAAGAGTAAGAGGTCCATTTAGTGCAATCAATTTAATAACCTAAAACATTTAGTTACGATGGTCAGGATAACTTTACACTGGTTATCCATGCACTAATTAAGAATAACCAGTAAAAGTTGAAACCTAGGAGGTGTTAAATGGATCTACACAAGCTTCAATAGCTATGTTACGATTTTAATTCGTGCCTCGGTCTGTCTTACGTCAGAGGCAAGAGAACAGAACAAAGGCTAAATATGTCTCGATAAGATCAATTTTAATAGAAATCGAACACGGCTTTCAATTACAGAGGTAAGTATAGTACCGACACCACACTTTGGACTGGCGTAATGGGAGCAAGCTTCCTTTTGTGTATGAAAGTGAAAATTAAAATGTAACAAAAAATATGTATTATGTTATGAAATGCTTAGTAAAACCACTTTTATTGACCCCAAAAGTCTACTAGGAAGTACCTTTTTTGTATGGCCAAACAAATTGAATCGATAGGTACCTGGTAAATATTGTACAGGAGCTCAAATTGTTTTTTCATAATTCAACCTATGTTCTCTTCAAGTTGAATTTTATCACCAGTCCGTCCTGAATTTTTAGTATCGGTTACTAGAAAAATTTCACCCTATACAATCTAGCAGAATTAAAATATTTTTCCAGTTATCCTTCTTCTACCACACAATTACAAAAAGTCACTCGAAAAGCACATAAAAGTTAAAGATATACGATAAAGTATTTCTCAATTCCAGTTACTTAGTATTGTAACGTAATAGTTCTGAGAGTCGTGGCTAGTCGCGGTTGAGTAACTATACTCAAATAGATCATATCGTAGTACATTAGTATATTATGGCAATGACACTGTTAGAAAAATCGATGTCCTTTTAGATAGGATAGGACATCTTCTGTGCTACGCAACGTAATTTGATCTAAAAAATATGCAGAAAACCAAATTTTAATACACTTCCCGTGTTAGGTATACAATTTTTGGAAAACTTGTATAATTTTTCATCGCAGGTTCCAAAACCATTCTGGCAGATGGAGCCCTGCCACCCGTTAGTGGCCAAGATAAACTTGCTTAATTCACAGGCTACGATTGAGCCGCAGTAGTCCAGTTGGTAGTTGTGTCAGCAGTACTGCTGCCAAAAGTAGCAGATTCAAATCCTGCCTACGGTTGTCAATTTTGCAAGTTTTCTAAATATGTTGTACTTACTTATAATAAAATGTTTTAGCAGCTAGCAGGTAGGTACCTAAAATTTGCGTGGGACAACAAACTAATAGGTACTAGATACTTAAATGATTTTGTAACACAAAACTGATTGATGTTTCCGTTTTGGTGTAATAATTACACCGACAATTTAAATTGACCATTTAAATAATAATGAAATGAATATTTAAATTATCACTATCTGCAAACATACAGATAATATGCAATATTTACTTTCTATTTTCAGAGCCTGAGCAAAATATGGCACGACATATCTTTCAAAAGCCGTAAACATTTGAAAGCTCTTCAGAACTTTTTGAAAAACGTAATCCCCACTCCAACATACACACACTTCTAAAGTTTTAACAACAACAAGAAATCTTAACATATTTTACAATTCTAAGAATATTTCATACTACGAATCGAATTGATGTAGATGGAGTAGGCGTAAAAGCTCACGTTGTTGATGACGATGACGATTGGTCAGGCAGAATACTAAAACTGCAATACCACGATGACAGTTGCAACACTAATGCGCCCAGTCCATTGCACATGCAATAAAATGCACTATTGAATCTGTCCAACACTCTGAGGTGCATTCAGGTTTATGAGTTGCAAATTATCATACAAATTATACCTAGTCATATTCCTCGTGTATGTGCAAATGTGTGTACGCAGACTTTTCTTTGTTGAAACTTGATATTCATACGTACACACAAGTGCAGGTCTTGTACATTGATGACCAGCGAATAGTATTTTGTTCATATCAACTGTATATCTAATTGTAAAGATTAAATGGTCACCCTGACGTTTGCGTTCCTTATTAAATTACGGTCTCATATCATCAGTAATCATTGACCATTAGCCTCGAAAGGAAGAAGGGAACTCACATGTAGTATCTTTTGAAACCAAAACCAAGAGTAATTGCAATTACTCTTAGTCTCAAGATAAAGAAAAAGAAGTCACTACTTCTTAAGAAATAGACTCAAATACAGTATGATTTTGAAACCTTCTTGTTCTAAAACATATGTTCCTCGGAAAACCGAATCAGGGCAAGCCCAGTCCAGCCGATGGAGTGATGACTCTACAATTGGTCGGCCCAGATACAACAGAAACACTAGCAAGTAGCTATTGGCAGTTAAAATGGGTTTAGAACGTGCCTAGGAGTGCTAGTAGCTTGCATGACACAGTATAGTTTGTATGAACACTTGATAAAGGGGATTGTTACAAGTCCACAATACCTATGTGGCACAGTATTGGTCCTAAGAACAATACCTACATTGTACCTATGTTCCTTATACTTAACTGATATGATAGATAATCATACAAACGAATAATAAAAAGAAATTATGATTCACTGTAAGTTTGGTAGCTTTCATTTCGTGTCCAGCAAATCTAAGAGTCTTTACTTTGGTTTGGTCAATTGAACAAACTAATAAATAAAATAAATATCCCTGGACGAAACACACAGCGCCATCTAGCCCCAAACTAAGCAAAGCTTGTACTATGGGAACTAGACAACTGATATAATACTTATATACTTTTTATTTGTAAATAAATACATATTATACATAGAAAACACCCAGACTTAACACAAATATTTGAAAATTGACTTTACAAATATTTGTGTCCAGTGGGAATCGAACCCACGACCCTCGGCGTAGAAGGCAGGTGTACTATCCACTACGCCATCGGGACAGTCGAAACTAGTCTGCCAAACACTTCTAAGACATCAAAAACAATAATACACAAAGAAATAGAAAAAGCTCCGTTTGTTTGTATTATGTTATAATCAATTGTTAGATACGCAATTCAGTATCAATTTCAATAAAGCGGTTACAGCGCCACCTGGCCGTGACCGCTACTATAATTTATCCGCAAGTCTTCCAGAACTTGAGCATGAACACCAAGACTCGTAGACCCTTGAATTGTGAACTCTCCGAATAAAAGTTAGTCTTGGAATTATCATGATAATGCCAAAATTTGGTTATTGAATATGTTCATCGTGGAATCACGTATGTTCTCCTAAGATTTTTTCCAATGATAGGTTGGATATTTTTTATTGTTGAGCAATTTTGGGGCCAATCTAGATCTTCTCTTTTTTTTTCCTTTAGCACTGCAATTTTGATTGTCTGGAAGACATGTGTTTATTTTTTCTTTATCAACAGTTTTTATTCTGTCATTGAGTGAAAGATCAATGTTATCTGGTCGTCAAAACTTAGAGTGGACAAGGCACGGTCGGATGCACTCATACGCTTACGCGAAGACGCAAGTTCAATTCCCGTGCGATACACCCAACGGCGAAATTAAGTAGACCGTTGGCTTATACGTTGTAAATCGTAATAATATGAAACAATATTGTGAGGTGTCTTTTCGAAATAAGAACATTTTGTAGTAACTTCTTAAAGCCAATAAATAATTGGACTTTCAAAATCTACGTTGCGTTTCGATTAACTACAACAGCCACAAAAGTTCACATCTGGACATGGGGATCCCGTATTGGCAATATTTGTCATATCGCCTTCTACCGAAGAACTCTACGACACCCACGAGTAGAAATGGCTGATCCTATTCTAAGCCGGCACTACCTAAATCTTTCAACAGTTTTGAACAGGCCCTACAAAGAAAATTACGAAACGTGCCTACACAGACAATCAAAATTAGAATGATCGGGTCAGTCCCCGATTTTCACCCACGACTCGTCGTAAAAAAAGGCACTGATTTGGCAGTGGGCGATCATCCGGCGAGACACCATGCAGAGGTACTGTTACCTCGTCTGTTCTATAGCTGGCCAATAATGGGCGAACTTCAGATTTAATTATAAATGGCCATTAAGAAAAATCGTGTGGATCAAATGGAGGCTTTTTTGCGTTAATTGTAGTGGCGGTTACGAATTTACGATTATATACAATTGGGAGTGGAACTGTTGAATGGTCTCCTTTTTTTGGATTTTAGTTAAACTGGCTATAAACAGCAATTGGATGAAAAAAGCAGGCACTCAACGAATTTATAAAACCAATAAACGCAGTAAACGCACAGAACAGAAATAGTTACAACATAAAAGATGTAAAATATTCAAAGGTAGGTAAGCTACGATTTAAAAGTATCTACGTATTTAAGTTCATTTTAAAATATTTGTATGCAGGCATCTAAATAAATCCTTATCTTTAAATAGGTAAGTATCCATAAACTATTAACAGTTATCATAAAACCTAACGACACACGTTTGTAATTTTCACCTTTCACCGAAAATCTCCCATAAAAACAAATGTTTACGAAACACACAAGCCGGCAGCGGCGTACGCGCAGGGAAGAAAAGCGGGAACCAATCAGACGCGAGGCTAAGAGTTCTACGAACTCGCGCTTCGCTGTGATTGGCCGAAAAAGGCGCCAAGTTCAAACTAGTTTCGTAACGGCAAAGACCACGTGTTGTAAACATTATGACGCTGACCCGCTCTATCCCCGCACGCTCCTCACCTCACCACTTCTGGGGCCTGATTAAAAGCCTTAAAGCCAAACTAGCGACGCAGCAAGCGAAGGCTTAGGAGGTCTAAATAAAATTGACGAATAATACGAGCGTAGTAATTTTTTGTAGTGTGTGTATATTTGAGTATTCGTTTTGGTTGTGTGTGTTAGGCAAACGCGATAGAAAGAAAGTTGTTAAGGCTTCAACAAGGGCTCTTGAGTTAGTTGGTTAGAGTGGGTGCTTTTTTATTTGTTAAACGTTTTGTCTATACGTTTAGTCCTTTACAAATGAATTAATTATTAAGGATCGAATTACACATGAATAAGTACATAAACCATGTTATTCAATAAACCTTTGTCTAAGAAAATTATCCTTTACATTTAGCAATAAAACCAGCCCATGTAAATAGCACCATTAAAATGTTGGTAGTTCTAAAGACAAAGGCTAGTAAAGCAACCGGCTGGGCTAAATCACGACTCGAAGAACCAGTCGGGGTAGACTATTGAACCCGCGTAATAAAGGAGCTATTTCTAGAGAGGCTGTGAAGGATAATAGCTAGCGAGAAGCTAGTCTTGATGTTGCCAGCAGTAAATAAGAATTAGAGAGAAGTGAAGATGATAGATGTGACGTTGGGAGACTTTATCCGGAATACATTAGTATTGAAACGAACAAAAGTAAGAAACAAACAAGCAAAGAAAGAAGTTTACATTTATTTCTTTTGTAATTCAAAAATAAGTTAGTTATCAAATCTTTTGAATTGTATATCATTCACTCAATTCTCTTTTGTCTCATTTCACAAATAAACTATGCGTAGATACTACAGCTCTCCAAAACAAAACAAACACGTTTTCTTGTGAAATAATATCAAAATTCTCTTTAAAATCTTGGCAACACTCGCTCCACAACATTTTCAGAATAGCCTGCAATTTCACAGAGATTAAGTAGATTAAAACGCCTGCGCGTTATATTAGAGCTACCGTGTAAATTATGAAGAATTTCTGCTTCACCAAGGTTCTTTTGCATTTTTGCATCTTGCATGGAGGCTTTAGTAAGTGGCATAGTTTTGTTAACTAGTTTTTACGGTGGCAGCTGCTAATCATAGACATGTTTGACGCACGCACGATGAATAACTGGAGCGCTTTGCATAATTGAATGTCTCTTAATTGTGGAATATTTATAATTTTGTTCTTATAATATAACATATTATTATTCATATACATAAATAATATGGATAGCAGTGATGAAATCACAATAAACTTATTTTACTTTAAATTTAAGTGCAGTGTAAATTTTAACCGGACTTACTTAACACCGTGAATTACTTATCTACCAGTCAACCTTAGCCAAATGAATGTAAAGGGTTCAGTAGCAATAATGATATTAGTGATGCTAATACTGATATGATAAGAGATGCTACTGACATTGTAACCATCGAAATGATAGTTACAAAACTTATAAGCAAGCTTGTAGAAGCCATGGAGTGTATATGGGCTTACAAGCTTTTTGTGGCGTTGGAAATATTTTGGCTACAACTGGTACAAGTAGAAGGCAGGGCTACAGCCGCACAAGAGGCATTGTTTCAAAGGTCACGTCAGTCTGAGAGGTCGAGGTACTCTCCGATACTTGAGGTGCTTTGTGCTGTATGAGCTTGCGGTTGCTTCGTGTCTGCATTGATTATTGTATTGTTCCTTACTTATAGCATCGATGTTCGGAAGTTTCTAAGTGATTTTGCAATAATCGATAAAAAAAATTGATGACATGCTAATTGGAGATTACTTTGTAACATGACAGAAAAGACCGACAAAAAATGTAAACAAACAATAATTAAAAGAATTTACGGCTTTCTTTAATTATTGTCAGACATTTTGACATTAAACTGTCTGGCAATTTTGCAACTTTGTAAGATAAAAGCCTGCATCTGTCGCTAAACAAAAACCAAGATTAACAGCTACGTCCGCCAAAAATATAAACAAACAATCATTAAGTAAAGTAAACGAAACCGAAAAACATAACAAACATATGAGTAAGAAGTGAAAAACTACAATATACGCAGTTTATCTGATAATTCTGCAACTTTGTAAGAGAAGAGCTTGCATCTGCCACTAGCCCAGTAACGGGTCAAGTTTTAAAAATAAACTACTTACACTTAATGAGGATTACAATAATTACGCTTACCTTGAGAGCGCAAAAAATGCAAGAGGGCCCGAGGCAGGCGTGGCCAGTGAGCTCGCGGAAGCTGCGGCGGAAGATGTCCAGATGCCACAACACCTGGAAGAGAAAAGATAGTCAGCAGCTGGATCTAATGTAGGACACGAAGTACTATTTTTTGAATAGCCTCAGTGTTAAACGAAAAATAAAATATATTCTGTCGAATTTAGTCAAGCATTTGAATTGGTAGTTCAATAAAAGTTTCTAAATAATAAGAAAAATAGACATAGTGATCAATCTCAGATTGAAATAAACAAATGTTCTATCAAATCTAATGAATATGAGTACGTTCAAGTCGTGATCTCGTTAAATCCAATTAAGATCATCAAATTAAGAGTACTGCAGGGCAGCACTTTTGGTCCGGTTTTATTTATACTATTGCTTCAATTAAACAATTTATAGATCTTGTAACTACAAACTTGTGATGAAACCACGTTTAATAGTTGTCTGAGTAAAATTAAAAACAACTTCTTATAAAATAAATATGTCGCGTATCGCAAAAAATCTTCCATAAAAGCGCAGGCTGCGTCTAGGAATATGAAAATACCTAGGAATTGTACATATGCCAGGCAGGTGTAAGGAATACAGTTATTTTGTAGCGAGACCTAATTAAGGAGTTTTAATTTACTCGTGCAACATAATGGGATGACCAAGAGGCCATATGCCAATACTGCGACAAAAATAGATAAAACATCTTTTCAATTTATCGACTTTTCAACGTAGGCTTGAATTATAAATTGCCGATAAGTCACGAGCACGCGAGCAGGTGAACTAGGGCTGGCTATCAGAGTAAAACTTGGTAAACCAATTTGTTTTAATGGTAAATTGAAGTCAGGGGTAATGGATGCATCTGCTAGTCATAAATCAATTATTTTCTTGGTTGAATTTGTGTTTATAAAATTTGGCCACCCAGGCAATTACGATGTTGCAAATGGCTATTGAAGTTGTTTTACTTAACTAAGAATAATAAAAACAAAAGTCAAGAATTTCCTGTCAATATAATTCAAATTATATTAAAATGTTTCGACTGTAGAGGCAAAAGTAAAGCGAACAATATTCTCGTCAACCAAATGTCGTCCAAATATTAGGATCATCGTAAGGCGTTAAGCTTTTTTTGACTCAATAATATCAAAAAACCCGAGCCAATAGGTGATGCTGATGATAAATTTAACAATATTGATGAACCACATGGCGGTGACGTCACGTCACGCGTCAGGTGCGCACGCGTCGCATATGCCGATGCAAAAAACAAGCAAAAAGGGGACTTTAAGAAAACAAGTCGTTGAGTCCTAAGTTATAGTGTAAGGTGTGCGAGACATAATTGTTGAGCATGAAGAAAAACTGTCACCAAAGGTGGATATATCTATTTATGTTATCTGTATATTGCATTTATTACTGTGCTATTGTCACGTAATTTGTTACTTGAAACTTGGTGTGTATTATTTCTAGAGCTCTAGTAATTTAGGTACCTACTAAAGTTTGAATTGAATTTCATATAGCGTGGCGATATCTGATATTCATAGCAAGCAAATGACAGTAAAAGTATCCAATATCTCGTTACAAACAATCTCGACACGTGTACAAGACATTATAGGAAAAGCAAGAGACATTGTGCCTACGCATTTCATCACAATGGTAATAGCTACTATCGGCAGCATATCAACCTACTAATTTAAGGGATCAACTTTAACTGGATTTTCCAAGCTTTTGTATGAATAACTAGTATAACTTGGTGCTTAAAGGAAGGTTGATGCGCTGGCGATATTACTAGCAATAAAGAGACGTAATAATGCTTCGAGACAACGCTTTATTGACACCCAAGATCATTATAGTGAAACCGGTGCGATGTTATAATAATATATTACGGAGTGTTACAAAACAGTGTAAGAAATTATCTAAGTCAAAAAGTTCGCATGTTTACCTAAGCAAGAAAGTTTGCGTGCGATGGAATATGAAAACGATGCGACATTGAGAATTCAATTGTTATGGGAACTGTACTAATAATAGAAGTAAAAAAAAGTTAATAAATAGGTAAGAAGACAATGAATTACTTTAATTTGTGTCAAAAGGTATTTGTCGGGATGTAGTGGTTAGTAAGCCACAGGAAGAAAAATAACCTCCCTAATATTACGACGAATCATCCTATACGATTCAATCCACTTTAAGTGCTTTAAGGTGAAGCACCTATCAGTTACACTTAATGGCCAACTGACTGATCCGACGCCTACTCATTTCCGTCAACACCCACAATGCCATCTAGATAAAGAAAATTGAAACTTGAAAGAAACTCTAACCAAACTGAGAAGACCCCTATACTTCTTAATATATCTATACAAGAAAACACCAGAGAGGAGCTCAAGTTATAGTGAATATCAGTAACAAGGCCTATTTAAGTGAGAGTAAAATTGTACTGCATGATACCGTATCGTTATCTCATATTATTGTGCTTAGAAGATAAAATTAGAGAAAACGTAACGCACGAGTGTGCATTGTAGTATTTCAAAACCAAAATTATACTCACACACAATGGTGCAGCATGTCCTACGAAAATTATATTTGAAACTGCGTCCATACGAAATACTCGCGTGAATCTGCGAGGCATTCTGTTTTTGAATCTTTCGTATTTCAGTAATCTTTTACCAAAAAAATCTCTCTGAAAGTTCTTAGTCCACTTTTATTAATTCGTTCCTCGTATAAAGTTTTTATTTCCAATTCCCTGCGGCTTATTAAGCGGGCAATTAGGCCAATCAGTTCAGCTGAACCTCCAAACCTATATTTCGCAAGGGAGTGTTTTGGCTCCACTCTTCTTCCTACTGTATACTTATAGCACTTATAGTCCCACCTGCCATTGTCTGGTCTGATGTTTTCGCGATTGTTTTGGGCAGGTGTGCTATAAGGCTATAATATAACCCGTTCGGGGGCAGATGTTGTGATGCTGCTGCCTACATGTGATGAATAGGGTGGTTTTTGTTTATGTTCAGTTAAAAATGCACACGTCGTGAAGTCTGGTTGTTGGAAGAAAAAGTTGGTGTGTAATTTTAGAATTAAGTTGTAAATGAAGCGTCATTATTACACGTTTTAGTCTTGTCCTTCATATCGCCTTTATCATCATCATCATCATCAATGGCCTCATTCTTCTGCGACAGATGATTTAATCAGTGTCTGTGAGATGAATTTTCCTGGCATATAAGAGCATACGAGAGCGGCAACTTTACAGGTACTTTACTCGCAATAATTTTCATATTAGGTACATATGTATACAATCATCGAAGTATGTCATTTTATCGAAACCTCAGCTTAGTAGCGGAAGGATAACATCTGTCGAGTGAGGCTGCCGGCCGGTAGTGGTTAGATAAGTAACGTAACTTGCGAGTGCACATTAAACGTGCCTTCCGAGAAATAAGTACCTCAGCTATGTGTACATTCGTCCTCTCACGTACACGAATACTGTTAGGACTTGCTACTGGTCCCATTAATTTGAACGACTAGTTGGTTCCTACCTTGTAAATAACTTTTCTAAGATTACTGTATCTTTAAGAGTAGCGCCACTACTGTCATAGGTATAGCAAAGTACGACTCGGTTGCTGTCTATGGTCACTTCCTTAGACGGCAGTCGTTATACAACCATGTCAGAGGCCTAATACTTGCAGTAGGCGGTTGAAAAACTCCAACACCAGGGTTCCTCGGGTCGTTGGATGACTTGGTGACCCACTGGAAGAAGAAGACGCGTCTAAAATGTAAACAGTGGCTACGTTCACATAGTTTCCCTACAACATTGACGAAACTCTTAAAACTGCTGAAACTGGCTCAGATCTTATCACGCCTCGTTTTGTAATGTTTACCGAGCTTGCTCAAGATCTTGTAAAGCGGAGTAAAGTCCCAGATCACGAAAACAATATTAGTACAAACAGTTCTCAGTTTTCGGCGCAAGAGTTCGTGTATTTCTATAAAAGCCAAAAGAACTAACACCGAATAAAGGCAGACACAGAATAAATAAACGTAGTTTTGTGTTTTGTATTCGTAAGGAGTTAGCGAGTAAGTGAATATTTAGGCAGCGGCCGTAAGAATAGAAGTAGGGTTGTTTTGGTATTCCACAAGCGTAGAGGCACAGACAAAAGTAGTCTTAAAGAACTGTTAGAAGACAAATACAACGAATCCTTATGAAGAGAATTCAGTTAGTTTGTAAGATGCCTAGATTAGAGGCAACCTTTAGCAGAAAGTCTTATTAAAGTAGGAAATGAATAAAATATATCTTACCCCTATCTCAGATACGAAACTTCATGTCGTTGCTTCTTTGCCTACTAACAAGCATGATTTGTTTACAGTGCCACCCAATCTAAAGCAGATTATTCCTATCTCCATGGACTACTTTGAGACCACCACAATCGCTCTTCTTACCGATAGCGACGGTCGCTAATGGAAAGTAGAATGGCGACGAACAGACGGACAAACAGATATAATCATACTATGCTATACATTGCTGGTAATCTCAGCATATTATGACTACGCCCATAATCATCATCATCATCATCATATCAGCCATAGGACGTCCACTGCTGAACATAGGCCTCCCCCAAATATTTCCACCTTGTCCGATTAGAAGCGGCCTGCATCCAGCATTTCCCCGCGGACTTGACCAGATTGTCTGTCCATCTCGCGGGGGGCCGTCCTACGCTGCGCCTGCCGGTACGTGGTCTCCACTCGAGAACTCTCCTGCTCCACCGATTATCCGTCCTTCGAGCAATGTGGCCTGCCCATTGCCACTTCAGCTTACTGACTCTCTTAGCTATGTCGGTTACCTTAGTTCGTTTACGGATCTCCTCGTTTCTGATTCGATCACGTAAGGAAACACCGAGCATAGCTCTCTCCATAGCTCGCTGAGTGACTCCTAGTCTATTTAGGAGGCCGACAGTTAGAGACCACGTCTCGGCACCGTAGGTCATCACTGGCATGACACACTGTTCAAACACTTTCGTCTTGAGACACTGAGGAATTTTTGGACTTCCATAATAACACCCAGCAATGTATACCACATCAGAACTGTCAACAGGGTAGGTAATGTAATAGGCAGCCATTTTTTTTTCAAATGACGGCAGACAGACAAACAAACAGTTATTTGGAAAGAATAAGGACCCGAGTCAATATTTGAAGCGATAACGTTGCCTTTTGTCAGGTAGATAATACTTGCTTGAAAGCTTTGCTCAGGTTTGGCAGTTATTTTGCCGTTGATTGTTTACTACCTACTTATGATTAGGCAGGCTTTAAACCATCCGAAAAAGATTATTGAACATTTGCATTGCGATGACAAAAGGTGGTGCCTAGAAACTTGCAAATCATATAACATAATGAAGATGTTTCTGGGCATGAATCTGAACTACTTTGCCCTGGAAACAGAGACGGAAATATGAAAAATGATTTGGACAGTCTATGCAAAATGTGTTAAATAAATAAGTATAGTCGTTAAATAAATACCCAGAATTTTCGCATTAATATCTAAGAAGTATTAGTTCGTGATCGCATTAGCTTTTCATTGGAAAGTCTTAATTATTTCCGAGATAGTGGTTGGTTTATATGGGGGTTACGAGTTCTTGGAAAACTTGCAAAATTTTCCCATTTTTTTTTTTATTTGAACCAGCTACCTTCGCCTGGCGATGCCTCTCCCAACTCGGCTACAGCGGCTCAAGCCAAGGTTTAGTTCTTAATTATTTATGAGATAAGTGGTTGGTTCAGGCGAGTAGACAGTGGCCAACTACGTCAACATGGCGGCTTCGAGAGGAGGGCGCACGTGCGCAAGCAAAGAAGTGGAGTGGGTACAGTCGTGGAGAAAAGTGTGCAGCTAAACCAGTTTGGGACCAATGAATCTGGATAAAACTAGGAGCCCAATAAATCGGGACAAAAGTGCATTGACCCCATAGCGCTTTTCATTGGAAATTCTTAATCATTGCCGAGATAAGTGGTTGGTTTTATGGGGTTAGTTCTTAATTATTTATGAGATAAGTGGTTGGTTCAGGCGAGTAGACAGTGGCCGGCTCCGTCAACATGGCGGCTTCGAGAGGAGGGCGCACGTGCGCAAGCAAAGAAGTGGAGTGGGTACAGACGTGGAGAAAAGTGTGCAGACTGCAGCTAAACCAGTTTGGAACCAATAAATCTGGATAAAAGTCCATTGGCCCCATAGCGCTTGCCTTCTTCTTCTTTTCGAGCGGGACACCGAGTCATCCAACGACCCGATGAACCCTGGTGTCAGAGTTTTTCAACCGCCTAATACAAGTAGCAGGCCTCTGACATGGTTGGGAACGACCACCGCATAAGTAATTATAGGCAGTAACCGAAATCGACGGCTTAACTTGCCCTCCAAAGCACGGAACCATCTTGCTTTCGGACAGTCAGGCGGTTCAGCCTGCAATGTCTTAAACCAGACTAGGAATAAATCTGGAATAAATTGACAAAGTGATAAATATCAACTTTGTGCAGTGACCCACCGGGAATCCGACCCGGAACCTTCTGTGTTGTAGGCAGTCGCACTAGCACTGCGCCACATCGGATGTCAACGATGAATAGCGCTTGTCATTAACTGCCACACGTTTGGCCTGCCTAGATTTTATTTGGAAGCTCGCGTTGATGTCTTTTGTATGGGCATTGCGAACGCCTTGCAAGTTTGTGACCATGTGGCTTATTTGTTACATTTATTCACGTATTGGAGACTAGACACTATAGCAATACTAGTTAAAATCCGATAACACAATATTAGCAACATTCTTACACCTGACGAACATGCTCAACTCTTATCTTATCATTTTGATCTACCTAATACTTCACAGATTTAATACTTCCGTACGTGCCAGTCCACCGTTCCTCTACACACGTATACCTAAGTTCCGTATATGTATAGTGGAAGCCTTAACAAGCTCTGCGTGTAACGGGACGGCGACCGGCGCGCGCGCAGCGTCCAAGGAGCCGTAAGCAGAGGTTGTAAATCTTCAGGTTATAATAAAGTTTGGCATGATAGACTGAGGCTTGTGTTCAGCAAATATGATCTAGAGTGGATGGAGTTTATTATGTGGCAATAGCCTTTCTTTACAGGTAGAGTGAATCTATGTACCTGCTTGCTTGGAACGAAATTCATATTGCATTCAAGATTATGCCTATTTGCACGTATCTCATCTCATTTATGAGTCATACATTACAAAAGGCACTTATTTTCGTGCCTCACTTGTCCCTTTACTTAGGATGACCTTTCTAGCGCTAGAAGTGGCTACGTTTTGAGCCAATAGACTATAAAAAACCCTTGGCAATTGACGACCCGACACGAAGAAGAAGAAAACCAAGCCTTAGTCTGTAAACAAAATTGTGACATAAAAATCCTCAACAGATTTAAAGTAGCAATTCGTCACAATAACACGCTAAACAAATGTGTGATAGATAACATGAGAAAGTATGAAACTGATCGCGTCATGCTCAAAACGCGTGAAGGAAGTTTGCTTTCAAAGAAAAAACGAAAAACAAATCTATTATTCATATTAAACGTTGCAAAAAAGTTGCCTTTGCGGTGATTAATCCAAGTGGCCATAATTAAAGCTCCTAAGTATAATTAAGTTTTTGCTTTTAAATCAAACACGTGTTTTATACTACAGTTTAATTATAATCAAAGATATTAAAAAGCTAGAGTCTAGTGTGGTTGGTTTACACGTTTTTGTGTTTAGAGTTGCGACCTGAGTGCTTATATTAACTGTGAATACTGTTACTTTCGATTAGGATCTTTTTAGTTTTATCTTGAAAGTTTCTTGCCAATTTTGTGCAATATATTCCCTGAAGCTTACACAAATGTTTACAAAGCGATTTCTATTTGTCCACATCATACTTTAAATTAATCTCCGATTAAACCGCTAGCTGTCCAGTTTCGTACCTTAGTGGGAAAAAATACTGAGTCATTTATAAACCCCGTACGTACTGCATGAAAATGTCGGGTATTGTACCTTACAAACATGTTTTACTATTTATTAGTGTCAATACTGTACAATCAGCTATTGAAATATCCTCAAACTTCAATATGGATTGTTAAATTAACTAAACTGTTGCTACCTCCTAACCCTGCTACCCACAAGTCCCAGCTCTACCTCTCAAGCTTCAGAACTAAGTTGGGGGGCGCTATGAAGCTTCACGTATTGAATGTATATTGTGTGTAGAGTCCGATTTCCTGGAGAATAATTATGGCATTTCAGTAAATTAGTCCTGACAAAAATTATTACAAATTGTGTACGTACTATTAGTACCTGCTATTGACATGCCTGTTACCACCTGCTACTCCGAGTTCCCAGCTCTACCTCTCAAGCTTCAGAACTAAGCTGGGGGGAGCACTGATGCTTCACGTATTGAATGTATAATGTGTGTAGAGTCCGATTTTCCAGCAGATTATTATGTCATTTTTGTAATAACTCCTTAAAAATTACAAATTGTGTACACACTATTAGCACAAATTAGGGCAACGGCGCGCGGCTATAAGTAACTGCTATTGATATACCTGTTACCACTTGCTACTAGGAACTCCCAGCTCTACCTCTCAAGCTTCAGAACTAAGCTGGGGGGAGCACTGAAGCTTCACGTATTGAATGTATAATGTGTGTAGAGTCCGATTTGCCGGCGCATGCGCAGCGTGGGAGTGGGCACTTCGCATGACCGTCTGCTGTGGACTGTCATCTTATTGTTAACTTGAGGTTCAGAGGTTTGGGGTTGAGTGTGATGGATAAATTGGGTTAAGATTTTGACTAAGAAATGATATTTGAATATCGGTTAGGTTAAGAGACAGGTACCGTTGTGTAATACCGGCTTACCCCAATTTTACCTGTCAGGTACGTAAAAAGCGACTAAGGGATAATGATAAGGGAATGGGCTCCCTCCCTGTAAATCCAACATCTTGCTTTGCACTCGCCAATCCGCCTGCCCAAGTGTAGTGAGTATGGCAATACTCACCGATCGGGGGATGCACATGTCCAGCAGTGGGCTGTTGTGGCTGTTAAGGTTATGTCTGGTAGACAGGTATCTAATTGATTCAATGTTACCACACACCCAGATGTCAGATCATGTTTTTTAGAAAATACATCTCAGATATGATCCTTGAAGACAGACGTAATTGAGTTTATTGTTACTTATTACGTAAAAAAAACGCAGTACGTAACTTAGCCAAGTCATTATCGAGATACTTAAAATATTTTCTTTCGCCGTAAATTTTTTAAATTAGCACAATTTACTTGCAATTTTATTGGTTGCAAAAAAACACGCGATGTATCGAACAGGAAGCGAAACTGGATTGGAACTGGGCTCAGGTGCTTCGGTATGATTTACTCTTAAATTTTAAATGCAGTAATTATGGACACTTACACCAAGCCAAACCTGGTTGAGCTTAATAATTCTGTTCTGGCGGCGGTTCGTTTTACTTTACTGCAACTACTTGAACTGATATTATCAGAATATTTAGCATTTATTTTAGGTACTCCGTGATAACATCAGACTTGCTTACTTCAAGTGCTCTGCCTACCTTATAATATCATATTCCTTTAGTCTGAAAAGATACTGTTATCTAGTGATAAAATCTTAAATTTTAAATGCAGTAATTATGGACACTTACACCAGACCAAACCTGGTTGAGCTTAATAATTCTGTTCTGGCGGTCCGTTTTACTTTACTGCAATACTGATTTTATCAGCAGATTCCATATTTAATGTTACCCGCCAAAACCTTTCAAAATTATTTCAGAATCTCTCAAAATAGTTTGCTGTTGATATAAAATGTCCTGCCTAATAAATAAAAATACCTACATCATATTTCTTTCGTCTGTAAAAGTATTTGCGAGGTTATGGGACACACACCCTAAGATGGCCACCCTGGGGGAAAGATTGAATATGTTTTATGTATTGTATGTTGACTGGCAGGACATACTTTTCCAAGAATGCACCCTAGGGTGTCCATTCAGGGGTGGCAGATTGGAATAACCCGTATTGGCTACTTATTTAGCCTTATTTAGTGACCTACGTGTATTATATCGCGACTACCACAGTACAGTACACGTACACCATCCATCACATACCAAGTAATTACTGATTGTAAAACTAACGAGCCAACAGTTCTCGTATCAATATCAACCTATCACGCTCAGTGTGAAGCCACGTCACGCTTCTGTCTTGGCGCTATTGGATCACACCATGCGATTCACACGTGACGTTCCGTAATAGTAAACTACGTACGTTGTCAATGAAAGAATACTTGCGTCACTGCAGAAGCAGAATGTAGGCAATGTAGAGATTACAGTGAAGTATGGTAAGATATACAACTTGAAAAAATATATCTGTTAAGGCTATGAAGCTACGATCACAGCATGAGTAAGGTTAGGTGGGGTTTAATACAAATTATCTGTTTTCAGGGACAGTTATAAAGTACTCTTTTTCATTTCACGTTGTAAAAGTAATCACTTCCATTACATTGAAAATTGTAAAAAGAAACACAAAGTACACGCTCATATTGAGTTGTTCCGTCATATTAATGGACTAACAGGTAATGAACTAATAAATAATGATAGAAAGAACGTGTCCATAACCAACTACCAGCTTGCAATACAACGTGTAATGTAGAATAATAGGTAGGTAGAGATAAAAATGTGACTCACATACCTAGATATGTGTGTGCAAATAACTAGTAGGTAGATGGCACCTTATCAAATTTCTAGAAACACACATAACATTCTTGTTACATTTACATCGTCAACAGCAAAATAAGACGTGATTTTTTTCAATTTTTCTGCTTACTTCTATGTGAAATGCTCATCTCTCATTACATTGATTGACCAAATGCACAAGTCACGCTTTACCTGTTAAAATTGAACTTCCCCACTCCCTAATCATCAATTTATGCAGGACAGGTCCCCTCGAACAAGTGCTTATTCATACTTGACTCGTAAAATATTTATCGAGGTCTCTATTCCACACTTCGACTCATAGTCACGTCCATTGCTGACTGTTGACAGGAATACCTAGAGCCAAGTTTTCATACAAACATATTCTTCTGTTTTCTTTCCAAATAATGCAGGCGGAGCTTTTAAAGGCATGCCCATATTATTATTAACCAAAAAATAATTACGCCACGAAAATATGAGCAATTTTCTTTTTCTTAGTTTATTCCGTCTCATAAATATTTTGCATTATGCATGCATAATTTGGAAAACCAGGGGAATACGTTTCTATGAAAAAGGCGGAAAGCAGTCATCATCTTGTTACCTCTTAGAGCGAGCACGTTAGAAACGAGTCGACTAAATCAGCAATGTACACGAAATGCAGTGTAACATCGTGACGTCACCTGCGCTTACGCACGCGTTTCCGCGGGGAAATGCACCGTCTATAAACGGATTCAAATTTACTTCCGCGCTTTTTTGGAGCTGGGGAGACGGTGCATTCGTAATTTTGGGTGTAATGCTTTAAATGGTAGGGTGGGTGTCGGTGGCAATAGAATGAGTAATTTATAGTGAAATTGAGAATCATGTTCGCGTCATTACGCTTTGGTAAGAAAAGCAGGAGGGCTTAAAGAACACACATTTTGGCTACGAATCATGACATTAAAAAAGTCGCTCTCTGTGGATATTTATTCGTAGCAGCGCGAAAACGTTTAGCAGCGGGCGAAGCCGCGGAGTGGGCCGTTAGTAGGACCAGAAAATAGAAAATACCGAGCCTTGAAATTAAACATATTTACCCACAGAAACACTCACACAATTACGTGCATTAAAAAAAAACATCTGCTCAAATTGTAGTTCAGTAACAGGTTAGGGAGCTGGTGCCGGTTCGATTCTCGGTGGAGATAATCGCGTGGTTGCGTGTTGGTTTGATTGTTTCGTGTTGCTAAGGATGGGGTAGATCATGGTGTGTTCCAAAAGTGTGTAGGCTAGTCGATAGCATTGTTCTTTTTATCTAGAGAACGTGTATCTTCGCGAATAGGTTTTCTTGGTTTACGGCGCAGGTTTAAAGAAAATAGACGCCCTTATTATCTCTGACGAAGTTAGGATAAATATACATGTAGGATAGCTCTGTAGTTAGAGCATCGGTACGGCATGTTGAAAGTCATGAATTACTCGTGTGAATATTTTTTTTTCTTTAAGATTTCTTGGATGTTATAACCTACCATTAAAGAAAATTAGAGTATTTTTATGATGATCGATCACACCTCCTAATAATCCATTACTTATTTTACATTAAAACTTCTAATGTGGCAAAAACGGGACTTGCCCAGTTCACACATGAGTATAAGGTGTCCGAGTCTTGGAAGCAATCAACTAGGGGTCAAAGAGCCAAGCCGTTTGGGCCGAGAGAGGGAGATCGTTGACCTTTTAACACCTCAGCCCGTAGGAGAGAAGAAGACGACTGCTTGCCAAACCGGACCGCGTGATTATTTCGGCAAGTCTGCCCAACATGATGGATTTGCAGGCTTGAATATATTATTTAACATATAGAGCCCAAGACTGATTTCAAAAAAGGATATTTCAAGAACTGTAAACTACAGAGTTGTTTCTTGGTCAGTACGCACATTTTGAGACTGTTTCTACTCATCGATTGACTGACTATAAAATAACCCTGTATAATATTGAAGATAAAAAATTTGATACTGCCTACGAATTTTATGTTCCATGGTTATTTGAAAATCCTGGTCGAAAAATAACCTCCAACCAAAAGTGGAATATTTATCCTGTTCAATATTTTTTTTAAAAAAAGAAAGAAGTTCCAAGTAAAGCAGCACAAAAAAATCTTCCATTGTCCTGCCTAAACAAAATCGTGACAATTTAGAACCCCCTTAAAGGAAGTATTCAAAGTAAAAGAATGATTTGGTTCACGCGTCATTAGGGGTCACGAACCGAGACGAGCAAATCCTGGGGTCAACCGTGCTTTTAGAGGTCCGAAAACTGCCCTACGGAGCATCCCTTTGAAGGTTTTGGAGGGAGACCGGCCATGCATGCGATCGGCCCTACCTGTCGGTGCCGTAGTGATGTTTCGTGTTCCGAAACGGTTGAAAAGAAAAACAAAATTATAAACTTCCTAGGGACATTTCGTAAGTCAATGATATTTGAAACATACATACATACATGCCTATATCCCTTACAGGATTTACAGAGCGTAAATGGCTGTATTCAAGTTTCGAAAAATTTCAAAAAATTTACGGCTTCATTTCTTTGATAATTTTGTATGTCAAAGTTAACTGGGTTAGTGTTTATGGTTGTTAAACAAATTCCTGCGATTAATCCTATTAAATGCGTACTCTTGCACTGCGCTCGCCAGCCTAGGTACCTGCCTAGCGAAAAATGTCGAATTGTTTTAACAGTACCTAGCTTCAATTTCTCAAAATTACTTTCAGTTGAAGTGTCAAATTAGAAAGTTGATATCACTTACTCATATTACAAAAAGTTTTACAAAGTAGGTGAGTAACACCAAGTAAAGATAACCAACAAATCTGCTGTTTAAGACTCAATTAAGTCGCTTATCAGTTTGCTAATGATAGATGTGTGTTAGTAAAGTAATATTAATTTATCACAAGCGATTGCGAATGACATTTAGCAATTATTTAAACGTTGCTTAATTAGGTTAGTAATGTTAATAATTCAATAGATAGTACATACTTTACATTGTTTAAATAAAAGCATTCAAATTTTTTTCATACTTTTTATTTAATCTTTTTAATTATTTGTTTTGTTTCATAACAGCCACAATAGTCCACTGCTGGACATGGGCTTCCCCCTATCGGGGGTATTGCCATACTCACCACGCTTGGCAGGCGGATTGGCGAGCGCAGTGCATGATGTTGCATTGACAGGGAACGCTGCTGCCCATTCCCTGGATAAGTATCCCTTAGTCGCTTTTTACGACACCCACGGGTAGAATTGGGGTGGTGCTATTCTAAGCCGGCATCACACGGCAGTTTTGTTTATTAGAACTTAACGTCCCATCACTAGTCCCCTACAAATATACCTGTATACGAATCCCGGTCCATGATTACGATACAAATAAGCATAAACAAAAATACAGCTAACCTATGTCTGTCCCTTTTCCGCAAACAGAATAATCACGTTAAGATTTTGTTGTCTCTTTCACGCGCGCGTTGATGTCTTTTGCTCCCGGCGTTTTGAGCGTAGTAAACGCAATATTTTAAGATTCAGTACTTATAAAATGTTTGACTTCTGCAAGTTTTCATGACTAGTTTTGTAATCACAGTAGTATCGATTGACAAAATAACATTACCAACCATCAAGTAGTCTATATTTTGTACGAAAATAAAAGTAGAGTCGTCCAAAGCATGTGGTGTTTTAGAGTGTTCTGTGCGTTGGAATCGTTTCTTTTGAATTAAGGTTGAGAGGGCCAGAGGACTGAGGAGAGGAGGGATCCAGCCCAAACCGGATCGAATCACCCCACGCCAGTTTTAGAGGGAAACTTATTTTAAAGGGATTCTTCCTGGTTGTAAATAAAATGGGATTATATCCTAAGCCTGAGCATATATCAATATTACACGTTGACTAAGTCGAATTTTGAAACTACTAATGTTGGGTCTCGTTGAGGAGATTAACCAATAACTGGTCATTCTTATAAAATGTATGAAAAACCAGTTGAAATTGATCTGTGTATAGGTAAATCGAATGCTGATAGTACAAAACATAAGCAATTCAATAGGAAGGTAGGTATTAATTTCAAAATGTTTAAAGTGTTAACAAATGAGGCGGGAGAGCACAAAATTGTTGAAACCCGAATCACAGTCTAACATTTGATATAATTTGTAAGAGAGCAAAGAAAGTATTATTTACACAGTACGAAAAGAGAGTAACATTAACATAAATATCACGCTGCTTGCTCTCAACAATAGACAATCACTTTTTGAGAGCCCAATTTAGGTTTTACTTTAAGTTGAACATGATCTTTTAATAAAAGATATAGGTATAGTGAATTTTGATAGAAATAGAGATTCAGAGACCATCGAAAGAGTTTAAATTGACTGCACAGTGTGCAACTTAATACTGAACGAAATTATTGGTTCCAAAACAATGTAATACACATAATAAAAAACAAACATAACATTTAGGCTAAATCATAGCAATTAACTTAATGATAAAGTTAATTTGAAGTGTCAAATGACCAAAACTTTCAGAAGTTTTGAGCTAGATCCAAGGACTTACCTTAGCGCTGTGAAACAGGGCGCTATTTCGGGTCATCTTGGCTTTTGTCATTGTCAAATCCTCAAGAGAACATCGTCACAACACAGAATCCTTCACAAAATCCCTCATCACAGTCAAAAGTATTTGATAAACACAAAAAGAAAGTTCCAAATTCACAAACGCGCCTTAATACCGTGTTTACGAAAGGCGACCGAACGTGGGAGTGTTCCGAGTAGCGTAGTCTGCGCGTACGCACGCTGCAGTGGCGCCGCCACCAATTATACGGCAGAAACTGGTACTAAAATGCGAAGCGCTCCTAGCGGCTACGAACGGAAACACGCGCCTACGACGCTTTGGTTCTTAGTTCTTGAGGCTTTCGGCGCCGGCCATTTTGTTTTTCGTGACGTCATTTTATAGTAAGGGAACGGAGGGACCACAATTGTGGTAATTATGATGGTTATAATGAGATGTCAGTGGATGGAATGTAAAACATAATAGGATGTGTTGAGAGTAATAGACCTGTTTGATATGGCATAACGAGGATTGTTTTGTTATACCATACTTAGATTCAAGGTTCAACGTCAAGAAATAAAAAGCAATAGAGATATCTACTTAGATACATACCTACTTGAAAATATGAAATAGGTATCGTAGCCATTTTAAGATAAATGAAATAAAAGAAACCTTTGCTAATCTTATTTTCGATAGTTACCAACGTTACAAAAGTAGTAGAAAATTATTAACTACAAACCAATATACCTACATATGTTTAAATAAAACAAGAAATTGTTAAAAGTTTGAACCCGAATCGAATGGTTGAAGTGTCACGACCCCGGCTCTACCATCTGAGCTACCATACCAAAGGCACGGCTTTAGACGTTTATTTGAATATGCAGTAATAAAACAGTTTGGAAACAAAATTCTAAGCACTCTACATAAATATCTACAAATTCCTATCCATTGGAAACCTTCCCGCAATACCAGTTGTGCCCTTGGAGAGTACCATTGAGGGACAAAATTATCCCAGGTGTACCATAAAAAATTGTACAACTAATTAGTAATTACATTGCTAATTCTTATATTTCATTAGTTCTTAAGTTCTAGTTTTACTACCAGACCTCATCTCAAATTAATAATAATCCAAAGTTACCTGCGCAGGCGGTTATTTTTTGCTCAATAGGGCAGGTGCAGGTGCGCTCATACAAATAAAAAAAAACTGATCCAAAAATGAGGAGGGGGATTCGTCAGCGGGTCGACGGGAGATAAATATTGAATTCAGTGTCGTAGGAGTGCAGTGAAATAAGGTAAAGTTAAAACTACCGGGGTTTTTATCGTGAAGTTTGTGTCTATCACATGTCTACAGAATATCTTCAGATGAAGTAGAGTATAAGCCTACAGGATAACAAATTTTCAAAGATTTTGTTTCTCTGCCAAACGAAATTTTGTATTAAAATAAGACAATAACCGGAGGAATTTCGTGTGGAGATGCAATCAGACAATAACACTCTATATAAGGTCCTACTCAATTCAGTGCAAATATTTTTAGGGTAAATTCTACTTGTGCAACTAAACAACTTTCCCCAAGGAACATTGGTTGAAATATGAAAAAGTTGGCCCTCCCATGCAAATGTACCAGTTGACAGAGTCAAATTGTATGTATGAGAGGTCCAATATTTTTTCATATGTAGACCTATGTTCCTTGGAATAAGTTGTTCAGTTTCACGAGGAGAACACACCCTGAAAATTTTTGCACAGAATTTTATAGGACCTTATATGCTCTGCATTTTTGACAGTCGTTTTATCAATCGTAATGAAAATCATCTTGATTACGCACAAAAGTACTTAACTAAGAGATATAGCTTGAATGGTATATAGATATGTCTTTTTCCAATGCAATGGAATATTTCAAATTGCCTTGTCGACTTCGTCGTTCTTTGTCAAAATGCCGGATTTACCGCAAGGTCTACAACAAGCATATTGCTATCGCTACTATGTTGTTCCTGATGCACCTTGCAATTTTTTACGATGCCCTTTAGCGCGAACCTGCTTTTGGCAGTCATATGGCAAACTGAACCGATATCTTTAATGCCATTATTGGTAATTAAGATGGGTAATTTTATCTAGGAGCAACTGTGGAGGTATCTGGACATTTGCTTAATTTTAAATGAGAAAACATGAAGTAAGCAAGAAAATATGAATTGGAGGCAACTGGACTTCATCAAGATGCCTGTCTGATGCCATGGCAGACGCCTGCTACTTAAAGTCTTAAAATAAGTAAACTCTGACACCATCATTTCCTTGGGCGGTTGGACAACTCGGTATCCCACTCGAAAAGAAGAAGCTAGACTTCTAAGCTATTTATTTATGACAATTTTTCACAAAGACGTAAGGTCACATATATAAAAATAGAGTTCTGTATCATACGATACAACACGATCGCATAAAAAAGTATGAGAGGTGCCAGATCAGGGACTACTACTATTACTACTACAACCACAACAGTCTAATGCTGGACGTGGGCCTCCCCTTTCACGATTGGCAGGCGGATTGGCGAGAGCAGGGCAAGATGTTTCATTCACAGAGAATGCTGCTGCCTATGCCATGGATGATTAGTCGGTTTTTACGACAACCACGGGTGGAATGCTATTCAAAGCCGGCACCGCATGCCAGATCAGGGACTAATCTGTAACAATTTTGAAACGTGCAAATTTCACACTAGTGACTAGATCACGTAGGGGCGTAGGGCCTTGGCCTCAAACTGTACTGGTGTCTAGTACCTGACATTTGCCTGTGAACTTTCTTAGGCAAAGGTCAAAACGACCTACTACTTAGGTAGTTTCTCGGACAAGTGGCTCTAAGTGATTACGGGGTATGTAAACTACTTCTAATGGTCTCTGAGTACAGTCACTAGTTGCTTACACTTGCAGATATAAGGAATATACTCCACGAGTATGTATATGAAAAGGTTCATGAATGTTGAGGAACCAAAAAGGAAGTAAAAAGAGGAGTGAAATAGTGTAGATTGTGCCTAATCTCTCGGGGATAGAGGCGTAATTTATGTATCTAAGTAGGTTAGGTATGTATGTACGCAAACTGGAACATTTTGTTTAGTCTTTGTCTGAAACACTGCTCTGCGCCTAACTTCCTTGCTTGCGGGGTAGGCAGAGCGTAAACGGCTGTAAAAAACGGCCATTTACACCACGTTTGACGAAAGTTTGATGGTCATTCAGAAGATTATGTATCACTATAGTGACAGCCTGTCGCCTAAAATTGCAATACATATCAACGTCAACTCTCAAATTCGGTAACTTATTCACCACGGGAAAGATATGGGGTGATGCTGTTCTAAGCCAGCACCACAAGGCGTAAAGAAACTAGGCGTTACTACGAATATAAATACTATATAGGTACAAAATCCAAGTAGCTACAAAAACAGTTGCAGCACAGCGCACGTGCGCATACGCATACAAAAGCAACCCGAGACTTGTCCTCTTAAGTTACAAGCATGAACTATGCCACAGTCACAGCCATTGCATAACCGTAGTAAAGACAATAACTTTGTTATATTGTTCTTAACTGTATATTTTATTGCTGGGAGCTGGCTGGCTTGATGGAAGATTTTTATGCATAGCTTAGCTTATGTTTAAAAACAGTACCCAGTTCAAACTACGGTGTGAATGGCCGTTTTTAAATCCGTTTTCACTCTGCTTACACTGCAAGGGATATAGGCGTGATATATGTATGTATGGTATTACGTGCCCACCATGACATTTTGAGTATTGAACCGGGTCTATCGCGATAGACGCATAATGTCCTATTCACATAGTGTCCTTTTCAAAAATGATGTCCGATTCGCAAGTTTCAGCACAGTTTCATGTGGCTGTGGTCGCGGGTCGCGCGCGATAGACCCGGTTCAATACTTAAAATGTGTGAAAACAATCGCGAGTGGTTCAAAAGTTATACACCATGACATTGTTAATAGTTTGCAAAAGACTAAGCTCAAGCCCTAATACTGCAACAGACTAAGGCCGATGATGGTGATGATGGGCCTTACCTTGGCCTTACCATATAAAAGTTACCACGAGTGTTTAACGCGTGCCTGTCTAGTGTTTTTCAGTACAAAGGTATTATGTAAACACGCACGTCTAACTTTTTTCGTACGGCCTTGCTGTGGGTGGATGCGGGCTGATGATGATGATGATGCCCTTTTGTAGATAATCTTTCTTCAGCTTCGGATCTAACCGCGTGAAGACACAAAAATAGTATAGATTTAGCGTATATATATATATATTTAAAACACTAACGTATGTCACTCATTGATATAAGAAAACAGAAAACACTCCGATAGCGCGTTTTAAAAAACTAGTGGCGCCACCTGTTGTCGCAGTGGCAAACCTCAACATTAACCGAGTTATGAATTTTTAAGTTTTGGTGGCAGCACTTACCTAACATCCCCTTAATTCTGGGGTCCACTTACTTAATCTTATTACTGCCGACAATAAAACCAATATTTTCATCCCGCATAATGCCATAGATTATAGAAAGAATTTTATATTTCTTAAACCCATATTAAAATTATAAGATTACTGGTTTCATCTTACCTGCTTAAGTATAAGTACCAAAGTATCTCCCTTAAAAATGTAATTTAATTTCACGGTCTGCCGTTAAAAAAAGGTTAAACCAAAGGCTTTGAGAGATTGTTACATTCGAGGTGGAAAGGGCCGATTCTTATGAACGTAAAAGTGATGTTAGAATCGAACGTTTTCGAACGAACGAAAGTTGCAAGGCTACACAAATTGATGATAGAATTGTATTCCGAGTGGTAGCGGCTAAGAATTCTGCCACCACTAGTCCACTCAGGTGTAACGTAAAAGGCGAATATCTGTCGAATAAATGACCAACTACATGGTGGCGGTATACCTCTTATAATAGAATTTCCAAAGCCTGTTATAAAGAATTGGTAAATGCGTTTGCTATATTCTTTTGTTCAACAACAAACCATGCTTGCCAATCATCTAACAAAACATGTTGCGCCAGCCAACCCCAACTGATTTAAGATAAGGGCAGGCAGACGATGAGGTTGATGATAGGATTGCCTAGCTATTGCTCACTACGGTAGTTGGCGCGCCTGCCCAAGTCATAATTACTTATAGCAAAAGTGTTTTATTCAAAACTGGGAGATTCAACAAGGCGTTTAAATAGCGTAGACGAAGAGCCCTAGTGTTTCGAAAAATCTACAGTTTTCAGTAGGTACGAGTATGTGCTCAGGTAACCTTTTCACCGTCATTACCTTACCCAGTGTTTGACGATGACTACCTACTACCTACTTCAAACTCTCAAAGTGACATACTTTAATTTACTCTAAATAAAAAATAAATAATTAAAATACGAGTACTTCTCATCACACCTACCATGATACTACTTACTTACTACCAGTCACCATCCTGCCTCAAAGACCACATTCCTCAGAATCGCTCCCCGCCGCCTATCACTTATTTTCATTCCTCTATGATTGCTGGCCCGATTACCCCACTAGTGAAGTGAGAAGTGGTACAGCGCCATCTATAATATGAAACCTGTAATTTCGTTGTAAAATTATCAGTGTGGAGTTGACCAGTTACTAGGAGCATAGGAGTTGTGGGAGATAATCACAGGATTGACAAATGCGGTGATTGAGGTTTTATAAACTGGTTACAGTGTTTCCTGGTGACCTGGTTGGGGTGGCTGGTTTGTGTGGGAATATGACGAGCCACCCAGTTTGACATAGTTCAAGAGACATAATTTAACCTAATTATAATCAACTGATACTGATAGTTAATTGGAATGTAGGTAACACATTGTTATGAGAACATTTAAGTAAATCACATTATTAATCAGGTTGGTATAGGAAAATGGTCATTTTCTTATAGCAGCTTACGCTCTGCCTACCCTGCAAGGGATATAGGCGTGATATATGTATGTATGAATTGACAAAATATTATGTAAACTTAAATATTTATATTAGTTACTACCGTGTAGTACAGTATGAGTATCAAGAATGCAGCCAAGTATTAGAACGCCAGCAAAAAATTAACCACAACATGATTACAAAATCCATTGTTTTAAATACCTCAATCCCCTTGGGCTATGTGAGGTTATTCACAATGTTATTACTAGAATCCATGACTAGAATGATTAAATAACTATACGAGGTTGTTATAATTAATACAGAATGAGTCACTAGGAAAACTTATGCTGTGATGTGAGTCACATTCCGAAGATGCAAGAATGTGGAAGACTGTACCGTATGCATAATAAGAGCATCATAAAATGAAATTTTGATCAGATATTCAAAGTAGGCAGGTAAGTGTAAACAAGATTGGGTAATCGGAAACTATGCATGCTGAACACAAACACATAGCTACATACATGTATATATATCACGCCTAAGTAATAGGCAGAGTGTAAACGGCAGTAAAAACAGCAATTGACACCACGTCTGTCTTAAGTTTAAGAATCATTAAGAAAACTGTGTATCACCATAGCGAAAAGTTGTCAGCCTGTCGCCTAAAATATTGCAATACACATCAACTCTCAAAGCCCTTAAGAGGGATCTATAGTCATTATTTTTCATACAAACGCTTTCAACGTATCCCTCTGCCAATTCGCAACCGATCGACTCAATTTTTGGCATGGTAACTCTTCTGGACTAGAACTATGCTCCATATTCTTTTTCTGGTTGTAATAATGCATTTAAAAAAAGATATGGCCGTGGCTAAATGCTCTAAAATTATCACCAAGTTTACGCCTTGGTATCTTCTAAATATGACAATAATTTCAGCAAAACAAATGATACGGGCATAGAATATTTTATTGGCAGCAGAATAATGCCACTATCAACAAATTTGGTGGCGATTTCGAACGGGGAACCTGGTAAACCCAGAACGCAAATTTTCCGGTAGCGAGCTATAACTGTCTCTTTTACGGCTGCGGGACGGGTGGGTTGCATAAATGAGATAGAAATATTTTTATCAACTGACAGCTCACGAACTTCCAGCTCGGTATAGTAGCCTCTGGGAATCATAAGTTTTCTGCCTGATGACGACGACGACATAAATGCTGCAAATAATGATTAAAGTAATTTTTAAAGTAACCAGCTTAAAATATTATCCAACAAAGCAAAGAGCTCTCAACTAGTGTGTATAAGAATAGAGGTCATTAGAGGTATATCTACTTGCGGTCATTGATGACTTTACCTGCATCATCTCATAAGTCCTTTTCGAAAGTATTGCTGTTTCATACTGTTCATAATAATTACACCCAGATATTTTATTTATAGTTACAACAACAAAAGTGGTCCTCTAAATCTCCTATCTTAAGATGCTGTCAACATTGGGTAACCCTATGTTCACGATTCTGAAAGGGTATTTCCTCAGCTAATTCTTTTCTACTTTAGGCATTTCCTAAGAGGAGCAATGAAAGATACATCTCACTCGTTAAATAAGCAAAATTAGAGAGAATACCTCACTCTCAAAAACGCGTAATACGAGCGTATTAGAAGATTAAAACACTCTTTTTTGTTAATTATTTCAGAAATAGAAAATAACAAATGAAATAAGCTCAGAAACTCTCCTGTCAGAATCGAAACCAAAATTGGCTGTAGAGGTCTAACCAAGTGTATAATTAAAGTCCAGTGTTAATGGTAGAGTGTCGAAGCCATACATCAAAATGTTAGGAAATATGTATGTACTTGTCTAATTAGGTTGTACGAGGTACTTGTTATTGGTGTTGGCTATGATATATCGTATACAACATCGATACCGTTAATACAATGCTTGAAGATAATTTTACAGGCAAAAAATCTAGTATACAGCGTGGACAATAGAGTGACGTCAATAAAATAAAATTAGATTCCTCACATGTATGTTCCGCGATTATTTTTAGTTTCCGAGTTATTTAACTTTTAAAGCTGTAGGGGAAAATCTCGACAGGCAGTCATATTCCCTTTCGTTTTTTTACTTCCGTATATCTAAGGGCTTTTCACGCGGTTGATTTCATTGCACAATCTTTATGATTGTACTTTTTTGCGTACAAAAAAAGAAAAAATGCCTGCCATTCGAGTTTTTCCCATACAACTTTAAAAGTTGAATAACTCGGAAACTAAAAATGATTGCTGAACATACATGTGGTATTTTCGAATACCCCAAGATGTGAGGAATCTAATTTCTTTTTATTGACGTCACTCTATGGTCCACCCTGTACATATTATCTTGAAAAAAATAAACACAATTGATTGCGAAATCTGCCCAAAAAGATTACTCGAGAAATTAAAATTGACAAAGAGTGACTCTAGAAATTCTAGATTGTTATGGTAAAGTTTAATGCGAAATTTCTAATTGTGAAACAACAAACATAGCTCTATCCAATATACCTACATATGTATATCATGCATTTATCCCTTGCGGTGTAGGTAGAGCGTAAATGGTTGTAAAAACGGCACACCACGTCTGACAAAAGTTTGAGAGTCATTCAGAAGACTGTGTATCACCATAGCGACAGGTTGTCAGCCTGTCGTCTAAAACTACAATACTAATCCTTTAGTCGCTTCTTATGACACCCACGGGAAAGAAAAGGGGCGATGCTATTCTAAGCCGGCACCACACGGTATCACGGCATTCTACATACCAATGAATTGTAAAAGATGATAGGAATACAATTTTTTTACTTCTCCTATCTTCAATTTTGTAACTTACACCTTCATTAGTTTATAAACCAATTTATATCTTGCAACATGAAATTACAAAAGTAATTTATCAACCTGTAGCAATCACAATATTTACTATTTAATTCAAGCAATGGCATACAGTAGGAAGATGGTAGAATGAGTCACAAAATAGAGAGTTTTCAGAAGGACAGCTTGCCCCTTTTCCAAACATTTATGCCTACACTCTAGGGTTGCTACTTTTTCTTTCTGAATTTTCATTATGCATTACATGGGCTAAACATACTTAGGTACTTACTTACATTATATTAAACTTACATTAAAACACACTGTTACACAATAGTATTTGCACTTGCGAGCCGACATTTTTCCGTCAGCCAGCCCGCACCAAACGCTGTTGACACTCGCTACTAGACGGTTCGAAATCGCGCGTAAACGACGGCGTGCAGACTGCAGATGTGTGCGTGAGCGTAGTGACGTTTCCTTGTAGCCGTCTCTCTGTATTGGGCGCCCGCCAATACTTGCATTGTGAATGAGTTATGCTTTTGATACATCGATCATCTTTTGTGTAACAAGTTAGATACGCACTCAACTGAAGACGATTAATGATGATCATTTTGACATTGATCATCTGCTTCTTTTGGGATTCTGTTAGAAAAATGTATGAAAGTAAAAGTATGAATCTTACAAGTACGAAGTATCTGTTGCCAAACATTGGTCCAAAGTTACATGAAGTTGTCAATCGATTCGACGAAGAAGAAGAAGAAGAGGAAGATTGAGCTACATTATTGGCACTTTTGAGTCATCCCACTTGGTGGTAAGTGGTGATAAAGACGATATTAAAATTACTCAAAAACACACTAATTTCGAAGCCTCTGAAAATAAAATAAAATAAAAACCCGCTATAGTCCGACAAGTTCGTGCGCGACCTTCCTGCGAGGTACAGACGGTTGGGGGGCGAGGAAGCACGTCATTTTAATATGACGTGCGGCGCGGATGCGCGCGTCTCCCTTCCCCGCTACACCTCCCGCTACCCGCTGACATCTCTCCCCCCAACGTCTGTCACCCCTAGGGAGGGTCGCGCACGAACTTGTCGGACTATAAATATAATTGACACACCTACGGAACCTAAGATATAGACAAACCAATCTCGTATCTTAAAAAAAATCTGATTCTCTGTTTTAATAACCCACAGTGAATCATTTTCTGTATTCAACTCAACACAATGTCTGGCATTTCACGCTTCCCCTTTTCAACCCTATCAGGGTCACAAAAAATACAAGCCTAAATTGGTCAAAGGTTTATTCAAAGGGCATAGGTAGCATTTGGGTATCGTTTATCAGATGTCAAGAAATTAAAGCAAGTAGGTAGGTACTGTAAAATATTTGTAGAATTTATAATTTTATTTGCTCAAGGCACAGGAGTTTTTATTTTTTTAGATACACTTACAAAATAAATTGTATTCAAAGAGCTTTGCTATTGCTACCTTAAAATCAGAAGAACTCTAGGACGCATCATGATTGACCTAAGTATTATATTCAAAGGAAAATTGTGCTCCCTGCAAAACACCTTGAAGAAAACTTATCAAACGAAACTTTGACTAATTGAAACGACCAAATCTCAACCTCGTCCTCGAATAAAAAGAGGTTAAAAAGCTCAAAGCTTATTAAAAAGAAGCTTTTAAACGCAGGCAGTGAGCAAGAAAGTAATTTTAAAAGAGAGATTACGATCTTACATTGAATGATCGGCCCAGATTTAATTTATAGGACTATTAACGGAAGGCAATAAGTGTTAAGGTTTTAAGATAGGTATACTTAGGTGAGAGAATGCACTGATTTTAATACAATAATAACTACATACATAGCTAATTAATTATGAAATTAGAACTTTTAGGCAGCGAACTACTTTCCGGTAATTAAGTGAATAGAATAACACTAAAAGTTTTTTTGAGTTTCTGGAATATTTACTCATTTACACAAGTTTTTTACAGTCGTGAAAGTAGTGTCTGCGGATTTATTTGATATCAATAGGTAAGGTAGGTATCTACATTCATACATAAACAGGATTATTTTCCTTATACGGCTGAGGTTTATTAAACTCTACCATTCATTCAGTATTACATAGGACTTAGCGAATTGAAATTCGTAACACGTTCGTAGTATTTTGAATAACAACAACCTCGACTCGTGTCCAATACCATTTCAAAACCTGTTCTTGCATCTCTCTCTAGCCAAAAAATCTATCTCTTTCACTCATTTTGAAGCCTACGCAGTGAAAGGACTTTAGGCTTCAACGGGAGGGTGTAAGGATTAGGTTCCTTTGAGAGTGTTGAAGTTGGTGTTTTACTTACTCTGCGCTCACATCCGATTTGACATACATGGCTGGTTAGCTTGAGTTCATTGTAATGAATGACTTTCTTCTTCTTCTTACATTTAAGATTTCATTGCTCTTGTCGGTGGAGTAGGTAACTGCCAGTTACCTCTATTTGCCGCCTTTTTCTTGACATACCTATATGACATGACCATTAATTTCTCCTTCATTTAGTCTGAATAATTCCTTCTTGGCCATCCTCTCCCTCTCCTTTCTTCGATCTTGCCCTCGATAATAGTTTTGAACAACTGGTCATGTCGTATAACATTTCCCAACATTCTAAAGACATCCATACGGTAACCAGCATTGTATGTCAAATCGGGCCTTGTAGGGACTATAGTGAAATAGGCCCTCGTGTTTTGTTTGTCGTAGTAAGTCCATAGTAAAACCAACCGGTTTCGTGCTAAGAGGAAAAGAGTCTGGCGAGTGCTAACTTCGAAATTTGGACCGTTAACAGGACAGACAAATATAGCTGGCCGATGGGCCGATGGCCAGACTTTATTGTTGTGTATCGTAATCAATTAGTTACTTTTTTCACACTTTACAGCAAAATAATTGTTTTAGAGTTCAAAAGTTTACAAATCAGTTATTGGGTTTTTGTTCAGTTTGATTATTTATTGTTCTTTGGACATAGTTTATTTATTTCCATTTGGACTCTATTTTATACAAAACTTGGCACGACTGCCTGTTATTGAGTTTAATAGTCGATTATACCTAGGTGCATGCATGGATCACCATTATAAAGACATTCAATTTATTAAAAAACCGCCTATCGCGCGTGGTAGGAATCCCACATTAAGTAACAAAATTATGTCTGCAAAATTTCAAAAAACTACTAAGTAAGGCTCTACAGCTAAAACCACCGTAGCGCCCAGTGCCTGAGTGAAAGATGCGAGCAAAGATGCGCAAGCGCTCATCGCCACTGCGCTGCAGTTGTCATGCTACGCGGCACTGCTACAAACAATACAGAAGCTCGCCGCGGTAAACTTTTAATGATGAACTGAAAGTAGGTACACCTTAAGTAAAGTTTAACAGAGACTTGAATACTGTAATTCTATGCGATGGGATGACAGATATCCAGGAGAATGAGAGTATGTACGTTAAGTGCGCCCAGTCTAAAGTGCTTATTACACCTGACTAAATTCAGTCGCCTAAATTAGGATTCAGAAAAGAAACGAAATTAGTAGTTTCTAATCACACTGTTCTAAATTAGGCGACTGGATTTAGGAAGGTGTAATAAGGGTTTTAGGTACGTGCGGCCGATGCGGCTATAGGTAGCCTAAGATCAAATAGACTGAATTTACTAGTTTAGTCCAAATTTATCCGCAATCTCTTGTGTTAGTGTAACTGCTAGGCGTTTATTTTAATTATCTTTCCAATCCGCACGGTAAGTTAGCTTCACACGTTTTGCAGGATGTTTTATTCTCCAACCCACAATAACACCAGGCGCCAACATTAACACCTGCTATAAACTCTAAACACTGTGCCATAACCATAACATAATACGATACAGTCAAGTTAACTATGCACTTCAGTACTTAGCTTTAGGTATTATCAGCATCACCTTGATTTGCTGCGTTATCGAAACATTAATTCTGGTTTTCAATACAGTAGTAGTTAAAGAACTAGTAGGTACATACCTAAGAGGATACCTAGGATTATGTTTTTATCTGAGGCTATAGTCGCCTGCCATGGCTTTTGGTTCAAAAATAGCCTAAGTTAATTCAGGGATAATTTAAAGCTATCTATTATCGAAAATATCCAAGTAAGAGAGGTTTCAAATTACGTATATACTACAGGTAGAAATGCAACAGATTGTACCTAACCGAGTGTTTCTATGTTCCATTGTCTTAGTTTTCCCAGATTAGTGCACTTTCCAGTAACAACTTAGGGCAAACATGGTGCAAGTAACATAAGATTATTCTAAAAGACAGTAATGATAATGAAACTATATAATTAACATTAACTCTACATCACATAACAAGCCTATTACATTAAAAAGGTATACTTACCTTCCTTTGAGAAGAAAAGTGTGTAGAAACTTGTCTTACCTGAAATGAAAACACAAATGATTAGGCAAGGTTTTGACAGACACAACAGTTTATAAAAAAAAACTAATCTATAAGTCGCAGCAACCAGTGGTAAACAATATTTAACATCTAGGTACTTTCTGAATTAGGTATATCTGAAAATATGATGAGTGGTGGTCTTACACTAACTCATGAACAATTTTATGTTTAATAGCCATAGCGGCTCGCTGGCCGAATGTATGGAACATGCTGCACCTGAGAGAAGAGTTCTGAAATTTGGTACACTTAATCTTTAGGGTAAATGAATCGATTTGACCCGTAGTACACAATTTTAAAAAAATCCTATGAGGAGTAATGACGTCATCTTTTTTTTGTATGGGAAAAAATTTTTTTTTGATCCAAAACCTATCGTGTGTGAAATCAAATGAAAGGCCTTGCTAAGCCAATTCTAAAAATATATGACATTATTATATTTAAGTCACTTGTATAAAATTAAATAGGAAATAATTCTCGAAACATGCCACGTTTGGGCTTCTCCAGGTATGATACGGTTGAATCATTACTTATGAAATATACGTAATATAATGTATAATATCCTCATCTCTAACCTCAAGAAAGGTACTACGGATTTTTTGTCTTTAAGTAATTTTTTTTGAATTTTAAAGTTACAGAAATTTATGAAAACACACTTAGTTGAAACTTGGCATCAAAAGTTCAATTTTGGTCACCGAGGATGATAAAAATAAAGCCAGATGAGATTTTAATCATATGTACATCATATTCGTTTTGCAAAAAAACATGTTATGTGCTTCGGAGGGCACGGTTAACCCTCGGCCCCATCGTAGTCGCTCTCTATGAATAATTAGACGACAGCGGTCGGTCAGGGTCGATAGTTAGGGGCCGAATAGTAACCATGGTTCATCGGGTCGTTCGTAGACTCAGTGTCTTACTGGACAGAACAAGATTTATTAATTATAAGATGATAAATACAGATGCGAGAGGAGTTTTGGTTCATCTTTATAATTTTCATTTGTCTATACACACATTATTCCCACACCAGCATCCTTACATTTATTCCCAGGGTATCCATCACCTTCATTAGCTATTTGCCAGCAAAAATGTCCCGCCATGCTAAATATTTTTTTTCTTGAGGCCATAGGGGTCGTCCACAAATTACGTAACGCAAAAATCCAAACTTTTGACCCCCCCCTCCCCCCACGTAACGGGACCGTAACGCTTGATCATGACCCCTCCCCCCCTCCCCTTAGCGTTACGTAACGTATATATTTTTTCAGTTTCTTTTCATCTGCGATTAAGAAATGAGGTTCTTTTAAAAAATAACTTGTTTATGAAAGTTGCAAATCCAAATCCTCCCAGCGGAAGAAAGCAGTAATTCTAAGAATCGTTCATTATTCTACGTTCCACCTGACACTGGCACTGGAAGAGTTTAAAAAAAAATTGTTTTTCATTAGTTTGGTAGTCCCTGAATTACAAACATATAAAAAAAGACTTGAAAAATATAAAAAAAAGCGTTACGTAACGTAACACTTGTCTCTGACCCCCCCTCCCCCATAGTAACGGGACCGTAACGCTTGGTCGGAACCCCTCCCTCCCCCTAAAGTGCGTTACGTAATTTATGGACGACCCCATATGTATATCTCATGTACCTATTTAAGCTGGGCTATTTTTGGTACACCTGATGGTCTACATCAGGTTTTCAAAACCTTTGATTTCTAATTGCTAGCAGGAGGGCCCAATCAAGCTGAATTATTTTTGCTTCGAAGCCTTATATGTATCTCCTGTAGTTCTCCAAACCTTCGATTTATATTTTCCAGCAGACACGTCCCATCGCGCTAAACAATTTTTGCTCTGGGACTATATAATATGTGTCTCCTGTAGATTAGCTGAGCTCTTGGAGGTGCACCTGGTGGTCCACATAAGGTTCTCCAAACCTTCGATCTATGTTTGCCAGCAGAAGCATTCCATGATGCTAAACAATTCTTGCTTTGGTGCCATAAATGTATCTCCCATTGTTTAGCTGGGCTCGTGGTTGTGCTTCTAGTGGTACACATCAGGTACTCCAGTCCCTCAAGTGGAGAAAAAAAGCTGCCTTTACCTTCTTCAATGCGATAGCAATCTTTGTACCAAATTTTATCAAAAATTCGTTCAGTAGTTTTTCAGGATGCTGTCACATACAAACATCTAAACGGAAAAAATATGTAAATACTTTTGAAACGTGTTTTGTTATCAATTTCAAGAATTTGCTGACAATTTATTTTCCAATATCTTTTATGTACAGGCTTTCAACCCTCTACACATAATAATAAAGTTTATTATGTGTAGATTCTGTTAATTTTTCCGGTGTGTGTTTAATGTGTGTATAGAGAAATGATCACTATAACCATCAATCGAAAACTTCTCTCGCATTTGTATTTATCATCCTATAATTAATAAATCTTGTTCTGAAAAGTGAGACACTGAGTCTACGAACGACCCGATGAACCATGGTTACTATTCACCCCCTAGCTGACGACCCTGACGGACCGCCGCCGTCTTATTATTCATAGAGAGCGACTGGCTATGGGGCCGACGGTTAACCGTGCCCTCCGAAGCACATAACATTCTTTTTGCAAAACGAATATGATGTGATGTACATAATAATATGATTGGAATCTCATCTGGCTATATTTTTATCATCCTCGGTGACCAAAATTGAACTTTTGATGCCAAGTTTCAACTAAGTGTGTTTTCATAAATTTCTGTAACTTTAAAAATAAAAAAAAAATTACTTAACGACAAAAAATCCGTAGTACCTTTCTTGAGGTTAGAGATGAGGATATTACACATTATATTACGTATATTTCATAAGTAATGATTCAACCGTATTATACCTGGAGAAGCCCAAACGTGGCATGTTTCGAGAATTATTTCCTATTTAATTTTATACAAGTGACTTAAATATAATAATGTCATATATTTTTAGAATCGGCTTAGCAAGGCCTTTCATTTGATACCACACACGATAGGTTTTGGAACAAAAAATTTTTTTTCCCATACAAAAAAAAGATGACGTCATTACTCCTCATAGGATTTTTTTAAAATTGTGTACTACGGGTCAAATCGGTTCATTTACCCTAAAGATTAAGTGTACCAAATTTCAGAACTCTTCTCTCAGGTGCAGCATGTTTTGAACTACCGCTAGGACTATAAGGTTTCGATTTTCTTGTGATTGATCGGTATCAAACAAGCCGGACATAAATTATGTTGTACGATTTAATAAATGTTACTGAATCTATAAAAGTGACAAGTATTGTTGCAAAATGTTATAATCTGAAAAAAATCGTAAAAATTGCGAGCTTAAATTTTGGATTATTCATTCAGGTGTGAGCGGAAGAGACTGTACCTCTGTAGGTAGTACCTACAAGTACCGGGAAAATTCTGTTTGAGGACCTCTCAACGCGTATTTTATCCAATCTGAAAGGCCTGAGCTTTTCCAATAATAGAACTATTAAGTATTAAAATATCTTGAACCGAAACGATCTCAATAAAATAAAATAATCATAAAATATCCGTACAACAATAGAATATAGTTCTAACAGTATGGGCATCAACACAAGAGCATAAAATTCAAATGAGGTGAAGACGCTGACCACGAACTCGTAAAATGTGATTAGGTGTCGTAAATATCGCCTATTTCAGATAAGTAGGTGCAGATGTACTGTGGTGGACTTAGATTTTGTTGGTGGTGGGATGAGAAAGGAAGTTTTCGTCAAGTCTTTTTGAAAATGGGAACTGCGGAAGTCATCGTTCTTCTATTGTAAAGAGCCTGATGAAATCAAATTATGAACGATTCTCTAGTTCACTGCAGTGCCTCAACCAAGCAGCCGAAAATTGCTAGCAAAACAAGATAAACGTACCTATAGGAAAACAATATAAGACATGGGATATATTCAACTCTTTCGATTTCTTATGAAAGTAGAGTCAAATCATTACTTACTTTTTAGGAGTCGTTTGTTCCTATTAAGCAACATTTGATAACACATTCTCTTATCATCAACATGGCAGATAAAAATGTTAAGTATCTCACAAGCTTTTATGATCTTCAAATGAGGTGACCACAAATCAGACCAGAAGATTAGAGGAACAGGTTATCCTAATTTTAAATTCATGGTGTGTTGGAAAAGCCCCATAAGCCACGGCACAGGCCAAACCGGTGGAATTTAGAGAAATCGTCGCAAGTGGAATATCATAGATTATATCAATCAGTAGAATTTAAGATGCTGTTCACACCAGTTAACAGTAAAACCTCAAAGTCATATGTTACCTACCGGTGAGCTGATATGTAGCGATTTAGATTCTATTGGGTTGGGTTTACCTAAAGGTTATCTGAATATTTTTTCATGGTTACTTATTTTCTTGTGGTAAGACGAATGAATATTAAAGGATACAAGATCTAACGTTTTAATAATATGCCAATAGATTTAGACCAATTTAGATCACCTATATTCGAATAAAATCTAATTTAGCAATTATCTTAAAAGGCCACCGGCAAAGGCAAGTGCCCTTTGAAATTCTAAACGACCATGCGATATCTTTTGGCCACAAGTGGACCAAACAATATGCCACGGGGCCAACTTATGCAAATCATTTCACTTTGATAAACATTTGAATACATTTGACCATAATAACGGCTATAGTCGAACATAATTTTCCAATTTGCTGGAACGTTTTTGAGTCGTTCTAATCCTAAATTATGTCTCTTTCAAAGGATTTTAAAATATAAATTGGGAGTAAAATTAATTTAATGGCACATTTCCTGCTCTAGGTAGATGGTGCAGAAATTATACTAAGGCAGAGCGACTTTGATTGATTACAAATACCTAGTATGAAAGATTATGAGAGTTCTTCAAAGTGCAGAAAGTCAGCATATAGCGAGCGACTAAATCTTTTTACCATGGCTACTTTTGTGGGTGGGTTAACTGTCTACTCCCCTCTACTCACATGATGATAAGAAGACATGTGAAATGTATCTATAGCCACAGCACTGAGGTCGTGTCATCATCGTCCCGAAATTTTCTTATAATATAAGTAGGTATACCACCTAACCTTATCTATCATAAGCAGCTATATTACTCTAAGGTGTTAACAATGGCTACCGAAATTGATGACATTAAGCCCTTTCTCAAAAGTGTATTTGATAGACGGACCCCCGACTAGGTGTGATGAAGGTATGATTGCCGAGAATATATTATAGAAATTAATTGAAAAGTATAATTGAGTTGCAGTGATAGTGCATGATTCTAGAGATATTCGTATGTAGGTATATAGATTCGGTTTTGTAACTACCTGTGAAGGTAACATAGTATTACAGCGTGGATAAAAATTTCTATGTACTCTCTACTTAAAGTTTTCTAAATTTAATAAGATTAGGATGAGAACAACAGAAAGAGATATTCCACAAATTAATTAGGTAGCAAAATTCTCCATCCCAATTTCAAGATGCTGAATTAGTGCTTATAGTTCGAGAGCCCAGGGGGTAAGTGGCTATCTCATAAGGTACCACGATAGGCTAGGTTTGGATCGTTAACCAAGACTTAAACAAGTCGTATGACCCAGGTCTGCCAGAGCCAATCCTGCCGAAACATAAAAATAATCGATATTTTTCAGAGTCATTTTTTCGTAAAAAATATGTCATAAGGTACCACAATGAAAGTGCTGGCATCAGTTAACCATTGAAAAATTATGTAAAAAAAGCTTGGTCTGCCACTGCGCACCCTGCCGGAAGTGCTTGCCAGACCTCTCCAAAGATACCCCTAAACTATCTCATCGGGTACCACGACGCGACCACCACAACATAATAGCCAAGATCACTCTGACAATAGATCACAAGGTCTGCCAGGCCTAAACTTGCCGCATCCTAGTGTTTCAGACATTTGAAGTTGTAGGTCCAGTGTATGAAAAATGACCTATATCTTTTTCCCCCCGTGTTTGATTTTGATGGTGCCTTAGTACGAAATGCTCTCCATAATGAGGAGCTTCGAGTCATATAGGACAGTTGGGTGGAGGGTTTCAGTATTGAACACAATCCTGTCAAAAAGTTTGAAATGGAGGTTTGGTCTATGAAAACTGGCCTATATCTTATTCCCCCCGGGTTTGATTTTGATGGCGCCTTAATATGAAATGCTCTCCATAACTAGGAGCTTTGAGTCATATAGGTCAGTGAGGAGGAGGGTCTCTGTATTGTACACAATCCTGTCAAGAAGTGTGAAATTGTAGGTAAAGTGTATGAAAACTGGCCTATATCTTTTCCCCCACTGGTTTGATTTTGACAGTGCCTTGGTATGAAATGCTCGTAATGATTAGGAGATTCGATTTGTATAGGTCAATTGGATAGAAGGCCTCTGTTCTGTGCACAATCCTCCTAAATATGAAAATATTCGATAACTTCTGCAGATTTTATCAGTTAAAATTGTCATATCATAAGGAACTCGAATAAAAGTGCTTGCATCAGCTTACCATTGACAAATTATGTTAAAAAAACTTGGCCTGCCACTGCGCACTCTGCCGGAAGTCCTTAGATGAGATAGGTTAGGGGTGTCGGAAGGGTATATTTGGAGGGGTCTCCCAAGGACTTCTGGCAGAGTGCGCAATGGCAGACCAAGTTTTCTTAACATAATTTATCAATGGTAAGCTGATGCCGGCACTTTTATTCGGGTACCTTATGATATGACAATATTAACGGCAAAAATCTGCAGAACATATCCAATATTTTCATGTTTAGCAGGATTGAGATTTTTTCCGTTAACATTGTCATTTCATAAGGTACCCGAATGACAGAGCCAGCATCAGCTTACCATTTATAAATTGAGTTAAAACTTGGTCTGCCATTGCGCACTCTGCCAGAAGTCCTTGGGAGACCCCTCCAAATATACCCTTCCGACACCCCTAACCTATCTCATCTAAGGACTTCCGGCAGAGTGCGCAGTGGCAGGCCAAGTTTTTTTAACATAATTTGTCAATGGTAAGCTGATGCAAGCACTTTTATTCGAGTTCCTTATGATATGACAATTTTAACTGATAAAATCTGCAGAAGTTATCGAATATTTTCATATTTAGGAGGATTGTGCACAGAACAGAGGCCTTCTATCCAATTGACCTATACAAATCGAATCTCCTAATCATTACGAGCATTTCATACCAAGGCACTGTCAAAATCAAACCAGTGGGGGAAAAGATATAGGCCAGTTTTCATACACTTTACCTACAATTTCACACTTTTTGACAGGATTGTGTACAATACAGAGACCCTCCTCCTCACTGACCTATATGACTCAAAGCTCCTAGTTATGGAGAGCATTTCATATTAAGGCGCCATCAAAATCAAACCCGGGGGGAATAAGATATAGGCCAGTTTTCATAGACCAAACCTCCATTTCAAACTTTTTGACAGGATTGTGTTCAATACTGAAACCCTCCACCCAACTGTCCTATATGACTCGAAGCTCCTCATTATGGAGAGCATTTCGTACTAAGGCACCATCAAAATCAAACACGGGGGGAAAAAGATATAGGTCATTTTTCATACACTGGACCTACAACTTCAAATGTCTGAAACACTAGGATGCGGCAAGTTTAGGCCTGGCAGACCTTGTGATCTATTGTCAGAGTGATCTTGGCTATTATGTTGTGGTGGTCGCGTCGTGGTACCCGATGAGATAGTTTAGGGGTGTCGGAAAGGCATCTTTGGAGAGGTCTGGCAAGCACTTCCGGCAGGGTGCGCAGTGGCAGACCAAGCTTTTTTTACATAATTTTTCAATGGTTAACTGATGCCAGCACTTTCATTGTGGTACCTTATGACATATTTTTTACGAAAAAATGACTCTGAAAAATATCGATTATTTTTATGTTTCGGCAGGATTGGCTCTGGCAGACCTGGGTCATACGACTTGTTTAAGTCTTGGTTAACGATCCAAACCTAGCCTATCGTGGTACCTTATGAGATAGCCACTTACCCCCTGGGCTCTCGAACTATTACCTATTTCACGCAATAACATTTTAAAAGAGTTTAATGAACAATATAAGACTGCTTTAGTGAATCTTAGTTTAGTAATATAAATAATTATTACTCTAGAGTAAGATTTTAGCTGCTAGAACTAGAGGCATCGGTTAGGAAGAAAATAGGGCTATACATTTTGCCGCGCCGCTGCTGAATCCTCTCAATTTCAATTTAACCGAAATGCGCCGCGGTAAACAGAAAGTAATAACAATTTCATCACTTCAGCGGTCTGTATTATCTAATAACGATGATCCTTGCGGCGAGGTGAACCGCAACCGTACGCACGTGTTCTCACGGCTATCTGCGCATACGCACCCGTGGGAGACGCAATGGTAGTAAGATGTGTGAACACCTTATTATAGGGAGTTAGAGTACAATTTGGTTGGTAGATTGACCCGTCTTCTTCCTCTTCGAGTGGGACACCAAGGCCTTGGTAGTTGACATGGTTGTTGTGCAACGGCCGCCGTCTAAATGATCCTAGACAGTATCCGGGACCGACGGCTTAACGTGCCCATTAGAAGCACGCAAAAATTTTGCTCTTCGGACAATCAGGTGGTTCAGCCTGCAATGTCCTAACCCTTACAGCCATTTACATTTTGCTACCCCGCAAGGAATATAAACTTTAAACTCGTTTGCTCGAAAGATCTCTATGTGGTGCTTAAGTCAATGAAAAAGCCTATCAGAATAAAGTTTTGTCTAATACGGTAGGCCTATAAGGAGCAGTACAAATACGGAGGATTTATAGAGGCCTACAGGAAAAATTGTTATGTCTTCGACTGATATGGTCGACTAGGCTCCATGACCATAATCTGAACAGTTCAGACTTGGTGATTGAGTCTGTTTAAACAACTGTACTTGTATTTATTCTATGGTGCTATTGTTTTGTATGTTTGGATAAGGTTTAATTTATTGTGTCGAAAATTTTACATTTTATAACGGTGAAACTTTGGGAGAAAGAAAGACAAATCGCAAAGTAATTTAATCAAAACTAAAATTTGAGTTTTATCAACACGGATATTTATAGGTTTTATTAAACCCTACAACCCGCACTTAAAATTCTAAACATTAATCAAAAAACTATAGAAGCTTGACTTCGAAGGGTTAATAAATAGAAGCAGAAACAATAATATCCCATTTATCTCACACTCATTCTCACCTAAACTTATTTTCTAATATTTTTTTAGCCATGTTGCATTCAGTGACCGCAAGAAATAACGAGTCTCACAGATATGCTTTTACTTTTCTACTCAATTTAATCTACGTTTTCAAAAATCTTTTGAATAAAAATAAGGTGTGATTGAGAGAGAAAATTCAATGATATTGTGAAAACACTTGCTTCCACAAGATTTTTAGGAAAACTTGCAAAATTTTCACCGCAGGCTGGATTCGCTGGGAATTAGTTGTAAAACTATTCTGGTAGATGGAGCCCTACCACGAGTTAGTGGTCAAATGCACTTGCTTAATTCGCAGGCTTGGAGTGGGCCGTTGTAGCCCTTTTTTATATTAGATTAAATTTGGTCCCTACAATTTGGCTCCACGTTTATTTATAGCACAGTTTCAATGAGACCCTGTATAGAACTGCAAGCGAGACAGTAGTTTCCCACAGATACAGAACGATCATTGATACAATTGTTCTAGTCCATTGCCGCCATAATACGATACGATATTTTATTTCAATTGATTCCCTCGAGACAGGCTCCCGTTTTACTAGATTGCTACATCAAAGGAAAATTACAATAATGTTTAACTATAACTGTATTTTCTATTATTTTATTGTCTTCGTGGTCTGCTGTCAGCGATATTTAGGATTCAGGCCCAGGAGTTGTCGATAGTGTATCACTTTCTAAGATTGTTCCCAGATTGGTCAGGATTAAGGACCTACTCAACTGATTGTCCTGATGGTTCCAAAAGGCTCAATCCCCTCAAGTTATGCTGTTTGTCTAGGTATAGGTAACTTTTTAGTAAGATGGTACTCATTTCAATGCACAACCGCACTTTAATTCATATTAAGTAGCTTTTTGCGTTTCTCTGTCTGTCAAGGAAAGAATAATATGAAAAATGAACTTTTTTTCGCGGGAAAATGTATGTTTAGACCGGGTGAAACCGCTAACAGGCCACTAGTGGATACCTAAAAGTTAACTAGTAAGTGGTTAAAACCTCTGAAATCAGGATTCATCAGTTGTATCGTTTCCTCGATCCGTGGTCTACGAGTACATGACATGATAATTCTAATGATGATTATTTATTTATCAGTCTACTTAGTATGTTAGTAAATAAAACACTTTTTACACTAGTTCCACTATTTATAATTAAAATGCTAATTTACTTTATATTGTATTGTTTTGATTTTTGAATTTGTTGCCTGAAGATGATGTAACGAAACCGGTCGCGCTTTAATAGCATTTTAATTATAAATAGTGGAACTAGTGTAAAAAGTGTTTTATTTACTAACATACTATGGAGTTCCATCAAGAAATCACAACACAAAATGTATATCATCAGTCTACTTGGCCCTTCTGACGGTAGTACATGTCTGTACATACAAGGGTCACTTCGAAAACTTAATGAGAAACTATCAAAAGAACAGTATTTAGAAGTAGGGTCAAAAGTTTAATCGCCTTCTTTGGTTAATCGTCTAATTAGTTATGCAAATGCTACAAAAATCCCGTTATTTAGTTGATTGGTGAATTAATTTTATACGTAGAGTATAGTAGGAAACTCCATGATGTTAACACAGATAAAAGCAGATTAAACATGATGTCTTCCTAGCTGTCGTAAAGAACAAAATTATGCCTAAATTCTCTGTTCTCGTTTATAATAAAATCTTTTTACTTATTTCTTTCTTTTGTGACGAATGAAAACGTAAAATATTTATTCATTTATTTCTAGGCACTTCCGTACATCAGCGGACTTTGGCGTAATCTTTCAGTCTATCTTATGGCATGTGGAATTTTATGAGGTCTGTACCTACACAAACTTTGCATGGTGAGGTTACGCAATTTCTGAGACAACGAGGTTATGTTTTAGTGAGCAATGTTTTTAGAGATTCTACTAATCGATGTGCTCTTAGGTACAAGGCGCCACTTACAAATTCGAAAAATAAATGTACGACTTAGATAAGCCAGAAAATTAAAGAATTTAGGGAAAAACAATTAACATTGATAATTTTCGTAATTATAATGAGTATGTCGGACTCATGTCTTTAGAACGTATTTTAATTTGAAAATTTACATACACTGTCTGTCTATTATAGTCATGTATTTAATTGTTCATGTTAATTTAGGAATTAATTAGAGTGGGTGGTGATTTTATTAACTGTTTTGTAACTTCTGACAGCTTAGGTACAGTTAAAAAAGGTCATGCCCCTAAGTTTGGAATGACTGCAGGCTAAGCTTGGAGGTTTCTGTATGGGAAAACAAGTCGACGAACGACGCGATGAACCCAATATTATTCAAACCCAAGTAAGAATCAGTCAGTCATGACGAAAATGAAATTACTTTTAGGAATATTAGTAACAAAATCACAGAAAAATATGACGTGTTTTCATTTTACTGTCGAAGTTTATGAAAAGAAGCAACATTCGCAAAAGTTACTATAATTTTTGTTCGAGACAACAAAGAAAAAAATAATTTCACCCCTCTTGCAATAATGGGTTCAAAGCCTGGGGCCAAATTGAGGTCTCTTCGGGTTAAAGTTGACCGTTGGACTTGGGATTGCCAGCATGATAGGAATACATCACAATAAGTAATTATTGGCAAGCTCTTTATTTTATGGATTCACAAATTCTCCTTCACAGACATTATATGCAATGAGAAGTGACGCGAACGAAGTGCAAGTGAGTTTAACATCACGAAGTAACTCTCCAGTCTCCACTATCTGCAACGGACGCCTTTGTTTGAAACTAGCTTTGTTTGGATATATTGGTCAAGAGAAACAAATAATTTTGGGTCCTTGGATAGGACTCCAACTCGATGGTCGAACAGTGTGAAGATATCATCATCGACCTGTCAATACTACTCGGAATGGAGACAGCTTTGAAGTGGTTCCGATCCTCGTCCTTCAAATTGTGGAAACGAAGAAGAATAATTAAGCCATAATTCTGAGATTTTGTAATTTATACCTATTTGGTGTTTCGATCTGGCAACCCAGGTCAGACTGGTCTACTTCTTGAACCGTGACATGACTCACCCCAAGGATTCGGCGTGTCTTGGGGCCTCCTGTGACAAATAATGAAAAAAAAACGTTACCGCTATTGTTGCACAACGACTCTTTGTGAGGAACCGAGGAGGGTACGTCATAGTTCAGTGTTGAAATCTTCGTGAGTCAGGGATGGATTTTTTGTGGCATGTAAGATGGAAGGAATACGTGAAGAAATTTTCTTGTCTACACTAATATAATAAAGAGGAAAACTTTGTTTGTTTTTTTGTTTGTTTGTTTGTTTTTTTGTATGTATGTAATCGATAAACTCCGAAACTACTGGACCGATTTCGAAAATTCTTTCACCATTAGAAAGCTACAACATTCCTGAGTAACATAGGCTACTTTTTACCACGGGAAAATTCCTCATTTCCACGGGAAAACGGTTAGCAGCAGGAAAAGCGGGAAATACAGCGGATATTACCCAAATAAGCCAAACCGCTTTACCGATCTTCGCGAAATTTGGTACTGATATTATTAGCATAGTAAAGATGGACATGGACTACTTTTTGTCAGCCCTCGAGGATCTGGAGTACGAGTACCTGATGAAGACCACCAGCATCCCATCTAAACTATAAAAGATACGGTCATGGCTTCATAGAAAAGTTGTTCACGATGACGGGCCGCTTCTGCTGGCACATGGTCATCGAGGATCTGGAGTACCTGATGAAGACCACCAGCATCCCATCTAAACTATAAGAGATACGGCCATGGCTTCATAGAAAAAGTTGTGCATCATGACGGGCCGCTTCTGCTGGCACATGGTCATCGAGGATCTGGAGTACCTGATGAACATCACCAGCATCCCATCTAAACTATAAGAGATACGGTAATGGTTTTTAAGTAAAAGTTACTCAGCATGGCAGGCCGCTTCTGCTGGCACATGGTCATCGAGGATCTAGAGTACCCGATGTAGACCACCAGCATCCCATATAAACTATAAGAGATACGATATTGGCTTCATAGTAAAAGTTATTCAGCATGACGGGCCGCTTCTGCTGGCAAATGGTCACGAGGGTCTGGAGTACCTGATGTAGACCACCAGCATCCCATATAAACTATAAGAGATACGGTAAAAGCCTCAAAGTAAAAGTTATTCAGCATGACGGGCCGCTTCTGCTGGCACATGGTCACGAGGGTCTGGAGTACCTGATGTAGACCACCAGCATCCCATATAAACAATAAGAGATACGGTAATGGCTTCAAAGTAAAAGCTATTCAGCATGACGGGCCGCTTCTGCTCGCACATTTACCTCTGCTGGATCGGAGTAATGGACTTTTTACTACGGGCAAAGATCCAATTTACGGGAAAACAGGTAAGTAGCAGCGGGTGAAACCGCTGGGCGGGCTGCTAGTAGCAGTATAAAGACGAACTCTTCCTAATGCTTTTGAAGTTCTACACATCAAATCCAAGCGTTATTCTGAACTGAAGCAAATGTAACAACGATAATAAGTTAGACATACATACATACGTACGCCTATATCCTTTGAGGGGTAGGTAGAGTTTAAACGGCTGCAAAAAACGGCGATTTACACCACGTCCGGCAAGTTTCAGAAACATTCAAAAGACTGTGTATCACCATAGGGACAGGTTGTCAGCCTGTCGCCTAAAATTGCCTTCTTGCGACAACCACGGAAAAGATATGGGGTGGTGCTATTCTAAGTCATCACACGGCAAAAGCAAGACTGGATCTTTAAATCTAGTAAAGTTTAACATAAAAGAAAAGAAATTGCCACATGGCCCTAAACAGCAATTGAATTTTGTATATTAAAGCAAGTATTAACATAAAGTGTACTTATAAGCCACTTACGTTAAAGTTTAGTGCTTCGTTCATCTTTAATTCAGTAGGCGAGATAAGCAGACAGTCTTATAAAGTTCGGTTACCCCTGTAAAAGCCTTATAACTTGAACTTTAGCTTAAAAAGCTCAATATAGCTTTAGTCACATGCGTCATTGAATAGTTCGCTGCCTTACGATAACTTTAATAAGTCGAACTTATAATAATGAAAATCAAACTAAGAGGAAAAACATTTATAGAATACGGGGGGACAGCTCTCCGAATACCTATAGGGGGCATTCAGACGATCACGACCAGATGTCTGCCGCATTTATTACGGTGGTAAGTCAAAACACTTTTCGTCTTCCGAAATGTTTTCTAATGGGAAGTTGTGCAGTTTCATGGTCTGAATGCACCCAGACTTTCAGTAGTTATTTGGAGACTTGTCCCTTACAACCTGTATAAACTGATAGCGATCCTTATGTCAGAGGATAAGAATGCTCACTCTTCTTGTAAAGGTACCGTAAATACTAATGGTAACATTTTTTTTACTTCCATTTTTCATGACACCTACAAAGATTTTTATCTTCGACTGTACCTCAAGTAACACTGGGTCGTAAAGGTGGAGGTATTAGTAGTAAATGTCACGAGTAATCCCCAACAGGAGTATTTTAAAAAGATCGTAAAAAGCAACGCGTAAATGTCAAACGAAGACAAATTCGAAGATTCCAACGGGCTAAGAACGTTATGGTATGGCGCAATTAGTATAAACTGGCGGAGATCATGGTTTTAGTCTGCTTTTCTATAGTTAGTCGTATGTACCAATTTTTATCAAAATTCATTTTGAAGTACTAAATACGGGGTGTACGGGACGGTGCAACGAAAACATTGCAGTGTCGTGCTCAGGCCATGAAACTGAACAACTATCCCCATGGAATATATTATGGTGGCAAACGAAAAAATAAATTTTGATATCCCATACAAAGTCAGTCAGCTGATCGTGAGTTTTGTATCGGAGGTCAGTTTTTTTTTTCGTTTAGCGCCATATGTTCCATGGGGAAAGTTTTTCAGGTTCATGATCTGAGCGAGCACCCCTGCAAGGTTTTCGTTACACCGTCCCTTACAACCTGCCTGTATAAATTTTGAGAGTCTTATAAGTGTTCTTCTGATGGACATCTCTTGCATTTTTAAAAGTCATTCGCGGCGGTATGACGCCTGTTTTTCGTAATTTATTGAGCTTACTGACCACCGAATTGGATCCTTGAACCCAAAACGAGATATATCTAATCAGCAAAATCTGAGATTCATCCAATGCCCCGGATTTTCCTAATAACTAAAGCAAATTTATTCTTTATCTCACGATTGTGTGGGAACGTAGGATCCCAGCGAACCGTGACGCGCCTTGGGTGGATAGCTAATTGCACACAGGTGGGTCAATACTCGGACGGTTACCCTATTATAAGGAAGCGAGAGGACTGGGCTGCAATTGGTATCTTTACCTCTCCCGGTCAAAGGTGGCGTGTAAATTGAGAACGTCACGGTCAGTCATAGGAGCGTTTACCCTATCATAAGGAAACGCACAATAGGCCTGCTAGTCTTATAATTAGTATGCAAACAGGGTATTAAGAGGGTATTCGCTGTAAGCTGATATTAGAACGTGTAAGCAAATAAGTCATTATAAAATAGACTACATGTTCTATGATAGTTTCTATTAAGTAACGTAAATGACGAGTGGTCTACAGAACTGATGCATAGATACATGCTTATGGTTATTAGTTTAGTTTCAGAATACAGCTAGGTATATAGCTCACGTAAAAATATACCATCGTGATCCGGTTAAACAAAAAAAAACACGCCAGTCGTAAGTTGTAGGTACAAATCTTTAAATTTTAATAGTTGTTTGTTGGCTGAAAGTTTGTAAATCCATATATTTACATACAAAGTATCTAAATTCCATCTTTCTATTAAAATGTACCTATGTATGTTCATAATGACAAGCAAAAAACTATTTTTATTGTAATAAAGTCTCATGGGAACTTTATTATCATGAAACACAAATCCCTTTCCTTTCTTATCAAATAGGTACCTCGATTTTCTTTTATGAGATACATTATTAACTAGATTCGAAATGAGAAAGGGAACTTTTATTTTTAATTCTCAAGAGCAGCTTATCATAGATAATATTTTTATGTACATGCTTGATTGGTATTTAATGTTTTAAAAAATGTACCTAGTTTGAAAATAGATGTATTTTTTGCATCATTATGTGGAATGTGTATAAATTGTTCTACGCTAATAGGCTTGCTAATTGGATAAAAACTAAAATTGCTTTATCTCAAAGCCTATCTGGCAATAAGTAATTAATATAATTTTCATACTCAAAATTAATAAAGATAGGAAGCAGGTGATAGGATTAATTTAATAAACAAAAAATTTAAAGATCGTTGCAACAAAGTAAAGAAAATATGCACTTCATAATTTTACTTTTTCGCTCGTGTAGAATTTGCCTATTACCACCGATATTAATGCAATACAAAATGTACTCATTATTTACGATATTATTAAGGTTGGTCTTTAATACACTTGGCCATATTTTACGACTTTAATCTTCCAATATAGCAGGTAGTTAATTTGACCACGGCCACCTGTTTAAATTTTATGTTTCAGCTGTGGCGATGGCGAGTCTCGTGTTATATTGCAGGTTACATACATACATATAGGTATCACGTCCTTATCCCTTCAAAGCTTCTTCTTCTTGAGCCCTTAGTCGCTTCTTACTACATCCATGGGAAAGTTATGGGGTGATGCTACTCTAATCCGCCATCACACGGAAAGTCACTTACACCCTATATATTATTCAATTAAGTTGTTGAAAGATAAGTGAGAAATAATTAATCCCTAATCACAACTGGATTACACGCTTCTTTTTCGATTTCTCACGTTAGCGTGTCGTTGTAATGCGAGAAATCAAAGAAACAAGTTATCCACTGGTTATTATTTGTTATTAATTAGTGCTATACCTATTATGTTTTCATTTTCCTACATAAATCAGCACTTTCAAAGAACAATAAACGACAAAAGCGCAAGCTCCAGAGAGACGTGCGACATCGCGACGCTTGAAACCGTTTCCATATAAAATGTACGAAACAGACGAGACAATCGTCGCACGTTTCCTCTGTGTAGCTCGCGCCAAATCAAACATTTCATTGCCTCTCACCTCTCCCATACAAAACACCTGAGCAATGCAGAACTGCGGAAAATTTCCCGCAACGCGGAACAGCAGATTTTACACTAATTATCCCCCCATTGATACATATTTGAGGTTTCACAGTAGCTGTACTATCAGCTCCATATCAATCTACCCTTTTATGGGACCAACTTACACTGGTCTTTCATACAGTAACACCGATGTGGTCTCACAAAGTTGATATTTATCACTCTGTGAGTTTGTTCCCAGTCTGTTTAGGAAATTGAAGGCTGAACCATCTGATTGTCCGAAAAGCAAGATGGCTCCGTGCTTCGGATGGGCACGTTAAGCCATCGGTCCCGGCTGCTATCTATGTCAGAGGCCTGCTACTTGCAGTAGGCGGTTGAAAAATTCTGGCACCAGGGTTCCTCGCGGGTCGTTGGAAGACTTGGTGTCCCACTCGAAGAATAAGAATAATACAGTTACTAAGGAACTCAGTATAAGATAACCCCTTGAATGGGTAATGGGTAAGTGGATTTTCTGGCGATAGTACACACCATCAGTAGAACTTCAATTCAACCTGCCTTATTAAGGGACCAACTATACTGGTCTTTCAAACAGTTACTAAGAACAACCATTTCAAGTTGAACCCTTAAACGGGTAGGGTGATAGTACCAGACAGGAACTCTCCCACGACTCATTTATAGTGTAATGACAAGAATATTACGCCAATTATTTAGACATTAGACGCGTCTTAAGAGATAGCAGGAAGCCGCTTCGATGTAAAAACAAACAGACAGATTGTAATAAACGTTTTAGGAACAGGTATCTGCTGGTAGGAAAGCAAATAAATAGAAATGAAAACAGCTCCTAAGAAACATATTGAAGGTTCATCAAGTTAAGACCTATAGTTACCTAAAAGTACAAGTTGATCTACCTACTATAACAGCCACAATAAAGTCCACTGCTAAACATGCGCCTCCCCCTAGTAGGGGGGTATTTGCCATACTCACCACGCTTGGCAGGCGGGTTGGTGAGCGCAATGCAAGATGTTGCAATGCGATCGCGAAATTCATCCAGGGATCGAACCCCTGGATGAATTTATCCCTTAGTCGCCTATTACGACACCCACGGGAAAGATATGGGGTGATGACATTCTAAGTCAGCATCACACGGCAGATCTACCTAAAATTGCATAAATTACCTAATAAATGGCCGTATTGGTAACCGTTGATTTTAATGTTGAATTAAACGTTGATATTGATTTGTAAGATCAAAGCATTAATATCCTTTGCTTGTTTTTCGCTGGGTTATTTTAGGGGAGTCCAAAGGAAGGCGAAACAACTGTGCCTCGCCTCTTCTGTACCTATTTCCTCATAATTTTAAGCTTAGATACTAACTTTGTTATTATGGGAAGTTTTAGTTTTGGTATAAGCTTTTTCCGGTTTTATCACAAGTAGAGCAATCACTACGAACAGTTATGTGGACAAACAATTTGTTAGACCTGCATTTAAGTAAGTTTATCTTATTTGATGTTTTGTGACATCCGGAGTATGGACTCACACGAAGTTTCAAATAATAACTGTATTTATGTAGACTTTGTAAAGACTTTTTATGAATGTCTTGATTCAGTTTTCTGCTTAATGAGATTTAGAGTGTCTCTACCGGAAATCCGATTGTTATGTGGGCGAAGTCGCGGGTGGACAGTTTTAATATAGAGCAGACACAAACATGAATCGAAGTAAATTATTGAAGTTAGACAGAACAAGTGGTATAATAATAGCGGTTGACAGATCGATTCATGATAATTTAGGTTGGGACCAAATATAATTTTGTGAAACGAGTACAAGTGTTTTCCTCAAAAATCATATATGATAATTTTATTTCTACGAATGAGCCAGAAGACCATTTGAAAACGTTCAAGGTATAGAAAGACATACTAATGAATTCTACCTGCGATGAAAAAATTGCTAGTTTTCCAAAAAATATTCAGATAAATCATAACATAAACATATAAGTCTAGTTTGCTGTATCAAACACCGACGGCTTAACATGCCCCCTGAAGCACGGAACCATCTTGTTTTTCGGACAATCAGGTGGTTCAGGCTGTATTAACTTTGTGAGTGACCCACCGGGAAATTGAACCCAGAACCTTCTGCGTCGCGGGCAGTCGCACTACCACTGCGCCACAGACAGAACCACTGAACCTATAAAACGAAACCACAACGTCATGTTCTTTCAAAAAACGCCCAGGTCATGTCTTGAGGGTCTTGAGGTCCGAAGACAAAGCGCTCTACACAATTAAGTCGCGAACCGTGACGCGCTTATTAAATATGCAATAAAATGACCCAGATACACGTACTACTATTTATACTATTCAGTTCGTGGGAAAACCACTACTGAAATAATTATAGCGCCATAGTGAATGTACAGGGTGCGTGGAAAAGAGTAGTTACACTTTGGGCTAATGAATTTTTGAAAAAGAAATTTTTGAACGTTAAAACCTAGATAAGCAATGTATTCTCACAGAAAAGGGGGTTTTCCTAAGAATATTATGTAGAAATAAAATATACTGCTGAAGGTAGAATTCTAACCTACATGAATCCAACTTATCTGCATAATCCTGCGGCTGCGGCATAAGGTACTAGACAATTAAAATACAAACAAATAAAAAAAAAGTTCAAGAGCAAGAAACGTGGATACTAATTGGATTAAAATTAACAACCGATTGAGTTACTACCCGCGTACCTATCGGAATATCGCTCAGATTTGAAAAAACCTTAACACGGCAAATGTATAAAATATATATATTGTATTATTTTGCAACACCATGTATTTATAAAGATGGTGCATCTTTATCGTTACATTTATAGTTTAGGGCCTCCATTGTCTTATGACGGAAGCTGGTTAATTAAATTAAATGAGATGAGAGGCTAATGTGCTGTTTCTACTGATAAGTAATTTTAGTACTTGCTAGCTGTATGAAAATGAAAACACAAAGCAATCATTAGGAAATTAAGTTGGCTCAGAAGCCTTCAACGATATCGTATTAAAACATGTTAGAATTCTCAAAAATGTGTTTAATAAAAGAGAAGAAAATTTAGCCTTCATCTGTACTGCGACGCACGAATCACGATAAAAGGAACCTCGATTCTCAAGCCTTTGATTTAATATTTTGAGACACTATGTGTAACCGTGAAAGTTTAAAACAGTTTATAAAAGAAAATAAGAAAATTGAAAAAATGAAGGTTCGTCGGTCGGGATTTGTACCCTAGTAGAGTGGGTCGGTACTCCACGGTTTCAGATTCAAGTCCCGGCCGACGCTACCGAATTTTTCATTTTTCTCATTTAATTTATGAGAAAAATATAGCACTGTCAGTGTATTGAAATCCTAATACATTAAGACGAAAGTAAGTTAGTATTTACGTAAGTAATAGTATTGTTGTAGTAGGTGCTATTGTTAAGTGTATTCAAGCGGAACACATTTAACTTTAGTCACAGAATGATCCGTAAGAGCAAAAAAAGAACAACAACCGAAAAATACCCGCAGCAGAACGCAATCCGCAAATTGTCGTGGTTCGTGGTTATGCCAACACGTCATTTTGCCATTTTATTGCTATTATTTTATCGTTATCGTATAAACATTTTTTTTATCGGATCGACATTTTTGAGTGGTTACAATACAACTACAATCTTGATACGTATCGCGAAGAAACCACGTTGCAAGACCACCGAAATGTTTAAGTAAACTGTGTTTAAACATATTTTCAACCATCTGTGTAAATTGTACGGTTTTCAGTGAAACCCAAAAATTACTGCGTTCTTTTAATTTTTGAACTCCTGGTGAACCGTCATTTCTCTCGTAGATAATGGATAAAAAATAAAAAATCAGTAGCTATTACCATAACAATAATATTCTTATCTCAGTGAGATAAGGGTTCGTATTACTCACAGTAGTATAGTGTGTAAGTGTTACGATAGGTCGTATTTTGTGAACATTTATTGACCATATGGTAGAACAGTGAATACTAAAGGAAAATGAAGTCGCCGGTAGCTACGATTCAAGTAATTGCATTTCTGGTAAGTGTTTTCAGTATCATTGTTGTAATGTAATAAGTACATGAAAGTGCAATGCAGTTTCATTCATAAATCAATGCAATATTCTCTACCTCCAGTTAACACACGTGTGTTGCAACGGATCAATTTATGCAGGAATGCTTAATATTTGTATTAGAATATCCGGAATAAGTTGGTCCCTTCCCTAAATAGATAGATCGATGTGCTGGCGATATCCTATAACATATTTACTTTTTATAACTCGTAACTTCAGACCTCGTATTACCATTTCTTTAGTGGCAATTTCACATTTCTCGAAACATTTTATTTCCAGAGTGCTTAATTCAGTTTCTTCAGCCTATAACATATTTAGGTACTTTTTATAACTCGTAACTTCAGACCTCATATTACCATTTCTTCAGAGGCAATTTTACATTTCTTGAAACATTTTATTTTCCGAGTGCATAATTCAGTTTCTTCTTTCCAGGACCTGTTGGCAGCAGGCCTGATCGTGCCACAGCTGCCTCCCCAGGCCAGGAGTCTAGGATGCGGCCACATCCTCGTGGGGTTCATGGCCTCCTTGTACTCCGGCTTGCAACTGGTGTCCAGCCCTATGACAGTAAGTCAATCAGCCATAATATGGGAAGAACAATTGCTGACCTGTAAGCTTACTCTAATAATTAATGTCTGTGTATGTGACTCCCTCTTAATGAGCCCTAATCCCACACCAAATCCTTCACATGAATTCTCGCTCCCCACCAAATAGTCAAGTTTAACTTTAGAGGTCCCGAAGGAGCCATAACCCTGCTGGTTAAGTAAAAAGTACCTCCAAAACATACCTTTTTAAAAAAAATTACATACCTCTCTCTCTCTCTTCGTAAGGGACGCGTGTCATCCAACGACCCGAAGAACCCTGATATCAGAATTTAATAACCTAAGTTTTTCTTTATTTTTCAGGGGAGTCTAAGTGATATAAAAGGCCGATTGGAAGTCTTGGTGGTGTCTTTATCGCTTAGCGGCGTCGCTTATACTCTACTGGGTGTCACCAACTCTATTCTTCTGTTCCTGGTGCTACGAGGATTGCTCGGTAAGCATTTTTAAGGTTTAATTATGCAATGAAAAAAATTGATTTACCCACTGCAACAGAAAGAAAAACATTCAAAATTTTCACACGACTTTATGGTTCTGATAGCCCCAGCATAAAGTTCACGTCTTACTTGCCTCTGATAAAAATATTGATAAGTTTGATAAATATGCAAAAAAATTTTTTAATTGACGGACACTCTTTTTAATATTTCAGGAATAACCAAGCACACCCAACTGTTGGCCATAGCCCTAACTCCAGATTATGTTGAAAACAAGGAAGAATTGTCCGCGATCTATGGAAAACTCAACACCCTGAGACAGGCTGGTATGGCCATAGGACCCATCATTGGAGGATACATCGTGTACTTTTTCCCCGAAAACGGCTTTACCATCGTTGCATTTCTGGTTGGAGCCATATTTGCTGTAAACTCAGGTAGGACTTTGAACAAATGGTACTTGTAATTACTTAATGGGGAGATCTAGTTTGTGCAAATCGTTATCATTAAATATGATGGTATATACAGACGTTTTGCTCACAAAAGACTTGCGCCCAACAATAAGCTTTAGCTAAAAATTACAAATTTTAAGTCTTCACATATTAATATAAACATTTGTCCATCAGCACTGGTCAGAAAACTGCCTAAAGTGGAGAAAGAAGAGGAGAAGAAAAAACCACAAGAGAAAGAAGAGAAGAAAGAAAAGGAACAATCAGCCATTGCCCCGACTCTCTTGAACACCGTCACCACTAGTTTCAACGAGTCCTTAGAGCAATTCAACAAAATCGACTGGAGCGTCTACTGGGAAATATTCTCCTTCAAACTCTTCATCTCCTTGTGTATCGGAATCTTCATCAGCAACTACGTCTTGTTCGTAAAGATCAAGCACGACGTCTCTCCCGTTGTAACTGGCTACATCATAGCCGTTTTCTCTACCGTAGGCTCGTTGACCAGCTTCTTTGTTGACAAAGTCAACGATTTCTATAAAAAAGACAATGATTATACTGAGAGAAACCTTCATGTATTCGCTTTGCTCACTATATCTTTAATAGGAGTCGCCTTAGCTCCTAATGTATTCCTTTACGTAGTGTTTGTTGTACCTTTGGGTATTGCTTCGACTATGGGTAGTTTGATAACCCGAGAAGTGATTTTGTGTAAAACTGATGATGCCAACAGAGGTACAGTTTTAGGAGTAGCGAACAATGTTAGATCTGTAACAGGAGTCATTGCTCCTTTGCTGACAGGCTTCATAGCACATTTTGTTGGCGTCTTGCAAGTAGTATACGTATCTATAATTTTAGCTGCCGTAGGAACTTACAAAAGCTATGTTATTCGTACAAAGAAAACAGTAGAGACAAAGAAAAAATAGATTTAATTGAGGCACTCTTTTGTATTATGTATTTAATAAATGATTTTTATTAGTTGTTGTATTTTATTAACATTTTGGGAAGCTGTTTTGCTGTGATTTTGTGTGCACATCAAAAGCTTTAGTTTTTCTGTTAAGAAAATGCTGTTATTATTAAAAGTGGTAAACTTGTGTTGAATATCGTGATGGTTGGCTGGTCAGGGAGACCATTCAAGTCTGGTGTTTAGCGCCTCGTGGGTACTACAGACAATGATAGGCGAGAGTGCAGACTTTGACTTGAGAGTCGGGGTTAAAATAAGCGGAGTTTAGAAAGGCCAGGTCAAGAGTACCCTAAACCGACGAGCGTGCATGAAAAGATTGATGAACGTTGAAGAAGCGAAAGAGGTTTGTCAGGATCGTAGCAAGTAGAAGGATGTAGCCTCTGCCTACCCCTCCGGGAAAGAGGCGCGTGATGTATGTATGTATGTATGTAGAAACTTCGTTAAATACGTAATTATTTTCATTGCAAAGTATAAAGCCTAAGAATATAAAGGATACTTTATGACGAGGACTACTATCTGTAGCCGCATTTCTGTCCATACCACATTTTCATTTAATCACTTACTCAAATATACCTCTATCAAGACAAGAATCAACTTAACCCCTAATAAGGCACACCTGCCCCAAAACTTCCACAGGTGTCTACAGTCGGTGAATTCATATAATTACTCCAGTTTCTTAGCCGCTCGAAGACGGTAGCGTCACGGGTCGGTGAGCGCGCCGTTCCGGAAGGAACCTCCACGTGGGAAAGTGTAGCCTAGTGAGACCAACCACCTACGCCTGACTCATGGACCTACTCATGTGGAAAAGGAATAGAGCAATTTAATATGGTGAATAGGTAGTATTTCTGTGTGGTAGCGGCTAACAATACTGCTACTTCTTGCAGACTTTTGACTACGGGTTAGGGCGACTATGGTCAAACGTATCGTGGCAACCTACAATAGCATTCCCAAAAAGGGTTGACGCCTTTACAGCATGCCATGCCATGGCGCCTCTATATTAGTTTTGTTCTCACAAATCATGTTGCGCCAACCACAACTGATTTGGAATGAGAGCAGGAAGATAATGACGTAGATCTCTTGGTGGTGGAATATAAAACGGTAACGAACGCGTTTAATAATGTTAAAAACGTAAGAAGACCTTATTCGTAGAGACTAGCATGAAGCTGAAAATCTGCTGTGGAAAGGGGAAAGCCAACGGGAAAGCTGATAAAAAATCTATCGAAATAAAAACAGTTCTTATAACGAAAAGGTAATCAAATAAAAAATAATAATAAACAAATAATATTGAACAAACGAGAACGATATAATCGTGATCAAAACTACGATTATTGACACCAGATGTATACTTTCCATAAAAATTTCAAAAACAAATTACAGCACTGAACTCATACTCATCTCATCACCAGAATACATCACCAAAACTCTAACTATAGTTAAGATCACTTACACCTGTACCTATAAGATCATGTTTTAGCGCATCCACCTGTCTTTTAGCCATTATCTTTCGCAACAACCCTCTGCCAATGGGTGCAGTGTATAAATATTTAACACCAACTCAGAGTAAAGACATGTCTCAGAGAAAACCTTATGAACTCAAAAATATGCTATAAAACACTATTCGTAATCATAATAAGCATTTTCTACAACGCACAATAGGTACTTTAAATTGATTCTTTAGTCATAATCTTAAATAAGAATAAATTATAACTTTTAAAATATAACAATTACTACTATTCATTCCAAAATAAGATAACTTCAATAATTCAAGAGATACAAAATTAACGTTATAACTACGATTCACTGCAAGTTTCGTCAAAATTAAAATTAAATTCTGTGTATGAAGGAAGACACAGAAAATTTCATGTTTTAAGAAGTGCGATTTAACGTGTCCCAGTATGAAAGCGACATTATTTATATTGAAAACGGCGCATATGAGCGTAAAGAATATATAGTTCCATTCTAGAGTTTGTAAAATTCCTTCTGAAATATTTCCCTACTCTGAGACCACCGATACAAGAAGAAAAGCTGTTTTTATGCCCTCCTCGTTGACGGAAATGACTGCGAAGGCGGCACGCGACGGTATGCCAGGCTGTACGGTTGCGGTCACAAAACTACTAGCATTAATGAATAAGTATTAGAAAATCTAATCTTTTGCGGCCACCCATCACGTGTATAGATACTTGGATGTAACTATACTTAGTGTTTTCTGCCGTTTGAGCTGAATACTCTCAGATATTCAGCGAAGATATCATAATTATGTGGATCTGTACTTTTCAGACTCCAATTACACGCTGTGAAATAGTCCGGTGTTATGAAAAATCATCGATTGCTTAAGACGATTTCTTTTTGTTCTGAGATAATCAGTTTCTTCTGTATCGAATTCCTTTATTATTTAGCAGTATTTCCTTCTTTTTTTCTCCCTACCTTTATTTTTTATTTTTCATTTCTATGTTGTAAAAGACGACTAAGAGATGAATCCAGGTAATGGGCAGCAGCTTTCCCAATATCTACCTACAACACCTTGTACTACGCTTGCCAAAGCGCCTGCCAAGCGTGGTGATACCTACCCCCCATGGTTGAAGTAATAATAATATGAGCAAATAACCGATTTACAGATTCTCCTTGTGGCCGCGACTGTACCTACAGTCTGTCCAAACAGGTGGACGGTTCAAGATGTAAGTAAAAAGTATTAGAATGAGTTGTTTGGATGTGATCAGGATTGATTGGGTTGAAGTGGTACGGGGTGCTTCAGGCTTCTGTGTACCCACTTTTAACCGGGCAACTGGTTTTTTGGTGAAATGAACGAAGCTCTTTTATTTTGAGATGACAAACCGAAATAACGAGTTTCGTAATGTGGTTATCGGGTGCAGGAAAAGATATGAATGTTCAACAGATTACATTCAGCTTACATATATATATGGTTATTCTGAGTTAGTTAGATAATACGTGCCATTTTCTCCATTTTCAGGATTCAGAGTCGGCGTCAATGAACTCTGTCAGGGTTTTTAAACCGACTCACTAGGGTAAAGATTGCTGAAACGGTTTTTAAGCTCGTACATCAGCGTCTTATTAGACAGAAAATGGGACCGAAGTCCATCCAAAGCTTACTATAGGACTATAGAGGCACACCATACAATAGACCCACCTAGAATTTAATAGACAGTTACCGACAGTTACCGACATCACACGGCATCAAGATGAGACGCATGGCAGCAGATCGAAAAGATTGTTCTACAGCCTATGGACTAAAAAGGGACTTTTTACGGAGAATCAGATGGTTCAGCCTGCATATTTTACTGAACAACTTCGAACAATTTTGCGACAAATATAGAAAGGTTGATTGATATTAGCTAGGTACCAGTTATCTTTGAAATATGGTCTCACTACAGCAGGTGACGCAGGTGTAAAAGTCCATTTAAATTGTCAATACCTACTTAGTCACCAAATTAAATTCAATTTTACTATTACAAAACGAAAGATAAAATATTACCTGCCCACGGGCATTTTTTTAAATTGACTATTATGAAGTGTTGAGTTATTTATATGTAGTAGAAATTGCAGGTGATCATTTTTATAGGCAATTTAAAAACTATAAATTATTTAAGGTATATGATCTACCTAATACCTTACAGTATTTTCTTTATCATTTATTATTATCCAATAAGTGCCATTAAAGGTCATCTTATTTACATCTATCTACATACTAATTAGTAATTACATATGTCATATGTAAAGATGCATTCCCACAAGTAATCTGCATAAGAAAATCACGTTTGAACTGGGAGGCATTCAGGCGAAGAAATTATACTTCTTACTTGTGTTTTTGTAAAAGAAAGTGTGAACGAACACCAACCGTTCGATTTTTAAAAGTACGATAGGTCACACAGGAAAATCCATTTTCAGTACAATATCTGAACTGGGTAGACTATACTAATTCCCGCCCTGTTGAGATTTTTATGTATAATCCATAGTCGCTTGGCGTCAGGCTTATTCATATTCGCCGGGTGTAATCTGGCCTTAGGGCCTGGAGTCACGCGCTTCTCCTAAACCCAGAGACGTGGCTTCAATGAGAAATCACAATGGGAATAATATCGGGTGGTAGTGGTATTGATAGAGTAGAAAAAAAAAAGTTGGGATATATTTTGAAACACTTTTAAAAAAGTAAAGTCAGTAAGCACTTTTTTATCTTTAAAAGCAAGACCCTACAACTAAAACACGGCCTATCAGTAAATCACTGTGAAATCTCTATTTGTAAATTTCGTAAAATATTCCATCAAATATATCTGAACTGAATTATTCTGCAACTTTTTTGACATGTTCGAGATGTGGAGTAGGTAAGTAAGCTAGAAAATTTCGATGACCTAATGAATAATTTTCCAATTCCATTTGGATACAGAACATTATAAAGAACCTACAATGTATCAGAACCAACAGAACTAACTATACTTTTTTACCTACCTGATTAAATCATGATCGAATGTAAATCAGCGATTTAAAGATACAGGTCAAGACCCTCTATTAAACCGAATTATAATAAGACCTAATAAGAATCATCCTATAGGCATACAAACATCTTATCAGATTTAAATACGCGTAATAAAATTATTCAACCGAATTGATATTCCCAACAAGTGTGTAGTATTAGGTGGGCCTGCTTCTGGTTTGGTTATTGACCTTTTCTTGACAAATAAAGTAAAATAATGTGGGAAACCAAGTAATATTGGGCAGATAAGGCATGAGAATTGTATAAGTAATTGATTCATTGGTAGTTTTAAGACAAATTATGTGACAGACGAATGATAAAGAAATACACGTTGAAGATAGGCATTCATTCATGAGAATCACTGAAGATAAAGAGTTGGAACTTGAGAATTTCATATATCAATATCAATGCTGGCAGACGGCCATTGTCGAACATTGCGGGAGGCACAGGTCTAGCGTGGATGGCGAAAAAAGGGTATTCAGCAGCAGTGGCTGTGGCTAGATATGGGCTAATATAACGAATAATGATGATGAATATAAATCGAAACTGACAGGTCAAAATGCGCCAACTTCGGCCTGGCGCTGGAATAAAATAATCTACTAGGTATACAGCGTGTAAGGGACAGCTCTCCGTATACTGATAGAGTGCATTTAGACCATGAAACTGAACAACTTTCCACAAGAAAATATTTCAGGAGCCGTAAACAATTTTTTGACTGCCCATATGACAGTAAATGCCAGTCAGCTGATCGTGGTTAGATTAAATTAGATTAGATTAATTTATTTCATAATATCAATGTCAAATTTACATAATTCATACATAAATGTCACAGAGAATAAAATGATCGTCAATAGAATAGAAAAACAAGGTATAAAATTATCATAATATAAAAGGTACAAAATGAAATAAATTGGTGAATATGTCAAATAAAAAAATAAAGATATCAAATATTAAAAATATAAATGTACAAAAAAGATGTCAAATTGTATAAAATAATACTAAAAGTATTCATCAAAATGTAATCTACAGTCAAATGTATAAAAATAGTAAATAATATGTAATGTCAAAAGGGTAAATCTTATTTAATTAATTTGAAATAAATTCATTAACACTATAATATTCTTCATCCAACAAAAAGTTCTTCAGTTGATGATATATTCAGGTTTTGTATGGGAGATCAAAAAAATTATTAGGTCACCTGAAATATTTTCTTAAGGGAAGTTGTTCAGTTTCATGGTCTGAATGCAATCTATCAGTAGTCAGAGAGCTGTCCTTTACACCCCGTATTACCTCAAATAAAAAGGCATTGAATTAAAATGCCATGATTATGTAGCTCTCTAAAGTAGCAACTTCTTGTTATTGATATCCACGCATAAATTGTAAAAGTTTTCGTTAAATGAATTTTAAAGTAGAAGTTTTTCTCTTAGAGAACTATTATACTTGGAACTAGATGCTTAAACGTATATGAAAAACAATTGGGAGTTGTAAAATTCGAACTTCACCCATTCGCTTCTTTTATAAAATCTATCTACAGAACCCAAACAATCTTTGTACAGGTGCATCCAAACGATCCTTCACTTATTCCAAGCACGTTCTTAACTTTGTTTACACGGCTACACGGCGCCTGCGCAACCAAGAACGTTTTATTCAAGAGCTATTAGAATCTGGTGATAAAACTTTTTCAGATCCGGCCGGTATAAGTACCAGAAGTCAAACAAGATTCAAGGCAAAACGAAGAAAATCTTCTCAAATCTGCTTTCTAAGTTTCTGATTTCCAAAAGCAAAATTTAGTCACATAACAGGATGAAAGGAAATTCGATACATTCCCATCCCCTGGGGCACAAAGTAAGTATTTTGTGCCTGGGGTAAGAGGGAAAGCCATTTCCAACATATTCTTCCATATGGGGTCGGAAAGCATTAGTTACACCAAGGAGACAGGTCATCAAAAATCAGAACATGAAAATAACCCATAAAAATTCAAACCTAGGGACTCCAAGGTGTCACATTTCTGGTGTCCCATTTAGAACCCGTGCAGCATTTCTAGTTGGTCAGTACGTGCTAAACGATGTGGTACTTCAAAAGCATTTACTATTGAAAGAAGTTTCATATTTATTCCTTTCACGTTTTTCTGTTTGTTTGTACGACGCTTTTAGAGGCAATAAAATGTTTAAGCGTATTGGGAATGGAGATGAGTGACTTGTTTTCAACGGTAATGCCAATGGTAATGCCTGTAGTGACCATTTCTGCATGAGTTATGTTAAGGCAAATATTTAACACGGCAACTGAAATACTTTTTAGGCAACTTTCTATTAAGTCACAAACAAACTAACTTGGCAGTGATTAAATATCTTAGCAACTATTAAACTATACAAGCAACAAAATGCTAGGATCAAAAAAACTAAAAAACGGCTGCTACTGTAAGGTATCAAATATATCAAGCAGGGTCAGCGTAAAACTGGTTAGGGTACTAAAAAACCTAATGTGGCGACTAATTTTTCCAAGGGGGTATCAAACATTCTTCACTGGCAACTACTGGCTTTCATTATAAAAATACACATATGGCAGTGATTTTTAGGTAGCTTTAAAACTGAAAATGGGTGTAATAATAATGTATTTGGATATTAGAAAATTGTTTACTGATTCGTAAATTCTTGAAAATGGCGGCAAATGTGCTCGTGGGACTGCGGAGCGGGGCATTGAGCGCATTTCTAGCCAATAGCAAACGGTGGTTGAAAGATTTTTTATATTTTTATAAATAATAATCGTTTTTGTGACTACTAAGTAAGACATTTGTTTTGTACCTATTCAAGGAAAATGAATAAAAAAAGACAGTGAATCAAATTTTAGGCCTTTTATTGCACGCTGTTTAAATTAATAAAAAATGAGTTCAAAGCTGAAATAAATGAACCTACCTACTGAAGTATCTATCTAGATTTAACAACAACATTACTTATGTATGCAACAATACTTATGTATGAGTACTTTAGAGTTACCTACAACACTTACGTGAGGATCGTAGGCAACTCTCGTTATTCAAAGTAAATAGGTTTATTTAAAGTTCATTTAAGAGGGGGAAAGTTAATAATAAAATATAATATAGTCTAGAAACAAATAGACCAAGAATAGTTTTTTAGCATGTCACAATTTGGTTTATTTAGATCCCTACAAATGTAACCAAAAGTATTTTTTTAAATATCTTGTTTGTATTTATTTCAGACCTTGGTCAAGTTTAAAGACCACCCCATTTCAGAATTTATGAAAGCCTCGTTTAACTTTTTTATCCGCCAACAATTTGTCGCCTTAGAAGAAATTCAATTGCCACAAAAGAAAATCACTACCAGATAAAATTTAAATAAGACCTCAAAACTCATTAAAAAGCCGCCGCTTTCTAGTTAAGATGCTACCTCAAATTAGTCGCCAAAGTAGTTTATTTACTACCCATTTTCAGTTTTTTTAAGAACCGGAATGGTATCAATTTGTCGCCGCGTTAAATACATGCCTTATGTTAATGTTTATTATTAGGATGAAATTTTTAACTACAAGAATAACTATCAACATTTCGTTTCTGGCAAATGTTAAATGGTCGCCATCTTTGCTCAATTGGTAAGTGCCTGCCTTATTTGAGGTTTTTAATTTAGCCCAGCACAAAATGGATTGTTATTTTCATCTGCCTAAGAACAAAGAGCATCCATAACTCTGTAGACAAGACAACACTTTTAATTTGAACACGTCATATTTAATCCCTACCGAACAATCGTGAACCCCAAATTACATCTCGAAACTAAGTGATAAATTCCAAGAATCAGAGCTACTCCACTGTAATAAACTAGCCATTAATCCATGCGCAATTGCATCATGACCACTCTACAGAAGAATTCGAAATTTAAAACAATTTCTCAGTTGATAAATGTAAACTCGTTATTTTGATTGGTCGAGCTCGCGCTGCGCCGGAGTGGAATGGTGTGTCGAGATTGATGATAAAAACCTCTGCAGTAGGCTTTTAGTGTTTTTGTTTTGAGGATCTCTTTGAGTTAACAAATTGTTTCGCATTTTCTTGTAAACTGGCTGTCTCGGCAATTTTAATGCATTGGCTATAGGGGAACACAGATCAGATCTGTCTTGAAGATCACGATTGGAACCAGTCTTTGATGAAGGTGAGTCTTATTTCCTAAAGGTAGCGACGATATTTGCAAAGCAACTTATTATTACAGCTGATCGTTTGTGAGTTTAAAAAGGTAAATCTTTTTGTAGGGCAACAGCATTCTTAACAGTTTGCAACTTGTTAATTGCACATCTCCAAGTTAAAAATAATTCAGTCGTGACTTGAAGGGCTTTTAACGACCCACGATACAACTGCTGAATGGAAGAATTCATGAATATTGATGCTGACCAACTCAGGAGTCAAGAAAAAAGTCACTGAAATCTCCAGGAGTAACTGGTTGACCAACTCAATTTAGAAATCAAGAAAAAAGTCATCAGTATTTCCAGAAGGAACTAAACGAGGTAAGTTCAGCGTAGTCAACCATTAGAGCAAAAGTCTTTTGTCCTGTACCTGGACGTCAACCGGTAGGCGGCATTTTACTAAAAGATGGATTAAATCTCAAAGAAGTTTTTATCGCCGATCTATGTTATCTAACAAAACTGGAATAGATTGAGATAAACGAGCAGTATCCAAGAAATAACGAGAGAGATCGACTACAGCTTACTATAGCAAGCTGTACTAACATCAACATCAGCATTGTTTCATGCGGTGCTGTTATAACGACAGCCTCGTCATATGATCCCACTTCTGATTGTGTTTTACAAACAATCGGGGCAGATTGACAGCATCGGCCAGTGCTGTAACAACCTGTACCACTAGCTTTAGTTTTTACTCGACACATGTCGGGTTGATAGTTTTCGTGGTTCAGAATGTTCAGCAAGTGGTAGCGGCTAAGAATTCTTCCACCCTTTTCTACTCAGGGTGTTTCGTAAAAGGCGACGTAGAGTTTTCGACTTTGGCCACAATATTTGCTGACCATAGTCAACCATATGGTGGCGGTAATACCATCTACGATAGCATTGTCTAAGCCAAATCAACAAAGATTTTTTCAACGATATTTTTGAAATTTTTGCTACATGATTTCGGGTTTATACAAAACATGCTGCGCCGACCCCGAGTAATTGGGATAAGGGCAGGAAGATGATGAGAATATCCAGCACAAACAAACACTGACCAGTACAGCAATGTTCAACGTTATAGCACTATTTCTGTTTTTAATTTCTAAGCGTACAGTTCCAATTAGGTAGGCCTTACAAGTCACAGTCGTTATTCATCCATTGTTCAGCCTGAAAATGCTCTCACTGTGACAAATCGGTTACTGTATCGATAAAGTCCACAACAAAACAACTGGCACCATGATTTTCCTATTGTTTCAGTAACCATTACTATTTTGTCAGCGACCGCGAAGGAAACCTGAAATCTAACGAAGCATTGAAAATCGAATGACTGTTTAGTGTCGCGCGATGAAAATTTAGTACAATTGCTACGGAAATGGCATGGCGGATTTACGATAGCCGGTAGCCGGTGTTGCGATATTTCACCAAGGCAAGAAAATCGCGAATTGCAAAATTTTCTTCTGGCCTGAAATAGGTTTAAGATACAACAGATTGTAACCCACGATGTAGTATCAACTACTACATACAGAAGTTGATCAGAAAGTATTGTCTTAATTAAAAATGATTTAATGATAATTCATCACAAATCATTTATGATGATTCAAAGATTCAAAGATTCAAAACTTTTATTTCCAAGTAGATTCACAAAGAATACTTTTAGAATGTCAATATTAAACAAATCAAATATAATAAAAGTAGGTACATATAAAATTCAAATTATGATTAAGACGAAGTTACAATTGATTATGACAATTTTATACTCCTTGTAAGTCCTGATTTGGTATTCAAAACAAGTGCGTGTTTCTTGTGCTGCGCTGGAATTTCAGAAGTCCACGCATTTTTGTCATTCATATAATCATCTAACTTATAATAAGCTTTATAACATAAAGTTTTCTTAATAACAGACTTAAATTTACTTTCTGATAGACTTAATATATCTTCCGGTATTTTGTTATAGTATCGTATACTTAGACCTTGAAATGAAGTCCTAACTTTGGCTAGTCTAAACTTAGGTTGATCTAATTCATTTCTACTCCTTGTATTGCGGTTATGCCTTTCATAATTTCTAGTGAAAGTATATATATTCTTTCTGACGTACATGATATTTTCGTAAATATATTGGCATGGTACGGTCAAAATATTAATTTCTTTAAACAGTTCTCTAAGGAGTCACGACTGCAAAGTTTATAAATTGCTCTAATGGCCCTTTTTTGAAGTACAAAAATTGTTTCAATATCAGCGGCGCGACCCCACAACAAAATTCCATAGGACATAATGCTGTGAAAATAACTAAAGTAAACAAGTCGTGCAGTTGCAATATCCGTAACTTCTCTAATTTTACGTACCGCATAGGCAGCCGAACTTAATCTTCCCGATAAAGATGTAATATGTGGACCCCATTGTAGCTTTGAGTCAAGAGTAATCCCTAAGAAAACTGTGCTGGTAGTAAATTCTAATTTTTCATTATTAAGTTGTACATAATTACTCGATGAATGTACTACATTTGGCAAAGTAAATAATACACATTTTGTTTTCTTCGCATTTAGAACTAAATTATTTGCAGTAAACCAACTATGAATTTGTCCAAGAGTGTGATTTACCTCGTCATAATTCTGTGCATGTCTATCAACCTTAAATATAAGGGATGTATCATCAGCAAATAATACAATCTTGGACAAGTTCTGTACCATGTAAGGCAAATCATTTATATAAATTAGAAATAAAAATGGTCCTAATATAGAGCCCTGAGGCACACCAATTTTAACACGAGACCCTGTGATTTGGCGCCATTTATTTGGACCTTTTGAGTTCTATTATCTAAATATGAATTCATCAGTTTTAGAGCTGTGTTTCGAATACCGTAATGGTCTAACTTTAGCAATAAAGTTTCATGATCTACGCAATCAAACGCTTTGGAAAGATCACAAAAAACACCAATGGCATCCTTTGATTCTTCCCAGGCATTAAATACATGTTTCATCAGAGCAACACCAGCATCTGTGGTACAACGTCCCTTTGTAAAACCGAATTGTTGGTTGTGTAACAAATTGTTTCTATTAAAATGGGACAGCATTTGATTGAGTATGATCTTCTCAAATACTTTGCTCAGAACTGGCAGAATAGATACAGGTCTATAGTTACTGGGATCTTGTCTGTCGCCAGCTTTAAACAGCGGAACTACCTTGCTATCTTTCATTAAATCGGGAAAGATGCCATGATCAATACAATCATTGAAGATATCAGCCAAATATGGCGCTAACAATTCAATCACTGATTTACAAACTTTAACTGACATGCCCCATAAATCTTCGGTGCTCTTAACCTTAATATCTTTAAAAGTTTTTAAAATACACTGTGGACTAACATGATGAAATTTTAATTCCGAATTGCAGACATCTACATTTTGTTTCAGTAAAATAGATGAAATTGATGGTGAAGAGTTCAGTGATTCAGTCGTTTTTAGCGGTATATTTGTGAAAAATGACTCAAACTCCTGCGCTACATCTGAATTTGTACTAATCATGCCGTTGTCAGTATTAAGGAAAAGTTATTTTCGCGTGGCTTAGTTTTACCTGTTTCGCTATTAATAACTTTCCAGACAGCTTTAATTTTATTGTCTGAAGACTTTATTTTATTACTAATAAAATTTGCTTTAGCAATTAGACAAGCTGTCTTAAAAGTTGTGGAATATTTTTTTACCAGCTCATTAAAACTGCCATCAGTTGTCATGTTTTTAAGCTCATAAAGTTCAAAAAGTCTATCTCTGCTAATCCTAAGACCTTTGGTCGCCCAATCACAGAATTTAAATTTCGTATTAATTTCTTTTGTGTCTATGTTAAAAATCAGTTCAAATTCTTCACTTAATAAATTAAAAAATTCTTGGTATAAGGTATTAGGATTATCTAAGTTATAATTATGGAATGGTAATTTCTTCATCAATACATTTTGGTATTTTTCTAACCTACTAGCAGTGATGCGCCTGGTTTCTATTTTGATGGTTTTAATATGGAATTTGAACGGAAATAATACGGATTGACCTTGTGATCTGACTGAAGAGAATTAATAATGCATTTATCTACAGGGTCACAATCACTAAATACATTATCAATACATTTGGCAGAAGTAGCCGTCACACGAGTAGGCTCATAAAATACATTAGACAAGTTAAATGATTTAAAAGACCTAAAATTTATCACTGAACGCATTTCTTACTAAAATGTCTACATTAAAGTCTCCAGCAACAATAACATGTTTATTTGTTTTTGTGACTAATTTGAGTACATCTTCCATAACTTCTAATAATGTAGTAAAATTGTTAGCTATAGGCGGTCTGTATACGCATACTATAACATGACTTTCCAGCTCAACACAAGATAACTCAGTACAACTCTCAACCGACAATCCAACAACATCCTTACGTTCCTTGAATTTAATATTATTTCTAATGAGTATTAATGAGCCTCCATGGATTGCGGATTTTCGGTTGAAAGAACTGGCAATACAGTAATTTTCATAATTTATTAAAATGTCATGATCATTTTGGAAATGTTCTGTAAAGCAGACTACATCATAGTTATGCTTTTCTAAAAACAATTCAATTTCAATACCTTGCTGGAAAAGCCCTGAATATTTTGATGTAAAACTTGTAATTGATTTAGCTTTTCCTTTGTCTTATGCTGAGTGCAAGAAGACCCCGGTTTGTTTATGTCATTTACATCAGTCAAAGACGGGGTTTCCTTTGTCTTAAAATCTAGTTTAAATCATTATTAATAATGTTACTTATTAATGTAGATGATGACACATATTTTGTGTCGCTTATATTATATGCTAACAATGTAGCGACTTGCTTCTTATAATAATCCGACAGGTACATAGTATCCTGAGTCAGTATAAATTTGTGAATAAAATTATTCACATCAAAATAAGAAATAGCATCGCTATGATGACATGTTATATTGTACAAGTGCATGTTCATATGTATTTAATGTTATTATATTTTGAGGTTTGGTCCAGTTGAAAAGTATGCAGTAGTTATATATTCCATTCTCTTTAACTTTGACGTTACTGGGACAATGTGTGCAGGTAATTAATTCAGTACATCAAAACACTAAAGGAATCCACCTACATACCAATATCTACAGTATTTTCCCTCCCCTTTTCCCTACCTCAATTTTACTAGGAAAATGTGTGTGGATAAGTGAGTATATCAAACCAATAAACCCATTTATATCTTTCCTTATTACCTTTTCACACTACCAACTCTACATCTGCGCTGAAACAATTTCCTCCTAGCTTATCCGAGTAAAAGCGGCCATAATGCGTCTCCCCTCGACTGGTTACAGTGTAAGCATTGCACAAGGAAGAGATAAGGTACGTCAACAATAAGGGCTTTATGGGCTCTACATACGGACAGATTGTACCAGCTGGAGGATGCATGCAATGCGACAAAGTCATGCAGAACTAGCGAAGAACCAATCAGACTTAGAGGACTATCGCGTAATGTCTTAGGTGACAGGTAAAATGGCCACAAGCATTACAGATAAAGTCTAAAAAAACTGCTTTCTAATCATACACACTTACGAATACCTACATGAAATTAAGAACTTAATCCTGTACCGAACTGTGCAGTATTGTCCCATTGCGCTACCAACTGAGCTACTGTCTCAAATGTCAGATCAAAAAACTGAATGAATTGGCTCACATATCAGATGACCAGGTAGGCTTGATGATATCAGCCCGTGACCGCCATGTTGTGTGTAAATAAAGCGATCTACGACACTTCCGAGGAGGGGGTCGCGACTTGAGGCACAGGTGCGCGTACGCACGTGCGATGAACCCGCTAAGTGGGCTAACGAGTTATTTCTGGTACTGCCGAATTATCTGGAGACTTACCTGTCATTATATTTGAGGTGACCAAGTAAACCTGACAATATCAGCTCGTGTGTATCATGTTGTGTGTAAATAAAGCGATCTACGACACTTCCGAGAAGGGGGTCGCGACTTGAGGCACAGGTGCGCATACGCACGTGCGATGAACCCGCTAAGTGGGCTAACGACTTATTACTGGCACTGCCGAATTATCTAAAGACAAACCTGTCATTATACTTAATGTGACCAAGTAAGCCTGACGATATCAGCCGGTGTGCACCATGATGTGTGTAAATAAAGCGATCTACGACACTTCCGAGAAGGGGGTCGCGTCTCGAGGCACAGGTGCGCATACGCACGTGCGATGAACTCGCTAAGTGGGCTAACGACTTATTACTGGCACTGCCGAATTACCTAGAGACTTACCTGTCATTATACTGGAGGTGACCAAGTAAGCCTGACGATATCAGCCGGTGTGCACCATGTTGTGTGTAAATAAAGCGATCTACGACACTTCCGAGAAGGGGGTCGCGACTTGAGGCACAGGTGCGCATACGCACGTGCGATGAACCCGCTAAGTGGGCTAACGACTTATTACTGGCACTGCCGAATTATCACGAGTAGCTGATAGAGATGCATTGTTGCACAAGTGTTTTGAGGAAAAGCAAAGTGCCTGGTACTCTACGAAGACTTTTAAATTCAAGTCAGGTAGCCTCCATTACATATTCTAATCTAGGTTAACAATTGGAAAAGTTAGGTATACCTAAACGTAAGAAACAGACTTACGCAATATTTTTTCGTATTATTTATTTATCTCATGCGGGCTAGGTAGAGCAATTAGAGCATCAAGGGTATATTTAGTCGTATTCGATACGCAATAAATAGGAAATATTGTAGGTATCAACAATTTACATAGTACACTGTTTTATCAAAATCTCAGTTACTTTAGGCAAATCGACTGCCGGGAGGTCCAAATCACTTAAAAAATACTTGAATTTCAAATAGCATGCATGCATTGATACAAGAAACATGTAGATATCTCGCTTGGCCTAAAACCAACCAGTTTCTGGAGAAGGTGGCCCCGAAACCTCTGTCTTAACCGGCTGTTCATTTAACATGAAAATATTCTCTCATTAGTGAACTTTAGGTGTTATTATGAGCATTTTATGTGACTTTTATAGCGACTGTAATTTTGAAGTTAAATTACAGTAAGTAGTAGGCAAAGTGTAAGTCATGCTAGGCATGCAATGATAGGTTTCCATTATTTTGTTGCTGGACACGAAGTTGTCCAATGATGATAGGTGGCACTAGCATATGCTAAGAAATGTATGTAATTTCAAGATCCAAAGAGCACACCCTTGTCAGCATGAACTTATGGGTATATTATGTGGCGTCTAGTGGTGCATATTTCGTCAAAAGTTAGGCGAAGAAACATTATTATACCGGGAGTAACAAAAAGAGTATAACAAACCTAAAGGAGGTCAAGGTACTCATGAAACTGAACAATTTTCCCCAAGGGACATGGATCGAAATACGACAAAATAGTTTGGGCCTCCAATACAAAATCGCCGAATAGCTGATCGATTTACCATGGGAAGGCAATTTTTTTTCACATTTTGATCTATGTTCATATGTTGAGGCAGTTGATCAGTTTCATAAGTACCTTAACCTGATCTTCTTTCGGTTTGTTATACCCTCTTTGTTATTCCATGTAGATTCAAAACAGAGCTATTCTTGAAACAACGGTCCAAACTACCGTATCAAATCCATGATTTATAAATAAAGTAATCAACTCTTGCTCAATTCAAAGCACTCGCTTACTCTTTACTACGCTATTTTTAATTCGTAAGTGTAAGCCCGAAGATCTGTGGTGCAATGACCGAATAATACTTACTCAAAACTTTGATTCAATTAAGGAGCATGTTACTGGGAGTTGAAACAATGAAGCGATGGAGAATAATAGAGATTCTGGACTGAGATTGATACTACGAAAACTATAGGGGCTTTTGTGCTATTAATTTAAAAAATTTAAATGTTAACAAGATTCTAAGAATTTTCAGCAGTTCTGACAATATTGTAGAGAAGAAAGTAGAGTTTTTCTATCCAGTTCAGTATCCAACGACCGTTTTTTTTTTTTGGTAGTAAGTAAGGCCTTTCTTCTATTGCGCCACCTATTTTGGTCTTGCTTGGGTCACATATAAGGTGGGCCAAAAGTAAGGAGTTGAAACAATGAAGCGATGGAGAATAATAGAGATTCGGGACTGAGATTGATACTACGAAAACTATAGGGTCTTCAAAGCTATTAATTTTAACATTTACAAGAATATTCTAAGCATATTCAAAATTTCTGACAATATTGAAGAGAAGAGTGTGGAGTAGATAGAGTTTTTATTCAAGTTCGTAGCCAACGACCTTTTCTTCGGAAGGTCTATCTTTTGGAAGCATTTGCCTTCTGTCTAGGTAAGTCGTCCAGCGATCTTGCTTTGCATTCTTTTGACATTGTTAGCGTATGCTTTGGTCTACCTACATTATTATTTTGTAAAGGACCCTGTATATGGTCAATTCCGAATGATAGAACCGAGCATTGCGTGTACTCGAATGTAACAATTAGGCGCAGTTTTATGGGAACCCAAGGGTGTCAGTGGTAGACTAGACTGACAACACCATGGTCAGAAAACAAGCTATCATGTTAGATTGAGTTGAAGATAAGCTTGCTCATATATTTTAAACGTATTTTTAACTCTCAGGCCTCAGACGGAGGAATGATATCATTATTTCCCTGCCCTTATCCCAAATTTGATAACAGGCATGCATTCTGGTAATGCTAGACCAAGAATCAAGTACTTTTAGGTACCTTGTTAGTAAGCTTTGTTGTCAAACCAAAATAAGGCCAACGTTCTGAAAACCGGTTTGCCAGTTTCCTAGGTTTTCCTTTCTATTCGTTCTGCTCTCCTTTCTATTTATTCAAATCAGTAATATCTTTCAACTAAGCTCTATTTACTGAAATCATTAAGCTCTGACACCAGGGTTCATCGGGTCCTTGGACGACTCGGGTGTCCCGTCGAAAACGAAAAGAGAGCGCGAGAGAAATTAAGTGATATAGTTTGCCGCAATTTTCAGACAAAGGAACTCTAGTCCACCATTAAATTACTTTAATTTAATTTCGTCAGACGTGGCGATAATGATCGTTCTACGGGCCGTTTATGTTCTGCCTGCCCCGCAAGGGATATTGGCGTGATGTGTGTGTGTGATTGTATTTTGTCTATTCTGCGGTCGAAGCCCTCAACATAAGTATTTTCATCCTAACCACACATTCTACGCCACAAAATGAGCCACACTTGCAACAAAAACTTAGATTGGCCGTGCGTACGCAAATGACTCCAGGACCTTTATAATCTCATCTTCATAACCCTTCTGTCTTCGTAATAAGGTGTATTGTGGCAGTGAAGGAGTTAAGCTGACGTGTGCAATAAGCAGAGTCATCTATCATGGGGTGACGAAGCAATCTTTTACTCGTTTGAGGAAGCTTATCTAGGGGATAAACGTGGACTGCGGTCAACAATATCTTTTCAGCCTCTCCTATGATGCTTGTTTTAATTTCATATTCATAAAACGAATATAAAAGGATATAGCTTTGGATGTGTCTAACAAGCACATTGTAGGGATAATTTTAAAATAATACTTGGTAGGAACCCAAATACCATTCCATTCGTTATTATTTCTATCGTCTGTAGAGCAGAGCTTTCAAGTCACATTTCAACTGCATAGATCTATTATGGGTTAAACTTAGATAAGTGATGTAATATCTATGATCTAAGGAATATCTTTGCGTGCTTAATATCATCTCTCCTAATCTAAAGTTCAAATGATTCCCACTGATCTGACGAAGATTATTCTCTTTAGATACAAATCTGTGATGCAAGTTAATGATGTTCAGAAACAGTAATAGATATTTTAAATTAAAGCAACCAATTTTCAATGCCAAAGCTTTAAAAATAAATATTTGGGAAATAATCGAAAACTACCTAGTTACCAACCTTTACACTTCTAGAGGTATTTTTGACTAAGACGCACCATTTTCGAAATATCGATCAGTAAAAATCCCAAAAATTTTGACACTCTCTCGTCTCAACAAAATTACCTCCTAAATGTCAGGGTTTTCTTTTCAGTAGCTGTGATAAACTGGTCACTCTCTAGGCAACGGCGTAAACAACCGTTTTTACATCAGTTTACACGGTCTGCCTACCCCGCGTGATGAACAAAAGGTAGGTACGTAGTTCACGATGGACCCTCAACTGACTGTCGTAAGAATGTACTACGGCACGTGCGCTCTCTTCAAGCTTTTGTATGACTTTAGCCAAGGGTTTAGCCATGCTCTGGTTATGCTTGCAGGAATTTCACGGGATATTCTTTCATGCAGTTTTGTGTTGGTGATACGCAAGCTTTGAATGCAGCTTGAAATCAGCATAACATTTGGAATACTCGTGCCATAGACGTACATTTCATAAAGTTTCATAAAAACTTTACATATCCTTTTTACTCAGACAGAAGTATGAAACTATGTGTTTTCTGCATGCTGTTTGTTAATGATTGCTGGTGAATTATAAATTTTGGTTTCATCTCGTATTTAGGTATATCTTCCTACTCTACAGTCTCTACATACCTACATAATATAGAGCTCAATGAGGGAAAAAACTCGAATCGAAATTAGTGAATTAGTTGTGTGAAGAAATATAATTTGTCAATAATAAAATTGTTCCACAGTTCAACTATTGTCCCATAATACGCACGGAACATCAAATCAATTTCATAATAATTAGCTATTTCTTCTATAATGTCACACGATCCATCTAATCTAACCACATGCTACCATGTCCAGGAACTATAACGTAATACATACTCGTAGTAAGAAAGTTGATCCTTCGTGAGATGAAGCTTTTTTTTGTACGACGCACCTACTAGCTCATCGGGCTGGCATTTTAATGGGAATTTGATGCACCCATTGCAAGGGACGGATTTAGGATGAGGCGCAACTTGCGGGACTTTAGAGAATACTAGTGGTCAGCCCAGACGTTTCATCAGCTGCTAATCGTATTTTTTGTCAAAAAAAGCCTGTGCTATGTCAACCAGGCACAGGGATAGTGTAGTTTTCGAGGTCGAAATCAGTACAGATTGGGAATTTATCAAATACCTTCATGAAATAATTTTCTTTATAACATTAGTGTAGATTACAGAATCTTGGTAGAACAAAGTTGCATGTCCTAATAGTGGGAAAATGGCACATGCATCATGCCTCAAGGCAAGCTGGAACGAACGAAAAGCTTAAAAGGAACATAAGTATGTCGCCAAACATACCTAGTTCTCAATGAATTTAATTGAGAACTATATTTCGTCGATTCGACGAAGAAAAGATCTCAATTTATGAAAGGCCCCGAACATATTACCTCAATACGTCCCTGTCTTCTCCCGCGTCTCGTCATTACACCCCGAGACTCCGAGAAACTATGTCCGGCCCATTTTTTCATCGTAATTACTGGTTGTAAATTGGACAGGATTTATCAAGTGCGAGTTGAGCGTGGAATTTGAATCTCGTGCCATGTAGAGGTGCAATTGTTTTCGGCTTGTTAGCGTCATGCGTTTCGAGGTAGTTAGGGACTATTCTGTAAATTTTATTTTCCAACTTTCCACGTACCTAACGTGGTTTACTTATCTTTATCAGAGTTGCGTAACAGGTGTCTTGTAGTTTAGTCGTACCATTAGGTATCTAGTATACTTAAATAGGCAGAACTGCAGGAGTAAGAACAAAAAGAGGGAGGACAAGAACCAGGAAAATTACAGGAATTTTAGCCATCACCAACACAACACAATGTTACGTACTTCTTCTAATTAACAGAACCATTTTTTGTTAGTTAGTCAAGTAATTCGAATGCCACTGGAAAATCGTCAAATTAAGCCAGCTCGTGAACCTACCGATATAACCGTGAAATTTAAAAAAAATACTTGATGTTCACAATATGGTAGCCGACGATTCTAAAAAAAAACACAAACCCACAATAATACCACTTCCATAAAAGACCAACAAACCAGAAATATTTTTAAGGCCGTGCCGTGATGCAAAAAGGGTTTTTTCAATTCAAAATACTTCCACTTGGAGACGACACCTGACTGTGGTTATTTTATATATGATTTTTGATAATATTTGCTAGATTCTCAACGTTCGCAAAACACGATTCGATTAAATTTTCTCGATAGATTTTTTTTCCAAAGATGACTCCATTTTTTTTATTTTTTAACTTTATGCCGAAACGGTGCCGAGCTAATCAATGATTTTTCGTAAGCATAAGCACATTATACTTATCTAGTTCGTCAACGTTTGTTTTTTTATTTAAACCTTTTATTGCTGAGAAATCAATAATTTTAGATTTTCAACAATGGCTTGGTTTCAGCCATTTTGCGGATGGGTCGCTCTGTCCCTCTCTAACGCGTACGCGCGAATTGCAAACAGGCCACACCCAGCTCCGCTCTCATTCCACCGTGGCCACTGCCAGAGAGAGGTCATGTCGCACGCTACGCCGAAACTGACAGCTTTTGTCGTAATTTCAGTTATTTGTTTATTTGAAGATTGTGTAAATTTTTAGGCTTCTAAATATTTTGTAGTCAAGTCTGAATAAGATACGTTACTAGAATAAGTGTATCTAGTTTTTTTTTACGCCAGTTTACGGTCTTGTGCCTCCATCATCCAGTGTACCCATAATGTAAATTTGAAAAATGGGCAACATATCAAAAACCATTATATCGAGGAAGCGCAAAAAAGATTTTTTCAACGCGAAAATAGCAAAATGCAAAGAAATAAGGAAATAGGTACATTTAGCATTACGTGAACGTTTTTTTGTTCATATTTATCAAGTACTATCTATTTATATGAAAAAGTAAATTATATTTATGTTAGTGAAGAAGAATAGTTAGCTTTTTTTACCAATGTAACGCGTACACATTATGTAGACACCTTATTAGTAGAGAGAAGTGTTGATGCATGGAATCTCCTCTAATCAATCGCATTACTTTGAACGAGTTTGCCGATACCTACTCTAAATTTTGATACCTCTCTTGGATGTGACATTGGCTTAGTGGCTAAAGTGAGTGAATTCTTTTGCATACTAATAAACTTTGGGTACTCGGATCAAATCCCCGAGATATAGTTTTTTTGTATTTATTTTGTTGGATATTTTTAGGTTTTCTCTTTTTACACTCTTACTTTAATCATAAATTCTTAATACTTATTACTTATTCTTTCATGTTTTTTTTTAACTTGATGAAAGATTATTGGACTATTATTTATTGCTTATTATCAATGAAAACCATCATAATTACATGAACATATTCACAAAATAATTTTTATATTTACCTATAGATTAGATTACATAATATTTACAGATTTTGAAATTGCGAAAATATCTGCCACAGACGTCACAGAGACTTTGGCACAGAGTACATAGAGTCGCCAATACATTATTTAAATTTGATGACCAAACAATGTACGTACCTATCAAATTTTTTTTTTTTATTTGGTATTATTAGTAATGGATGGTAATGGCTTACACAGATAGTCAATTTTTAAATATATTTATAGGTACTAAAATTTATATACAATGAAATTTGACTAGTGACCGACACCTCAGGACGGGCTGGTGATAAGGTTCAACTTTCCTCAAGGAACAAAGGTCGAAATATAAAAAAAAAATTTGATCTCCACTAGTAACTCAAAATATCAGCTGATTGGCAACTTTGTTTGTATGGGAGGTACATTTTTTCATATTTCGACCCATGTTCGCTGGACAAAGTTGATTCTTATTACCAGCCCGATCTGAGATTTCACTATCAGCCACTAGTAAACACTACTTCCAGTACCTAGATACTTACATATTTTTTTAGCAATATTGGAAACCCGACCTTCAGTTGAGAAATGTCAATTATTACAAAAAGGGACAATGATAATGACATAAGTGTGAATATACAGCAGTGCAGATGCCGAAGGTCGCATGTTCAAATCCTGTCAGCGGTGGAAATTTTATTGTCTATCTGCAGTGCCCCCGCCGAGTCGAGCGCAAGGCAAACACTACCGTACCATCCTTTACTGGAACAATTTCGCCGCATTTTCAGGCCCCGCTATCTCGTTGTAAGCTATAATCACATACTAAAAGCCAAAATTTCAAGTCCGTAGGTCATTTAGTTTCGAAGTTAAGCAAAGGCATTGTTTCAGATTTTAGACGGACACTCACTCACTCATGATCATCAAAATAGAACTAGTGCTTCCCATAAACTCAGAGAGCTGAAATTTAGTACGGAGTTAGATTTTAATGACCACATAAAGGAAAACTTTAAAAACTAGGATAATCGAAGGTTAGGCCAGGCACACCTCTAGGAGCCCAGCTACACCATAGGAGATACAGATATGACTTCAAAGCAAAAGTTGTTCACCTTGATGGGATTCTTCTATAAAATAAGTGAAATCCCACCAAAAACATTCTGTAAAAAAGTAGCCAAGTCTCGATGAAACTGCTTGTTTATCTCTAAAAAGTAATCAAATCTAGGCAAAGTCATGCCAAGTCTAAGGTTCCTTGATACTATATCTTTAATACGACTGGCCGTTGAACATTAGGTACGTTTACATACGATTTGTGGATACAATTTAACAGCCAGTCGTATAAATTTAACTATATGAATAAAGAAATAGCATCAAGGAACCTTAGACCTGGCATGACTTTGCCTAGATTTGACTTTGGCTAATATCTCATCAAATATATTTTTATTATTAATAATAAATAAACTAGCCTGATGAGGTACAGAGCAGACTGGAAAAATGGCGGGAAAAGCTGGAGAGTGTTGGCCTGAGAAACGGCAGAACGGAGACTGAATAAAATATTTTTTTTGTGATTTCGGCGGTCTCTCCGGCTATGCTCTGGTAGCGCTAAATGGCGTTACCTTACCAGTCTGCACCGACTTTAGGTACCTCGGTTCACTTTTACAAGGCGATGGTGAGATAGACCGGACTATCAAGCACAGAATAAATGCAGGATGGATGAAATGGCGACAGGTCACGGGCACAGTGTATGACTCCCGAATGCCCCTCAAACTGAAGGGCAAGATTTACAAGACGGTGGTCAGACCTGTCGCCATGTATGGATCTGAGTCTTGGCCTACAAAAGTGACGGATGAAAGACGATTACATGTATCTGAAATGAGAATGTTGAGATGGATGTGTGGTGTGACAAGAATGGATAAAAAAAAAGGAATGAGTATATTAGAGGAAGTTTAAAAGTTGCACCTGTGACAGAAAAGTTAAGAGCTAGCCGTGAGGAGGGATGGAAATCATGTGACGAAAAGGTAATGAATATGAATGTGGATGGACGCAGAAGGAGAGGAAGGCCTAAAAATGTTTGGATGGATTGTGTAAGAGATGATATGAATCACAAAGGTGTAAACGAAGATTTGACGGCTGATGAATGGAACAGAAAGACATGTTGCGGCAACCCCAAATAAATTGGGATAAGGGCAGGCAGATGATGAGTAGAAACCCTACAAAACCCTAAAAATGGTGGCATAGCCATCGGTATCGGTCGGTATCTTTTCAATAAGACTACTTTAAAATATATTTTTTTATAACTCGGACATTAATGCCTAGTCCTCTGATATGATTGCCTAGGCATTTATGACGTTGTGGCGTAGACATCTGACATCGTTGCGTAGGTCTCCGTCTCATTGATTTATGTCTAGTGACGTCACACATGCGAGCCCGGTCGAGCGTTGCTAGCCTATTTAAAAAAAAATATATAGGAACTAATAAACGTATACAAGTAAATTTATTTCAGTGAATTTTAACTCATTTTAAAAACTATACGACAAAAACCTACACCTACTGAAATTTAGTGTAGGTTTTGAGTGTTGATCACTAGCGAAATATCATTTTACAATAAAAAAAATCTATCTACCCCATTCAGATAATTTTAAACGCAAGTTCTAGGTTTTTAGTATTGTTCACTAGCAAAATTAAATGTTACAAGTAAAAGAAAATATCGACTCCATTCCATCTCAATTCTCACTTTTTGTTACATGAATTCAGAGTTGCAAAGCTGTTTATAGTTAAAAGTACCTACTTATACCCGCACACCCGAAACGCACTCACCGAATTTTGGATGCTTTGTATGAAAACCTCGAAAATATTGCCGAACCGCACGCGCCGAATCGAACGGATTCCCCAGCCAGTGCTGATCATAGACTATAATGATGATGACTATGACGTTGTCGATGCACAAAATTATATACAAGTTTTACTTGAAATTATAACTTTCCGCATGTAATAGTTGAGTGTAAACACTGTAATCGGGGTTTGGTTGATATTTTGGATCCATTTCATGAAGAATCTAATGCTATATAAGAAAATAAAACGAAAAAAGAAAACACGGACGTATAAACTAAACTTTGTATGCTGACTGTAGCAGCGCTGTCAGCTGTCAAGTGCCGCCATTTATATTCCCCTTCTTTAGTGGAACGGATTATACTTTATATCCTCGTTACAATTTGCCAGCAAAAACACCTCGTCATGCTGAACAATTTTTACTTTGAAGCCATTACAATAACTACATGAACAATAGTAAAATTCAATTACTTGACATTCTGTTACCTTAACATTTCCACATTTGGACAAAATGTTTTCTGCTTCTTCTTTACATTTTATCACGTTTACATTCTAGCAAATTGACATTCTGCTACTTTGACGTTTTGTCATTTTGCCTTTCTGCACATTCTACTTCCTTGAACAATAATATTTTTAAAACGTTGAACTAGTGGCACCTATGATATGCTCACAAGTTTTGTTCCACCGTAGAACCAGTGGGCAAAACTATTTCCACCTACTGTTGCCTGCCGCATGCAACTTTCCGAAAAGTACACGTACATGGCAAAATTATCCATTAAACTGGGAGGATAGTACTTACTTGGCAACACCGATTCGATTCGATGCAGCTGTGCTTGTTGCTAAGTGTGCTAAGCCATCCGCATTATTCGGCGCGTACGGTGAGTGCGTTGCCTTGCGGGTGTTCGGGTATATTTACTTTCACCTGTTTTAGAAGTGTATTTGTTCAAAGCTTTTCCCCTAGGTGGCATTGCACTAATTTGTTCCACAATTGATCAACAGATGGCAAATTATTGTAAATTTACTTGGAAAGAAAAGTTTTGACATCTTGACCCCCGCAAAGGGAGCACCCCCTGGGGGCGTGGCTAAAACGGTGCTGGCGGCTTCGATGCAGCACCTTAAGTAGCAATATCTTGATCTATAGCTTGTCATCTTAAGGATCTCGGCAATAATCCCACACGAGACAAATATCTGTCGATAAGTCTGATGATAAATCAGGTGATTAATCTTAGGATAACACGTATTGGGCAGACGTCGTCGGGTATTATTCAAATTTCGACGGGTAAAGCCGGGGGCCCAGATATAGTCGATAAGCTTGGTAAAATCGAAGTACAGTTATTTTATTCGTGGTTGACAAAATGTCTTTTCTTAATCAAATTGATTAGTTAATATCGAGATGTAAAGTTTGTTTGTAACTCTATCGTTGTATGTGCTTACTAGCTGCCCGTCAGCGGTTTCACCCGCTGCAACCTATTATTCCGCGGGAAAAAAGCATTATTCGCCAAGAGATGTCGCTGTTAGTTTTCGGCGAAAACGTTTAAAACGCGAATCGGCTCAGTCACGCCACCTATTTCAAAAATATTGGAAAATGCGTGATCCCGTGGGAATGAGACCTTTTTCCGTGGTAAAAAGTATCCTATGTGTTATTCCAGATGCCCTTTTATATTTCTGAAAGGTTTCATATCAATCCAATCAGCCGTTTTTGCGTGATGTCGTAACAAACACACACACAAACATCCGCCTTTATAATATTAGTAGGATATTACAAGAGCCTCTTTCATGCCTATAGCATAGATGCATATTCATAAACGCGTATAGGTAAGTAGGTATATAAAAATAATGTCATAGCCGCCCACTTCCATGTAGTTCCATGAAGTTAACATACCTGCATCTTCTCAGCTCATCTCATTATCGGCAAGATGAAAGCAAGAATTAAGTACGAATTCTATGAAATATTGTCAATCTGAGCCAGGTAATGTAAAAAAACAAGTAATGATGACTACGAAGTTGATTAACCTATACCTTCTATACTTGCTGTAATTCTACGAATTTAATGACAAATGATCGCAATGTAGCTCTTTCATAAAGATCCAAGTATCAAATAAGTACATACTTACCTAAATGATATTTTATTGAAAGGAAATTTTGTTGTGGGAATTCTTTAGCATAAAGAAACCTGTTGCAGTTTTATACATTCCTTTATTATTTAAAAACATTCTTGAAAATGGCTGTATGGGCACAGCTCAAACTTTTCGTTTTTATCAGACTATTATTGATCATCTAAGAAATTAATGAAATATCTAAGTTTGATGCATCAATAACGCCTTAACAAGACGAACAATAAGAAGCACACCTCTTCATTGCACATACCAAAATAACAATAGCCAAAATATATTCATCATCTATTAAACAAACACCTGACAATTCAAAAGATTATAATACAACCTGTATGCATTCTATATGTAAGTATGTATGTTGGTCAAAGGTGACCATAAGCACCGGTCGCGCGAGTCTATTGGTGACATCCTAACGGTGAGTGCTCATTTGCTTCTGCGCAGGCGCATCTTCACCGGTAAACATTCGAATTTCAAATTTCTTTCCAAGAATACAGAGTCTTCGTTCAGTCTGAACATAGGTACAGGTTTTTATTAACACAGGTTGAATATAAAGGCTTTATGTGATGGAGTTAAGGCGGGTTTTGACGTGTGTTTAATTTGAAATGGCAAGTAAGCTAAGGGTCGAATGACGTACGTGACTTTAGTGCTAATAAAATGCTGGTTTCCGATGTTTGTTTCAATCGATGTATAGAAGTGTTGTGCCATAGAAATATAGGTATAATATTATTAGGTCTGAAGTTTGAAATGTGGTAACAATTGGAGAGTCGGACATGTAGGTCAAATTTTTGTAAATAAACAAAAGACAAATAGCCCCGTCAATATCGACATAAAAATAAATAAACATTGCAAACGCGCATGTAACTACGATTTTTTTATATGTTGTAAGGTCCCTTGAGAGTAGTTAATACCCAAGTTTGCAACACTGAAAACCTTGTGCTGCCTCCACGGTGCTCAATAAACTGCGAAATTTTGGCCCATATTTCAGTTTTTTATAAAAATCTACCATAACGAAGATTTTTTCAAGTACGTTTCATAGAACTTTATTAAAGATAACTAAATTTGCTACAATTTCAGCGAAACCTGAGCACACTATGTCTTTTGGTTGCAAAGATACAGCAAGTCAAAGATGGGCAATTCTTCCGCAGTGCTAAGAAAGCTGTGAAATGACAGAATTTCCAATGTAACAGCTCTTGTTACATTATTTTTTTCAAAAAATCATATTATGTTGTCCGACTTGCACTTAGCCAGTTTTTAGGGTTCCGTACCCAATAGGGTAAAAAACGGGACCCTATTACTAAGACTTCGCTGTCTATTCGTCCATCCGTCTGTCACCAGGCTGTATCTCATGAATCGTGATAGCTACAGAGTTGAAATATTCGCAGATGATGCATATCAAAATCCGTTCAGTAGTTTTTTCGCGTGTATCTCATGAACTGTGATAGCAAGAGAGTTGAAATTTTCATAGGTGATGTATTTCTGTTGCCGCTATTACAAAAAATACTAAAAACCAGAATACAATAAATAGTAAGGAGGGCTCCCATACAAGAAACGTGTTTTTTTGTTGGTTTTTGTAAATAATGTTTCGGAGGCTGTTTCTCATGAACCGTGACAGTTAGATCTTTTAAATTTTCACAGATGATGTATGTTTATTGCCGCTATAACAACAAATACAAAAAAACTGGCCAAGTGCGAGTCGTACTCGCGCACAAAGGATTCCGTACCATCATTTATAAAAATGACAGAAATATCATATCTGTTGCCCGACTCGCACTTGACTAGTTTTTGGTATTTGTTGTAATAGTGGTAACAGACATACATCATCTGTGAAAACTTCAACTATCTAACTATCACGGTTCACGAGGAACAGCCTTCGAAACATTATCCACAAAAACGAGCAAAAAAATCACGTTTCTTGTATGGGAGCCCCCCTTAATATTTATTGTATTCTGGTTTTTAGTATTTGTTGTTATAGCAGCAATAGACATACATCACCTGTAAAAATTTTAACTCTCTAGCTATCACGGTTCATGAGATACACGCGCAAAAACTTCTGAACAAATTTTGATTTGGCGTTGACATTGGCAGCACAGGGTTTTCAGTGTTGCAAACTTGGGTGTTAACTACTCTCAAGGGACCTAACAATATATAACAAAATCGTAGTTACATGCGCGTTTGCAATGTTTGATGTCGATATTGACCGGGCTAAAAGGTTTCGTACTAACTTCTAAACATACCACAAGATCAATTGAAGAAAGTAGCACATTTTGTAGGACTAAAGAATTCGAATGAACAAACTAAAAAGTCTAACAAAAACAAGACAGGCAAACATAATCTGATGCTAAATCACTCAGATGGGCATCAAGCGTGCACTTGTCATGCTAGGAGCCACTTTAGCGAATTGAGGCCTTATTTTAATTGATCAATCTTAACTACTGCCATTAACAGTTACATTACAAGCATTGCTAACTCGAAGCACCCACTGAAGATATATTAAGATTGAGATAAATCTGATAGTCGACATGAAATTGCAAGCTACAATTTCTTCACAGTATCTGCGGCGAAGGGTGAGATTTTGACGAAGTTGCCGGAGCAGAAAAATGTGCTAAATGAAAGTTAATTGATGTGAGAGTATAGATTTGTAAATTTCTGAAAGGGAAGCCGATGGGAATCGGCATGTATGAATCCTTCGCCAATACGTTTTACCTAGAGACATTTAACTGTGACATAGTAGTAGGTAAAACAGTAAACCATTGACCTCTCCCAGGCAGAAGATCCATCTCTCTTGTAGCTTTGCAATTTTGTAATACATTTCTTCTAAACGTGGACCAAGAAAACCATTCATACTTCTTATGACCTACAAGGAAAAGTATACCAAGAGACAAAGTGAATATAATAGCTGGTATCTCAGGTTTAACACCTGCTCTATCGTGTTAAATTTCAAGTTTTCATCACAAATGTCAGAAGTGGGGCTGTTCCCACAATCTACCCATCTCCACGACAATGGGCTTAAAGTTAAGTAATGAAAGTATCTTCTTATGAGATTTCCGTTTTCATGCCATTGTCTTGTGGGTAGATGGTACAGTCAACTACAATATTGCTAGTATACCTTTGGCTATGTCGCCAGACCCGTGAAGAATAATGATCATCATCTGCGCGTTCCTATACCAAATCAGTTGGAGTCGGCGCAACATATTTTGTTCCAGCACAAAATTATGTAGCAAAAGGATTGGCCATGTTTCATGACCGGCCGCCTGCCTGACGTCAACCCTCTATGGGAATGCTATTGTAGGTGCCATTGACCATGGTCAACAGACATCTATGTCGCCAGACCCGTGAAGAATAATGATCATCATCTGCGCGTTCCTATACCAAATCAGTTGGAGTCGGCGCAACATATTTTGTTCCAGCACAAAATTATGTAGCAAAAGGATTGGCCATGTTTCATGACCGGCCGCCTGCCTGACGTCAACCCTCTATGGGAATGCTATTGTAGGTGCCATTGACCATGGTCAACAGACATCCAGCTGAGATCAAAAACTCTAAGTCGCTTTTTACAAAGAATAATCAGGTGTAGTAAAAATGTGTGTTCGTCTGTACTTTATTCTAACAGGTGTTTGTTTAGAAATGTTCTTAGTTATAATGGCAACATTTAAAGTAATCTAGATACTGCACAAATTAAGATTTATGATCTAGAAATCTGGTGAAGCTTTCATGTCTAATGTGTGTTATTCACATTATTATCTATCACAAATAGGAGAAACGGCGCGCGGGGGCCTGTATAGATGGCTCACTCAGTACTAGCGATTTGGACGCTGACTTTAACTGGAAATAACTACCCTGGCTTGGCTAATGGCTAAGTAACAATTGCCAGCCGCGAAAACCGAAATAGGGCCGAGTGAACCTTCTGTAAACTCTCTATTTTGTGTTATTATTATGTAGTTAATGTTAGCTCTGTGAAATATATACCTTTACATGGAATACTGACAATTTGCGCCGAGACATTCAAATCAAGTGTTGGCATTTCAAATTGTAATGGGTTCAGTCAGAGGTCAAACTCTTGACGAACCCAAACTGAGTTTGGCCTCAAGTAGGTACATAGCTAGAAACCCAGACTGGTCAATAAGCACCACCCACGTCAACAAATACTTACTCAGTCTATTTGCAAAACCTATTTCGGAGTGCGAGATGTTGAAAAACGTTGGAATTTCGCGAAGGCTATACATGTATTTTTACCACACCTACTAAGCCCTAAGCCCTTGAACTAAAGTCCGTTATGGCGCTAATTTAATTTGTGTTGGCTCGTGGTCAGTTTATTTTAGGATTATGTCAATGTTGTGAGAGTTGAAAGCTGTAAAGACCTCCCAATTTGCAGATAAACCCACGTAAATCGCGAGGCAAATATGCGTTTTCGCAGGCTTAAATTGCTTGTAACTTTGTAAGCTCTCGAAATCGCCAATATAAATAAGCAGTGTTTTCTGCAGTATGTAAATACTTATCATTAGAAAGACGATATTAACAGTTGGTGGTAATAAAATAATACTTAACATCACCGTCCGTGATTATTGGACAAACTTGAAGAAAATATTCTGAAAAGGCAAAGTAAAGGTTTGTCGAAGAACTCGTCACATTGCGATTATGCAGTAAAAATATGGTGCATTTTAGAGTCTCTTAGAGGTGTAAAACATGTCAGAATCTTGAATCCCTCGATCTATCTCAACTGTGTTGAATGTAACATCATCAACATCAGAAGAATCTGTACAGCAAAGGTAGTGTATTCAGCAGTTGTTCAAGCCTTATACGTTCCAGAGTCCTTTGGTAGTGTGGAAGATGCCAGAGTCCCTCGAATCATCCCTGCTGTGCTGGACGTAACATGATCAGCATCAGAAAACAACACTTACCTGCACAGCGCTATTCAGGAAGCAGTTGTTCAAGCCTGGAGCATTCCAGAGTCCTTTGGTGGTGTGGAAGATACCAGAATCCCTTAAACAATCCCTGCTGTGTTGAATGTAACATGGTCAGCATAAGAAAAAGATTAGGCTTACCTGTACAGCGCTGTTCAGGAAGCAGTTGTTCAAGCCTGGAGCATTCCAGAGTCCTTTAGTAGTGTGGAAGATGCCAGAATCCCTCGAATCATCCCTGCTGTGCTGGATGAGCAGCCCCTCGCGGCCGTGACCGTGCACGGCCATAGCGTCCGCCATTATTTCTCTATCATCACTGCGCCGCCATCTTGTTTACGCGCGTAGCAGCCATTTTGGGTCTGGAAAAAAGAGGTTAGGTTAGGTTAGAAGTAAAATAAGAATAAAGCTAGAATTGTACTGGGTATTATTTAATGAATAAGAGTATAGAACCAATTAGGTTCTAGAAAGCTCAGCGGCTACACTGTGACCTGTGCAGAACTATACATAATAGATACCTATAGGTAGACTTCAGATTATTGGGTAGATATTATTTGATACTCGAAGCACTTCGAATTTGAATGATTATGATCATCTCATACTGGCTATGAGTTTCTACACCAATAACGAATACGTAGAAAAAATAAGACTAAAAAAATCACAAGACGCTAGATTAGTTAGAAGAGTCTAGACATGGCTAGACTGTATCATAACAATTAGTCAAAGAAAAGTTCTCACTACATCTAGCAACTAGTTTCATATTAATTGCACAATGAGTAACTGCCGGTTCCTTTCACTAGTTGAACCATTGTTATGGAACTATAGACACTGCATTGTTCTAAAATGTCTGTTTTGACATAGCCAGCTGGGTGACACATTGTTTAGCTTGGTGTTAGCCCCAAACTCCACAGAGAGGACAAGGAGAGGACAAAGGACGTAGGGCATGACGCTTGACGTTTGACATCGCGACGTTTCCATACAAAATGTACGAAAAAGTATTGACAAAGGCACACACAAGCGTCGCCAAAGCGTCGCATCTATGACAGCTAGCGTCAAAAACTAAGAAGAATATTTGACGATCACTTCGATCACTTGTCTGTCAACTGTCATTCTTACGTCCTATGCCCTTTGTCTTTTTGGTGGAGTTTGCGCCTTAGGATGTTGATGGTTTTCTAATCGAAATACCGTCGCCTTAATCCCTTACATGAAATGAACTGATTTACCGCAATGAACGATTGTATTCGCTGTCTAAAAATTTGCAAACCGCTTGTACTGAAGTGACATGTTATCTATCATTCCATATCTTTTTCTTAGCCTAAAGACACGAAATCATCAAGTACCTACTCGCCTTTTAAGACTGACACAGTACCTATCCATCCACAATATTCCATTGACGCAATTCCTACCCCACACGTGATATAGGCGTGTTGTGGATGTGTATATAGGTATGTGTGTGAACCCCCGAAAATAATTGCTATTGATAAGGTTTAATAACTACAACCTGTGCCAGATTTCAAGTGCCCTGCGGCATTTTTCAAATCGTTTCGGAGCAAAAAAATTGCTTATCTATCCATTCACTTCTTATTACATTCTTCAGATAGCATACCTTCTTATTGACAAATTAAAGGCAAAATTAATTTAAAATAATGGTTCTTGAAAGTACCTACGTTGGTACCTACTAAATAACTATGATAGAAAACAGAATAATATTAGTGCGCTTGGTAAACTGCAAAGTAAGGTTAAAAAAAGTTTCAACATATTGACAAGTAAGATTTATTTTCACAATTTCTATCAACATTTTAAGTTTTAAGTATGACAGTTTTTTCACATTAGGCTATCGAGGGCTTCACAGACAGATTTTGGGTCACACACACTTACTAAAACCCACAAAAAAGTGTCACACACTTAAGTGCTTAGATAAGCCGGTTACATCTCACTCAACTCGACTAAGAAAAACATTAGAATTATTATTTAAAAGTAGGTAAACAGGTGCTATCAGCAGCACCTTGACAGCCGATGTGGCGCAGTGGTTAGTATGCCTGCCTGCCACGCAAAGGTTCCGGGTTCAATTCCCGGTGGGGTCACTCACAAAGTTGATATTTATCACTTTGTGAATTTGTTCCCAGTCTGGTTAGGACATTGCAGGCTGAACCACCTGATTGTCCGCAAGTATGATGGTTCCGTGCTTCGGATGGGCACGTTAAGCCGTCGGTCCCGGTTGCTGTCTATGATGGCGGTCGTTACACAGCCATGTCAGAGGCCTGCTACTTTCAGTAGGCGGTTGAAAAACTCTGACACCAGGGTTCATCGGGTCGTTGAACGACTCGGTGTCCCACACGAGAAAGAAGCAGCACCTTGAGATACAAGTGAAAGGCATCAATATGTAATGGTTTTCCATATACCATTACTACCATAAATCATTACAGCCATAACAGTCCACTGCTGGATATGGGCCTCCCCCTATCCAAGGAGGGACCGCAGTGCAATTCCCAAAGAGGGTTGACGTCAGCCAGGAAACCGGTCATAAAGCATTGCCAAATTTAGCTAGATTATTTTTAGATCTAACAAAACATGTTCCGCTGATCCCAATGGATTTGGGATAAAGGCAGGCAGATGATGAAGATGTTGCATTTTCTGGAACACTATTCCAAGTTCAGTTCCATAGTTAAATCGTTTTAACAACACACACGGCAGATTAACAATATATGTAATGGCAAAGAATAACTTCCTAAGTTACCCCTAGAGAACTCGTAAGCAAATAGATAAATAGGAAGTACATATTTAACATTACTTAGTCACTAGCTTATAACGGCAAGTAAAATTCTGAAAAGATTACAATATTTACAGAGGAATTTACACGGAAGAAACGCTGCAAGCAAAAATGTCTATTAAGGCACAGTTTAGTTAGTTGACGAGGTGTAGGGTCTGCGCCACGAAAGGAGGTCCCACATAATCACTAAGAAATATGCTAATAATCTCTATGTCACTGGTGAAGGTATTTAAAGGTTTTAGGCCTATACTAGTTTGTGAATTTGTTCCCAGATTGATCAGGACAATACAGGCTGAATCCCTGACTGTCAGTAAGAAACATGGCTCCATGCTTCGGGTGCCTACACTATTTAAACCGTCGGTCCCAGTTGCTGTCTATGATCGATTACAAAGACTACGGTCGTTGCACGTTCATACGAAACCTACTGGTAAGTACCTAGTGGTAGCAGTGTTCATTGGATTGTTTTTCGACTCGATGTCCCACATGACAGAAAAACAACGAGTCCTCTTTTCTCCGCGAGATTTTTTGCTTGGCGCAGACCCTAACCATTAACCCTCTCCTAATAGTGTAACCAGTTGGCTGCCGTAATTAAGGAACTGCTTTGAACACGTTGCATTCCAGTTTGTAAGCGGCAAGATACGACCTTGGAGTAGGCAGTGAAAATTATAGGGTTGGGAATAGCTCGCTTATAAAGCCATCATAATAATGATAGTATGATGGTTAAATTATTTAAAGCGTTACAGGCTGAATACGAGTCTCGCTTGGTCAACCACTGGTGGTGGTAAATTCATCCAAGTATGATAAAATTTCCTAACATGGTTGACAGGGAAGGTATGAAAATGGATGGCGGCCGGTCGTGAAAAGTCCAAATCATTTTGCAAAATGATTTTGCGTGCTAAAAACCAACCAACCAACCAACAATAAATTGAGATAATGACAGAAGATGACGATGACGGCACATTCGCACTACTACAGTCTCTGAAGTCGGAAGTGGAGAGCGCAGTGCAAGATTTTGCATTCACAAATGAATGTACCTAGTCGCTTTGACACCCGAGCTACAAATAGTATAATGTTATTCCTGACCAGACGACACAAGCAGAATCTAAATAAAGTACTTAATAACATCACATTTGCTACTGCTGGACAAAGGCCTTCCCGAGGGCACGCCACAAGGCAAGATCTCCTGTTTTTGATATCCAGTCGCTATAAATAAGGCCGGAGGGCGTCCAACGCTACGCTTGCCGAGCCGTGTAAGTAAGTAAGTAAATCATTTATTTGCCAGTAAATCATTTATCTCCACTCGAGAACCAGCTTACTCCACCGTCCATCGGTTCTACGACAAATGTGACGAGCCCACTGCCATTTCAGCTTGCTAACACTTCAAGAATAATAAAGTAGTCCTTCTCTTTAAATCTTTCTAAAAAAAACAGATATAATAATTATTCAACAGCAATATTAATCAATAAACCGTATCGCCTTTCACCGGCGACCATTATCATAGCTTTATCGACCAAATTATAATTAAGTGCGACCATGATTCAATGCGGGACTCTCTCTTGGACACGATGTATATTATGCATTGATAAGTAAACGTTGATATATTCTTACTTGTACCTTGTACTTACATTTTTACACGTGTTACGCATTTAGGGTTCTGTAAAACCTCCTAAGTTAGTTGATATAATAAGTCAAGTTCACGGGGATCTCAGACGATAGTATAACAGTTAGTTATACTATCGTCTAAATCTAATGAAACTTAAAATTCAGTAGAAAGTTATCTTTATCAGTTGATATCTATCTATCTGTAGCATCATTTTATGTGATAATGAATTTAAGATGTTTATGAATCACAAAGCCTTCAATAACTCATAAAAATAAATAAATACCTACTAATGTAAATCATTTTTAGAAATCCTTCTTATCGATTAGGTAGAACTAGTGATATTCTTATTTTATTAGTGAACGACTTGTTTTTTTTTGCAGATCAGATGAAATACATTAATTTCGTGTGGAACACCGATTTATTAAACGACCCGATAAACTCTGGTCTATAAACGGCAACAACACTTATACTCCAGTATAATATATTACGTTTAGTCGTTTCGTTGTGGATAGTACAGACAGAACCCTAATTGCGTAAAGGAACCCGGACTTGAAAACTTTTTTACGGGAAATGACGCGATCGGAATGCGGTATGTAGAGCAAGTTTGTAATGTAGTAAAATTGTATCACATATTTCGAGAGCTAGTTATAAAACCACTCGTGGCGTGGCACAAGTAGGGACATTCCCGTTAAAATTGATTGTGATGCTAAGCGACAAAGAATTTCGGGCATCCATGCGTGATGCTATGTCGATTAAATTATAATAAAAAAGTCGCATAACAAGTAGCGATATACTTATAAATATTTATGGCCTGATAATGATATACGTGTTGACCGATTTTGATGGCGGTTTAGTTTTAAGAGAGTTAATAAATAGTGAGGTAGATAAGTACACACTATACATCTAATAGGTGAGCCTGATTTTCATACATAAATGTATAGGTACTTAAATCTTTTCCTTCATCAACTCATTCTTTTGCTATCATATCAGAGTTACAGTTGAAACGGATACACTAATAAGAAAAAAAATAAGCAATGAAACATTTGCCATACATAACATTTGCGAGATTTTACGATCGGACCAATAATTTCACGCTACACATTTAAAATCGTCATAAAAGTTGGTTCGAACTCGTAAAAGCGTCAAAAAAGTCAAAAACGAGGGTCAGAGGTGTCAAGTTTCATCAAAAAACCACCACAAGAAACTTATTGCCGCGCAGGGTCGGACTATTTGCTTTTGGTTTTGAAGACACAGTTTAAAAGTTTATGGAATCGTTACTAGCATTATATTTGGAAATACTGGGAAATACCAAACATTAAAACACAGGCTGCATTTAAAATACAAACCTGAGAATCAAAAAAATTGCTAACTGACATCAATATTATTTATCAATTAAGACATGAAACCTCAACGAAAATCTTATGTCGAGTTGAGCGACATCTGATAAATTTCAGTAGCTTTACCAACAATATTTGTATCTACTACGTTTGCGTGCAGTTTCGATATGAAAAGGAAACTGAATTTTGAATAGGGTCCATCCTACAGCACTTTTAGCTGCACCTTTCACTGCACTATTACTACTTAGAAATAATACAACTATTTGCACTGTTAGAATGAACACTTTTATTTGGTTGGACTGTAATTCTTGAACTCAACAAACATTGATTCATTTGGGTCTTATATAATATTGCCATGAACAAAGTCATACCGCGTTTCATTTCGACGCTAACGACATCTGTTGCCTACAAGATGTAAACATACCGGCCACCAAGGACAAAGTGCTATTAGGTAAATAGTAATTTGTCCTTTAACAATGTGGTATACAAAACCATAAATTCAAGACAACAATTCTTTCAACAAAAGAAACAAATTCAGAAAACCTTAGATACATAACCAGAAAATCAAAATCTGTTCGTAATTAATTCCATTTGAACCAAGTAAATCAACCTAACTCTATATACAAACATATTTTTAATAAGAAACCGAATAACAAATTATAATCAAACAACAAAAACCAAAAATGTTCTTAGCTTGGGCGAATAGAAACAAAGTGGTTTGTTGCAATAATAAATATGAAAATGTACCCAAGCCATACCCCCTCCTTGCAACAAACAGCTTAAATCGTACTTTAGTGGTGTTCCGGTCTTTTTGTATGACAGGATCTCTATACTCAACTCCCGGGAACACGACGATCTCCTTCCAGCAACAGCTCTTATCCGACCTCGTCTGTACCTTGGGAAACTCAGCAGCTTTGGTTTTTCCTCCTGTGAACACTTTATTTTTAGTATCCGTATCCACTTCCTCGGTGCAGTGCTCCTTGGGCATCTCGGAATCAGTTTCAAGCTCCCAAATCGTGAGACTGTTGTCATCCGTTTGACAATCCTCTTGCACCACCTCTGGTGCTGGTACTGACGCCGCCGTTAGCAAATCCTCTTTAGCATCCTTGACTTTAGAAGTAATTGGCTCCTGTTGCGCCGTTGCCGCTGATAACTCCACTTCAGTGGTTTGAACACTATCGTTAGCTATAGTAGTTTTGATATTAGCTTTTGAACCAGGACAGTATTCCGTAGCGCGATGGCTCTCATCATAGTTTGGATAAGGTCGTACTGGGAAATGATTATCACCGTTTATGGTATCTATTAGTTCTGCTTTGAATTCCAGATATACTTCTTCCGTGATACTGTATTCATCCTCTGTCATATAAGGAAGGCTTTTTATAATATTACGTGGAGTGTTTCGCAGTAACTGCTTATGACCGTCCATAAAACTCTTCCAATAATCATCCAAAGAAATTAAAACATTTTTACAATAATTCTTTGTACGACTGTCAAGAGGAACCTTTTGAAACCTTTCCGAAAGCCTTTTGATACGATAAGATGTATCCTCTTGACAGTGTAGCAGATAGTCGTAGTTCAGATCCATAATTCCAAAATTTTAAAAGGTTATACAAAATAATAAAACTATAAAATGTCAAACGTTAAAAAGATAAAGTTCCAAAATTGTCAAAGTTAAAGGACCTAAAATTCACAATGACACTTGACACTTCACTAATAAAGTCTAAGTTCCTGCCCTCTGAGGGCTCCCTACGAGTTTTACCTCCTCGGTAAGTTCCTCTGAGGACTTCTTCCTCAGCCTCTTGCGCGCCCTCTTGACGCCTCCTCTGAGGTCTTCACCCTTAGCCTCTTCGTGCGTCCTCCGCACTCCTCTGAGGACCTCCTCCGGCCCCTCAGCCTCGTCTGCGCGCGGACCTCTGAGGACCACTCCTCAGAGTCCAGCAGCGCCCTCCGCGGACCTCCGCGGTCTTCCTCTTCAGAGTGCAACACGCCCTCGCGCGCGCCCTCCGAGACCCTCCTCAGAGTACCACGCGCCCGCGCGCGCGTCCTCTGAGGACCGACGACTCCAGCCTCCCGGCGCCGTCAGTAAATAAGACAGGGGTCCTCCCCCGTCTTCCTCGGCACCAGCTCCACAGCTGGCCCCGCTGTGCGGCCACCGCTGGCCACACAGAATCCTGCACCTGGCACGGTGCCCTTCGAATGCCTGCAACTAGCAGGTCATCCGGCTACGAGGACCATGAATAGGGTCCATCCTACAGCACTTTTAGCTGCACCTTTCACTGCACTATTACTACTTAGAAATAATACAACTATTTGCACTGTTAGAATGAACACTTTTATTTGGTTGGACTGTAATTCTTGAACTCAACAAACATTGATTCATTTGGGTCTTATATAATATTGCCATGAACAAAGTCATACCGCGTTTCATTTCGACGCTAACGACATCTGTTGCCTACAAGATGTAAACAAATTTCATAATACATTGCGTCTTTACAAGTCAGACCTGTAATTTCAACTACACAGTAACCTGCGATGTAAAACAAAGTTACAGTGAAGATGTCTGGTACGTAGAGTGCGTTTCTACGAAGTGCAGCATTTTATTTGAAACCTCAATGATTTACTGACTATAAATCGTTTTGTGGAAATACATTTTGTATGGTACTGGTTATTGTTAAAATGCAATTTGAGTGAATTGCCCGGAATTGAAATAAACTTTTTAGATACGTAGTGAGGATGATGATATATTGTATAACCATGTTCATGGAATTTATTTTTATTACTTTGTTGATTTTTAATCTGATTAACGATAAATTAATTAATGATGGCTTCTGTATGTTTATTTCTATGTAAGTATCCGATTCTTTAAAACTAGGGGTATATTTCCTTCAGTGTTGTTTTGCTTCAGTTACAGAAAATTATGGCTGAAGAAGATCGGTAGTGATTAGACCAATACCATCACATTCATCAAAGTAGGTAGTTTAGTCGCAATGCAAAATATACTTCCCATTAAAAAAACCAAGACACTTTCGTTTCATATGTTAAAAAATGTATTAAATTTATGAAATTTTAAGTTACATTATATATTATAGAAACCTCGACGACGATATTAGACATTTATTCTCAAAATAAACATATTTCTCAGATAATGTGATCCGTTCAAACGTACACTTGCTGGTGTCTCGATTATGATGGGAAGTGTATTAAAGTAGGCAACTCAGTGGAAAATATTTGACGATAATATGCATTTCAGCACTTTCCTCATCTTTCATCAACAGTTCATAAATTCTCTCTCCCGATATCGATGAACAAAAATCGGGTTAAACTCGCGACTTGCGCAAGCGCATTACATTTCTCGTTTTATTTACGGAAGCTGTTTACGCTGCATGTAGGTAGGTACCTACACATACGAAATGGGAATCTGTTTACTGTGCTGTCAAGTTCCTGCATTCCTTCAACTGAAAATGCTGAAATAACCGGCGTTGCTGCATATGGTTTGCTTTGCATTTCTCCGACAAATGAGTAGGTACTTATACAAGCCGAAAGGAGCTCAAGGAACTCATGGAACTGAACAACTTTCCCTGAACAAATTCAACTGAAAAATTTGGAACTCTCATTAGAAATCAATTAGCTGATCGACGATTTTGTATAAGAAGATAATTTTTTTCATATTTCGACCCATGTTCCATGGAGAAAGGTTGTTCAGTTTCATGAATACCTTGACCACCTTTCGCCTTGTTATACTCTTTTGGTTATTCCCGGGATATAATTAGGGTATTAGTCAGATACAGTCGACTTAGAACTCTGTTTCAGGGTTAAAAATCTCGGTATATTACACGATATTAATGAATAACTATGCAGGATTTGAGAGTTTATGTGTAGATATTGCATATTTAGTCCACAGGCTGACAACCCGTCCCTAAAGTGATACACAGTCTTCTGAATGACTCTCAAACTTTTGTCAGACGTGGTGTAAATGGTTTACGCTCTGCCTACTCCGCAAGGGATATAGACGCGATATATCTATGTGTGTAGAAAGGATGTATCTTTTAACTTATTACGTCATCATATTAATAAAAACGTATGACGTAAGGTGTGTTTCTTATAATGGGGAGACCTGGGAGGTTAAGGACCGAGAGGGTATGAGGCTGAGAGAACCGTGCATAATCTGGACACCCAAAGAAATTTAGAGAGGTCTTATAATTGGAGTCCCGTAGGGAATGAAAGTCCTCTATAGGACGAAGCATAACATCCTCCCTTATAAGTTTTAACTTTGTTTCTTAATTTTTATATCGCGTTTGGCATTATTAATTTGACAAGATAATAAGAGAGCTGGCAGAATTATTGCAGTTCAATACCAAAGCATTCAATACAATGTAATAAAAGTGTATGATTTAGTATGTCATTTTGCAAATTGGACATCTTACGCTACGAATCGAGTAAATTTTCTACTCTCACAAAATGGATATTCTCACTAAACTTCGGCCCAAAATATGCTGTCTTACAAACTGTTCTTTCATCTTATACTTAAACCAGTTCTTATTCTGCTTTCAAGATTACGGAATCAATAAGTTATTTATCAAATTATAATTCGATTCGGCTTAATGAAGACAATAGTTTCGTCTCCAATTTATTTACTTTATTCTTATTAATGTTATTCGATATTTTATTGCCCACGACTTGGTATACAAAAAGTCAAGAATGATTATCGAAATAGGTATACACCTACCTATGTAGCTATATTGATGTGATTATGCAAAATAGATTTCAAATCCATATTTGAATAATATTGTTATGCGATCTCTAAATTCGATGTCAGAGTTCAAAATGCTAAATAATACCTATAAAGATTTAGACCGATCGTTTTTGATTCACAAATTCTTGATTAGAGTAGGTATCAAATAGCCTCATAGATGCGAAGAATTTGGTAATACAATACCTACTGGTATTAGAAAACTTTTAGTGGCATAGCTAAACAAAATAACGATGACGTGTATGAATTTTCTTTTTACCCGACTGCCTCAGAAGGAGGGTTATGTTTTTTGAGAGTATGTAAGTAGGTTTATATGTATGTGGACAAGAAAATTATTTTTCACGGGCTACGAGTTGGATTTTGAATATGAGGTGTCGTTAGATTAGTCTCAGCAGCGCGAGCGACACTGGCTATATTAAAAATTCATAAATTTGAAATGGCGGATTTTTATCGCAAAATACCACTTTGAAATTACCGCAGTCGAGTTTTTGTTTTTAATACATCTGCTTGTTCTTTAAACTAACATTATTGATTATCACCGAACAATGACAGCAACAAACGACAGCTTTATTCAGTTGTCACACAACAACTCGCGTGACCGTAAATTTCATATTATCTACCCTGGTGCGTAAGCGCACCCGATATTACTATCCTAATGACGCAATCACCGAAATGATCCAAGGTCCGTAGCCCTACAGACTACGCCACGAAAGGAATCTCGTAGACGCTGCGCTGTCGTCCAAAGATTATCTGTCATTGCGAAGAAATATGTAGACGTAGTACACTTTTCAATATAACTAGGTATATATTATGGGTTACACTAGCCACCATATATTATTGCAAGACCCCGCTTTGCATGCAGATTGGCGAGCGTAGTACGAAATGGTGCAGGGAACGTTGCTGCCCATGCATGCATTCAATGAATTTATTTATCACTTAGACGCTTTTCACAAAATCCATGTGTGTGATCCTATTCTAACTATACTATGGCATCATCTGCTGGCATCTATGAATTCTTTTTTGCAAACATAATAACAAATGGTGAAAAACTTAAAATTTGTTACAAGGGCGAGCTTATTTCTATAAGAAATCTCTTCCAGCCAACCCAATGGAGATAAAAGAGGAGAATACGCGGGAACTTGAAAATACAATAAAGTATGTCCTTACATAACATAAATCATATATAAAGAGTATAAATACTAAATTACCTACCAACTAAAATATACAAATACACAGATATTATAAAATAAGATATACTAATACATATTATAAATAAATAATAAATAATTTAATATAATATGACAACAAGAAAAAGTAGTTTTAGATAATACACACACATAAATATTTACAGTTGTGATAGAAAGTGCGCTTTCAGCCTTTTCTTAAAAGAATCGATAGAAGGACTGTCCTGAATTTCTCTGGGCAATTTATTCCACAACTGTGTGGCACGGACAGTAAAAGAATTAAAGAAAAAGTTAGTAGCATCACAAACCATAAGGTCGCTTGATCGCTTCACATAAGGCTACTTCACTTTTCTCCACGGGACCCTTTTCGTGGCGCGTACTCCAGCGGGCACATTCCAGGGGGTACAATAGCTACTGTGTTTTTATATTGTTTCTTGTGTTTTTACTCTTTTGGTGTTTTGTTGTTTAGACAAGGTGGAAGCGCTTCCCTTTACGGTCGAGTAAGTTTTGAAAACAGCTTGGCCTGTCATAAAAAAGTTAGAGGCACCCAAGAATCAAGCGGTAAAACAAGAGCATTTTTTTTTATTAAAAAAAAAAACGTGAAAGTGTCTTGGTAATGTAGAGATTTTTCAAATATTGAAGATGGTCAGTCTAACACAGGAAAGCCATTTCATTTATGTAAACATTTTCTTCGTAACAATTTAGGGAAAATCCATGAAAATATATATATTTTTGGAATCAAATGTGCTCTGCTACAAATGGTTAAAAGCACTCAAAGTCAGATAAATCCGTCCGTCCATCCACGTAAGGTAGGAAGAAACATATTTGAAACTTTCTCTCAACTTGACCAATTATCAGAATTACCAGCACCCATCAAAGATTAAAAGCTATAAAACAAAACTTCACCTACAAATAAAAATGTACCTACCTACTGCACTTCTTTTCTTTCGTCATCGTCCAGTAATTAGGTATGACATCACATCTTCGTCTTATTGATGGGCGATGACTTAATAGTTAATATTTTAATAGATAGAAAAACAAACATTAGTTCAGTGACTTGAGTTTAGTGGCACAGGCCTATTCATGTAACGATCAGCGTATGATTGTCTGATCAAAGATACTGAATAAAAAACTTGCAGTTGACACAGGAAAATCTGTACAAAAATAACTAGCGCAAGACGCAAGAAAAAACAACAAAAACTTGAAAAAAAAAACCGGCCAAGAGCGTGTCAGACACGCCCACAAATAGGGTTTCGTAGTCAACGTTTAAATATCAGGTTTTCAGCATTACAAACTTAATTTTGTTGCTGGTTTGTTAGCAGCAGTATGATGACCAACCGCAAATAGAAAAACTCATTTTTTTCTGAAACCTTTAAGAGTACAATATCCGTTATAGTTTTCATTGTAACTTCAGATTGTAAGCTATATTCCATATTTATTTCAAATTTTTAGCATTTATACGTTAGAAGTTACAGCTGGAACAAATTATGGGTCAAAAACGCCCTTTTTAAAAGCAAATATCTCGTGACAGAAACATTTGAGAGACTTTGTTTCAAAGAAACCTCACCTTAGTTTTAAAAGACCTATTCAACGATACCCTACTCAATATTACAGAAGAAAAAATTTTTTTTTGCCCCCCTTTCACTTGTATGGGGGTCCAAAAAACATTTAATATCATTTTTTCTTAACATTTCCATATTTGGGTCAACACGATCTATCTTCTCACCAAATTTCATGTCGATAGCTCTAAAACTGACGAAGATATGAGCGCGGCATACATATGGGCGCGGCATACAGACAGACAGACAGACAGACAGACAGACATGACGAAACTATAAGGGTTTCTAGTAGACTACGAAAAAAGAAGAAAATGATCAATTTTGCCCTATGTTTTACAATATTCTTAGAACTAGAACAATGCTACTATTTAGACAATAAATCTACCTATGCGAATCACAAAAAACAACGCAAGCCAAATGTGAAAGCGTTTGAAAAATAGATATACTGCGTTTACTTATTGTAACTTCTCTGACGGTGTAAACCAACTTCATTTCTATTTCGTAAAACTAAGTTTAAATATAAGTAGGTATTGATCACATTTTGGGCACATAACATTTAAATTTACCATAAAAAGAAGAAGATTAATCATAAGAACTACCTATTCGCCACGAAAGTTTATTTTTATTTTTGATCTCTACTTCCTACATTATGAGAATCGGCCGCCCACCGCTAACACGATGTTTTGTCACTAAACGTTTCTTAAAAGCTTAATAACATGTCTTCAGTCCCATTGGGCATTATCGACTTATAAACAATTTATTTATCATCATTTTATCAACGTCAAGACTCAAATCCAAATGCCCCTCTGATGACATGACTGGTCAAAAACATAATTCCTAATGGAAGCCTCCAATAAAAACTTGTTTGTTTCTATGTTTACAGTTATTTTATTTGGGAGATGGTTTGAAGGCCAAGTTTTTTTATAGTTTGTCAGCTTTTATGTGAACTGGGAATTTAGAAACATGAGTTTCGAAAAAAATATGACGTAGATCATATCACTGGACGAACGGTCTAATGAAGCTGTTACACATAACTTTAACTGTCCTGCTTCTTTTCTTTTTGCATGAAATAATTCAAAAAATCGCGAGAATTATAATAAACCAAAAGACGATTCCAATTAGTCGCACAATTTTTCAAAAAAGACAGGCTTACTTAAATGAGACACTAACCACTTATGGCGTTTGTCGGCACCAAAAGTGTCCTTCGCAAAAAACGCCTATAATGTCAAGTGGCTCCACATTTGCCCCGAAAAATAAGCTTCAAAAAAAGCTAAGAAAGGTTGTTCAAGGGTTCCATTAGTTAGTAATAAAATAAATAATAAGCGATAACCTTAAAAGCTTCTCGAGAGCTTAAAGTTCAAGGCGAGGCACATAAAGCTTCTTTGTGGACAGATATTCAATCAGTGTCTGTACTGTACCTTATGGTCCCATTGGTCATGGTTTTATGGCATAAAATTCTGACTGTATTAAGTAGATATGTTTTAGTAGATGGTACCCATCAGGAAAACCATGAGAATTGTTTCGAGTGGGACACCGAGTCGTCTAAAGACCCTTGAGTTACCCTTACCCTCTTAAAAGATTAATATAAAATCAGTAGAATACTAATCAGCATTATTTACTTTGTGCCATTGCCAGTCTAAATTATAATAATTATGTATTATGTAAATGGTGAATTGGTGATAGATGTGTAGCTGGAGTTAGCAGTGGTAAGTAGTAAAATACAAGGAAAGATACAACGAAACAATACGGCATTTTAAAATGTTTAAATGTAGATAGATAGACCCATGTCTTACATGTTTTTGTAAAGTCCCATTAGTCGTCTTTATGTGCTGGGTTGCCTGAAAGACATCGCGCTTTTGCTCGTATGATGTTGTTTGTTTTTGTATTATTTCTACCTATGCTTTAATGTAAGCAGTAAAGTGTTTCTGTATGTCTGTCTGTCGTCCTCCCAAAAGTCCCAAATCACCTGTCGTACGTACCTACACATTATTCAGATTATCATCGCCCTTGGTGCGCATAAAAATATAAGAAGCTCAGGTTACTTTCCGCCCGACACATGTAATAAGTTGTAGTAGACTTTTTTTAAAGTGGAGTGGAAAATAACATTCCATAAGATCATTATCATGCAGCGAATAGCTTGGGGCGAGAAGTAGCCGAAATAAGTACAAGTATTCTTTTACAAAAAGTTTCAAGCGTGTCCAATAGAGGAACGGCCGTTTGGTATTTTGTAATTAATTTGAAATGAGATATTAATTCTAGTGACAACAATTCTTCATGCATATTGCAGAGAATTCACAAATTACATAGGTACGACACCTATATAGGTAGGTACCTATTTATAGATACGATAGAATACAATGCTCAATAGGTACTGTTAGGTTCATGACGCTAAGTCTACCTACAAGGATTTTCAAAGGGTAGTAATAGTTACACCTTGTTTCTATCGTATTATGGGAGCGTGACTCTACAGTAGAAATCCTTCGATTAGAAAATGGCGGAGTAACTCTTTTACATTGCCGGTGACTTTGACCGTTGTAAGGCAGAAACCAAGTACAAGCTCCTGTATGGCCGTAAGCAGCTCAGAAGTTCAGAACTCTGAAGAACTGAATAGTCATTGTCAGCTTCTAGCGTTGCATTGCTTACTTACATAGCGCGATTGCAGAAGCTCTATGCCCTCAGGCACTTGACATTTTACGCAATGAAACCCTGAACTTTCTGTTGAGACCTGAGGCCTGTGAGCTACCCATACATACACACATATCTACAGACACTCAGCTCGTACGTGATAACGTGACACAAAAGGAGCAAGGCGTGGAGGCTGCACGGCACGAGCCAAACCGGTATCGCGCATAACATTATACAAAACAGAAGTGTTATTATTAACAACGCTACAGTTCGTCTGTCTGCGAAAAGATCGGTAGAAGAACTTGGAAGTCACTTCACTTAGCGAAAAGATCTGTAGAATTTGGAAGTCTAATGGGTATAACAGTTAGTATACGATCCGACCCTAAAGTAAATTTTTCCATTTAGGTATGGCGACGTACAAATTGATAGAGGCATAAAGGCAGGCCATAAATCTAAGAGAATTCTAGAAAACCATGTTCTGATTCTGAAGTGAAATTCAGAACGGCTAGAAGTGTCAAATTTAAGATTCTTAAGCAAAGCACCATTTAAGAAAAGTTTTAGGTAAGTATCGCGTCACGGCGCACAGCAGGGCATTCTAATTTAAAAGAATCTGCGAATGGCACGAGTCTGAACTGGAAAGGCAACATAATATTGGCATTGAATATTTATCACCGGTAGAATAGAAATGGCGCCCAGCCTAGTCGATTCAAACTGGATCTAGTCCATTCAGAATTACTTATGGTAGATATCTTTCTGGCAGGCACTTAACTTTTTGCACGACTTGTAGTCCTATACGGCACGGTCGTCGTGTCTTTGACTATAATGTTTTTGGTTACCTAAAATTTTATCCGGCACTCTATCAGTCCCGCCGCTGCTACGATTTTTAACATGAAGGACTTAATTGAATCTACGAATTTCAGCACATTTAGGTGGTACAGTTACTGTCTGTCTATCTATGATGTGCTGTGATAAGTAACTTAGACGGCGGTAGTTACATACCATCAAATATCATGTCAAAGACCTAACTAGTACCTAATAAATGGTTGTGAAATTCTGACACCAAGGTGTATCTGTCCGTTCATCGCCTTGGTTTCCCTCATCGCCTGTGTCACAAGCCAGTGCTTAGTTTCCAGTGTCTATCAGCAACTTATACATAAGGCACTTTCCTATTTAAAACAATCGCAACTAGAAATAATTGGACAAATCATCCAATCACAATCTACGCATAGGCACCTAGCAAGCCAGCCCTAATCTGATTAATGAGCAGAAAACAAGACCACCAGCGAGCGACGGCAATCCGATTTGAAATCAATTCAAAATCCCGCACCGTAAGCGTGGCTAACTGGCGAGGAAATGTCATTATTCCTAAAGTGGTGGTGCTTTGTGGTGACATGGTGACAGTCGTTGCCATACGGTCACCAGCGGTCACAGGCAGCATGGTCTGAGAGTGTATAGAAAATGTTTTTTATTTTTCGAATGGAACAAGTCATCAATCAGACTTCTGCTGCGGCATGAAAGAGCTCTTGAAAACGAAAATGCAAAATAGACAAGTTGTTTGGTTTAGACTTGCAAGTAGGTTCCTAAGCAAGCTCGTTAAATGAGACTTAGCTACGAGTAGTAAGGTGTTGTCAAACACGAATGATTTAATTTAATACCCTGAAATAGCTACCTAGCTAACCCTTCAGCATCAGACCTAAAATTTAAATTATCAGCTGCAAAAATAACGAGTGTCTGACTACTACTAAGCTCTTGTTTTGTTTCATTACTCCATCGGCTTATCTCCCGTGGTCCAGCGACTTGGACCTCATTAATGGTTCAATCTGTCACCGTCCAATGTGCACCGTAATGGGGCACGCTGGACACGGTCAGACCTCTGACAATGCCAGTCAGAGGCCAATGGACAGGGGACTCGTGACGCAACCGAGGTGAAGGGCATGTGTGCCTTATCTGGACTCTGATGGGGGTTAAAAGAAAGGCTCTGTATTGATGAGTGATTGTACCGTTGTGATGATTGTGGAGAGTTAAGATCGAAAATGGGTTTTAAGCCGAATTGAAACATGTGAAACTGGAGAAATAGCGTCATCACTTGAAAGCCCATTCCCTAAAGAACTAGAGAGATTAGTCGTTAGAACTGATAGCAAAAGTCGCAGGAGCAGGATCGAATGGTGGCTACAGTAAAAAAGGTTTACTAAGACATAAACAACTTAAAACATAGCCAACTACGTATTCAGAGGGAATTGAAGTATTTATTAGTTACAGCATAGAGATTTTTACGATCTACGAGTAACGCTGAAATTAAAAGAATAGTAGTACTTTTCCCTAGCATTTTACTATTATGCTCCACCACATTAAGTCTCCGAAACCTCAAGGCCTGTCCCACAAATCGTGCGTCTACTTCGTGATAGCTTTCATCACGATCCAGCCTATCAGCTGCTGATCTCCGCTGAGACAATGGAGAAATATGGGTTGTGAGAGCGGATGACAGATTGTCTACATGTTGGGGACTGGCTGGAGTCAGTTACAAGAGAACATCCTTAGAAAATATTTGGTTGCCCGGCTAACCTAGGGTACAGTCAAGCTCAAGCTGGGTTGGACAGTTTGAATTGAACTATGGTGGGTGAAGTATGGTTACATTCGCGACATGTTCTTGACTTTACAAGTTGATTACCGTTGAGGACGAAACTCATGCGAGTTGTCGGCATAAACTCAAGAGACCAACACATCACAAGCTTAAATCAAGACTATTGGGATTCTAATGCACTCACAGTGCTATATTATTCACTTAAATCAAGAGTTTACTTTAGGCCACCTTACAAGGAGGTTTCTTAGGTCACCTGAACGCTATTCTTTCTTAGATATTGCGGAATTTCTTTCAGGTCAAGTATGATTGATTGATTTGTAATTTTTTTCTACTCATTCACGATGGAGCCGTCTTAACCATGAAGATATGCCACATTTGACCATAAAAAACACTGATCTTATATTTAAAGTACTTCGTTTCGCTCGCGATTCTACGATGGTCTTCTTTGCGGTCTGTACTTACTCGTTTTACAACGTCATATTTCATTATAATCAGCTTTTTCAAATCCATTGTCAAGCCTTATGCGATCCATCCAGACAAGTATTCCCAAGCTCATAAATCTTACTTCGAAGCAGTTCTTATCAAGAAGACATTTACCTATTAACTATACACGGTAATACTGAAGTAACTAGATGGTTTTATAGAAAAGATGGTTTCATTATTATTATAATTACTTACCAAATGCTCTCTTTGTGCGAGCGTCTAGACTTGTAATGACAACTTCCCTTTCTCTGAGCGAAAGCAGGCCATTGTCCATTGAAAAGAAGTTTAAAATAAAATGAACAGTCAAAACATGAAACGAAACTTCAAAGAGCCGATTTTGGTTCAACAATTGAAGATGGAGTCGAGCTAAAACTAAAGTTAAAGGAGACAAGAATGTCGAATCGAAAATCAAAATCGAGTCGAATGCAAGAATGGGCCACTATAAAGATGAATTTACCTACACGCAGGGCACAAAGTAAGTATTGGCTAAGGGCAAAGATAGGCCAAATATAAATCACACGTTGGTACTATTAAGTTAGAAACGAACTCTATACCGAGTGTAGATAAGTAGATCAAAAGGTGCTTCACGTCTACCTGACCTGACCTAATGAAGACTAACCAATCAGAGTGTAGACTAATAAGCAATCATCATCCAATCATGCAGAACTAAACACTGCCTAGTAGTTGATAATTCTATGATCGATCGATGGTTACCTCAGTAATTCCCTCTAACCAAGGATTTATCGGGTAAATCGCCCATGTTATGTTTTACTAGGGTTGCCGAGTACGAAAGAAAGCATGAACTTAATAATTTCCTCGCAGAAAGACAAATTTTTTTGTCAGTCAGCGGCATCATGTCGGAAGGTTGAAGATGCTATACTCATAAATGAATGCATACGAACTTTATTATATGCATATTTACTTTATGCGTACGAATTTTTTGATAAAAAATGTTGGGGACCGTCAGTAGTAGTATACTTGCACCCACTGCTCTACAGAGCTACCGGTGGCGGCGCGGAGCGCCTCGCCGATTCTAACGAAATTTTCAACCTCTTGATGCTTGTGTTGAAGTACGAAGAAGTTGCTTACATCTTGTACTTGGTTAGGGCCATTTAGGGCTATTATAGGATTTCAATGTCAATACGCAGTCAAGGTCTGGATTATGTAAGGTTAGCAACCCTACCAGCACTGTATGATCGATAGGCCGAAATAATTGCAAGGCAGGAAGGTGGACTAACTGTCCATGATTGTAGGATATTGGAGTAATGAGTGCCTTGACGAGTGTATGCACCATGGCGATTGTTTAGACGTCATGTTGGTATGATCGGCATGGGCGATCTGTATTCGCTACCTGTTTCTTATTGAGTTGTTGGTATGAGGGGAATTCAGTCGGTAATACGTCATTTAGTTTCAATCTGCTTTCTCTCCTCTAGACATTTGAGTTTGAAACCTCTCGTCTAGAGATTTGAAACCACTTTTAGACAGAGAAGAACATTTGAATAAGAAGAAGAATCAATTTCTGGACTTCAGACATCAATAGAAAAGCTTATCAGTTAGAACAGAACCCAAAAACGAAAACCTAATTTTCCCAAATTCCTAAGACAGCTACGATTTTAACTAAAAAGAATAAATAAATCATATATTTCTGACACTAATTAAGTACTAAAAGAACAATTTTTACTTCTATCCGATAGCGTAATCACAGCAGTGCAGGTGGTTAGTCTAAAACGTAATTAATTGTACTAAGTTAACAAAATATCATCAAAGAGCTTTTGACCTCCATTTAGCGTTTATACACTATCTTATCCTCAAGTATGAAGCCACACAGTCAGACACGTTTCTCGTATTAGTAAAGAAAGTAACGGTGATTCTTATTAACTTGTTTGCGAACTGGGTGCGCCCAAGTCTATCTATCTATCTTAGTTGGTTTCACTGTCATGTCGTTTAAGCTATCAAGTCGAGGAACTACTTTGTAAACTCTAGTGTCAGAGTTTTGTATCCTACTTGTACCTAGGCCACAAATTAGGTAAACGGCGGCGGTGGTTCAATCTGCCTGCACTGCAGGGCAGAAACAATACAACAACTTTAATAAGTTGTAAACACAACAATCTGAAAAATACAACTTTGTGTACAGACATTAACTGCATATTGCAATATATCTTGACCTACTACTGAAAAAATGTACCAAAGTAACTACTTGGTCCCAAGAAGAGAACAATTTTCTTTAGCATATAGTAAAGTTATGCCTACCCATTGCTTAGTCATTTCCTGAGTGTGAAACAGAACCATTCTTTATACAATAAATTATTTTCAAATATTAACAGTCGGTTAGTCACACTCACACGTTTCGTTTCTTAAAGTAGAGTTATCTATTATGTGTACCTACCTACGTGTGGGTAAGTCTGCTTAGGTACCTACCTATAGGTAAGTATTATAAAATGCCTTCTTACACGAGCATAAATTACAGTTACACAATAAACAAAACAAGAGCGTCTAAATGTGCCTACAGTACAATTTATCTTGCTGTTAATACACAGGCGGTTAAAAAACGCTCCAGCTGGCTTCGGCACGTGCCATCGTCACCTGTTGTTGTGAGACGAATAAATAGCTATAAGCTTTTTAGCTTTAGTCCGGGAAGGAAGAAGGAGCTACTCAAAGCAAGAAAAATGAAGCCACTAAGGCTTGAACTTGGGCTTGAATTATATTCATACGCAGCGTTGCATGCGGACGGCGGCGACGCAACCGACAGGTCACTTTCCAAAAGTTTGCAAGAATTTGGGCGACTGCAGCAAGTGGAAACAAATAATATGTTTCAGCTAGGCTAAAATGGCTGAATGCAGTCAACGGACGCAAATGATTTGTTGGACTATTTTAAGCTGGATGCTGACTGGGATTACCTCGTACAAATGACCTAAGCCGACTCGGGGGCTAAACTCATATAAGTTGTCGCAAACACTCAGGTATCTATGGCTCGCAGTACAATCAATAGTCCATCTAAAACTATAGGTATCCATGAAACAACTACCTATTGTCTCTTATCGCAGGGCTTCGTCTACCCTTTTTTCGACCGTGCTTAGAGCATACAGTTTATTTTTTATGCCCCCAAATGGCAGCCCACACATAGTCATTATTACTGCACTGCACGTAAAATAATGCTATGGCATTATCTGTGCGAAGCCTTTGCGTCTGATGGCGGCTGGCGGCTTTTTAAAAACTTTGGAATAGGTTTGAAAATAGAATTCAATTTTCATTTCCAGCCAGTAAATAAAGGTGTGATATTATAATACCGCCAATGGACTATTTTATTATGTGACTAACTGATCGTTTACGGGTTAGGCAAAGCGTTAACGGCCGTAAAAATCAACTATGTATGTAAAAATGCGATCGCTATCTCCACGTGTGACAAATATTCAAGGGGCAATATAAAAATCGTGTATCACTAAAGTGACAAGTTGTCAGCCTGTCGCCTAAAACGAGCCTAAAACAGTACCAAATTCCATAATTTCTCATTTGTAGACACCAGTGTCGAGTTCATGAATATTCAATGGAATCAGGATTATTAATTGGGCAATAGTAAAAATAAATCCCACCAAAAACATTTACTTGTAAAAAGAACCAAGTCTCGCCTCTCAGTTCATCTACTGCAAAAAGTTGTGAGATCCATGTGATGCCAAGTCGGTTATTGATTTATTCAAGGATTACTTCAGGGAACTTTCATCTTAAGCTATTGCGTAATTAGGTAACAGACATCATCTTACAGTAACTATATCGATATTAAAACTTTTATATTTACAATAACTTGAATGGCCCGGCCATCGCACTAGACCATCGTATCTCACAAGCAAATAGTGTGCGATTGCCAAGTCATTCTAGTTATTGTAAATATAAAAGTTTTTAAATATCGATATAGTTACTGTAAGATGATGTCTGTTACCTAATTACGCAATAGCTTAAGATGAAAGTTCCTGAAGTAATCTTGAATAAATCAATAACCGACTTGGCATCACATGGATCTCACAACTTTTGCAGATGAACTGAGAGGCGAGACTTGTTCTTTACAAGTAAATGTTTTTGTGGATCTCATTCTTTTGGAGATAGTCTTCCTCTTTCTCTTGTCTGGAACTACTTCTTGAACCTCAGCTACAGATTTCCTCAAAGCCCATCCGCAAAGTTAACTTTGTAATCCTTTACATTTGTATGGAAATACAAAGTTAGTTATGCGGTTGCAACCGAATTTGCAGAATGTTATAGTTTTTCCTTTATTCATACACTAAATACAAGGTGTATTCTAAGTTTCAAGCTCCTCAGTCTGCTAGAAGTACCTTAGAATTTTGATGATCGGTTAGTCAGTCAGTCAGTCAGTCAGTCAGTCAGGCAGAAAATTAAGAAACTTTGACTAACTATAACTTCTAAACTACTGGTCCAAATTGCATGAAATTTAAAATATATCGTGTCTATGCAGTGCTTGATAAGATATTTCAAAATGAGGGTTCTAAACTTATCGACAAGGGAGTTATGGGGGGGTCAAAAATGGCCTGAACTGGTTCGAGAAAAGGATGGTACGGCCGTGCCGCTTTCAGCTCGACTTGGTGGGGGCACTGCCGTGCCCCCAGATTGGCGACTTACGTAGGTGGAGCCAGAACTAATGAGTCGCGTGACGAAACGGGTAAGACACGGTATCAAAGACAGATATTAATATGGTTTGAATACCAGAAAGGCAGGCGTTGGACGCCCTCTTGTCAGAAGGATCCATGATTGACTTAAAGGAGGTGGCTGGTACCTATCTGCTTGGTAACTGGATGGCGAAAACGGGAGATTGTGCCTTATGGCGTACCCTTGGGAAGGTGGAGCCTCATTTCATGTGGGACACTGAGTCGTCCAACGACCTGATGAACCCTGGTGTCAATGTTTTTCAACTCCCTACTGATGATGCGAAATGACTGACAAGGTTAGGTAGGTATCTACGTAGATTTCAACCCGACACTTATGTTTTAATGGACGCAGAGGAAGAAGAGGAAGGCCTAAAAAGTTTGGATGGATTGTATTAAAGACGATATGAAAAATAAAGGCATAAGTGAGGATTTGACTGCTGATAGAGATGAATAGAAGAAAAAGACATGTTGCCACGACCCTAAATAAATTGGGATAAGGGCAGGCAGATGATGACTTATGTTTTAATACGTATTTAACTGTTTTAGTGATAAAGGGCGAGGGAGTAGAATGTCTTCAAAAAATATTAAATGCTTGTTTTCAACAAAAAATCCAATCAAATCAAAGAATAACCTACAAAAAGCCGTTGACCGGATGTTAACAAATTCAAAACGCCCCCTAACTTTCTTACAACAATACTACCAAATCAGAACAGAGTCGTAGAGTAGCCGATCCTACGTCATTTGTATGTTATCTACATACAGGGTGTGATGTAAATATGATTAATATCAAAATAATACGAAAGATTACATACTAAAAAATAACAATTCATTAGTTGAAATAAAATAAACAGACGTATAGTGGTGCATCAATTTCTGAAGATCGGTGATATTTAAAATGTTAAGTACAAATGCCATATCCAGACCATACCGTTGTAAACTATACCTATTCTATTAAAATATCTAAAAAGGAAATAAAAAACACAAGTTTCAAAATTTTGTCTCTACAACTCCATGAATTATATAGGGTGTATTTTTATTAGTGGCGGATCCGTTAAGGGTGTGTTCTGTCAATGTATCTGAACAACTTTCCCCAAGGAATATAGGTCGAAATACGAAAAAAATATTTGGTCTTCCCATACTAAGTGTGTTGGCCGGCCGGGTCAATTTGTATGGGAGGGCCAAATTTTTTTTTCATATTTCGACCTATGTTCCTTGGGGAAAGTTGTTCAGTTTCATTGACAGAACACACCCTTAACGGATCCGCCACTAATAAAAATACACCCTATATACGATAAGGCCTGTATTCACTTTGATTAGTTTAAGTGTTTAGAAGGCTCCGCAGTAAAAGAAAAAGAAGCGTGTTCTATTTTTTGCGAGTGTACTGCGAGCAGCCACTCCATACACTTTACCAATCACCTGCACTCGTACTAATCAAAGTGAATACAGGCTTTTGTTGCACAAACCACCGACATACAGAAAAAAAATCCATACAAAAAAACAATACAAGACGCCCTTAGTGCTGAATCAGCATCTAGCAAAGCAACTTTACATGACACCCTGTATGTATATTGTTGTGGTCATTTAAAGAAGCGCAGGCGGCACGTTGGACGATCTTATGCCATCGCTGTCTCCACTAATAAATAAAACATGTACTTAGATAAAAGTAGGCTATATGTGTAAAAATAAAACCCACCAAAAACAATCTGTAAAAAACTAGCCAAGTCTCGATGGAGACTCTCCTGTTTATCTCTAAAAAGCAATGAAATCTAGACAAAGTCATGCCAATGCTACTATGTTGGTACATACATCGAAGTATGCTAAGTAGGTAAACACTAAAATTAAGAATATTGTTAGCCTCCACCTGTGCCTCCACATTTTGATTTATCTACTCAAGCAGACACAGAATATAACTTGGTCAAGAACTATAAACGGTCCAGTGCTTCAGCCTTTTCGTTATGAATAGGCACAGGCCCTACAAAGTCACAAGCTAAGTCTTGAAACGTAGGAGAAATGGCCGAGTAGTATTTCTTAGTAATTTATTGGTGCTTTTTTGTAACTTTTTATAGTTTGCGGTTTGCTGTGGGTATCGTGAGCGAGGCTTTCCATTTATGAACGAACGAGGTTCTTGTGGCCAACGTATAGAACTTCAGCTACACCATACTTTTTCTTCGCTTATGAATTGTCGGGTGAAATTAGTTTAGGATACTAAGGCAAAATTATAATATTTTTTAAGTATAAAAGTATGTAGGATAAAAATCTTCAGTAGCAAAACTTTGTACTCACTATTATTTAAAATTGGATTTATGAAAAATTATACAGTCAAGACAAACAATGGTTTGAACGAACCAAAACAGCAGTTCTAACAAAAACTAAAATATGTGCTGATCTGTGTCCGTTTTAAAGACGAGTGCTTTAAATACTTAAGATTAATTAGAGCACTCTGGCTGACATTTATTTCTTTCACGAATCAATGAGGCTCGAACCAGCTCGGCTAATTAGCCGCCAATACCGACATTCTAAATACCGACCAGATTAGAGTGCTGCTGCGGTTATGCACTTTTCTTCTGTTGTACATTGTAGTGTGGTAGGTAACTCTTAGGCACAACACAACGAAAGAATGGCTTCGCTTTACATCTATACAGGTAGTTTATCTATACAGGTAGTAGTATTCAATTAGGTATGTTCGCAGAGTTGATGACGATGCGCTCTTTCTTTTGTTGTTATAGTCGTGAAACCTAAAATCTATTTAAGGCACGTATTGCATTTCTTGTTTTATATTTATACATACATACATACTTATCACGCCTATATTCATTGCGGGGTAGGCAGAGCGTAGATGGCTTTCTTTATTATAATTTTTTTTAAATTATAGTTTATCTGTTTTACCTATTTACTTTTTACTCAAACCTGTTGACTTGTTGTATTTTATCATTTTGATTTGTAACTACTTAGGTCATTTCTGTTTCAAACATTGTTTTACTAATTTGTTAAGTTCTTGATACATAAGCTTATTTTATCCTACATTCAGGTTGTAACCAGGTGACGAGTTATATTTTCATATATTTATTATTTTTCATCGAATATTCGTATTTGCATCCACACACAATGTATGATAGCGGCAAAACGATAATTCCTATCCTCGACTTTTTCTCACCTTCACTTTCTCCTTTACTTACTTTCATTTCCCCAAAAAGCAAAATATGTATTTCAAATAGCACGAAATCCTTTAATCCGACACCCTTTTCACATTTTCGTCCCATGCGGCAAAAACAAACTCTTTTGAAATTATTACTTTCTTTCATTGTGTGTACTGTATTACTTATATAAATTCATATTTATAATTATTTTTTTTTTTGTAGGTATATTATATATAGTTATAAATAAGTTAGCATAGATAAGTTAGGATATGTATTATAGAAGTATTTTGTAAAATTTTGTTGCACCCGTTTCAATCTCTATATTTTCTGCTGTTTCCTCATTGCCTGGTTGCCTGGAAGAAATAGCTACATTAGCTATAAGGCCGCCAATTGTGTACAATGTGTTTTTATTTCTGGCTGTTTTTGTAATATTCTTTCCTTTTGTGCAATAAAGTATATTTTATCTTTATCTTTATCTATACAGGGTGTTAATTTAAATGCATGCCGTAGTTTCAGGGTAGGCTTAGTATCGATAAAGGATGCCGAAAAAATATTGAAAAAAATCCCAGTCACATTTTTTTTTACTTGGCTAACATTTGATTCAAATGCCTATATCTCATCCGAAATTCGTTCAATCTCAAAATTGTTTAGACGAAAGTACTTGTCTGGACACCCTCTAAACAACAACAGTTTTTCAACAAAAAATTTTTTTTTGACTAAATAAAAAAATATTTTTTTTACTGGGATTTTTTTCAATATTTTTTACGGCATTCTTAATAGATACTTAACCTACCCTGAAGCTATGGCACGCATTTAAATTAACACCCTGTATACAATGTCTTAGGCTTCTAAATGGCTTCTCTTTAAGTACATCTAGTGTCTTAGGCTTCTAAAAGTGTATACTTCAGTCTCTACGTAAGTTTAGTGGCCTTAAACTTGAGTTTATAATAGGTTCAGGTAAAACAGCTCTGTTATTGTACCTTTAAATTTTCAAACGCTGTATATTTGATTCCTTACGTAAAGGACGGATCTATAAGACAATGAAAGGTTCAATGGATTTATATGCCTACTTAAAATTGGTATATCCTACCTATAACATTTATTTTATTGCATTAATTAATCTGTTCCTATGTATAACTGGCGCAGACTGGCATTTGGGGATATTTTCTCTAACTGCGCCAGTTATAAAATAGCCAATAAAATTAAATTATAACGACGTCTCTTATCATAAGGATAAAGCAAAAAGTAAAAAAAAAGTTTTTAAAGTCACTCACCGGTAAACTTTTTTTAGGTAATCCAAAAAGGTGTCGGCGTTCACAACTTCTGTTTTTCTATTCTTTTCACACCTATTGTGGCCAGTCTGATCCGTTTTACAGGGTTCAAGGCACGAATAATCACAGTATTGTTATATTTTAAACACACTATTTGGTTCACTTTCAGCAATAAAAAGTTATTGTACACTAAAGTTTCATGTTTCAAACTCAACGTCCGATAAAATACGAAAACACGCACTTCGAGTCCAAAATCCAGATAAAATGTACACTAGGCAGAATATTGAAAATCCTTTGCACTAAAAGCGTCGAAAAATGGAGGAAAGTCGCTTTCCCGCCAAATGTTTTTATTTTTTTTCGCTGGTTGGCGCGCAGAGGCGAACGATACGCGCGTCCTACCGCTCGGAAAGCCGGTTCGGCGCTGCGCGTTGTTTTATTTTGAGCCGGCCGGCCTATCGCAGCTCGGAGGGCTACAAAAAAAGGTCGCTCGTACTCCAGAACAAAACAAACCCTCTTGACCCTGGAGGAGGGAGTCAGGATTCAAATAAGATTGAGCCTACTAGTTGAGGAGAGCGTGGCGTTGTTTCGCCTTTTGAAAAGTAACGGAGTCAAAAAGTTAAAACTGGCGGGCAATTTTAGACCCCTATTAAAGTTATCTAATCAATATCGGGTGTTCCTGTAACTTTGACGTCCTAATTGCATAGGTGTATGATGTACCTACATTTTATAGGTATCTACCATAGCCACCAGTTGGGGGGTATTGCCATATTCAGCACGCTTGGCATGTGGATTGGCGAGCGCAGTGCAGTGTTGTAGATATTCACAGGCAACGCTGCTGCTCATTCCCTGAATCCCTTAGTCTCCTTTTACGACATCCTTGCGTAGAAATGGGGTGATGCTATTCTAAGCCGGCATCACACGGCAATTATAGGTACCTACTTTACTTACTTTTGAACAGGACCCCGAGTCCGCTAAATGAAAATCGTTTCAGTTGGATCTCGATGGCATCTCAGTTGGATGGTTTCGGTCATTTCGTAGTCTGCTAACAGTTTTTAGTATGGAAAATCACAGTGGCAGTAGAATGACAGTTGAGTGTCGCTGGCATTACAATGGCTAAAAATTAGCAGACTTGGGGCCCTGTTTGGACGGTGTTTGTAGTGTTGCTGCCAAACAAAATCATCAAAAACAAGTTTCAAACATTGTATCTTCTGTTTAGGCATAAGGCAAACTACATATTTATAAGTACCTAGGTACTAACTACATAAGCGTTTATTTTAATTAACACACTACATAATATGTACTCGATGAGAGATTGACTAACTAGAACTCTACTCTAGGCAAAGGCTACATGAGTACTTCAATAAACAAAAGCCACAAATTGTACTTCTAATTTGTTTTACTTACAAATAATTACAATAAATATTAAATACTTACCTAGTATCACAATCTTAATTTTACTTTTCTTCAATCCTTAGCAGTTATTTCACATTAACTTCTTCAGTTTCTAGTTGATGAGTTTTTGTTGTTCAACTTCTTCATTTCCTTATTGATTAATTTCGAGGTTTTTTTTTCTCATTGTGATCTTGAATCTCAATCTCATTCTCAATATCTTCTACACTTAAATCTCTTTCAAAATCATTCTTTTCCATATAGGTACCCTTTTTCAGGAATTAAGGTTGGTGCAGTTGAGCGGTTGAGTTTTTTAGCTTTGGTCGTTAGCAGGTACCAGACCAGATTTCTTTTTTAGTCCCTCGTACTTATTTCATTTTCTTTATTTTCTAATTCATCAATTTTAAGATCTTTATTTTCCTTTTCATTATTCTCATTATCACCCTTAATCTCAGGCTCAATCCTTTCAATACCTTCTACGCTCAGATCTCCTTCGAAATCATTCTTTTCCAAATACCCTTTTTCAGGAAGGGCTGATGTAAAGCCATGTAGATATTCTTAGCTTTTGTGGTTAGTAGTACTCTTCTTTAGTCCGAAGCAGCTATTTCACTAACAACTTCTTTATTTTCTGTTTGACCAATTTCGATTTCTTTATTTTTCTCTTTATTTTTCTCACTGCTTTCTTTTATCTCACTTTCAATCTTTTCAATATCTTCTACACTTAAATCTCCTTCGAAATCGTTCTTTTCCAAGTACCCTCTTTTCAGGAAAGTTTGGTGCAAAACCGTGTAGAGTTTCTTGGCTTTGGTCGCGCCGAAGCCAGGGCACTCGGCTAAGCGTCTCTCGGAGGCCTGGATGATGTTCGCGAGGGTCCCGAAGGTCGTGATGAGAGTCATGGCGTCGGTTTTGTTGACAGACCGCACGGATGTCAAGGCGTTTATTATCTAGGGGGTAAGAATAATTCCAATATTATTTTTTCGCGTGGTTTTTATCTATAAGTTTTATAATGTGAATAGACACTACTTAGGAGCAATCCCTAAAGCCAACTTTTCATACAAACGTATTTGCAGTGATTTCTTTCAGAATTGCATGTAGAGCAATTTTTTTCATCCCCTCTATTCAAAAAACTACGCTTTGGGCGCACTAAAGTGGGATCAAAATAGGTCATTTTAGCCGTAGGTATATATTTGCAGCCAATCAATCAAAAATTTACTACAGATGGTTTTTTCTCTGCAACACTACCTTTTAGCCTCTCCTCTGTGGCGCAATTTTTTATAGGTAGGCCTTGTTTGTGGCAAAGTCCTATATAGGACTATTATCTGCTATTTTATGAGTATTTTACTCCTAGTATGTATAGTAGCGACATCTATCCTTCTACAAAGGAACTATCTATGACTAAGCTTTTGGTGCGCAAATTGATTCTGCACCATGGATCTCTTGACTACTAACTAGTACTGAATTATACTAACAGATGGCGTTGACAAGTGTTAGTAGTGGTTGATAAAAATTGCAGGTTGAAAATATTCAGCAGGCATAATTTATTTGCTGGGTTTCTAAGAGGCAAACTCCACAGAATAGACGCGAGACGTGACGCGCAACATGACATTTGTCAGACTAGTGATCGTCAGCCGTTATCGTTACGTCTTACATGTGTAGCTTTGTTTCTTCTGTTTCATACATTTTATATGGAAACGGTTTCGCGCCGCGATGTCGCACGTTTCACGTTTGCGACGTTCAATTGTTTGACAAATGCCATCTTAGGTCTTACGTCTCACGTCTACTCTGTATAGCTTGCGCCTAAAACAGTAAGTATAATGCGTACCTTTTGATGTGGATCATTCTCAATCCTCTCCATAATCTTGTCAGGCGGTTTATTCTCATAGATCTTGTAGTTCTCTATGACCTTGGCTGCCTCCTCGGGGCTCCAGGCCAGCATCAGGGTCATGTCGGTCAGCAGACATATCCTGGTGAGGCTTTTCAGGGGCTGGTGAGGGTCTTTCAGGTCCACCTGTAAACAAGTTACCATGAGCAAGTGCCCTTTTTTTTGGATAGTTTTCCAAAGAGAAAAACAGCGTTCTTATCTTATACCATTTTATAGAGAATGCAATGTTTTTTGTTTCTAAACTTGTTCATCGCATGTAACTCCATTTAACTTTTGTATGGGAATCATGGAATGGTCCCACCTTCAACCATGTATAAGGTACTTGTGATTGTGAGTGCAAAGGGAATCAGAATTTTTGAATTCTATAATTTCTTGTCCAGTATATAGCAATAAGAACCAATTCAAATTAACCAAACTGACTTCTTAATTTGCAGTATTCATTATACTTTATTATTATTATAAATTGTAAGTATAAGTCGCACAGATAGAGAATGGATCCCAAATTGGCAACATTGTTGTTTGCTCCTCTATCATCTTACATAACATATGAGCAGGATGCCAAGAATAATGTTGCTAATTTGGTTCCATTCATTATCTACGCAAATTATATCAGTAGACAGATTACCTGAACCAACAGCACCCTCAAATCATACTTCTTGCCGAGCTCCTTTAGCCTATTATTGATATAGTCCGGGTTCATATTATGGTACCTCACTGATAGAAACAGTATGCCTATTGTTTTGCCAATCTCATAGTCTGGCACAATATCGTCATACTCCCAGGCAACGCTAGTGATGAACTTAAGCAGTGGATTGCCTCTCTGTGAAATAATTATTTTATTCATAAAACAAAGAATAATGTTTGCAAATAGAATCATTACTCTGTAGGTTCCCAACAAAAATTACAGATTAAAAAGTGTAAAAAATACTAAGTCAGATAAAAACTTAGATCAAAACATTCGGGGCCTTACCACAAAAAGATATACCAGCGTTCAACGCGTGTCTAGCATTTTTTTGTATGAAATTTTAAGTTAAACACACATTTGACTCGCATCCTAACTTTTTGTGGTAAGGCCCTTAGTTTCTTTAAATAGCATAAAAGGGCCCATCTGAAGCCACAATGGGGTAGGTATAAGTCAGTTTGATAAAGGGATTACAAATAGTCACAGTTCGTTAAGTGTGATGGAAAATCATGAACGTCTGGTGTTGGTAATAGCCTCAGTTTGAGTGAGGAAGCACCATTTCCAAATCCCTTTATGAACTGCCTCCTAGGTACATATTTATTTACAAAGCATTTTTACCTGTTTTTGGTTAACAAGCACACAATGAGTTTTTGATGATGCTGGCTTGGCTGGAAGTTCACTTGATGGTCCTTAGGTAAATGAAAAAGATAAGTTAGTATCTAAAATAATTGGAGGTAAAAATATAGATAATGATTTTTGGACCACTTGCAAAATTGTATACCTAAGATGAGAAGTGTTTTAAAAATTTGGTATTCATATAGATTATGGACCGTCAAGTATTGGGATTATGTGGGTTAGGGGGGAGGAAGGTTTTTAATTATTATTTAACATTAGTTTAGACCCCCCTAACCTAAACCAACAAAAATCCCCAACATTGCATTATCTATATTTTAGCCAATGATACGCTACACTTAGAAGGGCTGACACTTTATCGAAGACACACCTGTTAGTTTACAAACGAAAAACTAACGAAAAGCTTAGTAATTGAAAAGCTATAATGCGTACCTGGTTTAGCAACGTCTCCCTCTGTTTTTGGCTTCTTCGGTGAAGTAGGTTCACTTATTTCTGCCAGTAAATCATCTAATCCGTCGTCCATATCCATTTCTTAGGATTTAAATAAATAAGAACTAAAAATTGGAAAAACAGGATTCGTTGTTTACGTTTTTGGTTTACGTTTGCTCACAAATTACTTATATATATGTCCAAATTACTTATATATATGTCCCTAACGGGACAGATAGGAGACGCTCAATATAAAGGTGCCAGCATATAGAATCCCAGGTTTTTTTTTAATTAAAAACTACCAGTGAAGATAATATATCAGAATCTTACTGATTACTACGTTCGTTTAGAAAAAAAACCGTTCAGAAATATGATAGGTTATGTACCCCTTGGTTATACCTCTTTTTGTAGTACGGTCACTCGATATAAGGCCATATTGGACAGCTGTTAAATATGGCCTATTCGAATGACAGTACTATAGTACCTTACTGTACCGCAATACATTTTTTCTTAGTTTCGATTAAATAAAAAAGAAAATAAACATTCCCATTTTTATCATAATTTTATTCATTCTTCAAAACATCTTCAAAACAAATGTATAAAATTTTCGAATTAACAAACAATATTTACAAAATAAGCATGAATTGGTGGTAAAGGAAGTATCTAACACTAAGCTCACGTTATCATCATGAACATATTTATGAGTACCTAAAGGCAACTGAACCCCAGAGGTTTATTATAGCGTGCAATACAAATCTTAAGTAACTGGAGAATACACTGTTCTTACATAATTCACTGGTTTGTAGTGTTCCCGTGCGTGCATGCAAACAGGTCTATCTTAGGTGCCCGATTTGCTGGTCGTGGCTCGCGGGCAGCGATGTGGTGCTGCTGTCCCCAACTTTAACTCCCACAACACCTTTTCAGTGGATAAAGTGGCTAACATATTGTAACAAACACTGCCTGTACAACAAAGTATTGCTGTGCTCTTTGCTTTATCCGTGGCAATTCTGTCCGTTGAAATCACGAAAAACTCACTTGCTACAACTTCCGAATAACTTGTTTGCTTAGAACTGAAGTTAAATTTAATAAAACTTGAGATTAATAATAAAAAGGATAAAACTAAGGAATAAAACAATAAATTAAATAACTGACGCTTTGACTTGACGTTGACAAAGACAACTGGCGTGATAGTCCACAAACTAGAAAAATAAGTTTGTACATAAATAGGTTTGTTTGATTTGTTTTATATTTTGATCAAAAACTTCTTGAAAAGTAGTAAAGTTTTCTTTTTTGAAAGATAAGAAATGGCCGTCGTAAAAATCATCTGTTTGATAGCTGTTATCTGTGGTTTAATCTATGGGTTTAATAAGGAATATGTCATCATATTGGCGTTTCCATAGTGTGCGTTTGCTTGCCGGCCGGCGCGGCGGTTACGTTCCGGTTCCGTCAAAATTGTCAGACGACACGATAATACACAGCACGGTAATAGCCGACACCAGATTAAACAAAAACGAGGTCGCCCCGTTATCGTAGCAGTGCATCGAAATGTTTGCGCTAAATCGTTGTTATATTTACTACTTTACTTTATATCCCTATCATATCATCCTGAACTAAATATTCTAACTGAAGTACGTCACTAGTGATATAGAGTTGGTATCATCTGGGAGCACGGCAGTGCCCCCGCCAAAGTCGAGCGCAAAGCAAACACTGTCGTACCATCCTGTATTGCAACCATTTCGAAGCATTTTTATTTTGACGGAATGTGTCATTTTGGTGTATACGGTTAGAAATTCGACTATAACATCGTGTCGTACGATACAGTGTCGGGTGAAATCATGGAAGTGTCTATATAGCGGGGCGCCCCGCTGGATAGTCATTTAGGCTATTCACCGGGGCGCCCTGCTGAATAGCGCTTTGTCTATGTATAGGCTATTGAGCGGGGCGCCCTGCTAAATAGCGCTTTGTCTGTGGTTTGATTATAGACCGGGGCGCCGCTCCGCCGTTATTTCGACTCGTATGTAGGTATCATGGTAGGTATAAGTACGGAGCAGTGATGAGGTTGGGTGATGATGTGATGAAGATGGGTGAGCATGTGATGATTAAGTGATGGGGATGGGTGAGAAAGGATTAGTGTGGACTACTGGCGTCTGTTTTTTCTAGTTAGACAATACCTACTGTCGAAACTAGGTATTGGCGAGGTCAAACAAACATAGATTTACTAAATCCAATCAATGTGGGTTCACTTGCCCTGTACTTATACCTACTTTCTTCTTCTTCTTTTCGTGTGGGACGCCGAGTCGTTCAACGACCCGATGAACCCTGGTGTCAGAGTTTTTCAACCGCCTACTGCAAATAGCAGGCCTCTGACATGGTTGTGTAACGACCGCCATCATAGCATCACAGATTCACAGCAACTGGGACCAACGGCTTAACGTGCCCATCCGAAGCACGGAACCATCTTACTTGCGGACAATCAGGTGGTTCAGCCTGCAATGTCTTACCAGACTGGGAACAAATTCACAAAGTGGTAAATATCAACTTTGTGAGTGAACCCACCGGGAATTGAACCCGAAACCTTTGCGTGGCAGGCAGGCATACTAACCACTGCGCCACATCGGCTGTCATGATACTTAAATACGAGTCGAAATAACGGCGAAGCGGCGCCCCGGTCAATAGCCAAACTACAGACAAAGCGCTGTTTAGCAGGGCGCCTCGGTGGATAGCCTATCCATAGACAAAGCGCTATTCAGCAGGGCGCCCCGGTGAATAGCCTAAATGACTATCCAGCGGGGCGCCCCGCTATATAGACACTTCCTGAAATCATAGTGAAATCATATAGTGTAGGGGTTGGACTGGAACTAATCTGTTCTGTCAATGTAGAATGCGGAAAAATAATGTTATTTCCTTTTCTCTCAAATGGTTTTCTGTAAGGAGATTGAGATAAAATATTGTCTGTCAGATCCCTTTAATTTTCGAACGCGACCTTTTCGCCATTTTATAGTGCCAACAATCTATGGTACTTCAAGTGTCAAAGTCTTGTAAACAAAGTGCGATTTATTCGTATTTTTCATGAAATATTATTTTTGCGGTGCATTTTTAGGTGATTTTTAGTGATAAAAGACTAAATTAAGGAAATGACATCATGCCTGACTATTCCATAATACAGTGCAACGGGCGTCGGAATAAAAATCGCCCTGAAATTAGTTTGCACACGTAAGTACACAAATCTGCTATTTTACTCGAACTGTATAAGATTATATGTAATTAAAAGCCACGAGCATTTATTTTTCGCTATAAAGCAGCAAACTATAAAAAAAAAAATCCCCAATATATCATTAATTACTCTATTTCTGCTTTTACTGATTTCATACAAACTGATCGTCGGCTAGGGTTGGGGTAGTACATAAAGTCACGGTATCGATATATTTTGCCAGAATTAAATAAGAATGGAAGGTAATAATGAATTTGGAGAGTTCAATTCAGAAAGTTATAATGTGCCAAAGTACCTTACAACAAAAACTTAGTTCTTTAAAGGATTTTATATACAACCTGTTACATAACTAACCAAAAAAAAGAATATTTTTCATTATCATCAGTCGATAAAATAATCACATCACTAGTCTAGGTCAGGTGCTACACTACCTGGCGAACAAAGTCCGCTTCGGCATACATTGCTGGTTGACTTAGTTTCTTTTATTGATGACATTCATGTAATAGCCAGCAATGTAAACCGAACTGCGCTTCGCCGCGTCGGTAACTTCATTTGAACTTTGAGCTGTCAAAATTAGTGCTGCGATGCCACGATTAAAAATAAGTGTAATTAAATAAAAAAATATTTTTTTCGTAGTTTTCAAAAACGATACTACGGCTTTAATTTTTATGTTAATTAACTCTTTGCAACGGACCTTTCCACACCCTTTGAGCTTTATTGGTTGTTTTGTAACACGTTGTATACTTTTTTTTTTTTTTTTTTTTTTTTTTCCCATCTTCCCCGACGGCGTCCCACTTGCAATACAGGAGAAAGCACTCATGTTGAAATCTTCTAAGGAGCGCCTTAAAAATCTTTCCGCACACGTGGCACTGATTTTGTTACGTGTTTGCTTTGCCACACCTAAAGTGACGTATTTGATGAGGACGTCTCCAACATGGTTATATCCAGCAGAAGTTTCACTGTTTGACGATGCACTCAGGGATACACAGTAATGACCGTTTTGAACGTAGCGCTTGGGGATGTGCAGTGGAGTCAGGCTGCTTTGCCAGTTCGGCATGGGGGTTTGGGAGTCAGGAGTATGCGTGATGTGGGGGTCCCGGCATTCTTAGCGTCTGCGCATGGAGTCAGTAACCTTGTCGCTGCTATATTACCCGTTTATGGCGGCAGGGTTGATGTTCCATTCGCGGCTAATGCCTTGAGCGCTTGGTCCACCCGCAATACCGGAGCTTCTTTGCCTCAGGAGGTTAGCTCGCAGCGTGCGTGGGATGATGTGGGTGCAAAAAATATGCTGGATCAGTTGGTTGAGGGTGCGTCTGGCGTCGACGTGGCAAGACTGCGTGCAGTGTCTCAGCCAGAAGCGGGTGCGTGGCTTCACGCTTTACCATCTCCCCACATGGGGACACTCCTCGACAACGATTCTTTGCGTGTGGCCGTTGCCCTTCGCTTGGGTTGCAACGTGTGTGAACCGCATGTTTGCGTTTGCGGCTCTATGGTGGAGGCCAACGGTTACCACGCTCTCAGTTGTGGTCGATGTTCGGGGAGGTTCCCTCGTCATCACGCCCTCAACGACATTCTGCGTAGAGCACTTGTTTCCGCCCAGGTTCCATGTGTTCTCGAACCGCCCGGACTTAGTCGATCTGACGGTAAAAGACCGGACGGACTTACTCTGGTGCCATGGAAGTGTGGCAGGTGTCTTGTGTGGGACGCAACATGCGTTAGCACATATGCCGCTTGCCACATTGGTGGTACCATGAGAGCGCATGGGGCCGCCGCTGAGACTGCGGCTGTTAAAAAACGTCGCAAATACGAAGCGCTCCTACAAAACTATGATTTCGTTCCGTTTGCTGTGGAAACAGCCGGATGCTGGTGCAGGGAGGCAAAATGTTTTGTGGAAGAGCTAGGCAGCAGGATAAAAGAAAGAGGTGGTGACCCCCGCGCTGGTTCTTACCTGGTGCAGAGGTTGGCCATAGCGATTCAACGCGGTAACGCTGCGAGCGTTATGGGAACCTTTGCACCCGGTTCGATAAAAGGCGGGCTGTTTGACTAGTGTTTAAGATGTAGTGTTAGTTTAGTTTAGTTTTTAAGATATTGACATGTTTTACTGATATATACTTGTTTAATAATTTAAAAATATTTTTTACAGAAGCAAAAAATGAAGTTAGAAGAAGGAAATGGCTTGATATTATTGGCACTGAAAATATAAATCCACGTCATGGAAAAATATTTACATGCTCCCTGTATTTTGGTGTCGAATGTTATAACAGAACTCTACGTGAAGAAGCCTTGCCAACCCCTTTTTGGTACAAGCTAAGGAAAATGATAGGTCTGTTTTGACTGAGCAGCAACAGGAGCAAAGTGGAAGGAAAAGGAAATTTTTTGGAATAGCACAAGAAATTCAACCTGTGTTAACAAAACAAATACCTAAATTATGTTTAAATTATTATTTTTGGTTTTTGATTTATTATTATTATCATACATGTTTACCCCGACAACTTGTTTTTCTTTTTAACCATTTATTTACTACACACAAAAAGCAGTTAAGTACATATTATGAAAATAAGCATAATACAGTAGTAAGGTAGGTACACAAAAAATATCACAACAGCGTAGGCATAATGCCCGTCGTAACCATCATCATCTTCCTACCCAATTACTTGGGGTCGGCGCAACATGTTTTGTATGAACACAAAATCATGTTGCAAAAGGATTTGGCTATGTTTTATGACCGGCCGCCTACCTGACGACAACCCTCTTTGGGAATGACGTCAAATCGTGACCCAAATTGCATAATTGGATCGTTCGTAGGCAGTTACCGACTATCGATATCGATTTTTGGGTCCAAAATGATTACAACCCTACAAAATTCCGCCATTTTATGAGTCCAACATTGTTTGACATTCACGCACATTCAGAGGGTATAGTGCGTTTCATCTTTTAGTTCCTCTGGCGTCATGTTGGCAGCATTGGAAATTTGTATGTAATATTATTGCCGCCTTAAAATTTACATACAAATTTCCAATGCTGCCAACATGACGCCAGAGGAACTAAAAGATGAAACGCACTTTACAGCCGTACAGCCAGTCCAGATATTACTTTTTTTTTTTTTTTTTGTGTGTTATGGCACTAGTCTTGACTTTGTGCCAGCTTCGAGTTTTTTTTATATTAGTAAAAGGTAGGGAAACTATACGCGAAAATGAAAGGAAAATAAAGAAAAGTTGGGAAAGTAAGGTCAATTAATTAATCTAATCTAAGGAATCTACATAAACTTAAATATACTAAAGCTTTATGTTATTAAATACGATAAAAGATGACAAAATATTACAAAATTGTAAAGGATGCATCAATAAACAAATAATACGTGTTGGGAAAGGAACACGAAGGGACTGCAGTGACTGCATGAAGATGGAACGATCATGAAGGGAACAGGAAAAGAAAATATGGTCCAAATCTCCAACATCATCTCCACACTCGCACATATTATTATTCACAATATTGAATCTTGCCAAGTGTGCCGGAGTACAAACATGCCCCAGGCGCATTCTAATAATAATTGACGTAACAGTTTTAGATAACTTTACTTTGAAGAACCATGGTTTAACAGGAATAGCAGGCTGCATACTAAAGTAATATTTCCCCTTCAACTGACCACTCTCTGACCAAAGTCTATTCCAGGAGTCCCGAAGATAGATCCCGGGCAGAGTGACCAAATCATGGCAATAATTTATATACGGATACAAGTCACCATCCTGCACTGCTTCTTTAGCCAACTTGTCAGCCTTTTCATTTCCCGCTATGCCGCAATGGCTAGGAACCCAGCAAAAAACAACTGATAATCCTTTAGACATGCATAAACCCAGTTTTTTACGAATATCAAATACGATGGGATAGTACGGTTTCATTTTAAATGGAAACTTTTCTAATGCCTGAAGTGCACTTTTAGAATCTGAAAATACTACAGTTTTCTTTAAATTCGACAACAATACTAACTCTACTGCTCTTAGAAGAGCATAACATTCTCCAGTAAACACTGATGATTCTGGGGGTAGTTTTACCTTAACTGTTAATTTTAGCTGAGCTAGATAAACGCCCACACCAACATCATCGTTATTTGAAATCTTAGATGCATCTGTAAATATATGATAGTGATCCTCCCAGTTTTCGTCATCAATATTACACATAAAAGTTATATTAGCATTACTATCATTTCTCTCTACACCCAAATCATATCGAATGTTTGGGCGTATAAGTAAAGTTTCGAAATCAGATTCAAATAAACTCAAGGAATGGGACCGGTAAATTTGACTATTGATAGATAAAATTTTGCGATAACTTTGGACTAGGCAAGGAACTGATTTGTGCTGCCAATAACGAGCTGTTAAGATATATTCATTTAAGGATTGTAGTTTTGAATGTAAAGGATGATTTGAGAACTGGAAGGATTTGAATAAAAACCTATCGCTAAGATACTGACGTCTTAATTTTAATGGGGATTCACAACATTCTACCTGTAATGCATTTATTGGACTAGACTTCATTGCTCCTGTGATGATTCTGAGGGCTTTAGATTGAATTGAATCTAGTTTCTTTAGGCCGAGTACACTACCATTACCCAAGAGAAAAGTGCCATAATCAAGAACAGACCGTATAAGTGCATTATATAAAAGTTTCATAGAGAAAGGGTGCGCTCCCCACCAAACTCCCGAAAGACAACGCAAAATATTAATTAAACGTTCACATTTCAAAGCAACATACTCAAAGTGAGGGAATCCAGTAAGTTTGCTGTCCAATATTACGCCCAAAAATCTTGCACTTCCCGCAACCAGCAAAGGATGACAATCATAAGTAACTAAAACCGGTGGGATAGATCGCATTCTAGAAAATACCACAACTTTACTCTTTGTAACGGACAAATCCAGTCCATTACAATCAAGCCAACATTTAAGCAAGTCAAGAGAAGAACTTAATGAAGTGGATGCTTCTTCCAAAGAACTATTTACAGTGTATAAAAGGAGGTCATCCGCATACTGTAAGATATTACAAGAGTTGCTTAAAGTTGACTCCAGGTCATAGGTGTAGATATTATATAAAATTGGGCTTAAAACTGAACCCTGTGGTAAACCTTTAAAAACGTTACGAGATATTTTAGAATTGTCATCTATAACAACTGATATTAATCTTTGGGATAGTAAATTGATTATAAAATTCACTAGTATTGCAGGCACATTAAGAGCTATAAGTTTTCTTTGAAGAATGGATATGATAACATTGTCATATGCTGAACTAATATCTAAAAAAGCTGCAATAACTGACTTGTTACACGAAAAAGCTAAGTGAATGTCTGTAGTCAAAATACTCAAATTGTCTAATGTAGATCTTGCTTTTCTAAAACCATATTGACTTTCAGCTAATAATTTGTTATGTTCTATAAACCATTCCAAACGATTCTTCACTAAATGTTCAGCTACCTTAGCAATCACAGACGACAGTGCTATGGGCCTGAAATATTTTGCTTCATTTGCAGGTTTGTTGGGTTTTTTAATGGGAATTACTTCTTGGGATTTCCAGGATGGAGGAATATTACCAGATATTAAAATAGAGTTAATGATATTTAGATAATAATTTAAAGAAGTGTCGCTAAGGTGCATAAGAAAGGAATATGGGATTCCATCTTCTCCAGGGGACGAATCTCTCACCGTTGACAAAACCCCCTTCAATTCATACATAGTAAACAATGAATCCGCGGAATATGAACTACTTGGTGCAGGAAAAAGTGGAGAAGGGATTAAACTTTCAGGAACAGTGGGAGGTGCTAAGTTATCCAAGAAATCCTCAATTACTGATGAAGGCAATGATAGTGGAGAAAAGTACTCATTAAAAGCCGATCTGTATCGTCTAATATTACGCCAAACTTCTGACGGACATGTCGAAGGGGAAAGAGAAGCGCAGAAGGCTCTCCAGCCCTCTTGTTTTTTATTTTTAAGGAACTCTTGAGTTTCGCGGATAGTATTATTTAGTATATCCAAATTTTCATCAGACATATTCTCAGCGTAAGCTTTTTCAGCATCCTTTCTACATTTTACAGCCTCAGAACACTGTCTGTCCCACCAAGGTGGAAGTGGAATCTTATTAGATGAAGGGCGTTTAATAGGGAATAACTGATCAGCTGCCTCTATCATACACTGAGCCACAGCTTCAGAAGAAATAGCCTCACTACCTTCAATAACCCGAGGTAATTTTGATATTTTAGCTTCCACAAGGTTTTTAAATTGTATCCAATCCACGTTGTTTAGTTTATATTTTAGGCGAGGGCTACGTTTTCGAGTGGTTGGGCATTGAATAGGACATGATATTATAAGTGGGAAATGATCACTTCCCAAGGTAGAAGGCAAAGGGTTCCAAGTAAAATTAGAGGCTAAATTAGGGGAACAAATCGATAAATCTACTGCGCTAATATTTACATTAGGATTCGTACGCCTCGTTGGTGCACCAGTATTAAGTATGCATAAATTTCTACCATCTAAAATTTCCAACAATCGCTCACCTTCAACATTCGTAACACCACTACCCCAAGACTGGTGATGGCAGTTAAAATCACCCAGGACTAAACATGGACTCGAAACATCAGCTAATATACCATGTAATTCATTAAGTATATCTATTGAAGATCGGGATAAATAAATTGAGACGAAAGAAATATTTTGGAATTTTAAACCTATCACATTAATTATATCACTAAAATCGTGAGGTCGAAAATGTATTTGTGTAAAAGATAAAGTGTTTTTTATGAGTATAGCGGCGCCGCCATACCCGTCAGGTCTATCATCGCGGAGACAGGTGTAACCCGAAATGTTAAAAACATATTCAGGTTTTAATCAAGTTTCCACTAACGCTAATATTATAGGATTAAATTTATTGATTAAGTAGATAAGGTCACTTTTTTTAGGTATTACGCTCCTGCAATTCCACTGGATTATTTTGGAATCCATTAGGAATGTCTTTTAGAATACGCATGAGTTCAGTAACTGGGGCAACGTGGGACGGTTTAAAAAGATTAGATTGAATCAATGTACTGATAAGAGCAAGGATGGTGTTTATGATTGCGTCATATTTAGGGTCATTCTCTTTAGGAGCTAAAGCACAACCGTTTTGAGGTTCTGGTATTTTGAACTCATTTAGCAGCGCATTATGTGCTGCTCTGTCATACCCACTTTCTGTATTAGGAGGAGAACGTGGCTTTTTGAAAATAGTTTTTAGGGTTTCGTAGTCTACTAGAAACCCTTATAGTTTCGTCATGTCTGTCTGTCTGTCTGTCTGTCTGTCTGTCTGTCTGTCTGTCTGTCTGTCTGTATGCCGCGCCCTCATATCTTCGTCAGTTTTAGAGCTATCGACATGAAATTTGGTGAGAAGATAGATCGTGTTGACCCAAATATAGAAATGTGAAGATAAAATTATTTTAAATGTTTTTTGGACCCCCTCCCATACAAGTGAAAGGGGGGCAAAAAAAATTTTTTTCTTCTGTAATATTGAGTAGGGTATCGATGAATAGGTCTTTTAAAACTAAGGTGAGGTTTCTTTGAAACAAAGTCACTAAAATGTTTCTGTCACGAGATATTTGCTTTTAAAAAGGGCGTTTTTGGCCCATAATTTGTTCCAGCTGTACTTCTAAAGTATAATCGCTAAAATTTTGAAATAAATATGGAATATAGAGTCTGGCCAGCGAGTCTTTGGACGTCAAATAATTCAAATATTTCAAATGGCAACATGTAAACACTGAAAAACTACAATAAAACAATTTTGATACTATTTTTTTGTTTTCTGCTCTTTAGTTTGTGTTTACCTTGCCTACCGGTATGTATGTATGATGTATCTACCGGGAGTAACAGAAAGGGTATAGTAGAGGTCAAGGTACTCATGAAACTGAACAACTTTCCCCATGGAACATGAGACGAAATATGAAAAAAAATTTGGACCTCTTAGAGTAAATCAATCAGCTGATCTGCGATTTTGTATGGGAGGTCCTAATATTTTTTTCATATATCGACCCATGTTTAATGGGAAAAGTTGTTCAGTTTCATGAGTACCTTGACCTCCTTTCGGCTTGTTATACCCTTTCTGTTACTCCCGGTAGATACATCATACATACATACCGGTAGGCAAACTAAAGAGCAGAAAACAAAAAATAGTAAGTATCAAAATTGTTTTATTGTAGTTTTTCAGTGTTAACATGTAAAAGATTTTTAAAATTGGCGCCATTTCCGTGTCCAAAGACTCGCTGGCCAGACTCTAGCTTACAATCTGAAGTTACAATGAAAACTATAACAGATATTGTACCCTTAAAGGTTTCAGAAAAAATTGAGTTTTTCTATTTGCGGTTGGTCATCATACTGCTGCTAACAAACCAGCAACAAAATTAAGTTTGTAATGCTGATAAACCTGATATTTAAACGTTGACTGTCTTTGACTACCTTCCGGGCAGTAGTATCCTACTACCTGTATTCCTGTCCCAATCTCACCACATTCCTCCCCACTCCTATTCCTACTTTCCTATCTCTCCTAGATCCAACAAAAGCAGCTCCCTCCTGCTTAACAAACAAAGTCTGTTTCGGCGAGAATGGCAACCCAATGCAGATAGTGCGAACGGGCTTGGCGGACTCGGCGATTCAGCAAGGCAATGTGGATGGCCTAGGGCGACGGTAGAGGGCGCGTGTAGTTACTGTCGGCCAGACACAGCATCCGACCTTTCCTTCAGTTGTAACGGTTCTCCGTTCCACTGAACTGGGGAGGGGAAGGAAAAAAGCAGCTCCCTCCTGCTTAACAAACAAAGTCTGTTTCGGCGAGAATGGCAACCCAATGCAGATAGTGCGAATGGGCTTGGCGGACTCGGCGATTCAGCGAGGCAAGGTGGATGGCCTAGGGCGACGGTAGAGGGCGCGGGTAGTTACTGTCGGCCAGACACTGCATCCGACCTCTCCTTCAGTCGTAGCGGTTCTCCGTTCCACTGAACCGGGGAGGGGAAGGACTAAGTGTGTGCGCTTGCGTTTGCGCGAACGTCTGCGCACCCTAATATATCCTGCGCAACTGACCGCTTCCGAATAATGGACTCCGATGACGCTAAGTCCTGCGGCGATGGGTTGAAGTAGAGAGGTCTAGCATGGTGCAAGCTGGGCTTTGTCTGATTCCTGCACGCAGGCGGTCCCAGGGTGTGAGTACACGCCGTGGTCGCTTTTGCATTGAAAAATCGGGACGACAATGCGAATTCGGCAGCACCTGGGATGACAAGAGCAGCCCTATTTAGGGAAGCACTGCTCTCCTCGCTCAGTCGAGGGGGGGGCTAGAAAAGGTGCCCTAAACAAATGCTCGTCCCTTCCTGGAAGGTGGTAGTAACCACGGCTGCCATCGCATCACTTAACACGTGGTCGACGCAACAAAATAAAATAAATAACACACCATCTATAATGACATTTGGCGCATGGAACGTGAGAACGCTCATTGATAGAGATGGCAACGCCTGTCCTGAACGTAAAACCGCTATAGTAGCTCGGGAACTTCATCGCTATAACGTGGATGTGGCTGCACTCAGCGAAACACATCTTGCCGATGAAGGAGAACTAGTGGAAGATGGAGGGGGATACACTTTCTTCTGGAAAGGTACATCCGTATCTGAACCTCGACGTTCAGGGGTAGGATTTGCCATCAAAAATCATTTAGTAAAGCGACTTGAAGAATGTCCTGTTCACATCTCGGACCGCGTTACCACACTGCGCCTTCACTTGGACAAAGACAACTACCTTAATGTTATCAGTGTCTATGCTCCAACGCTAGACAAGTCTGATGACATTAGGACAAATTCTATGAGGAACTATCTCAATGCCTTGACAGCATAAACGCCAGAGAGCAGATACTATTGCTGGGCGATTTCAATGCTAGAGTTGGTCGGGACTATGAGGCTTGGCCTGGAGTTCTGGGGCGACACGGAGTCGGCAACATGAACAGCAACGGTCAGTTGCTACTCAGTCTCTGTACTCAATACGATCTAGCGATATCGAACACTATGTTCAGACTTGCCGCTAAGCACAAGACGACGTGGATGCACCCGCGATCCAAACACTGGCATTTGATCGATTATGCTATTATGCGGCAAAGAGACATCAGTCAAGTCCAAGTCACCCGCGTCATGCGCGGTGCTCACTGCTGGACTGACCACCGACTTATTGTCACAAAACTGCGACTCCGCCTTCGTCGACCTCGTAGATCCATGATAAAAAAGCCTGCGTCTTTGAACGTGGATAGGCTGCAAGATCGCGAGATGAGAGAAAAGTATGCTGAAACCTTAACCGAAAATCTGTTGCCAACAAATGAGACAGTTGATGTCAATGCTGCTTGGCGAAATTTGTCATGTCATCTTATAGAAGCCGCTACCGCTACTTTAGGTACAAAAGACCAGCGTAGTGAAGATTGGTTCGATGACAATGACGAAGTTCTCAAGGCAGCATTCGAAAAACATCGAGAGCTCCTGCGACAGCATCATCGGAGAGGTGGAAGTGTAGCGGCAGTCAAAGAAAGTGACCAAGAATTACGTAGGCTGTCTCGGCAAATAAAAGACAAGTGGTGGCAGGAAAAGCTTGTCAGATGCAGTGGCTTGCCGATACAAACCAGCTTGGGAGTTCTACTGCGAGGTGCGTAAACTGACAGGTACGCCCCATAGAGCAAAAGTGCCTTTGAGGTCTCTGGATGGCTCGCAACTCTTGACCAGCAAAGAGGATGTGCTCAAACGGTGGGCTGAACATTTTAACGATCTGCTTAACGTAGATCGATCAGCTAACCTGCATCACATCAGTTTATTACCTCAACTCCCCCTAGCCACCGAGCTGGACGAGCCCCTGTCGTGTGATGAGGTTGTTACTGCCATCAGACAGCAGCATAATAAACGGGCGGTTGGCATTGACCTTATACCAGGCGAAATACTTAAATATGGCGGTGCGGAGCTGCACTCGATGGTATGGAAACTTTTGTTCGAATGTGGGAGGAGCGAGTCCCGGACGATTTTATAGTGTCTCGCATTAGTGCCCTCTACAAGAACAAAGGTGACCGTTCTGACTGCAACTCGTACCGCGGTATTTCGTTATTATCGGTCCCCGGAAAGGCCTTTGCAAGAGTCCTATTAAACCGCTTGAAGGACTTATCAGAAAGATTCTGCCCGAAACCCAGTTTGGCTTCCGACCTGACCGAGGCACATGTGAAGCTATTTTCTCGGTACGTCAACTGCAGGAAAAAAGCAGAGAACAAGGTCGTCAGTTGTACCTCTGCTTTGTTGACCTGGAGAAAGCGTTCGACAGTGTGCCTCGTGAGGCTCTCTGGATGGTGCTAGGAAAACTGGGGTGCACGGAGAAGTTTGTGCGCCTCCTGAGACTCCTGCATGACAATATGCAGTGCTGCGTCTCTGTAGACGGTGAACAGTCTGATTTTTTCCCGTCACCTGTGGGGTGAAACAAGGGTGCGTTCTAGCGCCCACACTGTTCGCCTTATACTTTGCGGTAGTAGTCAAGGAGGTCCTAAATACTGTCTCCGAAGGAGTCCGCATCCGCTTCCGCACTGATGGCAGTCTTTTCAATTTGGCTAGACTTAAGGCGCGCACCAAAGTCTCGCATGCACTTATTACTGAAATTATGTATGCCGATGACTTGTGCTTTCTTGCAGAATCCCCAGAAGGCCTACAACAACTGATGACCGTTTTTCACCAAGCATGCTGCAAATTCGGCCTTAAGATTAGTGTCAAAAGACGGAAGTGATGTCCCTGGATACACAAGGTCGTGAGACACTGACAATTAAGCTTGGTGAAGATATGTTGAAACAGGTTGACAAGTTCCGATATCTGGGGAACACTATTACAGCTAAGTGTGACCTTGATGCTGAGATCAATAGCAGAATCAGTGCTGCAGCTGCAGCATTTGGGAAGCTGCGTTCCAAGGTTTTCTGCTCGCACGACCTTAAACTAGCCACAAAAATATCTGTATATATGGCGATTGTACTGCCAAACCTTCTGTACTCTTCCGAGACCTGGTGTGTGTATCGTCACCACATACGCACTTTGGATCGATTCCACCTCAAATGCCTTCGCACCATCATGAAGATCAGATGGTCCGACCGAGTGCGAAACACCGAAGTTCTAAGACGAGCCAATGTTGGTGGCATTGAAGCCTACTTAATGCGTCGACAGCTTCGGTGGTGCGGTCACGTATCCCGGATGGCGGATGAGCGAGTGGCGAAGCGCATCTTCTATTCTGAGCTAGAGGAGGGCAAGCGAAAGCATGGCGGTCAACTCCTTCGATTTAAAGATGTTCAGAAGAGACACATGAAAAGATGCAATATCGAACCCTCTCAATTTGAGGTTTTGGCAGCACAACGGCCAGAATGGCGCGGTCTTGTAAAGAGGCGAATCCGCGACTTCGAGGAGCAGCGTAAAGCAGACCTTGACGCTAAACGCGATGAACTGAAGGCCCGTCCTCCCGCCGCCATTAACTACAATTATATCAATGGCAAACTCACGTGCCCACACTGTGCACGGGAGTTTACTGCCAAAATAGGCTACAATAGCCACCTACGAGCGCATCAGCGCCGACTTGATTAGGAGTAGAAGTGGTCGCCATGGCCGAAACCGGCCGGAAAGAAAGAAAGAGAGAAGAAGAAGAGAGAAGACGAAACCCTATTTGTGGGCGTGTCTGACACGCTCTTGGCCGGTTTTTTATTTTGTAAGAAATGCGAGGAGGGCTACTTGAGGAATTCTTTTCAGATTCAGTATGATTCGATATCAAGACATCAGCATATGACTTTGATGCAGGTGGAAACAGTTTGCTCGCTTCTGCATATGATATACAACTATTTGCCATTCTTACTTTAATCTCCTTTTGTCGTATGAACTCAGGGCACACTTTGCTGGTAGCATAATGGAACCCACCACACATTATACAAGAAGCAGAATCTTCTTCTCTCTCACAAGATTCACCGGAGTGGTCTGCACCACATTTGTAACACCTTGGCTTTGTTGACCTACATAGGGCTTTAGTATGTCCATATCTACAACAGTTAAAGCACTGGATTGTGGGGTAAGTGTAGACTTCTACGGGTAGGGCATTATAGCACATGAACAATCTTTTAGGGAGCACCTGGCCATCAAATGTTATTACTACCGACTGCGATGGTTTCCATGTAGCTTGACCATTAACTTGAACTTTATAATTCAATCTCCTTATCTTTAAAATTTTTCCACAACCAATGGGAGTGGAAATATTTTCCAATATTTCTTCCTCAGTCCAATCAGAGGGCACGCCACGTACCAGTCCCATCCGTGTGATATTAAAGGTCGGAATAATAGCTCTGAATTTATGCATGGCTAAAAGATCACTCTTGAGAAAATCGTTTGCATCTTTGTAGTTGGAAAAAGCAACGGCGCAGCGGTTCCTACCAATTCGTTTGACACTGCCGGGTACTATATTTTGGAAATTGTTTCTTTTTAAAAAGTTGCCGAATGTGATTGGGTGTAAGATGGTTGCACTATCAGGGGATTCTACTACTTTTTGTACGTGAATCAAATAGGGTGATGCATCTGTCTGAACATACTCACTGCGGCCAACCTGGCGAGAATCATGTTGATGCTGATTTTGAGAATGACCATGTTGTTGAGGTGAGCCTGAAAATTCACCTTGAGGTGTCTCAGTCGCGGCTTTGTTAGGTGATGTTGGAGTGGGTTTCTTGTCATTTTTCAGGAAAGCGTTATCATTTATATTCGGAACTTGCGGAACATAGGTTACCTTTTTCATCAGAATTGTATTTTCCGTGTTACATTTGCAATAACTATCGCCAAGAGGCTGTCCATTTGCATTTTTCTTTTTCCGTTTTGAACATGTGCGACAAATTCGTAAGTAATTTGTTCGCTTTCGAGTACCTGACTTAGACGACACCGAAGCTACGGAGCCGTCAGTATCCATTTTACTATCTTCCGCAGACACTACAGTAATACTTGCTCCCACAGGGAGATTCAGGCCTCCGAGGAAACCTGAACCTCCCCAATCATCGGGGTCAGGGGGATCTTTCATATGAAATCAATATTTACAAGTTATATGTACAAAAACTTACCAAATTATTTACACAAATACAAATATAGACACTAAATATAAGAAATATCTACAATACCACACTTTCCGCAACGTTTTTAACTACAAAAATGAATTTTAATTTCACCAAAAGCAAAAAATGAACCTCCTAGCCGAAGTTTCCCGCGCTTTCTCCGGATATTAAGTACTTTATCGTGCAGTGTTGGCTCCTGTCAAAATCGAAGTTGCCAGGCCGTCCCAAAAAGAACAGTTTTCTTTATTTTGGTGATGGACTGACTGATGAAATGCGGAATCGAAGTTTTTACTACAACTTTCAAATAGTACTTATGTCCGGATGGACCAGTCGATCCTCTGATCACAACGCCCGACCAGGCCCTACTACCCTTTTCCTTCCTCCGTCGTCACTTGGCCAACTGGCCTCATCCTCCATTACCTACTCCTTCTAAACAGATACAGTGATAGTAATAAGTGGATATAGGCACGCTGAAGTTATGCACTTTTAAAATCGTTTACACGTTGTGTTTACATCTTATACACACACATGCAACACAATGCGCGCTCCTCGATACTCACTCTTAATACAACCGCTTTAAATTCAAAACCACAGAACAATCGCTACAATAACCGGTGACTTTAATGCTATATGTCGCAGCGATGTTAATCAAACCAGGTTTTTGACCAAAAACCAAAGACCAGTAGATAACAAAGGTAAAATTCAATTTTATCATAAACATTAATTTGTTTTAAGATTTTGATCGAAAATCTATAACAATATAGGTTTCCGATCATGAACCTGAAGTAGTTTAGGATTAAATATGGTAAAGTTATTGTCATTAATATAATGTAGTCTTTGATTAAGAACTTGATTTGGTTTAGGATTATGATAAAAATTTTGGCAAAACTTACGTTAAAATTTTGTTATCTCAAGCGCCTAGCTTTTTGGACAAAAACCTAGTTTAATCAAAAACTACGACATAGAATGACGCTGAACGCTGCACAATGCTGCCCATTCCCTGGTTTCACCCTTGAATACCTTGGGTAGAAATAGAGTGATGCTATTTTAAGCCGTGAAAGTAACATTATTTCAAAATTAAAAATAAAAATACTTAAAATGTTTAAAGAAAGCTTAAAAATCCTCAGAGGTCAATCATTATTTTATATAGTGAAAGGTCAAGGTAGAAAATTTCACATAACCCGTGTCTTTAGTTTAATTACGATAAAAATACTTAAAGAAAAAATGTTCAAATAAAAAAGAATCGACCCATGAGGATACGAACCATGACTTCCCTGATTGGTAGGCCACTGTCTTTACCAATGCGCCATCCGAACATTTAACATGGAGTGCGAAATTTTGTTACCCATTTCACTATTAGTTATTATTGGAACGTGCTTGATTAGATTAGTCATCTTATTCTTTTGCTACAATCGGTTTACTACGCGCTTCTTTGTATGTGTGAGTGGAGTTTGGCTTCAAACGACTTTAGAATTAAAGCTCATGTGCATGTCTCTGTAAAGTCTATATGGAATTCTGTAAATGTCTGTACCTACTCCAGAAGCTTGGGGCCTTACCACAAAAAAGTAGGTAAGACGAGTGTTTATCGATAACATACAAACAAACAAATCTTCCCAAAATAATATTTAGTGTACCTAGGTCCAAATTGTTCATAAATCGAGGCCATCTTTAATTTTAAAAAAACTTGGATAGGTAGCCAGCCAGCCTTCGATTACTTTCTTCCAAGGAGCCAGCCGAACCAGCCAAGGCAATTTTAAAAGCCGAATTTTTTTGTCAAGAAAACCTATTTGAAATGCCATTTTGACTGAAAATGTCCGAAAATAGCAGAACATTCTGGCAACACCTGTCAAAATAAAATAACCTTTTCTGCTTGTTTTCTGCCGTTCGCGTAATTTTATTTTATTTGTAAATAAATCAAATTTAGTTAAAGTTTCAGAAACCGCGAATTGTGAAAGGACATTCTGAACGTGATACAATAACATGGTAATCATGGATAGCGGTGAAACTGGAGTAGGCAGCCTAGAAGAGCAAGCATTGAAACGGAAGGAGCGGCTCAAAAATCTCAAAAGGAAGGCCCCAGCTGGTGAAGATGCTCCGTCGAAAGATGCTGGTGAAAGTGTGGTGTTGCCCAAGTAAGTAGTTTACTGTAAATCAATATGTTTACGAAACGAAATGAGGTTGTTTTCCTTGTAGTGGTTGCAGCGAACTAAATGTCACTGGTTGTAATGTATGCAGCTATCTCGACAATGGTACCTCGACACACGTAACCTTGAGCCTAGTACAGGTTGGAGTGCAATTCGGCTGGTAAGTACCTCCTTCCTTCCTTAACAGCCACAACAGTCCATTGCTGGTCATAGGCCTCCCACTGGTACCACGATTCTGGTAATTTGATATAGGCTATCTTGACTTGACAAATGGCATCTCAACACATGTGATCTTGTCAATTACAGTAGGAATGCAATACCTTTTACTCAAGGTGGGATGCCTGCAGTACTAGCAGACAGGTAGTCAGCTCAACATGTTGGATCCATTTCACCCAATATTGTAGCTTGCTGTGTGGTGCTGGCTTAGAATAGCATCATCACAGATAAAAGTGTGATAAATGTATGTTTTTGTCTATGTTTATACCTCCTGTTCCTGGGATAAACAGTCAGGGCCTTAGAGTATAGAGACAGTTGTAATAACTTATATTTTCATTGGAAAACATATTTCACTTTTCCAGGCCCAAATTCCGCAGCTACAAGCCCCAAGATGAAACCCTACAAGAGGCCAAAATTGAGGATGCAGAGCCAGTAGCTGTGGAGGAAGAGGTTAAGGACCTTTTGGAAGCAGGGAAAGAAAAGGTAGTCTACTCAAACCACTTGTTTTAATTTCTTTATACACTTAGAGGAAATATTTGTGTTTTTGTGTATGTATGTAATGAATTGGCTATAAACTACTGACCAGACCAATTTTCAACATTATTTTACCATTGGAAATAATTGGAATACTACAATATCTCTCAGAAACAAGCAAATTTTTACCTTGGCAAAACTTCTAATTCCTATCGATGGAAGAATCCACTAAGTAGGTAGAACAGTTGTTGTGTGGTGCTGGCTTAGAATAGCATCACCCTATAGATCTCTTTCCTGTAAGAAGTGACTAAGGAATTTGAGAATGGAAGTGTACTGCAATTTTCGGCGACAGGTTTTTAACCTGTCCCTATGGTGATACACACTCAAACTTTTGTCAGATGTGGTAAAAAAATGCAGCTTTTTTTACAGCTGTTTACGTTCTGCCAACCCCGCAAGGGATATAGGCGTGATTTATGTATGTAGGTTGAACGAGTTTGGTTTGTCAGCATTTTCTTTTTCTATGATAGATTGTAGATTGTTGATGTTTATAGCTTGGGTTGTCATTATGAGATAATAAAAAAAAACCGACCAAGAGCGTGTCAGACACGCCCACATATTTCGTAGGGTTTCGTAGTCAACGTTTAGGTTTTCAGCGTTACAAACTTAATTTTGTTGCTGGTTTGTTAGCAGCTATATGATGACCAACCGCAAATAGAAAAACTCAAATTTTTCTGAACCCTTTAGGGGTACAGTATTCGTTATAGTTTTCATTGTAACTTCAGATTGTAAGCTATATTCCATATTTTAATCCAAATTTTTATCATTTATACTTTAGAAGTTACAGCTGGAACAAATTATGGGTCATAAACGCCCCTTTTGAAAACAAATATCTCGAGACAGAAACATTTAAGTGACTTTGTTTCAAACAAACCTCCCCTTAATTTTAAAAGACCTATTCAACGATAACCTACTCGATATTATAGGAGAAAAAAAAATTTTAGTCCCCCTTTCACTTGTATGGGAGGGGGAAAAACATTTAATATAATTTTTTCTCAACATTTCTAAATTTGGGTTAACACTACCTATCTTTTCACCAAATTTGATGTTGATAGCTCTAAAACTGACGAAGATATGAGGGCGCGGCATACAGACAGACAGACAGACAGACTTGACGAAATGATAAGGGTTTCTAGTAGACTACAAAACCCTAAAAAAGTATTAACTTAGTTACAATCACCTGCTCTTACCCTAATTTATAGGTCTCATCCAGACTTTTCTTCATAATTTTGTTTTGCAATTTTCCAGGTTGTACTCCAAGACCTGAACATAACCAGTTTAGCACCAAGGAAGCCTGACTGGGACCTCAAGAGAGACGTCGCCAAGAAGCTTGAGAAATTGGAGCGACGGACGCAGAAGGCCATTGCTGAGCTGATCTGGGAGAGGTTAAAGCAGGGGTCTGAAGACAATCTGGGGGCCATGGTTACTATGACCGATAATCGACCTACTGATGAAGACTGAATTGCGAAATGTTCTATGTAAGTGTGTTTAAGTATGTTTGTAAATAGGGACATTCCACGAAAATGTCGCTTATGTTACGCTGACTTCTAATACATCTGTGTAAGACACAAAAAATTTGTAAATGCAAAAGTTATGTACACTTAAAAGCTTTAGGTTTTAGCTAACCAGTAGATTTGTAGGTGATCTATCTATAGTGTCCCATAAGCGACTAAAGTTGATGTTTTCGTGGAATGTCTGAATAAAAGTGTAGTCGACCTACTATGTAGGCTTGATCAACTAAGTATAATAATTAAGTAAAGTTTTAAGGATACAATAAAAAAGAAACTGTAATTTGATTATGTTTTAATCAAGAAGAAATTATCACAGGACATGGATTAGTTTACCTCTTTTCTCAACTGGTTAAATGTCAGTCTATTTCACAGGGCATCATTTTTCTACATTATATAAATTCATTAACACAAACAATATAGGTACCTACAATTAATAAGGTCCTACATATAATAAAATCATAGTTAATTTTACTACAAATAGGCTATCTACACACATTGGGACCGTGGCCGAGCCACGCCAGAAAAGAATTAAAATATTTAACACAGTTTACACACTTTCATCATTCAAAACAACCAGATACATTTACATTACAACTTATTGAGCCCCAAAGATACTGGCTTAGAATAGCATCACCGTCGTAAAAAGCGACTAAGGGATAGTCATCCACGGAATAGGCAGCATTGTTCTCTATAATTAAATGCAACATCTTACGCTGCGCTCGCCAATCCGCCTGCCAAGCGTGGTGAGTATGGCAACACCCTGCGATAGGGGGAGGCCCATGTCCAGCTGTGAACTGTAGTGGCTGATGTTATGGAGCCCTAAAGTTGGATTGGTATGTTAAATGCAGATTATTGCTGGGGCTCAATTGTTCTATCTGTCTCTACATACATAAGTTCTACTTTTTAACAAAATGGGCACACTTTCAAATTCAATCAGTAGTAGTATTCGATTAATTAGCTTAGCTGATAAATAATAATTGTTCTATAATCTTGTTATAACACATGCTGCTAGAAGTAGGAGTAGTTTTTATTTTAATTTTATTAATACAAAAATATATCTATGAGTAAGTAGGTAAGTAGTTTTATACCTAAAGTAGACCCCAGACAGCGCAAGCAGAATATAATGATTAATAAAATACCTACTTCTATGAACTAAGCTAATACTAGATTAAATTTTGCTACTGGATTGGATTAGAATGAACGGTTTTACTGCCAGGCTATAAATTTTCTCCATTCTATCTAGCCTAGAAAATACGATAATACTGGGATCCTATTCCAGTTATGTTAGTAATAGATAACTCGTGTTAAAATAACTGTTTTTCGACAGCAACACGTTATATTAACTAGGGTTTCTCATTTCCCGACCTTTTTAAATTCCCGGACACCAAAACTCCCGAGCTCAATTTCCCGGGAATTCCCGGGAAGTCGGGAATTTCATTTTCCTCGTTAAAAAGCATAAAAATGATTTTAAAATTAAACAAAAAAATCGTAATTTACAATAAAATAAAATAAAATATTGTGGTTTTGATCTTCGAGTGCATAATTTCAGAATTTATGAAAATAATGTTCAACTGTGAGTATATTAAAATACCAAAAATAATCATTACAATACAGTTTTTCTTTGCTCAATCTGGTTTCTCAACAAGTGGGCCTCAAGATGAATATGAACTAGACGAAAGTCATGGTCAACACTCATGTAGGGAGCTCGATACTCGAAATGGAGGACAAATACGTCTATTTAGAATAAACAGTCCAACAAGGAAGATCTAACTTTGAGAAAGAGGTCACTCGGCGAATCCAGCTCGGCTGGGCAGCATTCGGGAAGTTACGCAGGGTCTTCACGTCAAAAATTCTTCAGTATCTCAAGACGAAAGTGTTTGAACAGTGTGTCATGCCAGTGATGACCTACGGTACCGAGACATGGTCTGTAATTGTCAGCCTCCTAAATAGACTAGGAGTCACTCAGCGAGCTATGGAGAAAGCTATGCTCGGTGTTTCCCTACATGATCGAATCAGAAACGAGAAGATCTGTAGACGATAGCTAGCTAAGAGAGTCAGTAAGCTGAAGTGGCAATGGGCAGGCCACATTGCTCGAAGGACTGATAATCGGTGGAGCAGGAGAGTTCTCGAGTGGAGACCACGTACCGACAGGCGCAGCGTAGGACGCCCCCCCGCGAAATGAACAGTCGATCTGGTCAAGTCCGCGGGGAAATGCTGATGCGGACCGCTTCTAATCGGACAAGGTGGAAATATTTAGGGGAGGCCTATGTTCAGCAGTGGACGTCCTATGGCTGATATGATGATGATGATGATTTGCTATTCATTCCATTAATCAGTTATGTAATCAAGAATAGACCATTAAGTTTTAATATAATTTAAGGCTGATATTTCAATCACTACACAACACTTATGCAGTAGGGGCACACGACACGGTATGCAACACCGACACAACCTACGCGGTAAATTGAATATTTTTTTACTAACACTGAGTTATACTGACATTATCGTCATAATAATAATTTTATTGTTTCTACTTTATTTCCCGAATTCCCGGGAATTCGATCTTTTTTTCCCGTCCCGACAAAGGCCAAATTTCCCGGAAATTCCCGCCTCGGGAATTCCCGCTGAGAAACCCTAATATTAACCTACTAGGTATAGTTCAAGCACTATTTTAAAGCATCGAGCAGTCTATTGTAATATTGTACTTACTGGATTCATAAAGTACAACAATACAATCCCCAATCCTAAACAATCATAGCTCAAGTCTTGACACAAAAATACTACATGAACAATTTTCAACTAATTAAAGCCTAAACATAGTAACAGCAATAGCAAGCTTGTAATGCTTGAGGAGTATATTCTGTTAGCATTGTTCTTCTTCTTCTTCTTTATTCTGGACCTTTTAGTAGTGACTTCCGGTTCGGGGTCGTCAATTTCGTTGTACGTGAAGTAAGAGTCGACGTTGTAGTAGACCACACGGTCTCCGATTGGCTGGATCGGCCGGAAGTTGTGCCGGATCTTGCCGTGGGCAGATCTTAGCTCTCTGAATGCCTCTATCTGTGGAAGAAAATTAATAGGTGTCATCATCATCCATCACACATTGTCAATCTAGCTTAGCAATCTGCTGATTGACGTTGGCCTTCATCAGGGTTCGGCATAAGGCACAATCTCTTGTTTTCACCATCCACTCACCACCACTAGCAGCCTTCTTTAAGTAGTCGGTCCATCTGCCGAAGGATGGCTTGTCTAACGCTACGCTTGCCGAGGCGTGGTTTTAAGAACCTGCTTTCTCCACCGTCCATCGTTTCCACGACAGAAGTGACCAGCCCTCTGTCACCTTGAAAGGATAGTCTAGAGACTATCTATACTTTGGTCATCGGGCGGAAATATTTAACGAAAGTACCTATTACCTACCTGGTCATGAGGTCTCTTAAGATGCTCGACCACCTCTGAGCAAGGCGGCGTGGTCAGCGACGCACAGTACGTAAAGAAAGCAGAATATACCGGGAGTAACGGAAATAGTAAATCAATTAGGTGATCGGCGATTTTATATGGGAGGTCCAATTTTTTTTTCATATTTCGTTCGACCCATGTTCCATGGGGAAAGTTGTTCAGTTTCACGAGTACTTTGACCTCCTTTCGGCTTGTTATACCATTTCTGTTACTCCCTGTATAGAGATACATCAGTTAAGTACCTGGTCATGAGCCAGCCTGACTGGCTGCTCGAAATCCAACCATGTAACCACTTCGGAACAAGGTGGAGTCGTCAGTGATCCACTGTACGTGAAGTACCGCCGCAGGTCATACGGCAGGATGTTTAGAAAGGAGAAAGGGTTCTTCATCACGACGGTGGTGTTGGGTTCCGTCACCTTCTCCAGGGCAGCTGTGATGTCGTCGTAGGCGGGGTGGAAGTGGCGGTCCAACTGGAATATTACACTTCAGATAAGATTTTTGCAGTTAGGAAGCAAACATTGCAGTTAGCAAAAGAACTTCGACGTTGTTCAAGCGGGACATTTCGCTACTGTGACATTTGTCGACGGGAGGTGTGAGTGCAGCTTTGTTGGGCACTTGGGCAGCATTTGGGAAGGTGCATTATACTCTGGGTCAACCTTGCCACAATGCCTGGCAAGATATGTTGAGGTTGTTTGATACTTTGATAGGTAATTGAAAATCTTTCAAACGATTTACGATGGATAATTTTTGATAGTTGAACTTTTGTTTATTTTAAACTACATTATTATAACCCAGAATAAAATATTGTGGTAATTTTCTAGCTAATAGGTAGGTACTTTTTCCTCAAAACTGATGTGTCCGTGGAAAATATTTCCGTCATAGGTACCTACATGCATAAGAATATAAGTGCCAGGTTGGTTTTGACGAAAAAATTGTGTCCATTTTATCGTGGGTCAAATCTACTCTACACTGAGGAGGAAAGTATAAACATGGTTAATATAACCAAGGTTATTTTCGACTACTTGAATATAAACTAGTGCTAAAAAAATGAAGATTCGTTTGTGAGTTCATTACAATTAAAAAATTTCTAGAGTTATTCAACATTTAGTTTGAGCATTGTGTATTTGTGTTTGTTTATTTTATGTATATGACCATCCCAAATTCATACGTTTACGGAAATTTGCTTTCATAGCTGCGCATTAGAAACGCATTGTTCTGTTGGTGCTGAAATGCATTGTCTATTTGTCTTGCAGATTTCCTGTATGTTTTGTTGAATCCGAAACCAAAATAAATGTAAACAACGAATTAGGTATTACCTTGAATTAGGAGCCAGTTTAGTCTACTTTTTGAAGGCAACTCTATCGTTTCTGTTTCGATACATGGTGACTTTATTAATGTTAAATAATTTCTCCCACATCAACTACAGGCAACAGCAGAGGTCCATGTCCAGCCCTGGAGAAGGCAGAATGCTATGATTGCTGATGAGTGAACATATGAAAGAAAATATATATTTACCTCATAAAAGAAAGCCAGGACTGTCAGCCCGTCTGGATGGTTGACAGCCTCCTTCGAGTTGTTGTATTCTTCTTTGAAGAACACCATGTGTAGCTCCATGGGGAAACTGAAATTTTAAATCAAGCTTTTAGTACATTGTCTTAGGTAATCTTATGGTCTATGGGGTTACCTTCTGCGGGTACAGACCTGATATATCCAAATCCAACACCTTTTCGTTTTTGGATTATATTTCAGCACAAACAGTTTATTTTTGCTTAAGTAAAGAAGATCTGTTCTGATCCAACGACAAATTGTTGCGGTCGTCGTTTAAATTGAATAATTTCTGTAGTTTACGGTCTCTACATTGGTTAATTAACAGATGTTTTGTTAGAATGTATCTGATAGAGTGTGGTGTGTCTGGACGGAATCTCTTATTTCACGATGTTGCCTGGAAGATTAAATACATAGAACTTCTATGTGTTATATTTTGGTTGTGTGTGTTTAGTGAACAGTCTACTAAAGTGTAGGTAAGCGGGAGTAAAGGTTTCCATCCGTTAACTTAATCTCAAGTCATTCGTCAAATCAAGACCCTATCAAACGATTCGTAGTTAACGTCTAGGTATTGCAAATGCATATTTTATTTTAGTACATAATCATTACTTTTTTGGCTACATGATTTTCATTCCTCCTTATAAAGGCTGATAGAGATGAATGGAAGAAAGAATCATGTTGTGCCTGCCCCAAATAAATTGGGATAAGAGCAGGCAGATGATGGTGTTGGGCAAAGGGCTTTTTGCTCTTTTCACGATGTTCTGCTTAAGATCTCTAGGTACAAGTATTGGCTGCAAAGATCATCATCTTCCAACACAAAATCGAGTTGCGAATGGATTTGGCTTAATTTTACGATCGGCCGCCTGCCTGACGTGAACCCTCTATGGGAATGCTATCGTAGGTGGTATTACCGCCACCATACGGTCGAAAGATATTGTAACCAAGGTCAAAAACTTTACGTCACCTTTTATGAACTCCCTGAGTAACATAGGGCAGAATTCTTAGCCGCTACCACCCGCCAATATCATCCTACTAATATTATAAAGGCGGATGTTTGTGTGTGTGTTTGTTACGACATCACGCTAAAACGGCTGATTAGATTGACATGAAATTTTGCACAAATATAGAAGACTATCTGGAATAACACATAGGCTACTTTTTACCACGGGAAAATGTCTTATTCCTACGGGATCACGCATATTCCGATATTTTTGCAAAGGTGGCGTGACTGAGCCGATTCGCGTTTTAAACGTTTTCGCCGAAAACTAACAGCGACATCTCTTGGCGAGTAATGCTTTCTTCCCGCGTAATAATAGGTTGCAGCGGGTGAAACCGCTGACGGGCAGCTAGTACTTAATATTGGCTGCAAAGATGTGGTAGTTTACCTTCTGTGGTTGATCTTGTCCTCTGACCCGAAGGTGTCGTTGTCACCCCAGTGAAAATGCAGCTGACTGCTCTTTCCACCCTGTTCTGCTTTGGGTCTCTAGGTGCAAGTACTGCAAAGATATGGTAATTTAAATGTTATCTTCTGTGGTTAATCTTGTCCTCCGGTCCGAAGGTGTCGTTGTCACCCCAGTGGAAATGAAGCTGACTGAAGATGTAGTCGCCTGTGAGGGGTCCCCCTCTAACTCGAGGGTTTAAATGTTACCTTCTGTGGTTGATCTTGTCCTCCGGTCCAAAGGTGTCGTTGTCACCCCAGTGGAAATGCAGCTGACTCTCTTTGAACCCCATTCTGTTTTGGGTCTCCAGATGCAAGTGTCGGCTGCAAAGATGTGGTATCAATGTTACCTTCTGTGGTTGATCTTGTCCTCTGAACCGAAGGTATCGTTGTCATCTGACTGCAATGCAGCTAACTGAAGATGTAGTAACCCGTCAGGGGTCCCCCTCTAAGTAGAGGGTTTAAATGTTACCTTCTGTGATTGATCTTGTCCTCTGATCCGAATGTGTCGTTGTCACCCCAGTGGAAATGCAGCTGACTGAAGATGTAGTCACCCGTGAGGGGCCCCCCTCTAACTCGAGGGTGTGGCTCGTTTTCCACTCGCACTTGAACTGAAAAAACACAAATAAACAAATCACGCTGATATCCCCCTGTGGTAGGTAGTAAGTAAACGGCGCTTAAACGGCGTTATCGTCAGGCCTGACAGATATTTGAGGGAAACTATCGGCATAGTGATAGGTTGTCATCATAGCCCATCATCGCATAACCCGTCCGCTGCCAGACGAGTATACTCATATTTTTCATACATCGTACAGGAAACATGTTAAAGTTATACGGCATAAACCTGACTTACCATGAATTTCATATTTTTTTTCCATTTTCAACAAGTCAACATTTTGGGTAGGGTACCTACCTATCTACATACCTATTTGTTTAGGATGTACCTACGTCATATGATGATAAGGTTGATTAAAGATATAAGTTGATTACAAATAAAACATCCGTCCACGTCAAATTTGCATAAATCTTCAGCTTCTGCGTTTTTGTCGATTAGGCAGGTCATCAGGTGCTTGCCTGCACTTAAGGCAATTTGATAAAAACGTCTGATTGTGGTTTTGTAAGTACCTGTATACCTTCAAATCAAGTACAGAAGACGTTTTTTTATTTATTGGACTGCTTTATTTAATTTAATTAAGGTTTTTATAGTACGTATGTAATATAATAAAATAACTTGCTTTTTATATGTCACCTAACTTGTTTTTTTTTTGTCGGACTTCCTCAAGTTGTTCGTAACTTCTTCGAGTTAACGCATATCATAATATTGGAGGCCCACGTAACCTTTAGATAGCAGTGGCCAAGGGTTTATCATACACACCGACTCCCATCGGTTCCCCCTATAAAAATTTACAAATCCAGATCAATCTACTTTCAATTAGAACATTCTGCGCTCCGACCTACATTCGTCTGGTAGGTAGTAGTCGGATGGAAAACTGACACTGTTTCTTCGGGTCATTCGTTCTACGGCTCCTTGTACCACATGGCAGAAGAACCTGAAAGGCCTCGTCAGAGTTAAGTTAGAATCATACCAGTGTGTCCGTTGTTCTCGACGTGCACGCCATCTATCTTGTCGTCGAAGCCGATAAGTTCCAGGTCTGGTAGAGTCACATGCTTCACGCTAAGGATGTTGATGTTGATGGGGCTCTGGTGCTTTCCAGTGCACTCCCGGTAGCGCTCGCCCCAGTGCTGAGGACCTGCAAGAATAAATGTGAAACGATAAGGCTGTTTTCATTCTTGACAGCGATCCATTCCTTTGTGGAATCGGCTAAGAATACTGCCACACCTAGTCTACTCAGGCTGTTTCGTAAAGGGCGACGTAGTGTTTTTGACCTCTGCTTAATACCTGTCGACTATGGTCAATCGCATGGTGGTGTCATCTATAATAGCGTTCCCAAAGAGTGTTGACATCAGCAGGCTAGATGGCCGGTCATAAAACATTGCCATATACTTTTGGTACATGTTTTTGTGCTCTAACAAGAGATGTTGCGCCGACCCCAACTGATTTGTTTTGGGACAAGGACAGGCAGATGATGAAGGCTGTTTCTACTTGAAGCATCTGATAATGTACGGGGCTGGCGAGCGGAGAAAAATATAACAAATAGGGAAACGGAGAAATTTTGCTCCTGATGAAAAGTTATGCCGATTGGCAGAAATATTTTAATGTTTCGCTGTGTTAACTGCTCCTGTTTTGCTGGAAGCTTTACAGCATTTTGATACCTACCTATGTGTGACCGCAAATGTTTCGAATAGTCGCATAACTTTCTGCTGAATTTTCCACATTTATGAGCTTCCGGTTGTAAATGTTTGGTGCAAAGATCAAAGATTTCAATGTTTTAACCGACAACTTGCGACCATAGAAATAGCAACAGCGAGCGACGCTTACGCTACATATGCATGCTTGCGTTGCACATGGTGTGTGTGTATGTACCTCTATTAACGTTCATAGTGCTTATAATTTCCAATCCGCCGATTTCGAAGTACGCTGTCTTCGCAGGTCCACGTGTGGACTAGTTCATGCATATTTAATAGGCATTAATAGATAGATACTATTGACCATAAATAAAATTATTGATTTTGTTTGTTCTTTCAGAAACTACAATAATACACACTAGACAAAAATAAGTAGGGTCAGGCGGGGTAATTATGAAACAAAAATAAGAACTTTACAAATTTAAATAAAATAAAGCGCCTTTATACATCTGCAAAAGCATTCATATTATGAAATGCCGCACTATCTATCTGGCATTACTGTCAGTTTGTCACTATGCGCACTAATTAATATAGTTTGTCCACAAAATGTGTGTCTCATTTTTTACCGCCTCTATGGGGAAAAAATGAGACACCTAAGTGTAAAAATAAGACAGCGAGCAACTTCTATAGTTTAAACATTTTTAAAGCGGCTGGGTAAATTTAAGACAGCGTGGGAAAATATGATACAATGTGTATAAGTAAGTTTCAAATATCTTTTACTATAACATTTTTTTTTTCAAAAAATCAAAACCTGAGTGTTATGCTTAATATTTTATTAGTCTTTGGAATGCAATTTTTAGGAAATAGCATAATTATAAAAAATAACAGACTAGATACATATACGACTACGTTATTGAGGTCACAATTATTAATAGGAACTAGAAAATTGACAAGAAAGTTTTTATGAAATCAAAATTTTTCAAATGCGGTCAATTATAAGACATTAAAAATCTATTTTTTATAATACTTTTCAAGGTCTAAATCGAACATTAGGGCACCTCTTTTATTTTTTTGCATCGGTGATGGCAACTTCATGACGATTTCGCCATTGTGTACTGAAAAAATAATGTGATTATCAGGATAGACGGAGAAGATCTTTTTGTTCGCTTCAAGTAAATAACTGACAAATTTTCTTCATCATCTGATCCTTCTATTCATGCTATATAATAGTTTTGTTTCTTTTTAATTGTATTAACCACAATAATGAAATCACCGATTCCAAATTCGAGAGCAACTACCGGTTTCTTTACTTAATTCCGAGGTATTATGATAAATTCATTTCACTAGTCTGTCTTATTTTTACACTGTGAGTGAGGTGACTTATATTTTCCCGAAGGGGCGTCTCATATTTTCCCAAAAATTTGAAACGTCCGTTCCGTGCTCTAGCGCATACGAGACAGAAATGGCGGCGCGAACACGGGAGTATCATCCCAGCCGCGACCGCCGGACGGTAGGTAGCACGCGCATAACGCGTGGGCGAGATACAAGGTTAAAAGTTTGTTGACCCTAAACGAAAGTTTTCGCGCCAAAAATTGCAAGCAAAAATGAAATGTACTGAAATTGATATATAACAATCAGATAATGTAATATAAATTTTGTACCTTCTTGTACAAACACTAAGGCATGTTTTTGTGTGCAAAGAAACAAATTATTGATTATCTTTAATGGAGATTTTCAAGTGTCTTATTTTTACCCAAAATATCAGGTGTCTCATTTTTACCCCACTTGACCCTACGTATATTATTACCTCTATCGTGCATAAGACATTAAGCTTCTTTGCTTCGCAGTTCTAGGTAAATAGTAATTGTAGTTCAGGGCATGCCACAAATAGGTATTGTAGTTATTATATAGTTAGTAGTTACGTACCCAGCTACATTTAAATAATGCCCTTGTATAGTTCAACTGCAAATGCTAAACACCTAATTGCACTGTGTAAATATCTAGTAACAAACAGCTAATTATAATAATCCTTAGAATATGCTCTAAAATAGACTTAATTTGAATAACTTAGGTAGTTGATATTTATGAAATTTTCATTCCATTAGGTAGATATATTTTCCGGTTTTTCTTTTTTGTTTCTACATAGCCTATTCAGCGTCCTAATGCAATCCAGGCGTTTCATTTAGGTACAGAATATAAAAAGAATAAAAGCAAATATTTTAAGAGGTCCTCACCAGCCTATGAAACCGAACATCTCTCCCCAATAAATAACATAAGACGGAAGTGGACTGATAGGTTGAAATAAGTAGGTAAGTTCACACGCCATGTGCTTAGGTATATATAAAACTGAACAATCAACAGTTATAGAATCTCAACCGGATGCTAGATAATATCAACAATCTAGATACGCTAACTGACCGACAATCTGCTTAGAGAGACGTAGCGTAGGTATGGACGATGATGTATAAATAGTACGGATTGTAAAAAATCATCACATCAAACCATAGCAGTCCACTGCTGGACATAGGCCTCCCCCAGGGTACGCCACAAGACATGATCTCCCGTTTTCGCCATCCAGTCGCTACCAGCAGTTCTCTTCAAGTCAACGGTCCATCTGACCGGAGGGCGTCCAACGCTATGCTTGCCGATCCGTGGCCTTCACTCGAAAACCCGCTTACTCTACCGTCCATCGGTTCTACGACAGCTGATGTGGCTAGCCCACTGCCACTTCAGCTTGCTACAATTCTAAACTACAAGGTGGGCCAAAAGTAATCACCCTAGATGTGAAAACCTCCCATTTTTTATTAGACATTAAAATCTCTAAACTAAACTGTTTTCGGAAATCAGTCTTTCGATGATGTAGAATTTATGTGATTATGTTTTTAAAAAGAAATTAGTCGAATTGCCATCTCTACCGTACGTTTTAAACATGCTAATTTCCATACATTCATGCCCATGTCTTTTTTTCGTTTGTGGTAGCATCATTGACTTGAAAGTTTCATGAATTGTAATTTGTAATCGTGAGCTATCAAAAATACCATTGGATGAATTCTGGCGTTGTCAGATCTGGAGATCTGACCAACCGGTTTAAAAACCAAATCCTGTGGATTGGTTTTCACCAACTTGCATCCAGTCTGGAGTTAACATCTAACTGCTTTCTTTATTTTTTATTTAATAGAATTGACTTCACATCTTCGAAGGATTATTCAGTGATAACAAAATTTGTTTTAACATCATTTTTGAAAAATGGGGGTCGTTTTAACACGAGAAGGGAGCTTTTCAGAGACCATTTTTGATTTGACTCAGGAGGTGGCAATTTGACCAATGTCTTTTTTAAAAACATAATCACATAAATTTTAAATCTTCAAAAGATTTAAAGAAGTATGATCTTATGATCTAACCGGTCATCAGGATGGTCCATATCGCATGGGTTTGAAGCTGCTCCGTCGATTATATCATGAAATCACTTATGATCGCGCGAAACTATGGGATTCGCCTGTTTTCCGGGTGCTGGTGGTTTTCTATCTGGAAACCATGACAGCGCTCCGGAGACGTGACGCTTCCCCAGATTGATGTTGTCAATCTTGTCCCGGCGACTTTCTTCGAAAACAGCAAGTCTATGCGCCGTCAGATTGATTTCCGAAAACAGAAGTAAATTTTAATGACTAATAAAAAAATGGGAGGCATATCACATCGGATGACTTCTTTTGGCCCACCCTGTATGTCCGTTACTTTAGTCTTTTAGCGGATAATCTAGTTCCGTCAGACGTTACTCTTGTAAAAAAATATCAGTATAAATAAGTCGAATTAAAAAATATCTGGCAGGGTTTCAGATGGCCACTAACTATTTCATAACCTCCTGAAACCATTATCTATACTACGTTCGATCCTTAGCCTTAGAGGCAAGACTTTTTTAATGGGAGTGTAGTCTATCACTATAATGGTAGCCTTATGAGGTAAGACTTTGTCATTGGGAGCTTAGCTTATCTATCACTGCATGGTCCACCCTGTATTATAAAATGAATAAGGATAACTGTAATTAAAAACAACCCACTTTTTGTACCTCGGACAAAATAATCATCGGCGTTTCGGTCTGGTACCCGAATGACGTAATTTCATTACTTACTCAAAAATCTTATATACAGTTAGATAAGTTATGGTGGTAATTTTTCATTGCCAAAATTAAGACATTTTCAGCAACAAGATCATTTTATCTAATATAACTTTTATACTTATTCGTTGAAATGAATAAATACTTAGATAGTGAATATTATACATAGAATTATAAACCCATCATATTTCTGTAAATTTACTTTAACAAGCATTTTACTGTTTATTATTTCACCGCACCGTGACGTGACCTTTAAGCATTAAAGACATACAAAAACATCTTGAAGGCTTTACCCTATGTCAAACATTTCCAGTAGTATCCATAACAATTTAACAAGTTTTTCTTCCAAAATATACGTGTTTACCTTCCTAAAATGATACAGGATAACGAGGTTTACTCGTTACTGGCAGCCGATGTGGCGCAGTGGTTAGTGCGACTGCCTGCGACGCAGAAGGTTCCGGGTTCAATTCCCGGTGGGGTCACTCACAAAGTTGATATTTATCTTATCACTTTGTGAATTTATCCCCAGTCTGGTTAGGACATTGCAGGCTGAACCGCCTGATTGTCCGGAAAGCAAGATGGTTCCGTGCGTCGGTCCAGGTTGCTGTCTATGATGGCGGTCGTTACGCAACCTTATCAGAGGCCTGCTAATTGCAGTATGCTGTTGAAAATCTCTGACAACAGGGTTCATCGGGTCGTTGGACGACTCGGTGTCCCAGTCGAAAGAAGAAGACGAGGTTTACTTACCTATAACGCCGTCGTAGCCAAAATCGTCGCCTCGGGTGAGGTCAGGCGCTGAAAAAGTGAAAAAAAGTTATCATTAGATATCTTACAACGACAATAGCGAAATAAATTGGTTGGTCGCAATAACAATAGTGCTTAAATGTTTTTTTATTTTAAATTATTCGCCATTAAACACAGTGAATAAAGACTCTTTTGTCTAGTACTTATTTTGCAATAACTCGCGTAACAAGTTTTTGCAATGTAAGACGGTTGGTCTAACTTATTAGCATTTATTAAAATTACCTATTTTCTTTTTGTATAAAATACAAGGTGTAAAGGTCAAGCGTCCGAATAATGATATGGCCATAAAATGGACCAAATTTTCCCCAGACATACGTGTATTCCAAGAAACGTTAAAAAAATCACTTCCCATATTAAAAACAGTCAACTGATCGTGATTTTGTACGGGAGGCCGGTGTTTTGTCGATTCCTGACTTATATTCCGTATGTTTTAGGGGAAAGTTGTTCAGTATCATGGTCTCTCTGTACCACTTACACCCTGTATAGGGTGAAATTTTACTAGTGACCGATAGCGAAAACTCAGAACGGGCTGGTGACAAGGAACAACTTTCCCCAAGGAACATAGGTCGAAATAAGAAAAAAAATTTTGGGCCTCCCATTCAAAGTTACCGATCAGCTGATTTGAATTACTATAATCAAAAATTTTTTTTTCGTTTTTCGACCTATGTTCCTTGGGGAAAGTTGTTTCGTATCACCAGCCGGTTCTGAGTTTTTGCTATCGGTCACTAGTAAAATTTCACCCTATATATTCTAGTTTCATTCGGCCGAATACCTATTCTTTGCATGCTCTACAAAAATGAACAAATATAATAATAAGTATCGTCGCAGTAATTATGTTATTAAATCGTGTCAGTAAGTAATAGTTAATGCATAAGGCCTTCGTAAAAGCCATGTCAACGTGTCATGTAACGAATGTGTTACAAAAAATATACAAATTGTATTATTGTAACATTATTCGATAACTAACAGAATATAATATGATTTAGATTCCAGCATATTTAGCTCGACTTTGTCCATTTTCTGGACTTATGTTATCTAAGCAACTTTGTTCTGCCACCATTATGTTCCATAGGAAAAATTGTTCAGTTTCATGGTCTGAGCACACCTGCAAAGTTTTCGTTACACCGTCTCTTACACCTTACACCCCGTATAGGGAAAATATCGAAGCATAGGACTCTGTATTGTTTAGATAGAATATAGATAATATCTAATGTACATAGGTAAGTATTATATTTTTCAGTTGCGAAACATATTACATTAGAGAATATTGATTTACGAGTAGATATAACATTATATTATCTACATTCATCGTAATTAACTGTCTGTAACAAAGAATATTGATGAGAAATATATTTTTCATTAGTTTCCTGCAATATTTTCTTTAATATTTCACATCGTTCCTAGACTGCCTCAGAAGGAGGGTTATGTTTCTCGAGACTACAACCTAAACGGCTTAACGATGTTGTGTTGTCATATGAAGTGACAGCGCGAGTGACACTGGTTCAAATGTCAAAAAATTTAAAAGGGCGAATTTTATACACAATATTTTACTTTGAAATTACCGCAGCCGGTTATGCTTTTTTAAATAATTATGCTTGTTTTCAGTAGTTTCCTGCAATATTTCATAGCGTTCCTAGATTATACTTATAGCGTGTTTTGTATCTAGATACCTACCTACATTTCCTACTTACATGTAATGTGTGCGAACCCTCTTTGTATTCAGATTCAGCTGAATACCGGAAAATTGTCATTACATTATCAAATGATCCTCATGTCTGCACCTAAGTACTTGATGTTAGGTATTATATTTTTATTCCATGGTCAACCGTTATAATGTTTGCTACTACATATTTGCTACTATAGATAGCGGCTTAGAATACTACCACCCCTAGTCCACTCAAAGTGTTTCGTAAAAGGCGACGTAGAGTTTTTGACCTCGCCTGAACGTGTTTGTCGAATATGGTCAAACGCATGGTGGTTGTTATACCATACCACCTACAATAGCATTCCAAAAGAGGGTTAATATCAGGCAGGCGTCCAAAACATTGCCAAATCCTGTTGCTACATGATTTTGTGTTCTAAAAAAACATGTTGCGCCATCTCAACTGATTTGGGATAAGGGCAGGCAGTTAATGACTATCTATTAGTTCTACTGTGTCATGCCGGCTTAGAATAACATCGCCCTAGTTGTAAACGTGAGTGTAGTAAATGCGACTGTGGGATAAATTTATCGAGGGACTGGGCAGTAGCGTTCCCTGTGAATGCAACGTGAGTATGGAAAAGCCTCCTTTAGAGGAGAAGGCCCATGACCAGCAGTAGAATGTTAGGATTGTTAATTTTAATTGTAGTTCCTGTAATAATTTGTAGTAGTAGTTAGTAACCAAGCAATGTATTGTTGTTGTTTTTTATTATTGGATCTTAGTATTTTTTCGTGGTTTGTCTGAACTACGTCTGCGACGGATTTTCACGATTATTTACAAGATATCATTATCATACTTACGTAACTGAACTAGGCAAATCAAAAGTAGGTCAAACGTCTTGCAAATCGTACGCATTTCCAAAAACCTTCATACGCTAATCTTTTACAAACTTGTCTGTCATTTATCTAAAACACTGCGGTACTTTTTACTTTAATTCTTCTGACAAACGGAAGTAGTCGTACACAAGCCTCTGAAAACGCGTCATAAAAATCACAATTAACACTGAGTTTTTATCCAAAACTGCAGACATTTTCTTAGTTAAGCATCTGAAAATGAGAGGTTGTCAACACATTCTGTGCAACTACAACTACTGGCACAACAGTCCACTGCTGGGCATGGGCCGTCCCCAATTGGGGGGTATTGGCATACTCACCGCGATTGGCAAGCGGATTAGCGAGCGCATTGTAATGTCCTGTAGATATTCACAGGGAACGCTGCTGCTCACTGCTAGATCCATCCCTTTGACGCCTTTTACGGCACCCTCGGGTAGAAACGAGGTGATGCTATTCTAAGCCGGCATCACAAGGTACTCTATATAAATATACAATAAAACATTTCACCGTTATAATTCAAGGATAACATGTCTTCATTTTAGGAAATGCACAAATATTGTTGATGATGTTTCTAGTTTGACCAACAACATTTCGTAATCTAGATGGCTACTAAGCACTTGAACTTTCCAAACTAGACTATATTTCTTAACAATTGGGCATGTAAAGCTTAACTCGAAGACGTAAAATAAGAAATCCATTTGGAGATATTTTGGTCTTTTATAGTATTTTCATGTTTTTAGTTCTAAAAAGTTAAAGATCACTTTGATTTTTGCAAAAATCTAAATAACCTTTATTTGACCTTTGTGATGTGCATACTGTGCAAAAAATTAAATGAAACTCATTCGAGACGCCTATAACGAACTTCCTCCCCAATAAAAGTTACCTACTCTTTGCTTCACCCTTGCTTGCTTCTGTCATGTCAGTTGGACGTTTGATGTAGTGTTGCAAAACTATCGATAGTACCTACTACTATCGATAACACTGAATTTGCCAAAGACATTACAAACCTATGGACTGGCTGTACCCTCTGAATGTGCGTGAATACCTAAACAATGTTGGACTCATAAAATGGCGGATTTTTGTAGGGTTTTAATCATTTAGGACCCAAAATCGATGTTGATAGTCGGTAACTGCCTACTGCCTAGTTGGGATAAGGTTAGGAAGATGATGATGGTTTTGACGGGCTTTATGCCTACGCTGTTGATATTTTTTGTGTACCTTACTACTGTATTATGCTTATGCTGTTGTGAATTTTCATAATACTTAACAGTTTTTTGTGTGTAGTAAATAAATTGTTAAAAAGAAAAACAAGTTGTAGGGGTAAAAATTTATAATAATAATAATCAAACAAAAGCCAAAAATAATAATTTATCATAACTATTCATAACAAAACACAGGTTGAATTTCTTGTGCTATTCCAGAAATTTTCCTTTTCCTTCCACTTTGTTCCTGTTGCTGTTCAGTCAAAACAGATCTATCATTTTCCTTAGGTTTTACCAAAAAGGGGTTGGCAAGGTAAGGCTTCTTCACGTTGGCATAACTTATCCAGAGTGCTGTTATAACACTCGACACCAAAATACAGGGAGCATGTCAATATTTGTCCATGACGTGGATTTATATTTTCGGTGCCAATAATATCAAGCAATTTCCTTCTTTTAACTTCATTTTTTGGTTATCTGTAAAAAAAGTATTTAAATTATTAAACAGGTATATTCAAAAATAACTTGGTAACTTTGGTACATTACCTATAACTTTCTGAATTGAACTCTCAAGATTCATTATTTCCTTCTTCCTTCTTCCATTCTTACGAATTCTGGCAAAATATATCGATACCATGACTATGTACTACCCCAACCCTAGCCGACGATCAGTTTGTATGAAATCAGTATCGGCAGAAATAAAGAAATTAATGATATATTGGGGAAAAAAACGTTTATAGTTTGCTGCTTTATAGCGAAAAATAGCTGCTCGTGGCTATTTTTCGCTATAAATAATAAGTTTTATTACATATAATCTTATAAAGTTCAAGTAAAATTGCAGATTTGTGTACTTACGTGTGCAAACTAATTTCAGGGCGATTTTTAATAAGACGCACGCCGCACTGTATTAAGGAACAGCCAGGCATGATGTCATTTCCTTAATTTAGTCTTTTATCACAAAAAAATGCACTGCAAAAATAATATTTCAAGAAAAAACTGATAAATCTCACTTTGTTTACAAGACTTTGACACTTGACGTACTATAAATTGTTGGCACTATAAAATGGCGAAACAGTCGCGTTCGAAAATTAAAGGGATCTGACAGACAATATTTTATCTCAATCTCCTTACAGAAAACTGTTTGAGAGAAAAGGAAATAACATTATGTTTCCGCATTCTACATTGACAGAACTCAGACAATATTATGTCTGTGGAATTTGCAATAAAATTTGCATGGTGGTTGTTCGCAAAGAGTATGTAAATAAAGTTGTTCGTTTCATTAGTTGCCCAGTGATGACGTCATTAATGAAAAACTTTTAAACAATTATAAAAAAATAAGGAATAATCCAATAATCAAAAGAACCAAATTAGTTTCGTAAAATAGCATAAAGTTTTAGAAAAAAATATTAAACCTATACATTTTACATACCCAATTCTAAGTAGTCAAGTATCCTTTTGTGTGGCACAAAATTTGGTAATGTTTGATGCACTTTAGTGGCATTGCCTTGAGTTGTGCGAACTCTACAATATCTTTTATAACCTTTTTCAACCTTGCGATTCAAGGTGCGTATTAATCTTTTTTGTTTGGGATATTTTCCCGCGATACCGCGACATCTTTTGATATCATAGCGCATTAACCACTTAAACATTTTCAGTCGTCAACAACCGTGATAATGTTGTGAGAAAAAACTTATTATTTTTTAACTCTATTTTCCATCATATAAACACGTAATACCATCATCAGCGCACGTACAGTGCTGTATGCCCATTTATTTGTATGATTACTGGAATAGCGTCAAAATTACATGGTCAAGCATCATTACCGCATAACTATTGAGATTCCAAGATAGAAATACGGAGAATATGGACCGCGGATGGACATTTTTGTGGACTATTAAATTACTTATCAGGCCATTAGATATGATTTCTTGTGAAGAGGAAGAATGTCGGGTATTAAGTGGATTACATACACATACATCGACATTTCACGCCTTTATCCCTTGCGGGGTAGACAGAGCGCCAACGGTCGTAAAAACAGTCGTTGTCGCCACGTTTGACAAATATTTTAGAGCGTGTATCACTTTAGTGAAAGGTCGCTTACACTGCAACACATATAAACCCTCGACATAGTCCCCGCTCGACACCCATGGGATAGAAATGGAGTGATGCTACTCTAAGCCGGTATCAATCGGATGTAAATCGTCGATTGTGATAAATAGCTTAGTTTTCACGGGTGTTAGCCCTACAGATTCGCCGTGGTGATTGGCGACGTGAGGATGGTTCTCCATTGGCAAAAAACACCTACGGGAAAGAAATAAGTTGATGCTGTTTTAAGCCCGCATCACAGGGCATCAAGCGGATGTAAATCTTCGAAAAGGAAGGTTGTCACGTTGTCACAAGTACACCTTGCGATAAATAGCTTAGTTTTCACGGTTCTTAACCGTTAAGGTTTGCCGTGGCGGTGTTTGTACGCATCAACAAAGCGTAGCGGCACGATCGGAGAACTATTGATAAAAATCACCCACAGGTGCCACAGGAAAAAAATAAAGTGATGCTGTTTTAAGCCGGCATCATGCGGATGTAAATCTTCAAAATGGAAGGTTGTTACAAGTACGCATTGTGATAAATAGCTTAGTTTTCACGGTTGTTAGCCGTAAGGTTCGCCGTGGCGGTGTTTGTACGCATCAACAAAGCGTAGCTGGCACGATCGGAGAACCATTGATAAAAATCACCCACAGGAAAAAATAGAGTGAAGCTGTTTAAAGCCGGCATTATGCGGATGTATTATATTCAAAAAAGAAGGTTGTCACGTCGTCACAAGTACATTGTGATAAATAGCTTAGTTTTCACGGTTGTTAGCCGTTAAGGTTCGTTCACGGTGTTTGTACGCATCAACAAAGCGTATCAGCACGATCGGAGACCCATTGATAAAAATCACCCACGGGAAATAAATGGGGTGATGCTGTTTTAAGCCGGATTCATGCGGATGTATAATCTTCGAAAAGGAAGGTTGTCACGTTGTCACAAGTACATTGTGATAAATAGCTTAGTTTTTACGGTTGTTAACCGTTAAGGTTCGCCGTGGCGGTGTTTGTACGCATCAAAAAAGCGTAGCGGCACGATCGGAGAACCATTGATAAAAATCACCCACAGGAAAAAATTGAGCGATGCTGTTTTAAGCCGGCATCGTGCGGATGTATAATCTTCAAAATGGAAGGTTGTCACAAGTACGCCTTGTGATAAATAGTTTAGTTTTCACGGTTGTTAGCCGTTAAGGTTCGCCGTGGCGGTGTTTGTACTCATCAACAAAGCGTAGCGGCACGATCGGAAACCCATTGATAAAAATCACCCACATGAAAAAATTGAGTGATGCTGTTTTAAGCCGGCATCATGCGGATGTATAATATTCAAATAAGAAGGTTGTCACGTCGTCCCAAGTAAATTGTGATAAATAGCTTAGTTTTCACGGTTGTTAGCCGTTAAGGTTCGCCGTGGCGGTGTTTGTACGCATCAACAAAGCGTAGAGGCACGATCGGTGACGCGTCGGTGGAGAACCATTGAAATCACCTATGGGAAAGAAGTAGGGTGGTGCTGTTTTAAGCCCGCATCACAGGGCATCAAGCGGATGTAAATCTTCGAAAAAGAAGGTTGTCACGTTGTCACAAGTACACCTTGCGATAAATAGCTTAGTTTTCACGGTTGTTAACCGTTAAGGTTTGCCGTGGCGGTGTTTGTACGCATCAACAAAGCGTAACGGCACGATCGGAGAACCATTGATAAAAATCACCCACAGGTGCCACAGGAAAAAAATAAAGTGACGCTGTTTTAAGCCGGCATCATGCGGATGTAAATCTTCAAAATGGAAGGTTGTTACAAGTACGCATTGTGATAAATAGCTTAGTTTTCACGGTTGTTAGCCGTAAGGTTCGCCGTGGCGGTGTTTGTACGCATCAACAAAGCGTAGCGGCACGATCGGAAACCCATTAATAAAAATCACCCACAGGAAAAAATTGAGTGATGCTGTTTTAAGCCGGCATCATGCGGATGTATATCTTCTAACAGGAAGGTTGTCACTTTGTCACAAGTACTCCTTGTGATAAATAGCTTAGTTTTCACGGTTGTTAGCCGTTAAGGTTCGCCGTGGCGGTGTTTGTACGCATCTACAAAGCGTAGCGGCACGATCGGAGAACTTTTGATAGAAATCACCCAAAGGAAAAAATAGAGTGATGCTGTTTTAAGCCGGCATCATGCGGATGTATAATATTCAAATAAGAAAGTTGTCACAAGTACGCCTTGTGATAAATAGCTTAGTTTTCACGGTTGTTAGCCGTTAAGGTTCGCCGTGGCGGTGTTTGTACGCATCAACAAAGCGTAGCGGCACGATGGAGAATCATTGATAAAAAATCACCTACGGGAAAAAATGGAGTGATGCTGTTTTAAGCCGGCATCATGCGGATGTATAATCTTCAAATAGGAAGGTTGTCAAGGTTGTACGCCTTGTGATAAATAGCTTAGCTTTCACAGTGGTTTGCCGTTAAGGTTCGTTCGCGGTGTTTGTACGCATCAACAAAGCGTAGCGGCACGATTGGTGACGAGAACTATTGATAAAAATCACCCACAGGAAAAAATAGAGTGATGCTGTTAGTCAGCATCATGCGGATGTATAATCTTCGAAAAGGAAGGTTGTCACAAGTACGCCTTGTATGAATAGCTTAGTTTTCACGGTTCTTAGCCGTTAAGGTTCGTTCACGGTGTTTACCGACACATTTGGTGCCGACAAAGCGTAGCGGCAGTCGGCACGGTCGGCGACGCGTCGATAATTATCCATTGATAAAAATAATTACTCAGTCGATAGATTCGATTACAAAGAACCACCAGAAATAGCAAGACCGCGCTGAATGATCAGAACAAGCATATCTGACGCTCAAAATGTAAGAAGGTACATAGATATTGGCGCCATTTCGCACACTACCCTTTACCTTCCCAAAAATCCCCCAATTAACTGCGGAGAGTAGATGGTGCTACGGAGGCTGAAGGGATGCCCGTTTCGTTTTGGCACACGATGCCCTAATATTAATTATCCTATCCTATTTTACCAGATTTTACAGAAACTGAAAGTTATTGGGATCGTTTTAATACTAGTGAATCTTAGCTGAATCGAGTCTCGCACCTTAGCCATATCTAATCACCTTCCACATCGTTTCCATATCTACTTACATACTTATAATAACCCTTAATTACCTAACCTGCCCAACCTAATAACCCTTGCGGGGTAGGCAGAGCGTAAACGGCTGCAAAATCGGCCATTTACTCCAAGTCTGACAAAAGTTTTAGAGTCATTTAGAAGACTGTATCACAATAGTGAGATGAGAGGTCATCAGCCTATCGCCTAAAATTGCAATACACATCATCTCTCAAATTTCTTAGTTACTCACGAAACCCACGAGAAAGACATGGGACGAAGCTATTCTAAGCCTGCACCACATGGCAATTACTAACAAGTAGTTAAGTAGTGTTATTGAACTCAGTGACAATCAATGAATCTTGTGCATATTGGAATGCGGTTGACATGGCCACTGTAGGCCATGCATTGCACATAATAAGTTATCATTAACAAGTTGATAATAATACCATTATAAGAGATCAATTTGACCTCACGAGGTGTCCACTAGCTCCTTGAGCAAAATTAAGGCGAGAAACACATGTAACATCCGTTTGTGCGTTATTTTTGCGCAGCGCTATGGTATGCAACGAAAAACATAACTAATAGAATGAGAACGAAATTTTTTGAAACACTTGCTATATTAATTAGATTTGAACCTGCGACCTACGGCATCTGTACTGCTACAAACGCGTCTTGCTAGTTTTCCACAAATTGTGTACCTAACACGGGATGGGCTTTATAAATTTGGTATTCAGCGAACAAATTATGTTAGGACATAGATAACGAATTTCGACCTTATTCTTAACTCTTACAAATACGGTTTATGTCAACGGTTTGACAAACGCATCCGCTTGCGGCTGCGCATCGCACAACGCTGCGTCGTCGGATTCCTCTGTTTGAAATAAACCGTATTGGTATGACAATAAGGTGAAAAATCGCATTTTCCTAACGCATGCGATAGCGCTGCGCAAAAATAACGCACAAACGGATGTTACGTGAGTTTCTTGCCTAACTTACAGATGTTTTTGCAAGCGGAAGAAATAAAACGTGATTAATTATTAATATGATAGCGATATTATTGCGCTATTAATTACAAGAATAATAAAATAAATCCTATGCAAATGCTTAATTTCCTAATGAATAGGCAGACAATCGCTTGTGCAAATTATTATTGCTTATTTATTCAATCGCTATTATACCTACCTACATTAGATACCTACTAATAGAAAGTACACAAAATTCTAAGAAATTAACTGGTTATCTGATCGATACGCTCTATTAGATACCTAGGTACTAGGTGGCTACCACAGCTAGGCAGGCTAACGACACTATTAACAAGCCAAATGATTAAAAAGCAAAACCCGACTGCTATAATTTCAAAGCTATTTAGGTTTCAAAGCCGCCATTCAGAATTTATGCTTTATTATAATAAAAGCGTGTTAAAAATATTCAGTGTTATAGTCCGGCTAGTTCGTGCGCGACCTTCCCTAGGGGTGACAGACGTTGGCGGGGGAGATGTCAGCGGGTAGCGGGAGGTGTAGCGGGGAAGGGTGACGCGCGCATCCGCGCTGCACGTCATATAAAGGTGGTATTCCGAACACTGCAGCCAACAGCCGACAGCCAACAGCATATGCTGCAACGGCAGTTGCAGCCGTTGCAGCACTACTGGTTTGTATGGAGTTCTATGGAACGCTATCCGAAGGCTGCAGCCGACAGCACATGCTGTCGGCCGCTGCAGCATATGCCGCAACTGCCGTGACTGCAGATCAGTATTGCTGCAACGGCAGTGCGATACGCACGTATCTATTTATGCTATTTTACTATAAAACGTAAAATGTGTGGTTCAGAAATAATTATGAAGTAATTAACTATCATAATTATTAAACCACACAGCGGTAATTTCAAAGGTACCTACCTATTATACCTACCTAGGTTCGAGTTGCGGTACACTGAATTGTACCAACTAAGTACTTACAGTTCGTGCGTGAGTTACCGCTGTAGGTACCTATTATAGCTACCTATGTACCTACCTGCTACTCTGCCGTGTGATGCTAGCTTAGAATAACATCACCCCGTTTTTTCCTGTGGGTGTCGTAAGCAGCGACTATGGGTCTCGAAGGTAACATGTGTATTGCAATTTTAGGCGACAAGCTGACAACCTGTCACTATAGTGATACACGACAATAGCTAGAACGGCTCTCAAATATTTGTTACACGTGGCGATAACGACCGAATTTTACGGCCGTCGCTACCCTGCAAGGGTTTAAGGCGTGATTTATGTATGTAGGTACCTATTAACCTGTAGGTACCTATAATATCTACCTAAGTCTACATGCAACTATCGGCAGTCACGGCATGTGCTGTCGGCTGTCGGCTGTCGGCCGGTGCCTTCGGAATCGCATGTGCTGCAACTGCCAACAGCATGTGCTGCAACTGCCAATAGCTGCAGCCGTTGCAGCATATGCTGTCGGCTGTCGGCTGTTGGCTGCAGTGTTCGGAATAGCAGCTTTAAAATGACGTGCTTCTTCGCCCCCCGACCGTCTGTACCCCGCAGGAAGGTCGTGCACGAAGTTGTCAAACTATAGTCGCGCTGCAGAGACGAATTTAATGACACCTCAAATAAAAATGTCAACATCCGTCAAGCCATTTAGTTTGTAGCACGTGAAAAAGCATTTACTTAATTTTGCTCTTATAAGAGCAAAATGTATATGAATACACATACAATATGTGTATGAAAATCATAACCCTCCTTCTGAGGTATTCGGATAAAAAAGAGAGTACTGAGCTATGTAGATAGGTATGTATTATGTTACCTGTTGGCAGGAAAACCCTGAGGAGAAAGAAACTTTAGCATATCAAATCGGAATTGAATACCTTTCCGTTTCCCTCGACGGAAGGAGCCAAGAAGAAGGCAGCTCTACCTTGGTATTGTTTGGTATACAAGTACCTGCCTACATTTGCCGGAGGTGCCGAGGTAGTTCCTCTTTCTAGCTGTGGTTGCTAAGACTAATGTTTACACTTTTAGAAAATTGGTGTCCTTAGTCCTTAGTTGTTCCGTAGCTCTAGCTCGTCTTTGGATACTTGTTTTAGAAACGCCCGTTTTTAGGGTTTCGTAGTCTACTAGAAACCCTTATAGTTTCGTCAAGTCTGTCTGTCTGTCTGTATGCCGCGCCCTCATATCTTCGTCAGTTTTAGAGCTATCGACATGATCGTGTTGACCCAAATATAGAAATGTTATGAAAAAATTATATTAAATGTTTTTTGGACCCCCTCCCATACAAGTGAAAGGGGGGCAAAAAAATTTTTTTTCTTCTGTAATATTGAGTAGGGTATCGTGTAAATGTTTCTGTCACGAGATATTTGCTTTTAAAAAGGGCGTTTTTGACCCATAATTTGTTCCAGCTGTAACTTCTAAAGTATAAACGCTAAAAATTTGAAATAAATATGGAATATAGCTTACAATCTGAAGTTTTGTAACTTAAAAACTATAACGGATATTGTACTCTCAAAGGTTTCAGAAAAAATTGAGTTTTTCTATTTGCGGTTGGTCATCATACTGCTGCTAACAAACCAGCATCAATATTAAGTTTGTAATGCTGAAAAACCTGATATTTAAACGTTGACTACGAAACCCTATTTGTGGGCGTGTCTGACACGCTCTTGGCCCGTTTTTTACGGTATATTTTGTGTAGATTGTAAAACAGTTCATATTTTTGCTATTGATAAGGTCAAAATGCGGACCCATCTTTTTTCCCTTGCACGCGAGAGCAATTGATGCTAGATTGCTGGCCATAGCCACCTAAGATACCGCCAATTCGGTAAGGGTAAAAGGTCGGTAAAGATGTGGTGGAAATACACTGAGCTTGTCATTTGAGGAATTGGCATGCCGTACCAGATTAGATAGAAGAAGAAGAATGTTGACGAAAATACTGAATGCGCAGGTTATTATGAACTCGCGCGCGTACTCTACTCGATAGGAATGCTGACAAAGATTTTTTAACAGCTAATCGAGAGCTATTTTAACAGCTGTTGGCTGTAGAGAGCGGCGCGATGGCGGTGGTAGTGGCGTGTCGGATTGTGTGGGCGCTTGATTCGGTGCGCAAGCGCAGCCATTGTCGCAAGTATTAACACTACCTTGTCAACATGGCCCGATACGGAATACATTGCGGTTCATCATCATCATCATCTGCCTGCCCTCATCGATCAGTTAGAGTCGGCGCAATATGTTTTGAGAGAGCTCAGACCTATGTAGCAAAAGGATTTGGCATTGTTTTATGACCGACCGCCTGCCTGACGACAACCCTCTTTGGGAATGCTACTGTAGGTGGTATCACCGCCACCATGCGCTTGGACATAATCTTTCTACAGGTATTCAAGTCTTAAGGTTAACGTGATGGCAGCTCTAACATAGCCAGAAATGTATGCCGAATCGGGAATTGTCAGGGTAACGTAATAGCAAATTGTCGTTGGTAACATACCGTGAAATGTTTGGGAGGCTTCACATTGTCTCCGATTCGTAGTGATAGGCGATGCCGAGGAGTTCCCTCGGAATTTATAGCTAACTAGTTTCTACAAACAAACTTTATAAATCTACTCAGATATTAGGAAAAAAAAAACAATGTAGAAAAATCTGTGAGTTAGCTCTTAGTTATTTCGCATTGTACTCGTATCTATCGCAAATCTATCAAAGTATCCACTTATTTTGTATCAGACACGTAGATGATAAAATACATACCTACAGGCAGTTACTTTAATTCCTTTATTGGTCTAAATTATTAAAATACGAATTTTATATCCTACCGATAGACCTGTACCTAACCATTCAGAGTTCATTTAATACATTAGTTTCACTTTAAAGCCAGACATATTCACTAAAATATTTGTGTACGTTATTTATTAACCTATACCTAATACTATTTTAACGACAATTTAAAGAGGACGTTAAATAATCTATTAAAACACTTTTAGCATTTATAGTCCGGTCATTCAAATATGGCCTGTTCGAATGACCGTACTATAGTTGAAAGTCTCTTGTAAGTGGTATCTCTCCTCCCAAGGCTGTGATGAAGAGATTTCTGTGGTCAAAAATGTGGGTCATTTTCTCAAAATGTTTTGTAACACGTAAAGCACCAAAGTAGATTTCCGTGACACATTAACACCAAGGAAAACTACGTCGTTCGAGGCGGAAACATCCTCCTAAAACTACCCGTTTATGGTTGTGCACTATTTCAGTACGGTAGCTATAAGCAGTAGTTTCATTTGAGTAGTTAGTTTAGCACGGGAACTGAGTAGAAATTTTAATTTAATTTTTTGCTTTTGGTCGCTCCTGTAGCACAGAATACATAATAGTACAGCCTATAGTTAGTTTCAAATATTGGTAAACTTTTTTATAAAATATGTGATAAGTAATTCAATTTTTTATCTCGATCGCCATCCGTTATTTGTGGTTTTTATTGTTATTCTACGCATCTGAAATATTCATTTTTAGGGTTTCGTAGTCTACTAGAAACCCTTATCATTTCGGTAAGTCTGTCTGTCTGTATGCCGCGCCCTCATAATTTTGTCAGTTTTGGAGATATCGACATCATGTGTTGACCCAAATTCAGAAATGTTGCGAAAAAATATTTTAATTGTTTTTTGGACCCCCTTCCCATACATGTGAAAGGGGGGCAAAAACATTTTTTTTCTCTTGTAATATTGAGTAGGGTATCGTTGAATAGATCTTTTAAAACTAAGGGGAGCTTTCTTTGACACAAAGTCTCTAAAATGTTTCTGTCTCGAGATATTTGCTTTTAAAAGGGGCGTTTTTGAGCCATAATTTGTTCCAGCTGTAACTTCTAAAGTACCTATGCAAGCTAAAAATTTTAAAAAAGTATGGAATATAGTTCTTAACATGAAGTTAATATGAAAACTATAACGAATACTGTACCACTTAAGATTAAGGAAATATGAAAGTTTTTCAATTTGCGGTTGGCAACCAGCACCAGCAACAAAATTAACTTTGTAACGCTGAAAGACCTGATATTTAAACGTTGACTACGAAACCCTACTTGTGAGCGTGTCTGACACGCTCTTGGCCGCTTTTTTTATCTTAATAAGTAAAATATTCCTCCCAAGGCGGCGCGGCGTACCAAGGCAAGGTGCCTAAAAGACTGGAACTTAAAAGCATTGCCTCTTTGAAGGGTCAGATTCTTTGCTTTGAATGATCTAACTTTCATTTAATGTTGTAGGGCCCTATACTGTCGGGCTATTTGTCCTTACACCTATTATCTTATTGTTAGGCAAAGGCAATTCAATACACATAATAATATAAATAACTAAACGGTTTTGATGTTTTGAATTAATGAACATAACTATAAAGTTCTGACTTTCACAAAAGTTTGACTGAGATTGACCCTGAACCTGCTAATGTTTTATGATTCAGAGAAAGATATTTATGATTCATAAAACACGATACGTCTACATTTATGACGTCTACTTATTAAGTGCATGCATCATTAAAACATCACAAAGAATAACAAACTAGCAAGTGGATAGTAAATTTACACGTGCAGAGCATACGGTAGTTATTACCGTCATTCATCCATCGTTCAGCAGTTTTATTATACTTTCGTAGACAATTAGCTAAGTCATAACTTTTTTATGAATCATAGGATTACTCTTGACTCTAGTCTAAAAGAGATATATCTAACCGAATCGAAGTCAAAGATTGAGCGAGTCTACCCAGAAGCTTAAAAGGTTAAAAGCCTATTTATCAATTTGGCATACTAATTGCTCTCTAGCTTTGCTGTCTATGAATTTTGTGATGTTTATCGTTGAGAACTTTAAAAAACTTATAGCAGAAAAGCGATTAAACAATAGCAATGACGGTCTGAAGAAATGTATCTTTTTGCTTGTTGAAGTTGATTACGCGATGTACAAAGTTTGCAAATGTTGAATTAGCTTATGTTGTAACATTGATGGGCCGTGAGAAACCTGACTTCTACAAACATAAGTTGTTATGTATTATTTAATGACCAAAATTACAAATTCTTCAAAATTAACAGTAACAACTGCTAGAGGAGTACGGCCATTTATCTTATTAAATTAATTCACCAGAGTTAACGTTTGATATGATATGATAACACGTAAGTACTACAGTCTGCAACACAACGTCCATGTTTTGTTGTTTAGTAGACGTTCAGTTAGAAATGTTAACAACAATCTAGGAGAATTGGGGAATACGTGTGATATATGACGAGTTATGTTCGTACACATTATTATGTAACTTTAGTACATCCTAAGTAGGTACTTATGTTCCTACATGACACAAGCGGGAAAATTATTAGGAAGCAATTTATAGACAGGAACTAATACTTTATGGAGATCATAAGGTTGAGCGTAGCTAGCTTTGAAGCGGTATAATGACCGGTACAAGATATATTTATACCATACCTTGCTAGATAAGTAGGATAAACTATATTTATATTTACCTATACGAAAAATAGAAGCTGTTCAGAATTATCTACAAACTTTCTTTTATGTGGGTAAATAGGGCATAATGTAGGTATACCATAGACTTTAATACATAGCCCTTGATATACAGCAAATGGAAGTAGGTCTTAGTTTCTCATAAAGGAAGAGTACAAAACAGTGATAATCGCTAGCAATATTTCTTCATATTATCACTACCCAACCCATTCATGTGATTAATTCAAGTATAATGGGGACTTGAAGACGTCTGGCACACGCAAAATGAGTTCAATAAATCAGAACGCATTCTGTTTTGTGTTCAAATGCTAGACAAATGCATAAAGCAAATCATTTGACTGACATCCAACTGTAATAAATTCTTCTTATGGTCGTTGCATCCATGTGCAGCGCCAACATCTATAATTGCATCAAAAGTATAATACCGTCACAATACGTAAGTATAATTTATTTATAGACTTCGCCAAATACGAGTGACTGTTATTATTCATGCCGCTGTTCTATCTTAAATATTACATTGAGAAACACACGTAAAGTCAGTTTGTACGTTATTTTTGCGCAGCGCTGTTGCATGCGTTAGGCGATATTCCACCTTATTTTCATACAAATACTGTTTACGTGAAACGGTTTGACATAAACCGTATATGTACAGATTTATGGTCGATATTCGTATTGTCCTTCGTCGCAAAAACTGCACAAATGGACGATACGTGTGTTTTTTGACTTAAATATTGCACTGAAGGTCAAGCTTTGATAGGTTTATTGGAAAGCCAGAATGGCATTATAAATTACCTAGCTGCAATTTCTACCTACACATTGCCTGTAAAATTCTGCTCGAATGTCACTAAAGAACTAAATTCAGCTCTCACCCATCTACAGAGAATCATTATTACTACATAGTATAAAAAACTTAGCTAATCGCTACGCTATGTCTGTCTCTAGGTATTCTTTAAAATTATGCGACGGATTTTGATTCAGTTTTGATAGATGAGGTAAGTTTATTATGCGTCTTTCATTGCTGAAAAAAGGTGTTTTCCTGCCATTGGCGAAGGGTCCATACATAGCGATTCCCATCAGCTTTCCTTTCAGAAATTTACAATCACATTACTGTCACATCAATCTACTTTCATTTAGAACATTTTATCGCTGTGGCCTACCTTCAATAAAATGTCACCCTTTGCCACTTATTCCTGCAGGAAAGCAGGTTTCTCCGGGTGAAACCAATGCGCGAGCCGCTAGTTTTATAATATTATTATAACGCGCAAAGTTAGTTGCCACTTTGTGCAATTTCATTGTGTTGCAACCGACTTTGCAACACGAATTTCTACCCGTGCCTTAGAGCTGTGAAATAATTCTCAGCGCGTTGATGTCTTTTATTACAAGAAAGACTCTTGCGACTCGCGGTCACCAAAATATTTGATCTTTATCGCAAAAAGCCGGAACGAGACGAGACCGAAGATCCGCGTTGCTTGAAGCAAAAAAGTAATGAAATGAATAAAATAAAACAAGCAGATATAATAAAAAACAAAACCCCGTCTGCGGTAATTTCAAAGTTATATTTTGCAATAAAAAATGGTGTCACTCGCGCTGCTGAGACGAATCTAACGACACCTCACGTGTCAAGATCTGCCAACCTTTAGGGCTGTAGCCTGTGAAAACGAATTTCTTGTTTACATACATACTCTCGAAAAACATAACCCTCCTGAGGCAGTCGGGTAATGTAATGTAATGACAATAGTTAAATGACGTAACCTAAGTGTCAATTTGGTACATCTTTTGATTTACCTGTAATTAATTTAGACCAAACAATTGAAGTTCACCAATTTGAGCATCAGGATGTTTATTAAAAAACAAAGAACGTTATTTACGACGTATTGTTTGATAAACGTAAGTCCTAAAAAATTTCGTGAATGGTGACCAGTGAGTGACCATATTGTGGCCGTTGTAACTAAACCTAGTTTTTATACGGGTCAGTGACCTAAATATTATACAGGGTGTAATGGACAGCTGTCCGAATAGGTAGGTACTGACAGGGTGCATTTAGACCATTAAACTGAAGAACTCGACTCGACTTCGACAGCCGATGTGGCGCAGTGGTTAGCATGCCTGCCTGCTACACAAAGGTTCCGGGTTCAATTCCCGGTGGGGTCACTCACAAAGTTGATATTTATCACTTTGTGAATTTGTTCCCAGTCTGGTTAGGACATTGCAGGCTGAACCACCTGATTGTCAGCAAGTAAGATGGTTCCGTGCTTTGGATGGGCACGTTAAGCCGTCGGTCTCGGTTGCTGTCTATGATGGCGGTCGTTACACAACCATGTCAGAGGCCTGCTACTTGCAGTAGGCGGTTGAAAAACTCTGACACCAGGGTTCATCGGGTCGTTGAACGACTCGGTGTCCCACACGAAAAGAAGAAGAAGACTGAAGAACTTCTCGAAAACTTCTAAGAAAACATATCGGACTCCCGTAGTGCAGTGATCGTGTGTGTTGTGCTGATCGTGATTTCGTATGGATAGTTGAAAATTGTCGTTTCCTGACACATGTTTCTAGGGGATAGTTGTTCAGTTTCATGGTCTGTATGCAGCCTATCAGTGACTATCAGTATTTGGAGAGCTGTCCCGTACTCCTCGTATAATACAATAATAATCTGATTATTTCCTTGACCGTTTCTGTCTGTCTGTCTGATTCATACCTACTTACTTGGAAGTGGATTCTTCAACTATCTAGTGTCCGGGATTGGTATGAGGTATGAGTACTTATTAGTAAACTATCGGACACAGGTGTTGAACCATGCTCGTAGATATCGCTCATTTATGGAATTTCAGATTGAATTTAATGACACCGTACGTAGGTACGTTAGTATTTTCTAAGTTTGACTTTATTAAATTCTATAACTGCATGTAGGTAGGTAATTTAATGATGCTTCGTTCAAGTGCTATCTGGTGGAGGTACATTCCAAACACACCGTATGAATTTGCGATTTCTGGCAAATCAAGAAAGGGCCGCAAGTTTTGCTATTGGGGATTAAACAAACTACTTTCGTTAAAATACCGTTTCCGGCAAAATACCGCAAAATTATGCGTCGCATGTGTGTCTTGCTCTTGCTGTAGTATGTAGAGTAGACCAATCGATGGAGTACCGTTATCATATCCTTAAACGTATGTAGGTCCCTGTTATGTGACTTGCTGGTGGCACAATGTCCTATGAGCTATCAGTTCGACTAGTTTCTTGGAATTAGAAATTATTACTGGAGAAAGTGAGTCATAAAATTAATGTGAGAAGAGTCACGTAAGGCGCAACCTCCACAGAGTAGTCGTGAAACGTACGACATCGCGACGCTTGAAACTGTTTTCATATAAAATGTATGAAATACTTAGTAATAACAAATCTACACAGGTGAGAGGCGATGATGATGAATGATGACTGACGATCACTTGTCTGACAGATGTCATCTCTATGGAGGTTGCGCCTTAGTCACATTGGTAATTTAAAGTCCATAAATACCCTACTTAGGTAGTTTATTTTCATATGTTTAAAGTCGATCGTCATAACTCATACATAATAATTATAAACGTCATATTACTAAATGTTTAATTAATGCATCCGCGAATCTATGGCTATGTTTATACAGGATGTTAATTGAATTGCGAGTCATATTATAAGAGTAGGTTTGTAACAAAATATAGGTATATTTAGATAAATTCGCCGATACTACCCACTGTACCTACTTATACCTCTATGCACTAAGAAAAATATTGGGTTTTCCTGCGGTAAAAATAAGCACCTAAGTAAATATCTTCCATTCCAACATTACATTACATAGGTACGTAAAGTAGGTATCTACTAAGTCATGAATTATTAATATTTTGGAAGGTACAAAAACTTGTACGAATTTTTCAAACCTGCTAACGTACCTAGGTTAACGTTGTATAATTGCATGTGTCAAAGTTATCTGGCTTTTTAACTGTGATTAACATCATATAATTATAGGGTTAATGTTTAAAGGTAGACAATGAAATAACCGTGACAAATCCGTTACTGTAATAAAATAATTTTACATGCCGTAAGGTTAACCTGGCTAACCCTGAGCCTTTTTTCCTAAATAAGTATTAGGATAATACAAAATTGTTAAAAAATCAGCCAAGTGCGAGTCGGACTCTCGCACGAAGGGTGGCGTATTATTTTTGATGAGAAACCCCCTTAATTTTTATTTTATAATAAGTTTTAGTATTTTTGTCCGAGCAGCAATAGTAACACATTTTTTGTGAAAATTTCAACTACCTAACTATTAGGTACCATTCATGAGATTACAGATTTCGAAACAAAATTAGATAAAATCTAGCAAAAAAAAAGGGCTTCTTGTATGCAAGCCCTACGGGAAGCCCCCACCCGTTTTTTTTTTATTTGTTGTTATAGCGGCAAGGCAATAGAAATAAAGCATAATGAAAATTTTTTTTTAGGGTTCCGTTTTCACCCTATGGGTACGACACCCTCAAATGAAGAAAACTCAAACGAAAACTTACTAGGCATTTATAAATTGAACATAACTATTCTTATCTAATCAATTAGTTCTTGCCTAACTGTACCCTATAAATTACCGGTAACTTTCATTATGTTAACTTAACTTTCCCTTAGCTTAGGTAAACATGGTGACTAAGTAGGTATTTGTCTAAGTAATTAGCAAAATTTATGTACCTACGTACCTACCTTCACTTTCACTAAACCATACTAAAACACATCAACTCTATTGGGAAGCTTTAGGTACATATTTTCTACTTAAATATATTATCCATCTGTTCTATAATAATAGTAGTAGGTTGTAAAACGTTGACCAGGAAAGATACCGTTTGACCTCCAAAAATATGAACCAGAATACGTAGTATCTTCGCCACCATGCGGTTGACCATATTCGACAGATATTCAGCTGAGGTCAAAAACTCTACGTCGCCTCTGCTCTAGTTTAAAAATAGGTAATAGGTACTTTATTAGAGGTATATTCCTGAAAACCCCAAATAAACGATGCTTATCAAACTAATAGAACATAATTATGTACTTTATAGTACCTGTAGTATGTATGCCTATAGGTAATCCGCGTCAAATAAAATTATAGAATTTGTGCACTGGTGCGATACAAATCTAGCCTAGCCTAGTTGCCTGGGCAAGTAGAGATAGAAGAATTAAATTTAAATGCACGTAGTAGGTATGCTAAAAATATATGTATAGACAGTGTTTATAAAATGTAACGGATACTATAATTCTTTTCGTGTGAGACCCCGAGTCGTCGTAAGTATACAGGGTGGTTTAAATGCGTGCTATAGCTTCAGGATAGGTTTAGTATTGATAAAGGTTGCCGTACCTAAATAATATTGAAAATATCCTAGGCAGAAACATTTTTTTTTGGCTCAGTCGAACTATCGAAGTTTATTTTTTTGACACTTTTGTTGTTTAGGGAGTTTCGAGTACTTACGTCTAATCAGCTACAACTACATTCGTACAACGAATCTTGGCTGAGATATACCTAGGCATTTAAATAAAATTTCAGCTTAGTTTTAAAAATAAATGACAGTTTTTTTTAAATATTTTGCATGCTTAACCGATACTTAAACTAACTTTAAGCTGTGGCACGCATTTGAATTAACATCCTGTATTAAACTGTACCTATGTACGTATACTTAAGTCAAGATTCTTCAAGATTCAAATGATGAAGTTTAAAAAGGACAGCTAATACTTACCTACCTATATAAACTAGCTATAAATATAAATCGATTCAATAATATAAGAAATATTATCTAGATTATCTAGCTTTATGACAGTTCCCTATTTAGATACGTAGGTACGAACGAGCTAAACACTTAGGTGGGTATAATAAAAACTTTCCCTTCTATGTTTATAATGCCAATAAATTATATGCTTTGAATCAATCAAAACTGCACTTTAATTCTGGGAGAATAATGTCTAAAATTCTTTTTTAGGTAGAAGACAATGTGGTCAGATCAGTTGCCAGGTAGAGATGCATGCCAGGTACGGAGATCTGGGAATCAAAGGGACAGTAACCGGTTTGATAGTCTCATCTCATCATTATTTCTATACTAATATAAGTACAATCTGAAGCACAGCCTCGAGTTGCATCTTATATTATTGATCGTAAACAAAGGTAAACTGATAATCTGGATTTGATGGCGCCACAGAGGAGAGGATATACAAATTACTGTGAAAATCTCATATCTAGTAGGTAAAGGTACAAAGGGAAGTTAAAGGTAAGATAAGGTTCAGTTAAGGTTCTGAAATTGCCTGCATTACTTACCTACTCAAAATGATTGATTTAACGTCAAATAAATAAACTGTAGATTTAAAAACTACCTTCAAACCAGGCTCTACTCTACCTATGTAGGAAATTAATTGTATGTGCCGGTTTTAATATTCTTATTTTAAATAGGTAATATAAATAAAATTGAGTTTAAGTGTTTTCAGGCTTTCACATTAGCTTGAAGGGTGAAACTAGAAGTAAGGCCACCTACCTTGCCAAAGCTCGAGAATCACAAGTAGAGTCGCTAAAAAGATGCGCATATTCACCACTGTTATTTCTAATTGTTCAAACTGAGCACTTTCCAAAAAATGATTTCAGTGTGGATTTCGAGTCACATTACGATCGGGTGTCGGAAAAATGGAGATGCGATGAATGTTCGCGAGGACGCGGCTCGAGCGGCGTTTGAGTGACAACTGACTGTCGCTTCGAGCTAAGCAGCGGCTTTTAGCTCCCCGCCGCATGGCGTATGCCACGAGAAAGACAACAGCTGTTCTAGCCAGCTAGTTTCCCAACCACCGAATGAAAGATTTACAGCAAAGGCTGAAATATGAAAGCTGCCCGGCGCCGCTTATCAATGTCACGCGTGATCTAGGGTTGTTTTTATAAATTAGTCTAGATGGTTTACTCAGCCCATGAAACTGAACAAGTTATGATGATCTAACGTAAGGTTTCCGAAAAATCGAAAAACGAAAATTGTTTCGAACAATATGGTCAGAGTGATTTTAGGCAATGAACATTTCGTATGAAGAAACATTTAATTTATTGGCTATTTTTTTAAAGACAATGTAAGGTTTTCTTTCAGTTTTAATGGGCTAAGTCAACTAAAGGCACAGATTGCCTGCTATAGGCATAGGGTCATTGTGCCCGTTCGCGACCATGCGTCAGTTCGCGACCATTTTCAGGTCTGACCTCAGTAATATTGCAATAATAAGAGTTATATTTCACTCCTTATAAAAAAGTGTGGCTTAAACAAGACAAGGATAACTGTAGAACCTACGCATATTCAAATCTGTTCATTAAACCTCACCAATGTACCGCAAATAAATCATCCATTTTTCCAGTCACTCTGCCCTCGAAAACACACCGAAAATCTATCCAAAAAATAGCGACCACGTGTCACTTCAAATGTGAAATTTTCAGGTATTCGTCTAGTTTTTACAACTATAACGGTTTTATGGTGTTGATACTTTAGTAAAGTATCTAATTTAACGATATTTTCGTGTTATTTTTAAGTAAATTTATGATTTATGAGATGGTCGCGAATGGGCACCCAATTTTTAGAAAAATGCTGGATAGCTACCGGCCGGTCGCTATCTAACACGATGCTTGAAAAAAGTTTCTTTTTTTCCTGGTTATCTTTTTAACAAAGTTTTGATTCTTACAACATTAATCGATTCTTATAGACGTTTTTTATACCGTAGTTAATTTGCGACCGTCAAATTATGATTATTTGACCGATTTTGGAACAGCTATTTAGTTGAGTGGTCGCTAACTAGTATATGCTAAAAAACCATGTTTAGTTAGCGACCGCCTCAAAAATGTATGAAAATAGACGGTCGCAATCAGGCTCTTAATTTTTGTTACGTTACTTAGCGACCACCACTTTTGCTCTTACTCTGTATTGTTGGCCCTTTGATAGGTTTTTGTTCTGCTACTCTTAGGCTCTTTGTCTCGGAACGCGCTATACCTTTGGAATCTCTATCTAACAAATAAAACAGTGTGGGACGCCGCGCGCCCCGCCAACAGTATCTCATGGACCCTGTTGGCTTTTAATATAGTTTCCGCGTTCTGAAGTAGTGGACCAGTTTCAACTTCGTCTTCGCTTCTGTTGGATCGTGCACAATGGACATATGTAAAGAGCACCAGCCGTACCCACTTGCCTTCCTCGAGCTGTGCCAGAAGTACAGGCAGAGTTTCTTTGGGCTGTCCTGGTCTATACACGCCACCTCTAAATCTTCACTCTTCAATCAGAGCTATTTCGTAACGTCAAAATGCCTAGGGTGAGTTTCCAGTACGTGTGGGTCAGCTGCGCGGAGAAGATGCACGTCCTAGGCTCGGGGCCTGGGTGACTTCTGTGCACTTTGAGCTGATGCATTCAAATTCCTCATTGTCCAGCCCAGTTTTTGTTGTGCAGCAGATTCAGCCCAGTTTTTGTTGTGCAGACTCCTTATAGCGTATAATTATAATTAGAAGCCTCGTTGGACTCTCAGGAGTTGGGTCTTGTTAAGTAGTTCACCACAATAGGGCAGCAAGTTCTCGCTGCTTTTTTACTCACATTGAGGCTTTGGAGACAACGAAAAAGCAGGAAGTTCTCACTTCTTACTGACCTCCACACAGTCCTTGCCTTAAGGGAGAAGGGTGCTGCCATGCCATGTAAAAGCTATGTTTTCGGAAACAGGGGTATTTTATTTCACTTTGGCTACTGCCGCGAACCCACCTAATTACGACGATCAAATTTACATTGCACCAGAATGTCCATGCCTTCTTTAAAGCCCAGAACCATCACTTCTGCGCCATACACTCATGCCTCCACGCTAGCAGGCCTATAATTCTTCAGGGTAGCTTGCGTTGGCAGATTCTCGAGCTGTTTCATACATAATTGCTGGCAGTGGTTGAATCAGGCTGTGCTGCTCTCTCATCATTCAAGTTTCATGTTGGATTGAGCAGTTGCATGACGTCATAGATACCCGTTTAAAAAAGGTAGGTGAAAAAGATCCGCGTTTGGTGCACCCACAACAGTTCATCTGGTGCAAGTAGCCTGTTATTCTGGGTAGTCAGAGTCAGCTAGACCTGCAGACTATAAAAGGCAATACAGTGGCCAATATAAACACCCAAGGGTTCTGGAAAAAGGGAAGAAAGCTAGAGGTTTGATGAGTTCCTGCGACGTGACTGACGAAGATACCTCCAACAGAAGTGAACACAGGAGACCAAAAGGGACCCACTATAAGATGAAAAAAGTAATTGCCAAGGATAGAGAGCTGCGTTCTTATGTACTTACTTCTGCTGTGTGTTGTTGGCCGACAAGAGTCTTTGTGCAACATTTATGGGTCGCTCTTTGTACAACGTGGGTCGTACTGTGTGAAGTTCCAAGACCGATACTTTGTAGCACCGTGAAGTAACGACAACCGGAATTCCTACTCACTTTTGCTATGTACTCGAAGCCCGTCGGTCTATGTGCTCTAGCGTCCGCGCATATCTAAAGGCCTGTATCCTGAGCTTCCTTCGATGTTTGTCCACTAAAGCCCACCTCAATCGAGGGTGGAATTTCATGCTCAGTTGCTGCGTAAGACAGATCCTGCTGGTCGAGTTTGCGGATGGAGCTGAAAAGGCCTAACACTGCGCGCTGGCGTGATTGGTGCAGGCAAGGGTAGTGTTCATGAGCACCAAGGTATGAGGCATGGACAGTTCTGGTGCGGTGTGATCTTGAGAGCTGAACCGGGCTGGGTCCTCGGCGGTTGCATAAATGAAGTAGAAATGGTTGATCCTCCCCAGTATCAGAAAATACGCATTAACTTAGCTAGGATCGGTACCGTACAAATGCGCGCTGAAGACCAGCGAGGTCTTGATGCCTCTTTGGTTCACGCTGAGGCTTCGGAGACAACAAAACGTAATAAACAGCGACGGCAAGGGTGGTGAGGCAGCAAAGTCAGCAGTAGTTATTGCTGTGACACCTGTTTGGCACTATGAAATATTGTTATTTTTTTTTATCATGGCTAGATAGGTACTAGATCACAACCTCAGGTGTAGATTTATAAAGGATTGTTTAAAATGTATGAGAAATGTGCAAAAGTCAAATTTTTTATTAGATAATGGTTAATATGTCCATAATAACGATAGTAAAACTGGCGGTCGCTATCTGACGCACACGTGGTCGCTATCTGAAAAAAGCGGTCGCTATCTGGCTCTTTGGGTACTTTTCGGTTCAAAATTATTTTAAAAATAAACTGTTACAGTATTTTGCAAATACTTCTCGAAAAGAATCTGCTACGCTCACAAAAAAAATCTACCTCCAAATATGAAACCTTCATATTAATATCATGGCGCAAAGTTGGGAAGTCGACTAATCGGTCGCCAACGGGCGCAATGACCCTACCTCTATTAGATATTATCTTTCTTTTCAATTTTTTTTCCTTAAAATCATTTCTTTACCCGACTGCCTCAGAAGGAGGGTTATGTTTTTCGAGAGTATGTATGTATGCATGTATGTGGACAAGAAAATTCTTTTTCACGGACTACAGCCCAAACAGATAGTTGGATTTTGACATGTGAGGTGTCGTTAGATTCGTCTCAGCAGCGCGAGTGACACAGGCTATATTAGAAAAATATAGATTCAAGATGGCGGATTTTAACAGCAAAATACGTAATACTTTATAATTACCGCAGTCGGGTTTTTTGTTTTTTAACACATCCACTTGTTTTAGAAAGTGAAATGTGGGGGCATGCCCATACCGATAGACCTTAATTTAATAAAATACGAATTATAGCTCTACATGCAATAGGTATTTAGGTAAAACAAGGTATGAAAAGGCCGAAAATAGGTATCACTCGGGTACCCTCTTAAACTTATGATATAGGCAAAAAATATGTATGATATGAAAAAATAACAGACATTCTCGTGATTGCTGGCAAGGCTGAAAAATTTAATGTGTTAACCGCATCCAAAATGTAGGTACCTACTTAAGGCTACCTACCTACTTAATAAAACGACCTCGAAAATTTAACCTAATAAAATCTAAATGGATTTGCTTTTTAGGGTGCCATACCGTAAGGGTAAGTGTAAAAACGGAACCTTATTACTGAGACTTCGCTGTCTCTCTGCCAGTCACCAGGCTATATCTCATAAACCGTAGTTGTTAGAGTTGAAATGTTAAAAATTTAAATAAAATATAAAAGGGGCTGAATGTAATGAACCGAACGGTTATAGTTATATGTATGTATGTATGTAGGTATGTATGTATGTATGTGGACAAGAAAATTCTTTTTCACGGGCTACAGCCCAAACGGATAGTTGGATTTTGACGTATGAGGTGTCGTTAGATTCGTCTTAGCAGCGCAAGTGACACTGGCTATATAAAAAATCATAAATTCAAGATGGCGGATTTTTATCGCAAAATACAACTTTGTAATTACCGCAGTCGGGTTTTTGTTTTTGAAATACATCAGTTTGTTATACACAAACGTACAGCACCCATCGTGCTCAGAGTCTGACTCGCCTATCCCATGACTGTTCTTTTTATTATCACAGTATGAGCCTGGATGAACTGTTACATTGTGGATAGGTACTTGTCTATATAATAATGATAACAAATGATTAGGCAGAAGAGCACGTCATGAAAGCCCTTTCAGGTTATTCGCTGACTCGATGTACCTCGAACTCTAATGTCAGAGTTAATAACCACCTGTCCCTATTATTACAATAAATTATATGTGCTTATTTATTATCTCATAATTACCTTCACAACACACAATTATAGGGTAGGTAATTAAGTGTATTGTATGCTTGCTAATAAATAAACACCGAATTATTAGAGTTTTCTATTTAAGTAGCAATGGACGAGCGATGTATAGGAGACACGTATGTTTTGTCAAAAGTTATTCAGTTAGATGAGTAACTGAGTGCCCCTGTTTAAGTCGTATAAAGGAAAAAATCTAGACATCCCTAGCTACCAATCTGGAATGCTGTTTTAGAATATTCAAAATAATTAGGCGTCCCATACTATTTTTATCAAAAAACGCTGACTGATGCAACATTTTGTATGTAGAGTCAATTTTTTTCTTCTTCGAATATTAAAAAAACATAAAATTCCAGATTGGTAGTTGGTAGCTAAGGAATCCAGAATCTAGTTTTTTTTTTTGGACCACTTAAACATACACCTGTATAAGTCTGTCTATGGTGTTTTGTACGGGAGCTTCACATTTGTTCGACTTATGTTCGTCGAGGAAAGGTTTTCAGTTTTATGGACTGACTGGTGCATCCCATGAATTTTTTCTTTGCGGCGATTAAGCACTTTTTGTGTTACACTTGATAGTCAAACTAAACCTTTAGGTGCATAATGTCCATTTTGCAAAATGTCCAGTGGTGAAAAAATTACCAGTTTGCATAACGACCAGTTTGCAAAATGTCCAATTCCAAACAGTCCAGTTCGCAAAAAGTTCAGTTTAAATTAAATACTGGGTCACTGACCCATGTGTTTTGGGGAAAGTTGTTCGCTTTCATGGTCTGAACTCACCCTTTAATTTCGCTAATTTTACTTTTGCAAACTGGTCATTTTAAACTCAGATAATCTTCAAACTGGACATTTAACATTTTAAAACTGGCCATTATGCAAACTGGTAATTTTTTCACCACTATACATTTTGCAAAATGGACATTATGCACCTAAAAGAAACAAACTAAAGTGGGTCGTCCGTAAATTCGTCATTCCCTTTTAGGACGCCGCTATGACACTAATTGAGGCCGAAACCGAGCAGTCTTTATACAATGCAAAACAAATCACTTACAAGCGGCTTCGTAGTTCATACATAAAATATTGATGGTCAATCAAATTGCAACTAGCCTCATTTACCTACTTCCTACATAATTTGTTACAGTCACGATACACCTACAATAATCTCCATTACCATGACGTGACTTACAGGAAATGTTTTGTTACGTAAAGCAATAAAATCAAAAACGTAAAATGGACTTCACACATTTATTGTATTTTTGTCTAATAAAAATACTATCATTATAACTACCATAAAGAGGATATCTACAGCAATTGACAGTCTTGCTGGTTGTACACATTCGCTAAGAACAACACCAAGTTCCAAAATTATCCGTGTACTTGCTCGAAACCTTGTCGCTGACAAATACATCATGTATAGTTCATTCGATATCATATTGCCGCGACCAGCCTAACTGGGAGATCAAGTTAAACTGGTCGTACTTAGATAGTACGCGACCCGCGTAACTTGACCTCATACATAGGCTGGTTACGACATTATGATAGCGAATGAACTTTAATTTACAGAACTATCGCATCTACATATTTTTAAGAAAATACTACCATTATTAAACGTAACACTTTTAGTGGATATCTTGTAATGCACTATTGGACCAATATGGATACATGGAAAACGTGGTTATTTTTGAAACAGATATTCCAAGTTTAGGAATTTTAAGTACACAATCGATTTAGGTACAAACATTAGTGATGTTTTAGTTTAGGTACATGAAATTCATTACGAATTCAAAAACCTACAGTAAAATAAATTCCATCGCGTACTATCAGCAGCACGTCAAGCGACCATTAAAGTTCAAAAATTTCCTGGTTTTCCAAACAGTTGTTTAGATAATCAGAATAGATCGTTCCCTAAAATGGCTAGCTTGAGGAGCTGCTAAAAATACTTTATACAAATCGTACTTACACAGGTACTCAAGAGCTATGTATGGTACAAGCATTTCTTGTGAAACCAATCGTTTTGTATGACGAAAGTCATAATTAATAATAAAATACTTTCTTTCAAGTTTCAACAAGAACTAAGATAGATTTAGTGAATTAATAAAAGCATTCATCTCTCACAAGCTTGCTACGCACATTCGAAACATATTTCTTGAAGAGCACTACATTATCTTACTTAGAGATATTTACACAATTTATAAAATAATAATTTTATATAAATTCCATTCGTGGAAATTTTGAATTCATAATCAAATGTACATACAGGGTGTATAAAACAGAATTGTTTAACTAACCAGACATGAATATCAACACTCCTCCCACATAAAAATTCTGATCTCTCTTTTCCAATATCCTTTGTATGAAAAAGGTAATTTCGGTTTTCAGTGCAAATAGTTACATCATTCACCATGTCAGTCATCCTCTTATTTACACACTGTATGTATTGTTTATTGAAAACAAAGGCTAAACTATAAGTAAGTATGAATAATTTACATATCCAATCATAATTTCGTTCAAATAATCTTTCATAAACTCACGTACCGGGAGCCAGATGTACCAAAAGCCTTGCAGGCATTTTTAAGATTGCACCGCCAGCGATTGTACTTTATCACCCAACTGAGGTGTCAGTAAATTAAAAGATAATTTGTAAGTATACAAACATGCCTAGAATATCGATTTAGAACCGATTTTTGAAAATGTAAAGGTGTGGTATAATAAGCGTAATATGAAGAAATAACAATCTCTTTAATCAGTAATAATTATAAAATAATTTACAATGGAAGCGGAATATCTTGTTTTTTTTGTAGGTCTATAGTGCAATTTTTAGACGAAACTGGCAGCAAAGATCTAGCACATGAAGTACTAGTATTTAATGCTGATGTAACGACACTCTTGGTACTGGTAAGCCCTGATATTGGGTGAACTTGTGATGCTACCCATAACTACAATAAAAAATCTGTGTACTCATTTTATTCTAATTTGTCTTACGATTCTACAAAATGTGAAACAATCTACAGTTACTACACACAGCATACATAGTATGTACAATCATAACTATTTACACAACGGCCTCTATTCAAACAGGACTATTTCTTAGTTAATTCTTAGTCAACCTTGTCAGTTCCTATATCTTCATAAATAAGCACAAAAAGAGGAAACTTAGTTTTCATGTGCTTCATTACAATAATTTGATACGCATTTTTTCCCTCTAATTTTGTTTTGTTTGGAATGAAAGCAAGCTTTCTTTTATGTCACTTTATCTTTGTTAATTACAGACAGGTGCACTATCGCCAGCAAATCCACCTTCCCCTATTTAGGGGATCTACTTTTACTGGTTTATAATACAAATACTAAGAAAAACCAGTATAAATTTTATCCTCATGAAAGTAGTAGGTAGGTGGATTTGCTGACAGCAGATAAGATAGTATCTAAGAATTAGCTAAGTGAATGGTCCCGCAGAATCGAGAACAATCGCAAAGATACTACTTCTATACAGTGTGAGTCTTGATAAAGTGTACATATCAAAATCAGGGAAACTGCATCCAAATTTATCAATAAAAAAAATATTAAAAAAAATAAAAAAAAAATTTGAATTTTTTATGATTTTTTTAAGATTTCGAATTGTACCTGTTGACCCCATTTAGGTAAATCGTCATAACTTTTAAACTAAGTGTGATAACAGAGTGGAATAATTTTTGTGATGATTGCTAATAATAAGCCGTACTCATGAAGTAAAAATATCCCAGAGAAATAACGTTGTTAATTTATAATTAATAGAAACTTGAAGAAAATTTTGTTTTTTTGTCATTCATTTTACTATTATTTTACAATTTCTTAAAAGTCACCCCGTAAACCCTACTTTTTTTATTTATGCTTATTCTACATGGCATTAGCTTGCTAAAAGTAAAAAAATCATGTTTATAACTCAACTACAACTTCTTAAATCAGCGTTTAAAAAAACAGTTAACTTAGTTAAATACTGGATAATGATTAAAACATAAGTATTTTTCTGCATAATCATTTATTATTCTTAAATCAAATTAAAATTATCATTAACCTAATGCATGAAATTTGAAAACAATGGTGTGAAGTAAAAAAACAACACGCCTCGCAGGCGCATGGACACTTATAAAGGCTCATAGAAACTGTTGTATTTGAGTTGTAAACGTGCAATTTTTAATTTTAGAAAGCTAATGCCATGTAGAATAAGCATAAATAAAAAAAAAGTAGGGTTTACGGGGTGACTTTTTAAGAAATTGTAAAATAATAGTAAAATTTATGACAAAAAAACAAGATTTTCTTCAAGTTTCTATTAATTATAAATTAACAACGTTATTTCTCTGGGATATTTTTACTTCATGAGTACTGCTTATTATCAGCAATCATCACAAAATTTATTCCACTCTGATAACACACTTAGTTTAAAAGTTATGAAGATTTATCTAAATGGGGTCAACAGGTACAATTCGAAATCTTAAAAAAATCATAAAAAATTCAAATATTTTTTTTTATTTTTTTTTATATTTTTTTCATCGATAAATTTGGATGCAGTTTCCCTGATTTTGATATGTACACTTTATCAAGACTCACACTGTATACTTCGCTTCGCCTCAAAGTGAACACCCGAGATACACTTATTATTATACACATCGAACGAACGTAAACGAAAATATAGCATCATTTTTATTAGGTACTTGGTGATTGTTTACAATTTTATAGTACTCGTTATAAGGCAATTGGTAGTGCATTTTCGTTATAATAGTAGACGTGGCAGATTGGTAACTAGCGATTTTTATTGTCCGAAAAGGCGAAGCACGGATGAATATCCTTGCGCCCGCTACTATATTACAAACATACGAGTAAATTTCGTCCAATGATAGCACATAGACAAAAGTAGCAACTAAATATTTACATACATTCAAAAACACAGCAGCACCTATAGTGCTATAATATCTCAATTTGCCATGCCTTTGAATGCACAAGAAAATGGTCAAAAATGGATAAGTAGTTCAAACCATTTTCATTTAAAATTATACCAGTTTTCAGTTTTTAAATGATTTTAAATAAATTAATACTACACTATGAAGTCACATCATAAAAGCGACTGTACAATCAAGCATGGTTTGGGAGTTGTGCGCATTATTGAGTAACTGTTCTGGGTAACGTAAAAGGGGGAGTTTTTGGTTGATATGTAGACGACTTGCTCGTGTCGTGACATGATGCAAGAACTGTGTGAAGCCCGTGTGTGTGTGTGTTCGCAACACTGCAACATGCTCTACTACGGAAAATAGCTATACGCTGCAACTACCGTCACTTAACTATACACCATGTCACAAAATATTTATTTACGCGGTTTGTATATCCATTCATATATTTTCATAAATATATATATTTGTACATTACGCGTGTGATTTTTGCGTTTAAATTATTTACAAATTAACACAATTCTCGACCTTCACCTATTCGTAAAACTTTAAAATCTAGTTTAGTTAATTAATTAAAATTATAAAGTATTTATTTTTATACCTAAAAATAACTAGGAAGAAACTAAATAAAATTTAAGTTAAAATTAAACTCATTATTGGAAAGTGTAGCGTGTACTACCGCCAGCATATCAACCTACCATTTAGGGGTCAACTTACACTGGATTTTCTTAGCATATGTATGTAAAACCGGTATAAGTTGGCCCCTTAAACGGTAGCTTGATAGATAGTACCTCGCTTCTAATCTCTTCAGTACTTATTGAGTTTACTTTTCAATATACCAGACATTTGTTTGAACAAAACGTATTATAATTCAACTAAACAGAATATTTTCTCGTGTACGGTTACAGTAAGGATGAATACATTCAGTCAGTTTTTAAAAGATTTATCCCTTAAAATGGAATTTCCCAACAAGTTTTCATAAAAGATTCAATAAAAACTGATTTAAACACATACACCCTTGAAACCTACGATCCCAAGTGCAAAGAACGGATTCGTTATGAAAGTTTCAATGCACGATTTTTCATTATCTATCTAGCCATTTGGTATATGAATACTGTCCTGGACAAAGTCTGTTTTTGTCTTTTTAATGGTCGAATGTGTTTGGACCTGCATGTATCAAAATGTCCTTATCAGTTGTCTCTTTCTAATCAACGTAAACGCTTTGAAAAGGAAGACGACAAAACTTTTGAAGACGTTTCTCAAAATACGATGTTTTTATATACAGGTGCAACAAAGAGCTTAGCAAAATTTTGCTTTACAACTATGATTTAAATACAAAAATATTCAATTTCAACGCCAGATAACCAGGTGACAAAACTGATAAAAATTACTTAAACTAATCGAAAATATTTCCTATGTTTTAGTGAAGTAAAAGAAAAGATTTTAGCTATTTAACTATACGTAAGTAAGGAGAAATATTGTACAGAAAGTTTCCAGCACTTTTAACAGGTTTTACCATAATCGAGTTTAGCAACTTTTTATTCTGAAAGTATGTGGTTTTCAAGAAGTATACAAGGTTCTCTAATTTTATGTCAACTGTCACAAAAGTAGGTAACTTTGTATTCTTAGAAGAAATATTGCTACCCAAAGGGCAACTTCGGATTGTATCCTTTAAAAACGGCGCAACTTGCTTGAAAAGTTACTCTAATAGACGGCTTCTACATAAGAGTTGTTGAGTTAAAAGGGAGCAACAGAGTATGGATTTACAAGAGCAATGAAGTATAGATTTATCCTCTAATAAAAGGAAACTTATTAGATTTTTACATAGAAGAAACCTTGTCCTGTTTTGAAAAGTTCCACCAACTTTATCTATTAGAAATAGACCAAGAATAACCAACCTTATCGACATCGGTTGGGCTTGCGCGCACTAGCAGCGGGACACTTAGAACCACTCAGAAATTCACAAAACTGGACGCCGTCAAGTGGACGTTCTTCTATCGTGTGAGACACTGACGACGATCGACCCGATGAACCTTGAATTCAGAGTTTTTTAACTGCTTATTGAATGACATGTGAGGTCTTGTCGTATCCTGGGTGCCCGCCAAGCGCCCGTACTAATATGCTGTTCGTCCGATGCGTCCGAGCGTCGAGATCGCTTCAAATATGAGGTAGCAGACTGGAGGACCATTTTTGTCACTCTCGACAGTTACTTCAATGGTGTGTTCAGGCACAACAGCGCTTGCATATGCATGAACCGTTGCGTGGTCCTCCGGAACTCCTGGTGGCTGACGCTCGGGCGGGTCGGGGCTCAGAGCTTCCTCGGGCGCGTGAGGCGTCGCTTCTTGCGCTCGGGGGTGCCGGTGGAGGCGTGCGCGGTGTCAGCGGAGGCGCGGCGGCGTGCGGGCGGCGTCGCCAGGCAGCTCTCCTCGCCGCCGGACTCCGCGCGGGCGACTTCTGTAAACAACAAAACGAAACTAAGTATTATTCGTGTGGTTATTTTTATTTATGGATGCATTTATTCAGTCAGATTTTTTTTTTTCATAAAATAGAATTTCACAATTAAATATCCCAGTGACTTTTCATGAAAGATTCAATAAAAAATAATTTAAATTCATACATATGGCAGTCTTAGAACAAAATGCCTAAGCACTTTAGCCAAAATTTCATGATGCCTTCACGTTTGCCACCCGTAAATGCAACGGATTTTGATATTTTTTTATACACAGAAATATGACACTGGAAACCCCCGAGAATCGAACCCGGAACCTTTGGCGTCGCAGACAGTCGTGCCACCACTGTGCTAACTGTAATTTTTTTGTATACGTGACCCCTTTCCAGGTAAAAATTCGTTGGCGACTGCCTTGTTGGGTCAAATGATAAAATTATTTACATCGTTTTATCAGTGGCGGATACGAAAAACTTCAAGCGTTGTTCAGGATATTTATCTGGGTAGGCTGAAGTTTTCAGGTAAAAATAAGTCACAACCACCAGGACGTATCGCGAGCGAAGCGAGCTCAAGTTTTTACACTACAAAAGAGCGTGGAGCTTTAACACTAGCTGTGAATGTAAAATAGGAAGAAAGGTGCACGCACACTGACCCGCTAGGTATGACGAAACTCTCTTGCTGTATTACCTTATGTATGTAGTTACCCTTGCTACTCGCGGGTGTGTATGTATAGTTACCTTTACTAGGAGCAGGTGCGGGCGGGGGTGCCGGTGCGGGCGGTGCGGGCGCGTCCACCGGGGTGTCCACGCATATGGCGGCGAGCCACTGCCACTGGCTGCTGGCGCGGGTGTGTATGTATAGTTAGTTACCTTTGCTAGGAGCAGGTGTGTGTGCTTTGCTACTCGCGGGTGCGTATGTATAGTTACCTTTACCTTTACTAGGAGCAGGTGCAGGTGGGGGGGCCGGTGCGGGCGGTGCGGGCGCGTCCACCGGGGTGTCCACGCACATGGCGGCGAGTGGCGCAGGAGACACGCTACCGCTGCCACTAGCTGCCGGCGCTTCCGCTACTGACCCACTGGGTATGTGCAGCTCTCTTGTTGTATAGTTACCTTTGCTACTCGCGGGTGTGTATGTATAGTTACCTTTGCTACTCGCGGGTGTGTATGTATAGTTACCTTTGCTAGGAGCGGGCGCGGGCGGTGGTGCCGGTGCGGGCGGTGCGGGCGCGTCCACCGGGGTGTCCACGCACATGGCGGCGAGCGGCGCAGGAGACACGCTACCGCTGCCACTAGCTGCCGGCGCCTCCGCCTCTGACCCACTAGGTCCGGGCGCCCACTGGAAAAAGAAACTCCCATGTAATCATCATGTTTCCTACTTTTTTAGGGCCTTCTCTAAATTTAGCACTTTCTTTAAATAAAATGTAATTAAACGTAATGTACCTAAACGTAACTGTAATGCAATTTAGTGTAAATAAAACGTAATATGTTACCTGTTGCAGACGTAGCGACGCGCCGCACTCCGCGCACAGTGGAGGCACGGCGGGCGACCGCGACCGCCAGTATTGGAGCTCCGTTTTACACTTGTTTAACTCCTGGAATGTAAAACAAATACAATTAATAAAGTGTCATTATTATAAGTGGTTTTATTTATTGGTTTCATACAAAGGTCACAACAAAATAATAAGAAAAAAACAGTAACCCAATAAAACAGCCTCCGTCAAAGAGGCAGCTAAAGCTGATGTGAACATTTCTTCTTCTTCGCCAAGTGGGACACTAAGTCCAACGATTCGATGAACCCTGGTGTCAGATATTTGCGTGTGAACACTATGAATTCCGCGTTGTATTGCACCTAGGTATCCCAAATCAGTAGGGACGGCGCCACATGATTTGTTAGAGATCAAAATAATGGAGCAAAAGGATTTGGCAATGTTTTATGACCGGCCGCCGCCTAACGTCAATCCTCTTTGGGTATGCTATTGTAGGTGGTATTACCGATACCATTCGATTGATCATGGTTGCCAGATTTCAAAGCCAGGTTTTCATTGGGGACAAAATCCCAGAAACTTTGTTTATTATACAATGTTTCGCGACAATATTCAAAAACTCTACGTCGCCTTTTACGAAACACCCTGAGTAGAATAGAGGTGGCAGAATTCTTAGCCGCTACCACTCGGTGACAACAAACCTGAAGTAGAGTTTGAAACTTCCGGCTGGTCTCCTCGTTCTTCTTGTCGTAGTCGTCCAGCCTTGTAGCGTACTCCAGCGTCTGCTTCTGCTGCTCAGCTATTTGCTTCTGCTGCTCAGCTATCTGCTTCTGCTAAAGCGCTGTCTTGATGTGGTAGTAGCTACACTGCTACATTTATCATAGAACCTTTGGATGGTGGAGTAAGTGTTGCAGGCAGATCTTCCACATTCAACAGTGAATTACTATATAGGCTGATGTATGGGGGCAACAAACCTGAAGTAGAGTTTGAAACTTCCGGCTGGTCTCCTCATTCTTCTTGTCGTAGTCGTCCAGCCTTGTAGCGTACTCCAGCGTCTGCTTCTGCTGCTCAGCTATTTGCTTCTGCTGCTCAGCTATCTGCTTCTACTAAAGCGCTGTCTTGATGTGGTTGCGGGCTACATTTGTCATAGAACCGATGGATGGTTGAGTAAGCCTTGATCTTCCACGTCCTATAGTGGATTGAAGTCTGATGTATGAGATAACAAACCTGAAGTAGAGTTTGAAACTTCCGGCTGGTCTCCTCATTCTTCTTGTCGTAGTCGTCCAGCCTTGTAGCGTACTCCAGCGTCTGCTTCTGCTGCTCAGCTATCTGCTTCCACATCCAACAGTGAATTACTATATAGGCTGACTAGCTAAAACCCGCGGCTTCGCCCGCGTACTTATAGGGGAATAACAAAGAGATGTGTATTGCGTTGTATGATTTGTTACACATAAATACTAACACCTCATCACCATTTTCATCCGTTTTATGGGGTAAATCATAAAAAAAAATACTCCCTCTCCCTCTCCCTCACCTCTCCCTCTCCCTCTCCCTCTCCCTCTCCCTCTCCCTCTCCCTCTCCCTCTCCCTCTTAATATAATACTTTCTTAGCCCCTCTAGGGCAAAATATTGGAAATTACAAAAACACAACAATCGTAACTTCGAAAGTTCTTTTTAAATACGTAATTTGAAGCAGTTATAATACAAACTTTCATCCCCCGTTTTACCCCCTTAGGGGAGGAATTTCGAAAAATCCTTTCTTAGTGGATGCTAACGTTGCTTAATGAATACACATGTCAAATTTCACGCTTCTAGCTCTAAGGGTTTGGTTTTTACGACAATGCGTAATTTTCATCCCCTATGTCAACCCATCGGGGGATGAATTTTGAATACTCCTAAATCAAAATAATATCAAATGTTTAAATTAAAAATAAGGGTGTCAAATTTCAAACCTGTTGCTTCAAGGGTGCGGCCCGCGCGTAAATACAATACTTTCATCCCCTTTCTTACCCCTTCAGGGATGTAAAATTGGAAAATGCTAAAACACGTCATTCATTTTTTTACGAGTTCTTTCTAAATACGAAATTTGAAGCAAATATATCAAAGAGATAAAAAAGTTCATACAATCTTTCATCCCCCATTTTACCCCCTTAGGGGTTGATTTTCAAAAAAACCTTTCTTAGTAGATGCCTACATTGCTTAAGGAATACACATGCCAAATTTCACGCTTCTAGCTCCAAGGGTTTAGTTTTTATGACAATGCGTAATTTTCATCCCCTATGTCAACCCATCGGGGGATGACTTTTGAATACTCTTAAATCAAAATAATTATCAACTGTTTATTAAAAATAAGGGTGCCAAATTTCAAAACTGTTGCTTCAAAGGTGCGGCCTGCGCGTAAATATAATACTTTCATCCCCTTTCTTATCCCTTCAGGGCTTAAAATTTATAAATGCTATAACACGTCAATCATTATTTTTAAAGTTCATCCTAAATACGAAATTTGGAGCGAATTTATCAAGGAATAAAAATTTCATGCAAACTTCCATCCCCGTTTTACCCCCTTCGGGGTTGAATTTCGAAAAATCCTTTCTTAGTGGATGTTAACGTTGCTTAATGAATTCACATGCCAAATTTCACGCTTCTAGCTCCAAGAGTTTGGTTTTTACGACAATGCGTAATTTTCATCCCCTATGTCAACCCATCGGGGGATGAATTTTGAATACTTCTAAATCAAAATAATATCAACTGTTTATTAAAAATAAGGATGCCAGATTTCAAAACTGTAGCTTCAAAGGTGCGGCCTGCGCGTAAATATAATACTTTCATCCCCTTTTTACCCCTCAAGGGTTGCAAATTGAAAAATGCTAAAACGTCATTCATTATTTTTAAAGTTCTTCCTAAATACGAAATTTGAAGCAGTTATATAAAAAGAATAAAGAGTTTCATACAAACTTTCATCCCCGTTTTACCCTTAGGGAGGAATTTCGAAAAATCCTTTCTTAGTGGATGCTAACGTTGCTTAATGAATACACATGCCAAATTTCACGCTTCTAGCTCTAAGGGTTTGGTTTTACGACAATGCGTAATTTTCATCCCATATGTCAACCCATCGGGGATGAATTTTGAACACTCCTAAATCAAAATAATATCAACTGTTTATTAAGAATAAGGGTGCCGAATTTCAAAGCTGTAGCTTCAAAGGTGCGGCCTGCGCGTAAATATAATACTTTCATCCCCTTTCTTACCCCTCAGGGTTTAAAATTGGAAAATGCTAAAACACGTCATTCATTATTATTAAAGTTCTTCCTAAATACGAAATTTGAAGCAGTTATATCAAAGGAATAAAAAGTTTCATACAAACTTTCATCCCCCGTTTTACCCCCCTAGGGGTTGAATTTCGAAAAATCCTTCCTTAGCGGATGCCTACATTATAGTGGCTATCTGCATGCCAAATTACAGCCGGATCGGTCCAGTAGTTTAGGCTGTGCGTTGTTGACAGTCAGACTTCTTGAGTTTTATATATTAAGATGTATGGGGCAACAAACCTGAAGTAGAGTTTGAAACTTCCGGCTGGTCTCCTCGTTCTTCTTGTCGTAGTCGTCCAGCCTTGTAGCGTACTCCAGCGTCTGCTTCTGCTGCTCAGCTATTTGCTTCTGGTGCTCAGCTGTTTGCTTCTGATGAAGCGAGGTCTTGATGTGGTAGTAGCTACATTTATCATAGAACCGATGGATGGTGGAGTGAGCGTTGCAGGCTGATCTTCCACGTCCAAGAGTGGATTGAAGATGTATGAGACAAACCTGAAGTAGAGTTTGAAACTTCCGGCTGGTCTCCTCGTTCTTCTTGTCGTAGTCGTCCAGCCTTGTGGCGTACTCCAGCGTCTGCTTCTACTGCTTAGCTATTTGCTTCTTCTGTTCTCGTATCTGCTTCCACATCCAACAGTGAATTACTATATAGGCTAATGTATGGGGCAACAAACCTGAAGTAGAGTTTGAAACTTCCGGCTGGTCTCCTCGTTCTTCTTGTCGTAGTCGTCCAGCCTTGTGGCGTACTCCAGCGTCTGCTTCTGCTGCTCAGCTATTTGCTTCTGCTGTTCAGATATCTGCTTCCACATCCAACAGTGAATTACTATATAGGCTGATGTATGAGACAACAAACCTGAAGTAGAGTTTGAAACTTCCGGCTGGTCTCCTCGTTCTTCTTGTCGTAGTCGTCCAGCCTTGTGGCGTACTCCAGCGTCTGCTTCTGCTGCTCAGCTATTTGCTTCTGCTGTTCAGATATCTGCTTCCACATCCAACAGTGAATTACTATATAGGCTGATGTATGAGACAACAAACCTGAAGTAGAGTTTGAAACTTCCGGCTGGTCTCCTCGTTCTTCTTGTCGTAGTCGTCCAGCCTTGTGGCGTACTCCAGCGTCTGCTTCTGCTGCTCAGCTATTTGCTTCTGCTGTTCAGATATCTGCTTCCACATCCAACAGTGAATTACTATATAGGCTGATGTATGAGACAACAAACCTGAAGTAGAGTTTGAAACTTCCGGCTGGTCTCCTCGTTCTTCTTGTCGTAGTCGTCCAGCCTTGTAGCGTACTCCAGCGTCTGCTTCTGCTGTTCGGCTATCTGCTTCCACATCCAACAGTGAATTGCTATATAGGCTAATGTATGAGACTACAAACCTGAAGTAGAGTTTGAAACTTCCGGCTGGTCTCCTCGTTCTTCTTGTCGTAGTCGTCCAGCCTTGTAGCGTACTCCAGCGTCTGCTTCTGCTGCTCCGCTATTTGCTTCCACATCCAACAGTGAATTACTATATAGGCTGATGTATGGGGCAACAAACCTGAAGTAGAGTTTGAAACTTCCGGCTGGTCTCCTCATTCTTCTTGTCGTAGTCGTCCAGCCTTGTGGCGTACTCCAGCGTCTGCTTCTACTGCTTAGCTATTTGCTTCTTCTGTTCTCGTATCTGCTTCCACATCCAACAGTGAATTACTATATAGGCTAATGTATGGGGCAACAAACCTGAAGTAGAGTTTGAAACTTCCGGCTGGTCTCCTCGTTCTTCTTGTCGTAGTCGTCCAGCCTTGTAGCGTACTCCAGCGTCTGATTCTGCTGCTCAGCTATTTGCTTCTGCTGTTCAGATATCTGCTTCCACATCCAACAGTGAATTACTATATAGGCTGATGGTATGGGGCAACAAACCTGAAGTAGAGTTTGAAACTTCCGGCTGGTCTCCTCGTTCTTCTTGTCGTAGTCGTCCAGCCTTGTAGCGTACTCCAGCGTCTGCTTCTGCTGCTCAGCTATCTGCTTCTGCTAAAGCGCTGTCTTGATGTGGTAGTAGCTACATTTATCATAGAACCGATGGATGGTGGAGTAAGCCTTGATCTTCCACGTCCATGGTTGCTATAGGCTGATGTGTGAGTCAACAAACCTGAAGTAGAGTTTGAAACTTCCGGCTGGTCTCCTCATTCTTCTTGTCGTAGTCGTCCAGCCTTGTAGCGTACTCCAGCGTCTGCTTCTGCTGCTCAGCTATTTGCTTCCACATCCAACAGTGAATTACTATATAGGGTGATGTATGGGGCAACAAACCTGAAGTAGAGTTTGAAACTTCCGGCTGGTCTCCTCGTTCTTCTTGTCGTAGTCGTCCAGCCTTGTAGCGTACTCCAGCGTCTGCTTCTGCTGCTCAGCTATCTGCTTCTGCTTTTCAGCTATCTACTTCTACTGGAGCGCGGTCTTGATGTGGTAGTAGCTACATTTATCATAGAACCGATGGATGGTTGGGTAAGCGTTGCAGGCATATATCTTCCACGTTCATCAGTGGATTGAAGGCTGATGTATGGGGCAACAAACCTGAAGTAGAGTTTGAAACTTCCGGCTGGTCTCCTCGTTCTTCTTGTCGTAGTCGTCCAGCCTTGTAGCGTACTCCAGCGTCTGCTTCTGCTGCTCAGCTATTTGCTTCTGCCTGCTATCTGCTTCCACGTCCAACAGTGAATTACTATATAGGCTGATGTATGGGGCAACAAACCTGAAGTAGAGTTTGAAACTTCCGGCTGGTCTCCTCGTTCTTCTTGTCGTAGTCGTCCAGCCTTGTGGCGTACTCCAGGGTCTGCTTCTGCTGCTCAGCTATTTGCTTCTGCTGTTCAGCTATCTGCTTCTGCTGGAGCGCGGTCTTGCGCTTACAGCCGCGCAGGTCGCTGCGCAGGGACGCTAGTTGGTCGTTGTACCTGGAAACGTGTTTAGAACATGAGCTATAATCCTCAGACGCCAAGCGGTGCTTCAGGTTGCTATACCATCTTCAGCTTTCCAGTTTAATTAGATAACTACAATAAAACCCAAATAATGAGGAACTGTCTAGGGAAAAGTAATTGATAAAAAATATGTAGATTGCGCGCTTCATTACTATGTAGGTAGATATATGACGATGAAGAGTTTTTCTTTTCATTAATGTGGTCATTGATTATAAAATCGGCTGTCTGTTGTGGAATTCGCTAACTCCTCCTAAACCACGTTTTGAAGCGGTTTTTTTGTAACAGATAAAGTGATACAAAAGGAAAGTTTATAACACATGCCAGGAAAATAAGTTGCAGCGGGTGAAACCGCTTATGGGCCGCCAGTGCAGTTTAAAAGTATTATTGATTTAATCGAAATCAGAGATTGGAGTCAATTGTATAAAAAGATGCTCTTTTTAAATCCTGATTATAATCCTAAGCCGTAAGCTATATCAGCAGAGCTGCGGGCTACTATAATGTGGCGTAGCTGGCCTCGCCTTATATGCCGGTCACCTTATATACCCACTACATGCCGGCGTAGCCGATCTTAGATTACTCGCGCCGAGATTTTTGTAGACTGGGAACTTACTTCTTCATGCCCTGCTTGATGCGGTGTATCCGTTTGCGCAGCACCATGTTGCTTTGCGGAGGCGGTGGCGACGGCGGCAGGCTCTCCTCCATGTAGGAGTAGCTGTTGAGAGCATAGCCCCGACACTAATGGTCTGCTAGAGCTGTTGACACTATAGCTGCAGGTTTGTTGTTGTTGTTGACACTATAGTAACTGGCACTCACTTCTTCATGCCCTGCTTGATGCGGTGTATCCGTTTGCGCAGTACCATGTTGCTCTGGGGAGGCGGTGGCGACGGCGGCAGGCTCTCTTCCATGTAGGAGTAGCTGTTGAGAGCGTAGCCCCGACACTAATGGTCTGTTATAGCTGTTGACACTATAGCTGCAGGTCTGTTGTGGCTGTTGACACTATAGTAACTGGCACTCACTTCTTCATGCCCTGCTTGATGCGGTGTATCCGTTTGCGCAGCACCATGTTGCTTTGCGGCGGCGGTGGCGACGGCGGCAGGCTCTCCTCCATGTAGGAGTAGCTGTTCAGTGCGGAGCCCCGACGCTCGGAGGTGGAGGGCCCGGCCTGCTGCTGCGCCTCGAAGCCCGACGGCGGCGGCGAGTCCAGGCACATGTACGATTTACTGCTCTCGCCGGCTAAGGAAGTATAAAATTTATTAAGGCTGGGAATTTAATCAATCAAACTTGTTACTCTGAATAAACCTGAATAATAAATGTTATCTAAAGATATCTCAATAAACTTGTAATAAAGAAGATAATCCCATGATAACTCTTAGGTTACTACTATGGAATTGTTTGACTAGCATAATATGTGCCCCGAAAAGGTCGTCCGTATCAAATAGCGAGGACTTTTTCGAGACTCCAATAGTTTATAGTACGCTAAGAACTTTTTGTGAAATAATTATGTATGAATAAAATCGTCTCATTAATAAGCCTCCAGAGGAGGAATTACCCTATGTAGCCAAACACACATCATAATCAATCTTCTTGTTTTCGTTAAGGACACGTGCGCCAACTTAAGAGTATTTAGTACCCAGCAGGGTACTGCGCCAACGACCCGCCGTGGTTTCTATTATATCCACTTACACAATACGGTGTACCCGTGCGATGTTGGCTTTCCCGTAGGTGTGTTTTTTTTTTTTTCGTGTGGGACGTCGAGTCGTTCAACGACCCGATGAGCCCTGGTGTCAGGGTTTTTCAACCGCCTACTACAAGTAGCAGGCCTCTGACATGGTTGTGTAACGACCGCCATCATAGACAGCAACCGGGACCGACGGCTTAACGTGCCCATCCGAAGCACGGAACCATCTTACTTGCGGACAATCAGGTGGTTCAGCCTGCAATGTCCTATCCAGACTGGGAACAAATTCACAAAGTGATAAATATCAACTTTGTGAGTGACCCCACCGGGAATTGAACCCGGAACCTTTGCGTGGCAGGCAGGCATACTAACCACTGCGCCACATCGGCTGTCAGTAGGTGTGGTAAGAAGCAACTAAGGAATTTGAGAGTTCATGTGTATTGCAATTTTAGGCGACAGGCTGGCAACCTATCGCTTTAGTGGTATACCGTCGTCCGTCGTCTTCTGAATGACTCTTAAATTTTTGTGAGACGTGAATGGCCGTTTTTACAGCCGCGTCCCGATAGGCAGTTCAATGCATTTCCAAAAATTGCGAAATCAGCCTGTTGACAACCATTGTAAAGCTCGTTTCAGAAGATGTCTAATGCCGTACTGGTGTTTATGTACCCAAGTTCCTAGTATTTGAAATAGGAGATTTTAAAACATTTCAACATGATTGGTAAAATTTTCGCTCCAGACAGGATTCGAACCTGTGACTGTGACTCACTATCAGTACTAGGAATGCCTCTAATCAACTGGTTTGCCTATTTAGTTAGCATGGGTACTGTGGCTCATGTATTATTTGTCACATATATACATTATGTGCGCTAGCGATTGCGATAAGTTCCGGTTATCGTAGAGTAAGTATATTACACGGCGGTAGAAAAAGAAACATCCTGGATTGAGGCTTGTTTGGTAGATCGTGAATAATAATAATATGACATTCATGACCAGGCTTTCAAGGGTTAAACTAGCCTAACAAATTATGTTAGTATCTACTTACTTAAAATCAGTTTCATAAAAAAAGAAGAGAGAGGAAAGTGGCATCTTTTTACCTTTGTTCCCACCTGTCCTACTGAGTAGTTCTACGGTAGAACAGGTGGGAACTTTTTTTCCCACTAGTTCTATGGTGGAACAAGTGAGCACATTTTAAGTCCCACTTGTTCTACATTTTAAAAATAATTATTTTTCATGGAAAATTTGCTTAATGTCGTGGATTTTTTGTCAAAAAATACTAATCACATTTACATTTCGAAGCACATTTTTATTGCAAAAAGTCAGTGTTCTGGAACATTGAATGCATGTTCAGGTGGTGTTGGTTTGAATACCAAATTTTAAAACACTTCTTGTGTTAGGTAAACAATTTTTGGAAAACTTGCAAAATTTTCCACGGCAGGCAGGATTTGAACCTGTGACCTTGGGCATCTGTACTGCGGACGCTCTAACCAACTGGGCTACCGCGGGAATTAGTTGCAAAAAACTATCCCGGTAGATAGAGCCCATCCACGCATTAGTGGACAAGATATACTTGCTTAATTCGCAGGTTCGTTAGGGCGTCGGCAGTACAGATGAAGGGTTTTAAAAGGTATTCAAACCAACACCACTTTAACATGCATTCAATGTTCCAGAACACTGACTTTTTGCAATAAAAATGTGCTTCTAAATGTAAATGTGATTAGTATTTTTTGACAAAAACTCCACGACAATAAGCAAATTTTCCATGAAAAATAATTATTTTTAAAACGTAGAACAAGTGAGACTTAAAATGTGCTCACTTGTTCCACCGTAGAACTAGTGGGAAAAAAAGTTCCCACCTGTTCTACCGTAGAACTACTCAGTAGGACAGGTGGGAACAAAGGTCTTTTTCCTTTAATGCCGAATTTTACATTCCATCTACGACGCGTATTATTACGCGTGTTTTCACATTGACTTTTTGGGCTAATCAAGGCCAATTTGAACCTTGATTAGTCCATAAAAAATATACACTTAAAATAGACAAGCATGTAACTAATTCGTGATCCGGATTTAAGCTGGCTGTACCAGTTTTTTCCACCTAGGTTGTAGCATAACAACTCACACAAAAAGGCAGATTTAGTACATAAAGATACATTTCATTTCATTTGGGCTGAAGAAAGGAGTGAGTGTAATGATCGTAAAAAGATCTACCTTGAATTAAGATGAAATTTAACATCCTAAACTAAACCAATGAAAAAATTATCCTCAATGTATTGATCATAAAATTATATATTATTATTGAATTGACAAATACAAATTATTTTCAATCAACAACACCATCAGTCTACTACTGGCATTCTACACATTGCTCAGTTCAGAAAGAAGCCTTTAGAGACCAACATATTGTCAAAATTATCAGATATTAAGAATATTTCGAGAATATTACCAATACCTACATACTTTTGTAAGTAATACTCTCTCTTTCTTCGTGTGGGACACAGAGTCGTTCAACGACCCGATAAGTAATACTAATATGTATAAACATAAATAAGACTATTTTATTGACATTCAAAGTAATCTATTAGGAGCAAGGTTACACTAGGTCACAATCCAGTTTCCTGTAATTCTAACCTATTGTGGATCCATTTCCCTATAGTTCATATACCTCCTCAATTATGTTATGTGAGATTACGCAATAATAAAAAACATAAAAATTAGAATGGTTTCAGACTGCCTTCTGTCTATTACACAGAAGTGAGCTGAGGCCTGAGAACCATTTGCCATGTATGATAACCCTTGAAAGATATTCGGAGGGTTTCTGTGTATTAACTAAAGCCCAAAAATTTGATGGCCACTACAAAAAATCGCAGAATATTCATAGCGGTGTTCTAATACCCCTCACTACAAGGTGTTAAAATTTTGTGAAAGATACATGGGGGTGATTCAGATAGGCCCCTCACTATGACACTCCTTGGGTCACCCTGTAGGTTATATGAAATCGCGAGATTACGCCTGTTTTCACTGTGCCTATATTTGATGAATCATGGATGTATGTATGTGTATTGTATAATGTTTAACAATACAATTAGAAGAGAATACTTACGCGAAAATGCTGTGGTAATGTCAAAGAAATCAGTACCAAAGTACGTGATTTCAGGCAAGTTAGGCTCAATGTGTTCTTTGAAGTACTCCATGGCCATAGTAGTGAGGTCAAACAGCTCATCTGTCACTTTGTAAGGCCTCGCTAGTTTGGTGGTGGTCTTTAGGTATGCCAGGATACTGTACACTTCATCCAGTATCTAAAAAGATTGGATGACTTTAAATTCACTTCAACTTGTATCTGACTGAAGACTAGCAAAAGAAATAATAATTGTAGTTGACATTTTTGGTCCTAGTTCAGAACCATCTAGATTCTAGACTGCATACATTGTAAAGCAACAGTATGTTTTTTGATACCTAGTATTCCTGGAAAAATCTCTTTAGAATACTTAGCAAAAACTCACCTCTCCTGGGAAGAAACAACAGTGTTTCCTTTCAATATGTTTACCAAATGTCATTTGCAGCAAACTTAATCTCATGTGCAAAGTCTCAATAATATCAGACTCGCAGGCCAGAGGATGGCTGCGACGAGCAGATTCCCTCCTCGGCATCTTAGCCTTGATGGCTTGGAAACGATGCAGCATCTGATTCTGCAGCCGTTGAAATGTAGAATTGAGAACACTACTACATATTGTGTTGAATTGACGGTTAACCTGAAAAATAAAGCCGAATTAGCATGTGCTACATAAATCATCATTGTTGTTAAACAGCAATTAGTATGTTTTCTCAGATAAAATGCTTCATCAACAATATTGAATAGAACAGTTGGCAAGTTCCTAAGAAGAGGTATGAATTTATGTAGATATACACAAATTTATGGTAAGTAGGTATATTAGAGCAATAGAGATAAAATTATGTGACTGGCTTGAATATCATGTACTGTAAGTTGACCCTTGTTAGATAGTATGTGATACCTATTAATTTACCACAAGGAGCTGTATGAGCAATGAGCATGGCATATCAATTGTACATCAGAAGTACCTACCAATGACCTACCTCTTACATGATAGCAGAAACAATAATTTTATGAAAATATTGCAATTTCTGAGGTCTAAATATGAAGTAGCATCAGAGTTAGGCAAAAATTATTTGCAAATAAATTGTCTGGCAAATAAAATTTTAATGAGTAAGTTTTTTATTGAACAAGGAATAAAATGCAAGATATACTGTATTCATTATAACAATATAATTATGAACTACTAATTCCATTCAAAAGATTTTTATGGGGCATTGCGATTTGTCTATATTTTACTCATGAAAAATATATTTGCTTTTGCCCTTTCTGAGTAGTATACCTACCTCATTTTTAAATACAAACAGTGTAATTGAAATTTTGGTATTCAGTGTAATTGAAGTTTTTTATAATGGCTTTGGTAATATGCCTAGTAATACACCATGAACCATTTCAATATTATCAAGATAAGACCTTGAGTTTAAATAAAATTAAGTTATAATGTGTGTAGGCATAAAATTTACAAATGAAATTTGAATTTTATCTACTTTCTAATCAAGAGCATTAGGCTCAGCTATTGTGTAAAATATGAAAATGAATATGGAAAATCCAGGGAAAGTAGAAGGCAAATGCTATGAAATACAAGTCACCATTCTCATTTGTGAGACAGTCTTGAATCCCAGATAGCTGAAGATCTTTTCATGAACTTCAATGGGCAGATCCAAGAGATTCGTGGAATAGGGTCTGGGGGCTGGCACGATGCTGGAGCACTTAGAGGAGCTGGCGTGCGGGGAGGAGCCGCCGGGCATCAGCGCGCTGGAGTGCCGCGTGACGCGCGCCACCGCCGCCGCGGGCTCGCCGTGCGCGGAGCCCCCGACCTCCACCCCGCCGCCACCCCCGCCGCTACTCATCTGCCTCGTCGACACCATCTTCCCCAGTTCACTTTCTAAATAAAACTCTGAAAACTAAAAACTTCCGAAATCACTAAGGCTTCGAAATAATCCATAATTACACCGAAGCCTCACAGCTCGCGGGGCAATTTCTCAGGCAAACACAAAGATGATTGGATGCGGAATTCAACAAAATTACTGAAGCGTTTGAAAATTCATAGAAAATGAATTTATTTCGGAGTCACGACCATAGAAATTCTAAAATGGTGGCCATGGCTAGGTCTAATCACTTGAGCATTCTTATACGATATTTGAGGCAATTTATGTCGGATAAAGCTAATTATAAAGATCAAAGGTACTCACTCAAGAATTCATGCACATGTTTTAAAATAGGATAATGATTTTACTGTAAAACAAATTATAATGAGACGCAATAGGCAGTTTCAAATGCGCTACGCTTTCACAAAAAATACGATTTTTTTTACACGCAAAGTAGAGTAGAGTGAAGTGAAGAGAGAGATGAAAAACGTTCAGCCGACCATAGACATGGTTGTTTCCTTTGGGCCAACTTTTGTTTTTTGGTCTTTCTGATTTTCGCACACTTTTCTCACGGGGACAACTCCCTCCCGTGATTTTTATTAGTTTATTATTTCAATTTATTTAACTTTTGGTAAGAACGCCATATCAAGAGCGCAGAAACCTCAAAAGTTTATTTCGTAAAGTAGGCTGAATCTTGTAAAGCATTAGCTTATTGGTACAAAAAAATATAATGTCAATCTGTCAAGATGTAAAAATACGTCACAATTTGTTTACAATATAATTATGCAATGATCTCCTATATTATTGGTGGTGTTCTATTTTATCTTAGATTATTGGCTCTGACATTTACAATGGAATATTTAGTATTCTTTGTGTTCAAGAGCTAAGTGATTACAGTGTCAATCGCGACATATATTACACATAACCTATAAACTTCTTGTGTAAAGTACAATCTAGTTTAGATACTTGCCTTGTAAAAATGTATCCGCGTTGTGGAAGTAGTGGTTCTATCCAGAACATGCACCAGACTCCGTCATCTTCAAATCACAATTCAGGTTGGTTTGTTTCTAGTTTCGGCTGGTTCAATTTACTGGTGAAATTTTGCTGTGATCATATCTAATTGAATCAGTACTCAATACCAGTGTACAGCCTATCTATCCTTGCGAATATTCAACATCAATGTTTCCACATAACCTCTATGTGATATAGCTGTAAGGCTGTAAGTGGTAAAATTTAAAATTATTCTCCTGCTATCTTCTGATGAAATTGGGATGTCAAGTTTATCTGTTCCAAGTAAAACTGTCTATATCATGATGATATTGAAAATCTAAAGATATAGATCATCAATATCATGATGATATTGTAGATTTATAAATTTGAAGTATTAGTAGGTATCATTATAATAAACAGAAAGAGTTTTACTTTGTTATTGTTATGTAGGTAGGTTATATTGCCAGCAAAGCCACATAACAATTTATGGCAAAGTATCTAATAAATCTCGATGATTTATGGGATCAATCTATATTGGCGATTTATAGTATTTGTATGTATGAAAAACCATTATAAGTTGGTCCATTAAATGGGTAGGTGGATTTGCTGGCAATAGTATATTCTAACAATTTAGCTCAAAAAGTACTGGACTACTTCTCAAAAATTCTTTTGCTATCAGAAAGCTACTTTTAAACATATTTCTGATGAAATAAGTAGTGAGCAGCAGTTAAACCCTTGGGATGTATATTTATTTTAGATTTTGATATTTATTTTTGTTTTAATGAGTTGGCTTTCTGACTATTCCTTATGCTTAAAAATAAATATGGAGTTCTTAATGTGATATGCTTTTTGTGTACTGCATAATCTATTTGGTATTTTGAGTCATTGTGTGCGACCGCCAAAGTATAATGCATTTTCTGACCATAGTTATTGTGTATTTCAGAAGATGAAGATGACAGCGGAGACAACAAAGCAGCACTTAGTTTTAAGGAAAGGAGGAGAGAAGCACATACACAGGTACATAAACAAATAAAGTTCTTAGGAACTTACACACACTCATATTATCATTCCTATATGTGATATAATTATCCCTTGCAGGCAGACGGTAAACAGCTGTATAATTCAGTTTAGGAGTTCAATTTATTTCAATACTAGCTGGTACCCGCGAACTTCGTTTCGTTTCATTCCTTACCTACACCTTTGCAAAATTCTTATTTCTACACCAGCATCCTAAAAATTATACTCTGGATATTCATCACGCTAATATTGTTGGTACTACATTTCTCAAACCATAATAGCATTGCCAACAGATGCCAGCAGATGCGTTTCATCATACTGAACAACTTTTGCTTTGGGGCCATTTCAATATCTCCTATAGTTTAGCTGGGCTCCTGTTGGTGCACCTGGTGGTCTACATCCGGTACCTACTACAAACCTTCGATGTCTATTCACCAGCTGAAGTGTCCCTTCAAGCTGAACAACTTTTGCTTTGAAGTCATCTGTATCTCCTATTGTTCATCTGGGCTCCTGTTGGTGCACCTGATGGTTTACATCAGGTACTCCAAACCTTCGATGTCTTTCCGCCAGCAGAATCATCCCATCAGGCTGAACAACTTTTGTTTCGGAGTCATATCTGTATCTCCTATGGTTACCTTGGGCTCCTGTTGGTGCACCTGGAGGTCTATACCTATCAGGTACTCCAAACCTTCAATGTCTATTCGCCAGCAGAAGCGCCCCATCAAGCCGAACAACTTTTGCTTATGAGTCATATATGTATCTCCTATAGTTTACCTGGGCTCCTGTTGGTGCACCTGGTGGTCTACAGCAGATACTCCAAACCTTCGTTGTCTATTCGCCAGCAGAAGCGTCCCATCAAGCTGAACAACTTTTGCTTTGGAGTCATATCTGAATCTCTTATAGTTAGGCTGGGCTCCTGTTGGTGCACCTGGTGGTCTACATGAGATACTCCAAAGCTTTGATGTTTTTTCACCAGCAGAAGCGTCCGATCAAGCGGAACAACTTTTGCTTTGAAGTCATATCTGTATCTTCTATAGTTTAGCTGGGCTCCTGTTGGTGCACCTGGTGGTCTACATCAGATACTCCAAACCCTCGATGTCTAGTTTTTTTTTTTTTTTTTACTAACTAGTCCCTACGATATCTACCTACTTAGGCAACTATATCTACACCTAGCTGAATTTTGGGGAGCGGAAGGCTCACCCGGAAGTGTGTGTGTGTTGGTTGTTCAAACAACCAGCCCAATCGCGCCCCTGGGGCGCGGTTGGGCTACGAGTTGTTCTGGGAAGAACGGATCGGACTATGTCTACCGGGTATATGCCGGTAGTTGCCAAAGAATGGCACAAATGAAGGACCTCCGCGTCCCCGCCGGCGGGGACGACGGTTGCTGAAGAGCTTGTGGAGTGTGATCTACTTGCAATGGCTGCAGCTGCTGCTGCTGTAATTTCATCGTCTTCATCCGAAAGGACATGTTTCGGACGGCGTCTGAAACGCGTGGTTGGATGGGGGAAGTAGTTGGACGCTGCAACTATAAGGGGGTTTTTATGATGGGGAGCGTTGTCGAAGAATCGACGGGACGCTCGTTTCATATATTCTTTAATGGTAGGAGTCCTAAGTCAATATGAAGGTTCTTGGTACGCATGTACCAGGGGCCCGGTAGCTTTGCGTAAGAAGCGGTTTTGGATGACCTGCAGCACATTCAGATGTGTCTTAAAGGTGTGAGCAAAGGTTACGCTAGCGTAGGTCATGATAGGCCTGACGCAGGTGGTGTAAATCCTCACCTTATTTCTAAGGGAGAGTTTGCTCCGTTTGTTCAACATCGGATGTAGTCTGCCCAAAACAAACGCCGCGCGGTCGCGAACCTTCGTTATGTGGGATCGGAAGTTTAACCTGGAGTCCAGGGTGACGCCTAGGTACTTGGTCTCGTTTACCCATGGGATGGGTCGGCCGAAAAGCTTTACAGCGGGGACGTCCGGCCGGTTTGGTCCCCTATGAAAGTACACTGCTGCACTTTTATCAGGGTTGACCTCGATTCTCCATTTGCGGAACCAGTCTCCGAGGAGTCTAGCGCGTTCTGGAGATCTTCTGCGAGTTTGTCATGGTTGCGGTTGGATGCGTAAAGCGCAGTGTCATCCGCAAACATGGCAAGCTCGGTCCTAGGTGTTTGGGGACGTCGCTTGTATATAGCGTGAATAGAAGAGGGATAGTACAGAGCCCTGGGGGACACCTGCCTGAATGCAGTGAGGGAAGATAGAGTGCCTTCCACTCTGTATCGAAAACTTCGATCCGACAAAAAGTTACGTACAAGTAGTACGAGCCGATCGGGCACACCGAGCTGGTACAGCTTGTATACCAGCCCGTTGTGCCAGACCTTGTCGAAAGCTTTCGCTACATCGAGGAAGACTACTCCAGTCAGGATCTCTTTGAGAAAGCAGTTTGCTTGCCAAGAATGTGTTCGACCAGGCGGTGCACTTGTTGAACACAAGAGTGCCGGTGTCGAAAGCCAAATTGCTCGTCAGGGATTAGTTTGTTGGTCTCTGCGTGATCTTGCAGTCGGGCATAGATCATGCGTTCGTAAAGTTTGGCGAGAGGGTTGAGTAGACTGATAGGTCGGTAGGAAGTGGGCTCGTTGGCCGGCTTTCCCGGCTTGTGAATGCCGATGACCGTTGCATCCTTCCAGCTAGCTGGAAAGGTGCAGTTGGCCATGGCAGCATTCAGAATCAGGGTGAGCCGGTTGATCAGGTGATCAGGGAGAATTTTCAGGATCCGGTTGGTGATGCCATCCGGACCTGGAGCCTTTCTTGGTTTTAGTGCCTTAAGGGCGTTACGGACTTCCATCTCAGTTATGGCTCTGAGTGGAGGGCTAGTCAGTGGTAGTGAGGTGAGGCGTTCGACTTCGAGGTCGACAGTCGCGACAAATGTTACGTCATGTGGAAGCGTGCTGGGAGTGCACTGGGCTTCCAGGCTGTCAGCCAGGCATTCGGACTTTTCGTCGTCGTCGAACGCTTTTGTTTGGTCGGGTCTGTTAAGTACCGGCAAGTCGGTGACGGTATCTTGTTTTAGTGAGCGCTGCAGCTTCCAGAACGCAAGATGGGATGGTTTCAGTTCCTCCAGGCACTGATCCCACCCAGCGTTGCGCCATTCAGTTGCTAAACGATGTACGTCCCTCCGTAGAGCGTTCATGAACTGCTTGTTGGCGGCCGATGGGAAGGCAGCGTAAGCGCGCTTGGCTGCGTTTTTCTCTGTTATCAAAGCACGAAGGTCGCTCGGAGGGTTAAATCTACTGTCGTCTGTAATTTTAACCGTCCTTGAACAGCTGTCCACGACGCTTTTAACGTGCTTTGTAATAGAGGAAACGGCTAGCTCAATATCAGTCTCGGAAGTAAGTCTAGTCGGTATTTGGTCGAGGTGGGTAGAGCTAGGGGCCAACAAAGCGGCCTAGTTTCTCCCAGTTTATTATGGTTTTGGTCGGACCGAACAGGCCTGAGGGGCCTGGGAAGTCGAGTCTAGGTTGGAGATCTAACAGAACTGGTCGGTGGTCGGAGTCTAGTTCGTGTCGCACTTCTATAGATCTTAAGCGTAAGCTTATGTTCTTAAGAAGGGCGAGGTCGAGATGTCGGGGCGTAGAGTACATCCCCGGGAAGTGAGTGGGCTCTGTAGGGGCGATCAAGTCGAAGGACAGTTCGTTCTGAAGTTTAAAGAGAAGGTTACCCCTGGGGGTGGAGTAGTTACAGTTCCATGACAGGTGCTTGGCGTTCCAGTCACCTGCTAGGATTACTGAGTCACTAAGGTTGAATAACGACGCGAGCTCACTTTTAAGAAGTTGCTTTGAGCTAGATAAGTATACCGACACCAACGTGATGGGTTGGTGCCCCGTCATGCCTATGCGGCATGCGGAAGCCTCGATATTGGAGAGGGGCGGGAGGTCCAGGGGCGAGCAGTGAAGCGCTCGCCTGTAATAGATAAGGGTGCCACCCTTTTTGCCCCACCTCGATGTCTAGTCGTAAGCAGAAGCGTCCCATCAAGCTGAACAACTTTTGCTTTGGAGTCATATCTGAATTACTTATAGTTTGGCTGGGCTCCTGTTGGTGCACCTGGTGGTCTACATGAGGTACTCCAAACCTTCGATGTCTTTTCAGCAGCAGAAGCGTCCCATCAAGAAGAACAACTTTTGCTTTGAAGTCATATCTGTATCTCCTATAGTTCAGCTAGGCTGCTGGTAGTGATTCTGATGGTCTACATCAGGTACTCCAGACCCTCAAGTGAAAGCAAAAGTAGCCTATGTCCGTTCTCGGTGTATGAGCAATCTCTGTGCCAAATTTCATCAAAATTGGTTCAGTGGTTTAGGCGTGAAAGCGTAGCAGACAGACAGACAGACAGAGTTACTTTCGAATTTATAATATTAGTATGGAGTATGGATTCTCTGAAGTAAAATTTTGATAAAATGTTGCAGGGTGCAAACAGCATAGAAATAAAACACTTTTATTGAAATTCATGTTGTATAAACATATAACATAATCAGCATTCATTTTATAAAATTGATCCTTTTACTATTTATCTTGAAAAGGTACACAGTTTATAATGTTAGATAAGTAAATAGCTTATATTTTATGATTTACTCAGATATAATTCTGAACTACATGATGATAAACATAATTAAGTATTGTTATATACAAAATTTTACTCTCAGTAATTCACTTTTTATCTATTTTAATGCTATTTATGTATTCAGATAACTGGAGGTTGTTACCAAATCATCTCAACATAATATTTGTTTTAACCCATCAATATGCAGCCATCTCCCACTCTAGCAAGCTGATACAATTTCTATGATTCAACCACTGAGGCCCTCTTAGACTAAGCTCCCATTGACAAAGTCTTACCTCATAAGTCTACCGATTGCCTCTAAAATGTGGCTGACCACGGAAACTGCCGGTGTTGGAGATGGCAACCCTAGCAGGTTCTCATCGCCAAAGGTGTCTCTTTAGACGGGTATACGTTTAGAACGGTAAAGCGATGTGATGTAAATTTTGAAAATAAAATAAGATTTTTAAGTCGGATAAAAAAAAACTGCCAGGATTTCGGATGGCCACCCATACCTACAATGTTATGACCTCCTAAACATGATCTATCGTTATAGCATACTTTCAATCGGTAGACTTATGAGGTAAGGCTTTGTCAATGGGAGCTTAGACTATCTGCTTTTTCTCTTTTCGTGTGGGATACCGAGTAGTTCAACTACCCGATGAACCCTGGTGTCAGAGTTTTTCAATTTGAATTTGAACCCGGAACCTATGCGTGGCAGGCAGGCAGGCAGGCATACTAACCACTGCGCCACATAGGTTACAGGTCCGCGTGCGAAGTTCACTTCATTTGATGTGGTGCAGATGAAGTGAGTGAACTTCGCACGAGTCCTCGCATTGCGGGTACGCGCGGACAATATGCGTTACGCAGTGGAGAGCCTGATTTAACCATTCATTGCACACAATAGGGCACCTTCTGGCTTGACTGGATGAACTAATGACTTAAAGAGAGTAGCTGGTAGCGACCAGATGGCAAAAACGGGAGATCATGCCTTGGGGCGTTACCCTGGGGTAGGCCTACGTCTTGCAGTGGACTGCTATTAGCTACAATACTATTGCATATTGCGCAAAAAAAACCGCCATCTTGAATTTATGAATTTTTAACATAGCCAGTGTAACTCGCGCTGCTGTGACGAATCTAACGACACCTCACATGTCAAGCTGTTTGGGCTGTAGCCCATGAAAACGAATTTCTAGTCCACAAGCCGAAGCTGCATACATAAATAAATACATACTCTCAAAAACATAACCCTTCTGAGGCAGTTGGGTAAAAACTATGATTATTTTACAGCAAGTTGTGATTGTCTTTTGCAGGCGGAGCAGAAACGTCGAGATGCCATAAAGAAAGGGTACGACTCCCTGCAGGACCTGGTGCCGACGTGCCAGACGGCTGACGCTTCAGGGTACAAGCCTAGTAAAGCTGCTGTGAGTCTCATTTTCTCTATTGATAACACAGATATTGCTTTTAACTGTTCTATACATTAAAACTGCGACTTTCTGAAGCTTATATGTTCTACTTGATTTTAAGGTTCCGTGGTTATTATCACTAAAACTATAAGACAATATAACGGGTTTTAAATATTGGGTGCTCGATATACCCCTACCGTGAGTTAAAACCCGTTATAATGTCTTATAGTCTTATATGTTCTGTTCTTCTATTAATTCAATTCAAAGTCAAATCACAAACTTCAACCAAAAATAAATAATTGCTACTTAATTAAATTGATAAAGAAACCGTGAATGGGATGCAATATGGGTTCTCTATCCATTTGCATAAAAAGAATTGGCATAATATATTTTGGCACACTGTAATTTAAACTAATGATACTTACGCATAATTCATGTACGCATAACAGTTTAGGCATAATTTCTTTACGCACAAAAAATATTGCCATAATAGTACATAGGCCTAAAATACAAAACCATAAATTGTCATATCCATAATCAAAATAGGCATAAAAATCTGATGCATTAGAAGAACCCCTAAATTGTATAAAAATAACCTAACCTAACCTAACCTAACCTAAACTGACCTAATTTAACCTAATATATCTTAAAAAACACTAAACCGACTTACATTTCCTGCCATTTGAACTTAATAAAAATTATATTATATTAGTCCAAAAAAATTATTACAAAAGCAATTATGCCAAAATATTGTTAGTATAAAATACAATAGTCTAAAATATGATTATGCCAAGATACATATTATGGCAAGAAACTATTATGTCAAAGCAATAGTAGGCGAAAAAAAATTATGCGAAACATGTTATGCTAAAACATATTAGTGGAAAAAAAATTATGCTTATGAAAGGGATACCTGCAATATGATTACAAAATTTTGAGTGTTGTAATTGGTGCATGATTTACTGAAATGTCTTTTAAAATCAAGAGTAATAAATATAATAAAGTGGTAAGTGTATGAATTCATATTTTATCTTTTATGACATTATGTATGTAGTGCATGCCACAGCTGGTGTGAGTAAAATATATATAAGAAAAACTTATTTTTCACATGAAAATCTTAATCTTTTACTTTTACTTTGAGGAGCTATAAAAGAAGATAAGATTTACTCTTTATTGGTTTTATGTGATTTTCACTTTGATAATATCCACCATTTACCATTTTTATATTTACCCATAAACCTGATAATTGATAAAATGTATACAGTCCAGCAAAAAAGAGTAGACAGAAAATGAGAGCGCCACTTTGTATGAAATTACAAAATTAAATGGCAACATTGACTATGAATGGCAACAATTTAGTATGAAAATTTTTTAGTTCCATTTTATTTAATTTCTACTATTTCTTGCTGGACTGTAGTTACAATTTAATTTTAGTTCTATCATTTTCTATTTACTTACTATTTAAACCATTTAACCCCATTGCAGGTCCTCCAGAAGTCCATAGACTACATCCAGTACCTACTCCAACAACGTCGGCGGCAGGAAGAGGAGCGGAACTCCCTTCGCAAAGATGTAGTAGCTCTGCGCATCATGCAGGCCAACTACGAGCAGATAGTGAAGGCGCAGCATTCTGTACCGGGCCATAATGAACAGCTGTTGACTGACCAGGATAAATTCGCTGTTGTAAGTTGACATTACATACTTTAACAGACAACAGTTCACTGCTACAACAGTCTACTGCTATAACAGTACACTACTACAATAGTACACTGCTACAACAGCGCACTGTTACAACAGTCAACTGCTACATTAACAGACACAACAGTCCAGTCCAGTAAGTATATTCGAAGAAGACCATCAGTCTACTACCTTTACAGAGATGTAGTCGCTCTGCGCATCATGCAGGCCAACTACGAGCAGATAGTGAAGGCGCAGCATTCGGTACCGGGACATAATGAACAGCTGTTGACTGACCAGGATAAATTCGCTGTTGTAAGTTGACAATACATACTTTAACAGACACAGCAGTCCACTGCTACATTAATAGCTACAACTCTTTAGTATAATAGTCGAAGACTGTTTGATTCCGAAGCTGATCTTAGCGCAGTGGAAGCAAATTAAAGTTATCTTAAAATCTAAAACTAAATGGTCGATCAGCCTCGGAACAACATTTGACTACGATTCGTAGTGCTCCTTACTATAGCTAAATAAAATAAATTTAATGAGAGAATTTTTGTTCCGGAAAGTTTCCGGCCGAGAAATTTTTGCTGCGACGGCTCTCTCACAATCTCCTACTAATATTTAACTGCACCACCACAGCTCATATCTAAAATAAATATACCAAGTTCCGGTTGTACTAAAGGTCATCAGGGTGGTGACCTCCACGTAATGTTGCTAAATCACTGCAATGAACCAATGAACGTACTTATACAGGACCTAGCAGCGAATTGCTTACCGTGCGAATTATGACGCCGCCGTTTCCTTGTAAGTCTAGTTTTTGACAGGAAAAAAGGTATCAGGGTTTGAGGAAGACATTTGGATTGGGATTTAGATACTAGACTTACTGCACCCGGACACCAGCTCGTGTGGCATTCCGTCCCTCCGACAATTTTGGTTTCACCTTAGTTTTCACAAGCACTTGGGTTCTCTATTGTTCATAGTTCGACATCAAATAATGTTTTAACACACAATAACAGAGATTTCTCCCGCACACTACTGGTTGCGACAGCAATGAGTTTGCTGTACAAAACGCAAAACTAAAGGATTTCTCCCGCATGAGAATTCCACACAATTAAAATATAGGCTTAACTTCCACACTGGACAGGGAACTCTTCCCTGGTGGTCAAAGCACACACGAAATAATAAAACCCAGACTACTTAAAATATGTGTGTAACACCGGTCGCGCGAGTGACTAAAAGTAAGGTTATATTTGCCGGCGGCCGCGTGGTATCGAACCGACAGAACGAACAAAGGACAAACATGGCGTCGGTCGCCTAGCTGGCGTCAGTCGCGCGGTCCGTCAGACGAAATGGCGGGAAACAATAAAACGCGCGTATACATGATGCGAAACTAAACATTCACCCGCCCCGGACCGACCCATCGGTCCGCTCAATGCATGGCAGGCGTGATAATGTAGCTACTGCTCGCTTAAGAACTGAATCCCCCACCTGAACTTCTGCAACTCGAGGAGTGCCATCACTACCCGGAAATAGGTTGAGAATGCGCCCCCGGCGCCAACGCAGTGGCGGTAGGTTGGCATCCTTAACCAGAACGAGATCCCCAATGCAGGGGGGTTCAGTCCTGTCCGTCCACTTAAGGCGTTGCTGCAGAATGTGCAAGTACTCAAGCGACCAACGCTTCCAAAAGTTTTGAGTCATTTGCTGCAACAACTGATAACGCGACAAACGATTGCTATTCACCTCCGTATAGGGATATTCCGGCAAGGCGTTCAGTGGGCGGCCAATTAAGAAATGCCCTGGCGTCAGGGCCTCTAAATCATTTGGGTCTGAGCTGAGCGGACACAAAGGACGCGAATTGAGTACAGCCTCAATTTTACAAAACACGGTCGCCAGCTCCTCGAAAGTCAAAATTGTTAACCCTACAACGCGCAACAAATGCGTCTTAGCGGACTTTACAACCGCTTCAAAAATACCACCCCAGTGAGGGCACGCTGGTGGATCGAACACCCAGGCAATGCCCTGACGGGAGAGGCCCGTGCTGATGGCTTCTTCGTTCTCCCTTAAGAACGTTACAATTTCCTTCATACACCGATCAGCACCCTTAAAGTTGGTACCACAATCCGACCTGATCAGCGCTGGTCGCCCTCGTCGCGACGTAAATCTCTCCAGCGCTGCCAAAAAGGCCTCGGTAGTAAGGTCGGCCACGAGCTCCAAGTGGACGGCCTTGGTGGCTAGGCACACGAATACGCACAAGTACGCCTTTATAGACTTTGCGTTCCGTAGGCGTGATGCCTTTACCATGAAAGGGCCTGCAAAATCCGTTCCCACACCTGCAAACGTCCAGGCCTCCGTCACCCGGTCCGGTGGAAGATCTCCCATCTGTGGCTGCATTGTGGCTGCCTTCAAGCGGTAACAAGGCAAGCACCTAAACACAATGCTACGTACCGTTCGTCGTCCCGATAAGATCCAGAACTCGCGCTGTAGGATGGCCAATAGCGCATTACAGCCCGCGTGCGAGTTTTTCTCATGACGATCCCTGACTAAGAGCTCAACTAAGGGTCCCCTTTTTGGAAGTAACAGTGGATGCCGAGCCGAAAAGGGCAGGCTAGCGTTCCGAAGTCTGCCTCCAACCCTGAGCATACCTTGCTCACCCAGGAATGGGTTGAGGCGCACAATTCCTCCCTTCAGCTTTCCACGTCCATCCCTGAGCAGCCTGACCTCCTCTTCAAAATGTTCCGCCTGGACGACTCTAACTAATGAGCATAGAGCCACATTCCGTTCCGCAGGCGAGAGGACAGGTGTAAAGTTCCGTTCTGCTTGAGGCTTCCTGCAGTTGTTCACGAACCGTTTGATCCAACCTGTCACCCCAAGAAGTTTGTCGAGGGAGCTATACCGTGCCAGCAAGAAAGCTGGGTTAGGCTTCGGTACGAGTTGCCCCACGTTCACTCGCAAACCTCGATCAGGTGGCCCAAGCGGCGCCCTGCACTCGTTGAATGGCCATTCCTGCGGCGACTCAGTCAGCCATTGAGGTCCCCACCACAGTGGGTGACTCACCAAATCAGGTGCCCTGCACCCGCGCGACGCGCAGTCCGCTGGGTTCCATTCTCCCGGTACGTGCCTCCACACTAACGGAGTTTCCGACCCCGTAATCTGTGACACCCGATTTGCCACGAAAACCTCAAGTGTATGTACCGACGTCTGCAACCAGCACAGAACTATCCGACTGTCAGTCCACGCGTACACCGTTTCATCCAAGTTGATGGTACCACGCAGATTGCAGGTTACATGATTTAGCAAGCGCGCTAGAAGAGCTGCCCTGCCAATTCCAATTTGGGGATGGTCCATCTAGTTCTGACTGGTGCCACCTTACTTTTGGCCATAACCAGACGCACGTGCACAGTTCCCGTTGAACTTGCTGTCCGAAGGTATACAGCTGCCGCGTACCCTCGCTCCGAGGCGTCACAAAACCCATGTAGGGTAGCCTTACATCCCACCGATGGGACTAACTTGCGGGGTATCGCGATGTGCACGATCCTGGTAGGGTGGTCACAAACTTGAGCCAATCCTTCAACAACTCTCCGGAGAGTTGGTCGTCCCATCCTAAGTTGGCTAGCCACAACCTTTGAAAAAAGCACGTCGCCATGAACGTAACCGGGGCGATCCATCCGTTAGGATCGAACGTTCTAGCGATTGTCGACAGTACCGACCGCTTAGTCCAAGTTTTCTCCAACAGGTCGGGCTCAATCTTGTACGTGAATACGTCATGCGTTGGCCTATATTGCACCCCGAGGATGCCCAACGTGTTTGGATTGTCCGGGTTCTCAAAGAGGTGCGGGTCCTGATGGAACTCGCCTGGCAAACCGGCCAGGAGCTCTGGGCAACTGGACAACCATTTCCGCAACTCGTAACCTCCTGAACCCATGATCGCGATCAGCTCGTCTCGTAGAATTAGCGCCTGCTCCACGCTATCAGCACCCGTGCAGATATCGTCCACGTAGACGTCGCGATCCAGTACTGCTGCGGCTCGAGGATATCTTACCCTTTCCTGTGCGGCCAACTCTCGCAGCGTACGTACTGCCAAATACGGACTTGGCTTAAGTCCATACGTCACCGTGTTAAGTTCGTATGTGACCATCGGCTCATCTGGGCTCTCACGCCACAAAATCAGCTGATACCGACGGTCATCCGGATGTATCATGGTTTGGCGAAACATCATTTTGACGTCTGCGACGAACGCTACCTGGTGCAAACGAAAGTCTGTGAGAATGTCCACAATGTCCCGGTTCAATTTAGGACCCGCGTGCAAACATTGGTTCACACACCATTCGAGGTAGGAGCAGAACCGTCAAACACCACCCGTATTTTCGCCTCAGGTGACTTCAAGACAGCCAGGTGTGGAATGTAATAATGCTCGACACACCTCCAATCCAGGCTGGACACCGACATGTGGCCCAATTGAATATATTCCCGCATGAATTCTATATACTTCTGCCGAAGTGCTGGGTCTCGCCTCATCTTCCGCTCCATTCCGAGTAGTCTCCGTTCCGCGAGCTGTCGCGAACTACCTAAAGCGGGGCGGTTTGGGAGAAAAGGTAGCCTGGTCACGAATCTGCCTGACGGGCATCTCGCAGTGTTGTATTGATAGAACAACTCGCACTCGTCATCCTCTGGCTTCCGTCTGTCCGCCGTGGGCGGCTCTTCAGACTCCCAAAACCTCTGCAGCACTTCTGACAGCACACTACCATAGAGGACCGGATCCCCTTCTGGTAGGTCCTGAGGTCTCCAAACTGGGCCGAAAACAACATACCCCCCTGTGGTATCTACGGCCACCAAACCAGCTTCCTGGAGTACCTTCTTCCTACCGCACCATAATCTCCCGAGGACGTCTGACCCGAGAAGTACGTCCACCGTACCAGGAGTATCAAAATCAGGATCAGCTAACTCCAACCCTGTGGTTAGCCCTCGTACCGTTGGTGGTAACCTAACCTGAGGAGTTTCCCAACCACTTCATCCAGCACCACGGCTGAGACTTGATAGCTGACCCTGTACATGTGCTACCTAATGCGAACTCAAAGTTCGTCTGACCCCGAATGTCAGGCACATTTAGGCCCCCGATGCCTACAGCTTCATCCGCACTTGGCTGTACATTTAGGCCTAGCCTACTCACCAGCTTACTCGATACAATACATCCCTGAGCCCCTGTATCCAGTAGGGCTCTTACTTGAATGGTCCGGCCACCGTATCCCCATACCCAAATCTTAGCCGTTGGCAAAAGTACCGTGATTGGACGGGGAGCCGAAGCTGATGAGTAGGCGGCGATTACCTAGCGGGAATCTAAACGCGGTGAGGCCGCGTCCCGCGGGGGTATCCCCTCGCTACCCAAACCTGTGTATGGGTCCCACTCCTGCTGGTAGGGAGGTCTGCCCATAAAGGCCATGGCTGGAGTTCTATAGTACCCCGACGGCAAACGTCCGTACCGAGGTTGCGCCTGTAGCCGCGGGTACTCAGGCATAGGCGGAGGCATAGGCGGAGGCATGCGTGGGTCTTGAGACCCAACCAGGTGGCTCAAGCCCGCAGAATACTGCATGTACCCTGGTGGCTGCCTAGTGCCCTCCTGACACCCGCCCGTTGGATCCCGTACCTGGGATGGGTGTCCTTGACCATGTCCCTGTGTCGTTCTTCCCCAATCCGGCACCTGCTGCCGTGCTGGGGATCGTCCCCACGTCCTTGGGTAAGTGGGCTCCGTCTGTTGACGTCCCCCTGCCTGTCCCTGTGACCGATGCGGAGGTGGGCTCCTCCTTGGAGGGGGTGGGGAGCGTTGCTTTGTTGGGCAGGCTCCCTTCGCTGATCCGATCCAGCGCTGCCCCCGGCGTCTCCGGAGCGATTCATGCAGAGCAGCGGATGGTGTGCACCCTGGCAGTACCTACAGTTGGTGTTTGAAGGGCACTCTCGCACCTGATGCGGCCCCAGGCACCGATAACACCAACTCCTCTGCTGTGCCACACCCCGTCTCCTCTGAACCCGCTGCGCAGCAAACTCCTGACACGCTGTCACCCCGTGGCCTGTCTCCCTGCAGTAGGCACACCCTGATTCCAATGCAGTGTTGTACCGCCTGGGTTGCCTACTGTTGCCTCCTCGCGCCGGTGCACCCGGCCGTTCCGGGTGGCGAGGGGCAGAGGTCTCCTTGCGTGGGGCTTCACCAGCCTGGACGTCCACTCGCCTGCTTTCGGCCTCGAGGAACGACTTCAGATCCTCGTAGGTCGGGAGGTGGTCCGAGGACTTGCCCCATGGAGCTGCTCGAATCGAGCGACCATTTCGCTCGGCAGGCGGCGAAGCACTGTGTGACCAAGATATAACCGTAGCCCGCCACTGGCAAACCCTGTCGCTCTAGTGCGCTGACCGCGACACTGACTGGGTGGAAGATTTTCTCGCGGAGGTCCGTACCTCGCGTTATGGTTGGTATTGACAGCCACTGGTCTAACAGCCTGTCTACAATCAGGCGCTTGTTTCGATACCGGTCGGTAAGGATCTTCCACGCCACCTCATAATTGCTATCCGAGACCGCCAAATGCGTCAGCAATTCATGAGGCTCTCCTTGTAGCCTGGACATCAGCTGAGCCATCTTGTACGCTGGCATTATGTCCGTCCGTGTGTGGACCACGCTGCTATACAGGTCCTCAAACGCCGGCCAGTCGGCGTAATCGCCTGCAAAGACTGGAACCGTAACAGGCGGAAGAGGCACCTGTAATCCTTGTCCTACTTTACCACGGAATGGCTTTTCCTTTCCGTCACGTCGCCTAGATATGTCCGCAGCTGCCTGCTCAATGTCCTGTGCCAGCTCCAAGCACTGGCTTACATCGCCCTCGACCAGCTCCTTATCTTCAGGGTTAGGAGCTTCCTCAAGGAGCATGAGGCACTCTGTGAGGTGTTCCGACACAACCCGAACCCGTTCATCTGCCTGTAGTGCACTTTTCAAGAGCGCGTCCTCCCGGTCCTCGCGGCCGATCATTGCCGCTGTGGTAGTAAACCACCTTAATTCTGTCTTTATAGCAGCCTTATACCTGGCGATCGAGGAGCCATGGTACCAACTTTTACACACTCGACTTAATAAAACGAAAACCAATAAACAAATACCACAAAATAAATGTTAGTTTACTGGCCTAGACCTTACCGATAAGGTACCGTTCACTAGGCAAACAATACAGTCACAAAAAAAACCGAAACAATATTTTCCAAAATTAATAAAATATGTGGGTAATATAAAAAACACGCTTAATACTAAATTACGGCTAACTATGTTGCAATAAAGCAACCACGCTCTGCTACCAAAAAATGTTTGATTCCGAAGCTGATCTTAGCGCAGTGGAAGCAAATTAAAGTTATCTTAAAATCTAAAACTAAATGGTCGATCAGCCTCGGAACAACATTTGACTACGATTCGTAGTGCTCCTTACTATAGCTAAATAAAATAAATTTAATGAGAGAATTTTTGTTCCGGAAAGTTTCCGGCCGAGAAATTTTTGCTGCGACGGCTCTCTCACAATCTCCTACTAATATTTAACTGCACCACCACAGCTCATATCTAAAATAAATATACCAAGTTCCGGTTGTACTAAAGGTCATCAGGGTGGTGACCTCCACGTAATGTTGCTAAATCACTGCAATGAACCAATGAACGTACTTATACAGGACCTAGCAGCGAATTGCTTACCGTGCGAATTATGACGCCGCCGTTTCCTTGTAAGTCTAGTTTTTGACAGGAAAAAAGGTATCAGGGTTTGAGGAAGACATTTGGATTGGGATTTAGATACTAGACTTACTGCACCCGGACACCAGCTCGTGTGGCATTCCGTCCCTCCGACAATTTTGGTTTCACCTTAGTTTTCACAAGCACTTGGGTTCTCTATTGTTCATAGTTCGACATCAAATAATGTTTTAACACACAATAACAAAGATTTCTCCCGCACACTACTGGTTGCGACAGCAATGAGTTTGCTGTACAAAACGCAAAACTAAAGGATTTCTCCCGCATGAGAATTCCACACAATTAAAATATAGGCTTAACTTCCACACTGGACAGGGAACTCTTCCCTGGTGGTCAAAGCACACACGAAATAATAAAACCCAGACTACTTAAAATATGTGTGTAACACCGGTCGCGCGAGTGACTAAAAGTAAGGTTATATTTGCCGGCGGCCGCGTGGTATCGAACCGACAGAACGAACAAAGGACAAACATGGCGTCGGTCGCCTAGCTGGCGTCAGTCGCGCGGTCCGTCAGACGAAATGGCGGGAAACAATAAAACGCGCGTATACATGATGCGAAACTAAACAAAGACCATCACTCAACTCTCTCCGCAAAGATGTAGTCGCTCTGCGCATCATGCAGGCCAACTACAAGCAGATAGTGAAAGCGCAGCATTCTGTACCGGGACATAATGAACAGCTTTTGACTGACCAGGACAAGTTTGCTGTTGTAAGTTGACATTACATACTTTAACAAACACAACAGTCCACTGCCTGCTACATTAACAGACACAACAGTCCACTGCTACATTAACAGATACAAAAGTCCACTGCTACAATAGTCTACTGCTACATAAACAGTCCAGTCCAGTATAATAGTCCAAAACCATCAGTTTCCTCTCTTTGCAAAGATGTAGTCGCTCTGCGCATCATGCAGGCCAACTACGAGCAGATAGTGAAAGCGCAGCATTCTGTACCGGGACATAATGAACAGCTGTTGACTGACCAGGATAAATTCGCTGTTGTAAGTAGTCCACTGTCCACTGCTGGACATCATGCAGGCAAATTACGAGCAGATAGTGAAGGCGCAGCATTCTGTTCCGGGCCATAATGAACAGCTGTTGACTGACCAGGATAAATTCGCTGTTGTAAGTTGACATTACATACTTTAACAGACACTATAGTCCCCTGCATCATTAACAGTCACAATAGTCCAGTTCAGTAAGTATAGTCGAAGACAATCAGTCAACTCCCTTCGCAAACTGCTACAACAGTTCACTGCTGCAAGATTACACTGTTAGAACAGTCCACTGCTACAACGGTCCACTGCTGCAAGAGTACACTGCTACAACAGTCCACTGCTACAACAGTCCACTGCTACAACAGCCCACTGCTACAACAGTACACTGCTACAACAGTCCACTGCTACAACGATACACTGTTACAACAATACACTGCTACAACAGTACACTGCTACAGCAGTTCACTGCTACAACAGTCCACTGCTGCAATAGTACACTGCTACAACAGTCCACTGCTATATTAACTGCCACAACTGCCCAGTCCAGTATAATAAAAGACCATCAGTCAACTCCCTCCGCAAAGATGTAGTCGCTCTGCGCATCATGCAGGCCAACTACGAGCAGATAGTGAAGGCGCAGCATTCTGTACCGGGCCATAATGAACAGCTGTTGACTGACCAGGACAAATTCGCTGTTGTAAGTTGACATTACATACTTTAACAGACAACAGTCCACTGCTACATTAACAGACACTAGAGTCCAATTTAGTTAGTAAAGTCGAAAACCAAGAGTCATCTACCTTCACAAAGATGTAGTCACTCTACGCATCATGCAGGCCAACTACGAAGTACTACGAACAGAAAATGAACAGCTGTTGACTGACCAGGACAAGTTCGCTGTTGTAAGTAGTCCACTGTCCACTGTTGGACATCATGCAGGCCAACTACGAGCAGATAGTGAAGGCGCAGCATTCTGTACCGGGCCATAATGAACAGCTGTTGACTGACCAGGATAAATTCGCTGTTGTAAGTTGACATTACATACTTTAACAGCCACAACAGTCCACTGCTACAATAGTCTACTGCTACAACACGACAGTTCACTGCTACAATAGTCTACTGTAAGTAGACATTACATACTTTAACAGACACAACAGTTCACTTTTTCAACAGTCTACTGCTACATTAACAGCCACAACAGTCCAGTATAATAGTAGAAGACTATCAGTCAACTCTCTTCGCAAAGATGTAGTCGCTCTGCGCATCATGCAGGCCAACTACGAGCAGATAGTGAAGGCGCAGCATTCTGTACCGGGACATAATGAACAGCTGTTGACTGACCAGGATAAATTCGCTGTTGTAAGTTGACATAACATACTTTAACAGACACTACAGTCCACTGGTACATTAATAGATACAGCAGTGCAGTCCAGTATAATAGTCCAAGACCATCAGTAAACTACCTTCGTAAAGATGTAGTCGCTCTACGCATCATGCAGGCCAACTACGAGCAGATAGTGAAGGCGCAGCATTCTGTACCGGGACATAATGAACAGCTGTTGACTGACCAAGATAAATTCGCTGTTGTAAGTTGACATTACATACTTTAACAGTCACTACACTACAGTCCACTGCTACAACAGTCTACTGCTACATTAACAGCCACAACAGTCCAGTATAAAAGTCAAAGACTATCAGTCAACTATCTTCGCAAAGATGTAGTCGCTCTGCGCATCATGCAGGCCAACTACGAGCAGATAGTGAAAGCGCAGCATTCTGTACCGGGACATAATGAACAGTTACTCACTGATCAGGACAAGTTTGCTGTTGTAAGTAGTCCACTGTCCACTGCTGGACATCATGCAGGCCAACTACGAGCAGATAGTGAAGGCGCAGCATTCTGTACCGGGACATAATGAACAACTGTTGACTGACCAGGACATGATTGCAGTTGTAAGTTTACATTACATACAGACACAACAGTCTAGTCCAGTATAACAGCTGAAGACCATAAGTCAACTACCTTCGCAAAGATGTAGTGGCTCAGCGCATCATGCAGGCCAACTACGAACAGATAGTAAAGGCGCAGCATTCTGTACCGGGACATAATGAACAGCTGTTGACTGACCAGGATAAGTTTGCTGTTGTAAGTAGTCCACTGTCCACTGCTGGACATCATGCAGGCCAATTACGAGCAGATAGTGAAAGCGCATCATTCTGTTCCGGGCCATAATGAACAGCTGTTGACTGATCAGGATAAGTTCGCTGTTGTAAGTAGATTTACACATTACTTACAGACGCAGTTATCTCATTTTTTTTATAAGATAGGCCCGCCCGCATTCGTCTGCTATCTCACCTGTTGGTAAGCGACGATGCAGACGATGTTGGAGCATGCTTGCCTAGGTAGTGCCTATTCACTCTTGCCTTGAAAAGGCCCAAGTTATATGTTCAGGAAACAGATCCGCGGGCAGGGAATTCCACTCCTTAGCCGTTCGTATGATGAAAGTGGAAGCAATTTACTTCGTGCGGAAGAGAGGTACATCAACGACATAGGGGTGGAATCCCATTAGGCGACGCGAGCCCCGGAGATGGAATGGGGATGGGGGAGATGGAACATCAGGTCGTGGAGCGATTGCGCACGCTCTCAGAAAAGCATCTTATGTAATACCGGTATGCATTAACAATTTTATCCGCAATACAAGTATAATACTGCTGGACATTGGCCTCCACCTATAGCCATATTCACCACGCTTGGCAAGGTGTTGCATTCACAGGGCACGCTGCTGCCGGTTCCTAGGATGAGTTTATTCCTTAGGTGACACACGGGTATAATTCGGGAGATACGGTTTTAAAGCATCACACGGCCTAAGCAATAAGTAGACTTCATTCTGAATCTGCGAAAGTCTATCATTTTTCGATATTAATTGAGAATTTGAGATTCTTTCGACACTAATATCGAAAATAGAGAGAATTGCGCAGATTCAGAATGAAGTCTACTAGACCTTCGAATTTCGACCTTCTATCTTCGAATTTAGTTTCATAAAACATTATCCTTAAATATATCTACAATTAAAATCACGTATGTACTATCCTTTCAGTTCCAGGCGATAATGGACAAGTTATTCGAGTCGTTCGAGGGCGTTCCCGTGAACAACTTCGCCGAATTCTCTGCTGGAGTTTTCAACTGGCTCGAAGAATATTGCAAGCCGCAATCCCTGAGAACGATGGTGCATGGAGTACTCAGGGAACACAACTATACACAGTAGACTATAACAGAGATAAAACTCAACATAACTATACACAGCAGGATAAAATACAAAGTACGACATAAGAACTGACGCAGTAGGATATGACACAACACAACTGATGCAGTAAGATACAACGCAACTGATGTACTGCATGCGATATGACTGACGCAGTAGGATATGACACATCTGATGCAATAATGTAAAACATAAATGACACAGTAGTATATAAGGTGTAAAAAAATCAACTGCAAATATTTTAAGGGGTGAACCAGCCCGTGAAACTGAACAACTTTCCCCAAGAAACATAGGTGGAAATGTGAAAAAAAATTTTGGGCCTCCCATACAAATTGACTTGGTCGGCTGATATATTTTGTATGGGAGGTCCTAATTTCTTTTCATATTTCGACCTATGTTCCTTGGGGAAAGTTGTTCAGTTTCATGGGCTGGTTCACCCCTTAAAATATTTGCAGTTGATTTTTTTACATCCTGTATGACACAACTGGCTCGAGGAGTACTGCAAGCCGCAGTTGCTGAGGACCATGGTGCATAGAGTACTCAGAGAACACAACTATACACAATAGAATTTCTTCGAACACTTCCGAAACCATCTTCTTTTTACTCATTTCGGAAATTGTAAAGTTTCAAAATGTATCAAGTTTAAATGGAAATGTATGATGTTTCCTTGCTAATGGAAGTACTATTACTAGCCTAAATGACAATATCTGGTCTCGTTCACTTGGGAAAACCTCCTCGTCCTTCCAATATAACTTGGCCACAAAATGGTCACTGTAATGATTTACTATTCTTGTTCTCCTGCAAACTTTTTCAGTGATAGTGTACCTACTTGCATAAACCGAATTTAATTTTATCTAACCAACAGTATCAGTTTTGAAAATACTCAAGTAAAATGTAAATACGAAACTAATATCTTGGAGTTCTTACAGAATTTTTCAAACTCTCCTTTCTTACTAATGTTTATTTTGATACTTTGTGGTTGACCACTAGAAAAACGAGTACTCATACTTCTTTGCACTTAATATTTCAATGTATTGTTGTATTGGCCGTCTAACTTAGTTTTAAACGACTTAGAAATAAGTAAAATGTTCCATATTATGATATAAGTATAATTTTTATTTTAAACAATACGTCGTTTTTACAGTTGTATAAAATTTACATGTTTATATTTTTTATGTATATTATACAGTATAGTTAAAGGGTAATTGGGTAATTATTAACTAAGATATAATAAAAGATACCTAACTAAAAAGGATTGCCGTCTATCGAGGCCTTATTAAATAAAATTGTTGTTATACCTACACTTAATATGAACGTGTGTATGATAAGTGTAGACGAAATAGTTTACAGGATGTAAGGGACGGCTCTCAGACTACTGATAGGATGCATTCACTTAACTAAATATATTTACTGAATAAACTGAACAACTTCCGTTAAGAAAATATTTCAGGAAACGTATAAAAATTGACTTTCCATATTAAATGCAGTTAGCTGATCGTAATTTAGTATGGGATGTAAAAAAATTACGTGTCTTGAAATATTTTCTTATGGGAAGTTGTTCAGTTTAATGATCTGAATGCACCCCATCAATATATGGAAGGCTGTCCCTTACACCCCGTTTTACTCAACTTTTTCTAGGGAGGGATACGTTATCAAGGTTTTCATAACTTAAAAACAAAACTTGTGTGAACTCTGTTCTCTTTCTGTTTTCAAACTTGGAAATACTCTTGGATATCAAATCTTGCGTATACTTTTGCTTGGTAAACCTACTGTATTAGCCTCTTGTAAAAGAAACCCTCTAGACAAAGTTGAGCAGTTTTGTATATTAAGCTCGTTACAAATAAGTGTATTTTATTGATATAATTATACGAAAATATATACGTATTGTTTTACAAAAGGTTTTTCTATTTTTCTGATTATAACAAATCAATTCTTTTTTTAAATCAACTAGGCACGTTTTATGGTTTTCTTTGGTTAGTCCATTGAATGAGTCCCTCTAAGGGGGTCTAGAGTGTGTGAGTTAGTAACGTAAGTTTTTGAGATTTACAGACATCTAACATGTACTGTACCGTTTTTGAGATTTAAGCGAAAAATGAAAAAGTGGACCCTTTCCCCCCCTCCCCCCACTCCGGGGCTCCTCCTAGTGTCCCGGGGTTTTAGTATGTTTATTACCTAGGGACTCTTGACATGTTTCCGAAGAAACATCTTACGTTACTTACTCACGCACTCAAGAACATTTTATTCAATGGACTAAGTATACAATTTGCGGGTAGCATAGCGGGTAGTGTGTCTACAACTTTTAAGTATTTTTTATTTACCACTTAAATCTACATTAGAAAAGAAGCAAATAATAGTCAGCCTTTTCATGAAATAAATAAAGAGAATAAAAATAGAGGTAGATAAGGTGTGCATCATCGTTGTTTTCACAGATCCAGAATATAAGACATATATGCGTTTAAAACTTTACATAGGTAGTTACTTACGTACGTACATAGATTATCACGCCTATATCCCTAGGGAAGGCAGAGCGAAAACGGTTTTAAAAACAGCCACTGACAGAAGATTGAGAATCATTTACAATCAACTTCTCGGATGGTCTAATCAAGAAATTTAAATTTTTCTAAGAGGTCCACTCATACTTTGATTATACTTAATACTTAGTTACAAAGAAGGGCACAAATGAGGGACCTCCGCGTCCCCGCCGGCGGGGACGGCGGCGGTTGCTTGAAGAGCTTGTGGAGTGTGATCTACTCGCGTTGGCTGCAGCGGCTGCACTTGCGCTGTGCCTACTCTGCAAGGAATGTAGGTGTGATATATGTATTTACTTATTAGTGTTCATATATAAATTGTATTTCTATATTTACAATTAATTATATTACCTACCTACAATTAGATACAAATTCGAATTTATCAGATCATATTACATTTCAATACAATATACTAACATTTTCATACCATATTCAAAAAGATACATATTAACCATTTTATCTGTTACTAGCTGTATGTAATATGAAACATGGATTCCGATAAAACATTCGTAACTTAAAATATCACGTACAACATCGAAACACTTGATCTATTCGACGGGGTTCATATCATATCTATGCCATATAAAAGTGATCCACACCACTGCACACATTCTATCCATCATTCGAACACAATCGTGTCAAGTTTAGGGCGCCCCACACGGAGCGATGTGATAAAACCACGCAGGTTTCAGCCTTTCAGCTGGTTCAGCTGTGTACAGTCAAGGTGCTGTCACACTGGAGGCCAAATGGAAAATGCATCTTTGCATTATAGTGTTTTTACTTACTTACTTACTTTGGAAGTATTTAGCTGTTCACGAGACGTTTCGACCGGACCCCGAAGTCATTTGCTCATTTCAGCCTACGTCGACGTAATTTCAATCAACTTGTGTTTTATTTTTGTATTTACTACCGAAAATGGCAAGCAAGAATCCTGTTAAATATTCTCTGATTTAGTTGCGAAACAACGCTACCTTCTCATCAATTCCAAATCGTGCCATGTCCGCTGGGACCATGTCGATGTAGGTAAAACAAATTGGAAACCCCGTATTATTTCACAGTTTCAGATACACGGCATTGTTTTAGCTCATATATTTCAGCTGTAAAAGTTATACAGCTACACCTGTTCGCTCTCCGTCGGTTGGGATAGCAAAGTTATATCTCCCATGGGGTAGCTTCGGTCCTTCGTCCGACGTTGTGATTTTGACCGTTGCATGGGGTGCCACAACACAGCCGAGCACATACGGGTAACAGAGTTGTAGAGTCACCATGTAGTAATGTTCGTATAAAACAACATGAGTACATATGGTTTTGTTTCACACTTTCCGTTGCGAAAGTTTCAGCAGCACTCGTAAGCTCTCCGTAGGCTGAGGGCCCTTTTCCTGTCATGCGTATTTTCGCACGCGCGCGGATCTGGTCCGCATGCGGATGATAGCATGCTCCTGTTCCGCACTGTGCTAGCCGCATGATAGGAAAAACATAAAAACATGTATCAAAAGATAAGATGCGTGCGGCCCGCATGCGGACCAGATCCGCGCGCGTGCGAAAATACGCATGACAGGAAAAGGGCCCTGAGACAGCAAAGCATCCGGCGTTGTGCTTGTGTCCGCTGCAAGGCGTGTCACAACACAAACGCTTGAGCACGCACACGTAATATAGGTACCTAGCAGTAAAGACAGCATCAACAGCAAGCCTATAGTCACGGTCACTATGTGTCAGTATTGGCCTAAAAACAACGGTAACACAGTACCTATGTTTCACTGCAAAAGTTATAGCTACACTCGTTCGCTCTCCGTCGGTTGGGATAGCAGAGTTATATCTCCCATAGGGTAGCTTTCCGTCCTTCGTCCGGCATTGTGCTTGTGACCGTTGCGTGGCGTTCCACAACACAACCTTTTCAAGACACAAGCGTAACATAGCAGTAGAGACAGCATTAGTAACAGTCCTATAGTCACGGTGACTATGAGGAGGATTCGTAGCTCGCCGTTCGCTTCCAAATTGGTGCTGGTGGTGCGACCCATGGTCGGAGATTTTTTCGCTGACGTTGCCTGAAAAGAGAGAAAAATATGTTTAAAGCCACATGGTTTAAATGTATTTAATGGTTGGGGAAATGAAGCGAAAGATCTCTTGGGAATACTGTCAAACACCAAGGTCACACACTATTACGAGTTCGCATCGCAACTTAAGCACAGTCACTATAAGTTAAGTACCTGTTTTATCCCCTTACTCAGCCTGAAACTAAACAAATTTTGCTTTACTTACCAGGAAAATCTTTATTTCCTTTAAATTCCCATCCGCCCGAGTGTCAAATAAATTTTATTCGCAATCTAACAGAAATTGTAAAACGAACTTAATCAATTTTATGTCTAGAAAGGTTTTTCAATTACCTTGCACCCAGTATTAAAACGTGCTTATTTGAAAAGGTGTTAAGTAGGGACGGTATACTGTTATTTGCTTTTTTCCAAAGCTTCGTCTGTCTTTTACTACCGTGGAGGGATAAGCCTGACATGAACTCCTGAGTAATTCATTACTTTTATTGCAGTTGCAATGGGAGTTTAATGTCCGGTTGCCAAGTCAATAACACGGTACCTAGGTACTATCAACAGCACATCGATCTACCTATTTAAGGCATCAAGTTATAGCTTTTCTTATAAACAGTATGAAAAACCAATTCAAATTGATCCTTTAGGGATAGGTTTAGGCGAGAATCACACGCAACATCCGTTTCGATGTTATTTCTGCTCTGTGTAACGCATGCGTTGGGACAATATGAGTTTCGATCAGTCTGTCAAACAGTTTCATATAAACCGTATTTGTATGAAAGTAAAGTGGAAAATCATATTTACCTGACTGCCTCAGAAGGAGGGTTATTTTTCGAGAGTATGTATGTATGTGGACAAGAAAATTCTTTTTCACGGGGTACAGCCCAAACGGATAGTTGCATTTTGACATATGAGGTGTCGTTAGATTCGTCTCAGCAGCGCGAGTGACACTGGATCTTGGCACTGGATGTATTAAAAAATTATAGATTCAAGATGGCGGATTTTTACAGGAAAATACTACTTTAAAATTACCGCAGTCGGGTTTTTTGTTTTTTATAACATCTACTTGTTTTCCAACGCAACGGATAGCGCTGCGCAACAATAATGAACCAGCGGACGTTATGTGTGTATAGCGTCTTATGTAGGGAGCCACTTGAACACAGCTCAAGTGGCTCCCTATTCGCCTTCGCAGGAATACTCATATTCTGCCTACTCTTTATAATATTCTCTATAATCCTTCTTACTTACGTGAGCGTTTTACGTTCTTGCGCTCTCAGGACAAACCATGTCGCTCTATTGTCAGGTCGCAACTTGCCATGCCGCACAGTAATACTGACTTCTATTCCTACTCGTTTACGGTGCATGCGGTCAGGCTATGGAATTCCCTACCGCACACTGTGCGGGATAGTCCGTCTATCGCTGTGTTTAAAAAACGTGTTAAGGAACATTATCTGTCTCTTTCAAAATAATTATTTTATTATTATATATGTATGTATATATTTATATATATTTATGGTATTTATAGGTATTTATTATCTATACATATAATAAAACAGAAACGAAACCAATTCTGTACATGGGATAGTTTAAAAAAAGGATTTATACTTTCAATTGTGCTCAGGATACAGATCTCAGAACAATCGATAAAAAAAATTTTGTCTGTTTGTCTGTCTGTTTGTCTGTTTGTTTGTCCATCTTTCACGGAGAAACTACTGGACGGATTTTAACCAAATTTTGTGGCGTAATACCTTATTAGTCTGGTCAACATCTAGGATACATTTTACCACTCTAGGGTCTGGAGTACCAGATGTAGACCACCAGAAGCACCATTAGGAGCCCGGCTAAACTATAGGATATAGATATATGACTCCAAAGCAAAAGTTGTTCGGCTTGATAGGACGCTTCTGCTGGCGAATAGACATCTAAGGTTTGGAGTACCTGATGTAGACCACCAGGTACACCAACAGGAGCCCAGGTAAACTATAGGAGATAGAGGTATGACTCCAAAGCAAAAGTTGTTCAGCTTGATAGGACGCTTCTGCTGGCAAATAGACATCGAAGGTTTGGAGTACCTGATGTAGACCATCAGGTGCACCAACAGGAGCCCAGGTAAACTACAGGAGATACAGATACGACTCCAAGACAAAAAATGTTCAGCTTGATGGGACGCTTCTGCTGGCGAATAGACATCGAAGGTTTGGAGTACCTGATGTAGACCACCAGTTGCACCAACAGGAGCCCAGGTAAACTATAGGAGATACAGATATGACTCCAAGACAAAAAATATTCAGCTTGATGGGACGCTTCTGCTGGCGAATAGACATCGAAGGTTTGGAGTACCTGATGTAGACCACCAGTTGCACCAACAGGAGCCCAGGTAAACTATAAGAGATACAGATATGACTCCAAAGCAAAAGTTGTTAAGCTTGATGGGACGCTTTTGTTGGCAAATAGACATCGAAAGTTTGGAGTAACTGATGTAAACCAACAGGTTCACCAACAGGAGCCCAAGTAAACTATAGGAGATACAGATATGACTCCAAAGCAAAAGTTGTTTAGCTTCATGGGACGCTTCTGCTGGCGAAAAGACATCGAAAGTTTGGAGTAGCTGATGTAGACCACCAGAAACACCACTAGAAGCTCAGCTAAACTATAAGATTGAAATAGCTCCAAAGCAAAAGTTGTTCAGCTTGACGGAACGCTTCTGCTGGCATCTGCTGGCAATGCATCTACTGTTTTAGAAATATGGTTCCAACAATTAATACATAATTATTAGCGTGATGGATACAATTTTAAGACGCTGGTGTGGAAATTGGTATTTTTAATGTAGGTATAAGGAACGAAACGACACGAAGTTTGCGGGGACCAGCTAACAATCAATATCAATATCACACTTCCTACATTTGAAAACGTAATCTGCTAGTGTGTATGACCAACATCACGAAAAAAGAAGACCTACCTGACCCGACAACCCCATGGCGCCGAAAAATTAGAAAAGCAAACACCACCCAAAATAAGAAGGTGCAAGGAAGATGAAGAAGTCTGTGTGGTAAACCTAAATGTGCATGAATCACGCAAAAAGTTTGCGATATTAATGCAAACAGTTTGCAATATTTTTGATGTGTGGTATGGTGGAAGATAAACGTCTTGATCATATTTTATGATTAGTGAGAACCTTTACCTATCAGCACTGGAGGGCCTGTCTGTCTGCCTATCTGACGGAACACATAGAGCTCGGTCAAACTTTAAGAGATAAGAAAATTTCTGTATTGAAAAAGTTGTTTTGCATGATGTGCCGCGTCTGTCGGCTCATAAACTTCCCTTGGCGAAACGAAGTTCGCGGGCACCAGCTAGTTATTATAATATGTTAGGTATATGTATTGTATTGATAGTATACATTTCTAGGAGTTTTTAGTTTGCTATATTCATTTTATTTTTTACTTCAAAATTGTGCACGTCCCATCCGCATTTCATGTTCTACTACATCTCACTTCCTTAGGTCTGCTGTAAGAAATTTCTTTTTAGAGATAAGCAGTACCTGTTGTGTCTTTTTTCTTTTTGTATTTGTCCCATTACTGTTCTGTGTACAATAAATTGTTAAATAAATAAATAAAAAATAAATTGTTAAATAATATGTGCTGCTGATAGTATCTAGGTAGGTAGTAAACAAGATAATAAACGTTTACTCCCACCGCGTAATCGTTTCGTAGAGGTGTCTACGGTGCTCGTAGCGATATGCTACGAAATAAACACAAATCGCCTAGCTTAGCTGAACAGGCTACACAGGTACAATAAGTATAAATAACACTTATAGAAAATGGGTACTAAGAGTTACTAAAACAAAAACAACAGGAAGAAAATCTTGTGAACGTCTTTTTTGCCCAAATGGTCTTGTCCTTCTAAATGAGCTTCTCCCACTCATCCCTGTCCTACACCACTTCCTTCCAATTATTGATTTGGAAATGACCCACGACAGTTTCCACCATGTCTTTCCAGTCGTCCTGTCGGTTGACCCAAGTATGCTCTTTTCACGGGTACAAATTATTGTAATGTATATTTCAATAACAAAAAATATAATACGTGGTTTAGGTTCTTATTTTAGGATCTACGTACAGTCAAGTCCTCTAAAAATAGTCCCAGGCAACGACTTTAGGCAACATTAAGCAATGTGTTTGACAAACCACAGAAACGAGCCCTAAACTTGCAAAACAGAAGGAAAACTGCAAAATACGCGCTGGCTATGCCGCTAGAGACCATCGTACTGCGGGACGGGACGGACGGGACGATATTCATTACACTATATGCTTCCAGGCGATTTTTGGCATACATTGCTAGTTATTGTATAGGCGTCTTTATAATAAACTTATGATAAGTATTACAATTTGAAGCGACTGGCTCAACCTGTCGCTGTAGGGATTAGGGATACACGATTTTCTGAAAAGCCCTCAAATGTTTGTCAGATATAGCAATAGCGAGCGTATTTTACGTTAGTCAACGCTCTGCCTACCCCGCAAGGGATAAAAAAGACGTGATTTATGTAGGTATGTATGCATGCATGAGAACCAACAACTTATGCTTTATCGGGCCCTGTGTGATAGTGTGATAGCCGTTTAAGTGACGGGTCATTAAACTTAACTATAACTCGAAAACTGACGAGTTCTGTGAACGCAGAATGCAAATTTGTACTGAAAACTCTTGTTCATTGATGCGCGCTAGACTCAAAACTAACAAAAACAAAAACTGGCATAATTTTACAATCAAAATTCTCAGTAAAGGTACATCGAAAGCGCTCTCATCGAATTACCCGACTGCCTCAGAAGGAGGGTTATACCTATGTAGGTATACCTACAGTATACTAAATTATAAAATTAAGATGGTGCATTTTTTTCGCATAATACAACTTCGAGATTACCGCAGTCTGGTTTTTGTTCTTTAATTCATCTGTTGTCGTGAGTAATTAGTAATTATGTTTTATTACGTGTGAAACACTTATTCACAGTCACGTTCTCAAAAAATCTTCTAGAGCCTTATGGATCACATAAAATCTCTAAGCAAATTTCAGTTGAAGGTTTATACGGATCTCCTTATGCCTGGATCTAAAAGAACAAACAATGAAAGTAGAAAGGGATCACACAAAATCAACCTTAATTAATTTTGAATCTTGTTTCTTACAGCTACGTTAAATTTATCCAATCGTTTAAATATCAGTTTTTTAAGCATTACAAACTTAATTTTGTTGCTGGTTTGTTAGCAGCAGTATGATGACCAACCGCAAATAGAAAAACTCAATTATTTTTTAAACCTTTAAGGGTACAATATCCGTTATAGTTTTCATTGTAACTTCAGATTGTAAGCTATATCCCAAATTTATTTCAAATTTTTTGCGTTTATACTTTAGAAGTTACAGCTGGAACAAATTATGGGTCAAAAACGCCCTTTTCAAAAGCAAATATCTCGTAACAGAAACATTTTAGTGACTTTGTTTCAAAGAAACCTCACCTTAGTTTTAAAAGAAGTATTCAACGATACCCTACTCAATATTACAGAAGAAAAAAAAAAATTTTGCCCCCCTTTCACTTGTATGGGAGGGGATCCAAAAAACATTTAAAATATTTTTTTCTTAACATTTCTATATTTGGGTTAACACGATCTATCTTTTTACCAAATTTCATGTCGATAGCTCTAAAACTGACGAAGATATGAGGGCGCGGCATACAGACAGACAGACAGACAGACAGACAGACAGACATGACGAAACTATAAGGGTTTCTAGTAGACTACGAAACCCTAAAAAACCGGCCAAGAGCGTGTCAGACACGCCCACAAATAGGGTTTCGTAGTCAACGTTTAAATATCAGGTTTTTCAGCATTACAAACTTAATTTTGTTGCTGGTTTGTTAACAGCAGTATGATGACCAACCGCAAATAGAAAAACTCAATTTTTTCTGAAACCTTTAAGGGTACGATATCCGTTATAGTTTTCATTGTAACTTCAGATTGTAAGCTATATTCCATATTTATTTCAAGTTTTTAGCGTTTATAATTTAGAAGTTACAGCTGGAACAAATGATGGGTCAAAAACGCCCTTTTTAAAAGCAAATATCTCGTGACAGAAACATTTTAGTGACTTTGTTTCAAAGAAACCTCACCTTAGTTTTAAAAGACCTATTCAACGATACCCTACTCAATATAACAGAAGAAAAATTTTTTTTTACCCCCCTTTCACTTGTATGGGAGGGGGTCCAAAAAACATTTAAAACAGTTTTTTCTTAACATTTCTATATTTGGGTCAACACGATCTATCTTCTCACCAAATTTCATGTCGATAGCTCTAAAACTGACGAAGATATGAGGGCGCGGCATACAGACAGACAGACAGACAGACAGACAGACAGACATGACGAAACTATAAGGGTTTCTAGTAGACTACGAAACCCTAAAAAGCAAATAGGAATTTTTGGTAATACCTATTTGGAATAAAATGAGAATTTGTGCTTTTTGTTGAGATTTGTCTTGTTATGCTTGTTTAGAATAGCATCATCCATCACCCTATATCTTACCCGCTAGTGTCGTAACGGCACGTGAGTTTCGATGGCGACAGGCTGACAACCTGTCGCTATAGTAATATGTACACAGTCTTCTGAATTACTCTCAAACTTTTTCAGACGTAGTGTAAGTGACTGGTTTTACAGTCGTTTACGCTCTGCCTACCCGACCCTAAGAGATATAGGCCTAATGTTTGTATCATTTTATTTTGTCCATAAAAACTACCTACCTAACTAGGTACACATAGTACTTGTACCAGGCTTAAATGCGCTCTTTCTGTTATTTGAACACTGAAAAATAATGTATCATTCATAGTTAGATCCAAGGACTACCCACTTACTCGTTTCTTAGCCACTTTTGAATGCCTTACCTTACCCTACTTTTGTAAGATATTTTTGGAACTCACATTATACAAGGCGTCAGGTGTGTGGAAGTTGCTAATAGTTTTACTAATGGTGTGAAAAATAGCGAGACCGTTCACAAAAAATAAGCTATACCTACTTACATTTTCATGAATACGTCAATGCCTATGGTTAATGACTTCGTAATCTATTTCATGAATACGAACCATAGGTACAATTAGCTTTGGTTTGTAAAGTATTTTTTTTATTACATAGCCTATTCCCTGTTTGGCTGTGTTTTTTTTTATTGAACTATTTACAATACCTACTAACTATGAAACGAACGAACGTATCCCATGAGATAAAGATTACTCTCATGCAAACTGAACCTCAATACCCTCGCGTATCCCACGAGAGTGATAAATTCCTACTTCCAAATGATAACCCTCAAACTTACTATACAGGGTGCTTGGAAAGTATTACTTTCTTTCAAAACACAAGTTCTGTAAGTAAGAAAAAAATAATTTAAATTAAACATAATTTAGCTTAATATTAATTTACATTACAGTTGCGATTATAGAAAAGAAATAGAAACTTTTTAACTCTTTGACTGGCCCGATGGCGTAGTGGTTAGTACCCCTGCCTGCCACGCCGTGGGTCGTGGGTTCGATCCCCACCGACACAAATGTTTGTGAAGCAATTTTCAAATATTTGTGTTTAGTCTGGGTGTTTTCTATGTATTATATGTATGTATTTACAAAAAAAAAGTATATATGTATTTATATCAGCTATCTAGTTCCCATAGTAGGTACAAGCTTTGCTTAGTTTGGGGCTAGATGGCTCTGTGTGAAATGTCCAAGATATTTATTTATTTATTTATTTTTATTATCCCGATAGAGATAGAAGGAACGGTGCAAAGTTGTATCTGAGCGATAATTGACTGTACGAGTACAGTGTGTTTGTTTTATGTTGTTGTAGGGTTAAACAGTTTAACAAAACGGTTTTGGAAGATATTTTAATCTTCTCATCTTTATTTTTTTAAATGTTTGAACATGCTTAACATAGGTACCTACTTTATTATACCTATAGATAGCGTGATTTTAAGGAAAATACTAGTTTTCCTAACATCCTGTATTTTACATATTCGTCGGGCGATATTTTATTATTATGATGGGTGAATAATGGTGTGAGCCTTACGAAATGCGTTATGGTCATCTCATCCTGAAGTGACTTGTCTAAAAACGAGTAGATAGCAATGTAGATAGGTTCATCTCAGTTTACCTTTACTCCTTGAGGGGTAGGTAGAGCATAAGCAGACTCAAAAAACGTTCGTGTGACAAATTTGAGGGTCTGTGTAGAATCACGTAGAAATTTTTCTTTTTCCAAGGATAAAAAAAATCGTGTTTTACAACAAAACATTAAACCTTTGATATAAAAAGGGAAGTTCATTTAGTTACATCTACAAATTATGTGGACCTAAAATATTGACTATCAATTAGGTAATTTATGAATTCGCTGGAGGGTTGGTTACCTAACCTAAGCAAATATTGTACTTTACAGTGATACCTACCTACGAAGAACCGGCTAATTTAATTTATGAATTTAGTGTCGGTAACCATAAGAGTATCTAGGTAAGTAAGATACACTAGCTACCTATAAATAGTTAAGTATTCTATGCATCTATGACATATCTTCTTTTTTTCGTTTGGGACATGATACGATTGAAAACATTAGGCGTAATAAGTGATTTTGACAAACAAACTACGTCTTTGTTTTTTCAACTACAAAAAAATATTGTTTTATTATACTGTGTTCATTGTAGCTTGGTGATTTGGACAGGTGTCATGAGATTGACGGCGAGCCGTTTGAAGTGACTTTGAAACGGCGCTTGTATAATCGTCGGTAAATTCAAAAGTTGAAATCACTATTGAATATCACTCAGTTAGATACTTTTAAGCTAAATTCAAATACAGGGTGTTAGAAAAAGTAGTTCGTTCCTTCAAACCACTCGTTCTCTACAAACGCCATTTTTTATTGGCTTTAAATGTTACTGCTTGGCGATGGCCATCAGCGCTTTTTTACATTCCTATTTCTTAAAAGTATCTGATGATTCCCATGTATAGGAAAATGAGTACCGTCAGCTTTTACTGCATGTTGCCTGCCATACAGTCGCCATCTTGGAATGGTAGTCACCATTTCTTAAAGCTACTAGTCTGAAATGACCGTCTGACTGTTTTTTATTACCTTTATAAGCATCCTCATTCTTAAAATCTCTAAAAAGGCAGCGAATGTGAAGGAAATGAAATCCTCTCACCCCGATGATTGAGTTGCAACTGGCCGATCGACCAGCGACTTTTTAGTCGGACAAAAAAGTCGCCCGAGAAACGCGTCGCTTCGTGTGCACTCTTTCATACTAGCCCATTGACACGCCGTGAGACGAAAAAGTCGCCGAGAAAAAGTCGCATGTGTGAACGAGCATTTAAATATCACTTGTTTAGCTGATTTTAAGCTAAATTCAATAATAAATTCTGCCTCAAACATCACACAATTATTTTTGTGTTCTAAAAATCAGTAAATTTATTAAATAAATATGCACGCTGTGACAAAGTTACGTCTCATAGCTATATCATAGACATTATTAGTAGGTCTGTGCCCTAAATAATAGGCATGTAACTGTTATAATAACAGTGACTAGGAAGAAATACTTTTCAGTCTAGTTATGCTTGATACAGCTTTTATATTATTCGAGACTTCTAGAAACTTAATATTTTTCATATTTAACAATTTAAATTTTCATAACTGTAAAGGGGAAATACTTCAGTTCAACTGTTTTCGACAGACGAAATTTTACTAATATTAATACTCATTTATGTATAAAATTAGTACACTTTTTTCCGTATAAGCCTTGTGCCATTTTAATGCTAAAAATTTCCCAACATTTTTCGTGGCCAATGCTTGTTAGTATGCTTTTTACTTTGTTGATTAAAGATAGTAAGACAGCAATCACTTGCGAGTTTCGTAAACTCAAAATTCTAATAATTACTCAACCCTGTCGCCGTGTATCCGACGAACTTCTTCGAACTCCGAATGAAAAATATGAGAAAAGCAACACTCAAGATATCGATGAGAAGGAATGGAAATTATCAAATCCTAATAACAAACTAGAAATAAACGAATTTTGTGCTGTGTAAATAAATATGTAACGTTTGAACTAGCTATTGTTATATTATAGAGGTTAATTTAACAAGCGGCTGTTAGCAAAAATGTGAACTGACGTTCCACTGATTTGAGTAGCTATGGGAGATCCAATTTCTTATTTCAACTATGTTCCTTAGGAATAGTAGTTTCTTTTCACCAGGCCGACCTGCATTTTCACTATCAGTCACTAGAAAACATCGCCCTATATACACTTGTTGTTGTATAGTTGTTGTTCTTATTTCTTACTGTTCAAAAATACTTAAGTAGATATCTATTAGTAGTATTGAGTATCTAAGCTAGTATCGTACTAGTACCAGGAATCATACTCGTTGGTAAATTATGTCACATCCCTCAACTAGCTTCAGTGACATGACAGTGACGCTGTCCAAATCACCAAGCAAAAACGTACATACTATAACACTAGAGTTGCTGCTCGATAGTGGACTATCGATAGTCTGCAGTAATATTACCAAAAATACGATTTTTGACTAACAATAGATGATTTTACTAACTAATAAGAAACAGTTTTTTTTAATAGCTGGCAAAAAGGCCTCATACTGTAGATAGTATCGATACTATCGATTGATTTAAATCAATACTATCGATAGTATTGGACCTTTTCGATAGTATTGCTACAGCCTATACGGGAGTAACAGAAATTGTATAACAAGCTGAAAGGAGGTCAAGGTAATAATGAAACTGGACAACTTTCCCTATGGAACATGGGTCGACATATGAAAAATATTTCGGACCTCCCATAGTAGGTAAATCAATCAGCTCATAGGCGATTTTGTCCCATGTTCCATAGGAAAAGTTGTTCAGTTTTATGAGTACCTTGACGTCCTTTCGGCTTGTTACTCCCTGTATACTGTATAGGGTTTTCGACTGAAAACTATCGATAGCAGTACTATCTATAGTTCAACTCAACAACACTAACTAAAACTATTCTCTATAATTTGGCTCTTGAAGCTGCAGTAGACTGCCTAAAATATTTTAAGAATGGCCATCGAGGCGTTGACCTTAGCAAAGCGCTTGGCTAAGTTATTGAACCTGTGCTGAAAAAACAACTTTTCGTAGGTGGTACACAAAGGTATTCTTTCAAAACAAATTTTCGCAATGGCAGATCAGAATCATTTTTGCGTTTTATTAATAGAACTAACCACTCTATATTTAACAAGCAGATGTATAAAACAAAGCCTTATAGCGGTAATTTCAAAGTAATATTTTACGTTTAAAATGCTATGTCATTTTTGTACAGTCAGTATCATTTATTTGCACGGCTGAGACGAATCTAACGATACCTCATAATATGATTGAACCTGCCCTGAAAAAACAAATTTTCGTAGGTGGTACACAAAGGTATTCTTTCAAAACAAATTTTCGCAATGGCAGATCAGAATCATATTTGCGTTTTATTAATAGAACTAACCACTCTTTATTTAACAAACAGATGTATAAAACAAAGCCTTATAGCGGTAATTTCAAAGTTATATTTTACGTTTAAAATGCTATGTAATTTTTGTACAGTCGGTATCATTTATTTGCACTGCTGAGGCGAATCTAACGACACCTCATAATATGTCAAGATCCGACCGAATAAGAATTTCTTGTGCACATATGTATCTACTCTCGAAAAGCATAACCCTCCTTCTAAGGTATTAGGTAAAAACGCAGGGATTTGTAAAGACGGCGCAAAATAGCATCACCCCATACCAATACAGAGCTGTGTTCAGTGACAATTCTGTTTTTTCGCTCAAAATACACTTCAATTTAAAATCAAGGTAAGTAATTATAAAAATTAATGACTTAAAGTGCTGTTTTCAAACCCTTAGATTAGAATTCAACATTCCATACCTTTAGAACTTTGAAACAATTTTAGAAGTTTTAACTAAGTACTTAGTTATCTACGTTGTCTAGCTAACAAAGGAAAACGTTTTGCTTGAGTTCCTACTTGACTCAGGAAAATTGGCGGTTACCAGAAATGCTTCGGTCTTTTATTTTTTAGTCCCTTCTATAAATTAAATCGTTTTTAATCTTTTCTTAATGAACCGCCATCCCAATTATTATTGGTTGATCCCCTTCGACCTTCTTCGGTAGCTGGCTGGGGTATTTTGCATAATTAGAATAGTTAATTGACTGAAAATCCAGAAATAATTACTTTCTTAATTGCTAATGAGGACTATTGTTTTTGTTTCCAAAAGGAGGCTTATTTTCTTATCTTAATTGGTCTGTATTGTCCCTTGTCTATACTGTCAAAAGATCGCACAGGGCCGGCAAGTGAAGAGCTCGTTTTGGAGGCCAAAATCCTCTTTGGGTCGCTGAGTCGACGGTGTTAGTCCCACATCCCTCAGAGCCCTCGCTCTCTCCTCTTTCAATCGAAAATTATTACTTATGAATAGCACATCGCATTTCATTTTATTTTGTATGAAATAATTCGCGTTTTCTTTTTCCGTCAGCGCGAAAACAAGATTGAGTGTGTTACAAAAAAGCGACAATAAAATTTACGCAAATTAAATCGAATCGAAATATGTAGGAAATTATTTCTTCCTACATATTTCGAATGCACCTAGGTACTTGGTTGTTTTGTTAAATATGAAATCGATATATAAGGTGAAAGAATATTAACTGCAAATATTTTAAGGGATAAACTAGTCCACGATACTGAACAGCATTCCCTAAGGAACATAGATTGAAATATGAAAAGAAAAGGTTTTTACATACCGCTACTGTATTGGTAGATAGATACATAGGTAGGTAGTCATTATGGGTACTACGAGCTTCATGTTAGACGTTAGCTTGAAATATTGCACAACATTTGTCTCAGGACTTAGCCAGTGAAAAATGAGGAAAAGTAATTGCGAGTGCTTAAAAAGTTACTTAGGACTTAATCCCGGAAAACGGAGGTAGTATTTTTCTAAGCGTATTCAACTACAGACAAAGGCCGACCTTAAATCTTAATTACACATACAAAACAAGCATTCAGTGAGAGACTGTTATAAAAACTAAAGAGTGTAACTTTCTTTGTAGAATTTTGTGTTGGAGTCGGAAATATTCGAAATGTACTCACATCAAAATCTTGCGAAATATTCATTTCAATTAAAAAAAAATGTTCATCATCATCATCATCATCATCTTCCTGCCCTTATCCCAATTACTTGGTGTCGGCGCAACACGTTTTGTTGAACACAAAATCGTGTTGCAAAGGATTTGGCTTAATTTATTTTACGACCGGCCGCCTACCAGACGTCAACCCTCCTTGGGAATGCTTTTGTGGTGGATTAACCGCAACCATACGGTTGGCCCTGGCTGTTTGGGAACAAACAAAAGAAATGTTCATCAACTCTAATAAATTAGTAAATAAATATCAGCGCTCATTGCAAACATTTCGAGCAACGTGATTCGTGTTACCCAACCATACCTAATAAATAAAATACGTTACCAAGCGGAAAATATTCAAATATCTTTATAACCGCGAGTTCAACAAGCTTACCGTATGTAAAATGTCGACGTAATAAAATGTTTTCCATTTTCCGAAACAACATTTTCAATAATACGGCAGGTATTGTTTAAGTACGCGAAGTTTTCGTGGGGGAATTTCGCGTCGTCACGGGAACAGACCACATCCATTGTGAAATTGTACACAAGTTGGGGAAGTTTGACGTCATGGGGGGTCCAGTCAGTGGCTGGGAGTACGCCGGTCCAATCTCGTAGCAATTTGCTGAGGTATTATGAAATCTTTGTACAAAGAACTTGAGAACTTGCTCCCCTACCTACCTATAATTTGAACGTTGTGACGTTTGTTTTATTTTTATACAATCACCAGCTTGGTGTGTTACCCCAGAGAAGTATAAAATAGGCACGTCCCAATCACGACCCCAAGACTGCTAAGTTTTAGCCACTGTAAGGCGAGCGACACTCAACTGTCATTCTATTGCCACCGGGATTTCCATAAAAACTGTTCGCAGAATACGAAACTACCAAACCTATCCAACTGACATGCCATCGACATGCAACTGAAGCGATTTTTATTTAGCAGACTTCTAGCCCAAACCACTAGAACTTCAAAGACTCCTCCAAATCGGTTCTGACACCTTTTCCGTGAACATACCTAAAATATAACATAAAAATCCTCGACAAAACCGAGAACCTTCTCCTTTTTGGACGTCGGTAAAATTGCACCAAGTGGCTCCCTTTCGGAAGTCGGAATAATTGCACCAAATAGATGTTGTTTTGGCAGTTGCCGACAGCTAACCACGTTTGCGCAAACCAGTTGCAAGCACTGTAACATTTGCAGAGCAGAGCAGAACTCACACAGCTCTGTTTGTTTGAACTATTGGAAACGTATTACCAATCGCGACGACGGAGAGTTTGATTGCAAAATGGCTGGCTAAAAATACATCACTGAAATCGGTTAGATTATGTTTCCATTCGACGTTTGTTGGTTTTAAGCTTGGAACTATAGATTATAGTTCGTGGTTTTTAACTGGTGCTTTCATATTTCTAGTAAATTAAGTACGTAAGAAGGTGAAAGCACTAAACTGGCAGTACCCTATAATATTGAACATAATGATGTCGTCTTTTCCAATTTGATAGCTGTAGTCACATAACTTGGGACGAGACATCTTGAAACATAATTCTTTATGGCTGGATCAAACCTTCCCCGCAACACTAGTGACCCGATTTGCCTTTTAAAACAGGTTATTTTTAGACATACACGAGTCACTACTGTATTAGTGATCTTCGTCTTCAGGGAATTGAAGTGTAGACAACCTAGGTATTTTCCGATTACTCGTAGTACCAATAAAGAAATTTTAATTGGACAACTGCAATATTGTTGCAATATTCTTTGTCGTAGAAGAATACATACGAGAGAAATATATCTTTGACGTGTGAGAGAAAATAATTTGATCAATTAGTATAATTTTGACACACGGTGCGTTAGGTGGTCTTTATCTGTTTCAAAGGTCAAACAAAATTATATGGTGTCGCACTATGGATGAGGATGAGACGCATAGTAACAACGTACAATTATAGTAGTTACTACGATTGGTAGTAAATAGATAGTTATGTAGTTGGTTATTGATTACCTAGTTTTATTGATATCGACTGATTAGTAAGATTGATATAGATTAACTAGATTATATGAAATGAGGTAGTTACTATTCCAGTAAGATAAACAAAAAGTAACTAAGCTTACAGTTTTTAAGTACTTACCAGTTAAAGATAAGCTTAATTACTGCTCTATGAGTTAGATACAGATAAAACATTTGCTACGACTTGCTACGCCGTAGCAACCGCACCGCACTATATTGCGGTTCATAACAAGCACGGTACAGGTTGTCAAACCTGGGGTAGCCACAATTAAAGTGGTGAAGATATCCGGTGGTTTTTGTATTGGATTTCGTAAACATAAAGTGGATTCAGGAAAACACAGCATCTTTGAAAAATTCTTATTTATTATCATAATACACATTTTAATATAGTAAAGCGAAGCGAATACTTTCGTCGGGTATATTGTTGCCAAATACTCTCTTTTACGAGCAAAGCTAACGCTGCTGCCGTGACGATGATCATAATACTTAATCAAACTTTGTATCCATTTAATACGGCCAATAAAAATAAGTATATCACATCTTTAGCACCTTGTGTTTATAATTTTCCTTATTTATAAGCGAAAAATAATATTACCGACGTCATTTGGTTCTCGTATCCAAAAATATAACTTTAGAAAATTTCAGGTAAAACCCGGTTACGAAAATGTTTGGAAGTTGTTTTAAACTTTCATCGGAATTAAATATTCGGTGAATAGGAAATTTCATCACGTCGAAAACAGTTTTAAATGTTTTGCATATTTCAGTGAATGCGCAGGTATTTGCGGGTATTTTAAATATTTAGACGTTTCATTTTAAAGTAACGTGTAGATACTTGCTCATATTACTAGGTTGTTTAGATTACGATGTTAGAAGCCTAGAAGTTTTTAAAAATCTGTTGCAGGGTTCGGTGTCAAGTCGCGACTTTTCTCACATGATAAAAGAATACGTGTCATAAACAAACGATGGCTTTTGCGTGAGCTGTTTTGCGGTCAAACCAATATATTGTACCTACCTATACCGACAGTTAATACCTAACCTATATCTACCTACCAACAGTTAATATGTACCTACACTTCATTTTCAATTAGCTTGCTAACTGAAAATGGAGCGTGCCAAATAAACGCAGGCACCAAATGTATGAATATTAAAGTTAGTGTTTAAATTGTGTTCTAGGAAAATACGCGGTCGCTCCAATCCGGCACGGAAATTATACCAGACCACATTTAAGCGTCAAATTCACAAAAAGTTTATATGCTCCATAACTCCTCTCATCACTGTTATAAGATTATCACAAAATATCCTGCTGTGCAAATATTTAAGCATTTCAACATGAAGTCTGTAATTGGTTCAGTGTATTTTTAAACAATCATGTTTTTTCGTATACTTAGCTTTGGACTTTAGTTTCAAATAAAAAAACTGCTCGTTACATTTATTACCAGCGTACGTAGCCGACACCAATGGTTGTAGGTATTTCGTTTTGCTCCCAGTAGGAAGGTAATTGTCAGTCGTCGAGTTACAAGCAGTCCCAGGCGGTTGTAAAGTGCTATTCACATACATCAGAGCCATAAAATAGATAGTTTACAGAAGGATATCTCGACTCTATTTACGATTTCGCGATTGTCACTTATTACATAGTCAGGGTTGCTACTGTCAAAAATCTCAAAGTATATCGAAACGGCTAAATCTGATACAAGAACGTCTTATGATTCAGAGACAATTTTAATCCAAAAAATATAACGTTCGTGGCAACCATCTTCTTAGTTACCTTGACTTCTTCTGAGATTCCAGCTATTTTCAGGTAAACTCAGTAGGTTAGCGTCCAAATCAAGGCAATAATTTCGACATGCAGGTGTTAAGAAAATTTATGTTGTGGTTAAACCTAGATCAGAAAACAGAACCGCATATGAGTGTGAACCACATAAAATGACTTTACATGTCAATTGAACCTAATAAATTACTAAGATTTTTAAAATACCAATGCAACTTTTAAGATACCTACCTACTTTTTTTGGATATTTCATCACGCTAGATACGTTTGTGCCAACGTGATGAGTGTGTAGAAACCTTAACCAGAATTCCTGGAGTGCCGAGGTAATTGCATTTAGCTGCCTCCCGGAGTGTCACCGCAGGCCTACTTCTACACTTGGATTTTATATCAGCACCTAATATGGTACGCAATCGGAACACAATTTATTAAATTTCAGCAAAGTGCCTCTTGCTGAACTCTTAATATATTTTGAAAGCTTTCATAAGCTAGTAGTTTTTTTTTTACTCATGGCTGACTGCTAAAAAGGTGCTAAATTATGTTCTTATGTTCGTAACTACCTTCTAATTTGTCCTTATTTATTATCATACGTAATTAAAGATACTGATATTTTCTTACCAAGTGTGCTAAATTTGGAAAGTGTACGTTTCTGCTTGCATACTTAACTCAATTTGGTGAATATGGTACTTACTGCTTTCGAAATTGATAATGTTAAGTAACCTGTCTTCCGTAATAAAAGCCTATAAGAGGGTAGTAACAGATTTCATCACAAGCAGATGTATTAGGAAACAAAAACCCAACTGCGGTAATTTCAAACTTGTATTTTGCGATAAAAAATCCTACTTCCCGAATTTGTGAATTTTTAATATACCTAGCCAGTGTCACTAACCCGGTGATAACAAATTTATTGTCTAATAAATACCCACCCCACGTACATACATAGGTACTCTCGAAAAACATAACTCTCCCTTATGAGATGAGGTAGTGGGGTAAAAATAGGCTATTATTTCTTCACTGTTTGTTTTCGTATGTTTTATTGTACTGGAATATCTAAGAATTCTTAGAACTAATCTCGCCAGCCCGAGCCACTCCGTAAACTTTCATAATACTTACATTCTCTGTAATACTTTATTATTTACAGACTTTTCCTCTGAAAAGTAAGTAGGAAGGTAATAAAATGGACTTTTCTTTTATCAATCTTTACCTACGGTAATAACGTTTTTCGGTAATCCACTAATCCTTAAGGTTAACTGCCCAAGCGCCGGACAAAATTGCGATTCGTGTTTGCGGTTAGGGTTGCCGTCCTCATACCTAAATGCCGGACAGAAATGCGAGTTTGGCCGAACATTTAGGTAAAAAAGCCGGACACTTCAAATTAAAAATATAATATATTTAAAAAAGTTAAAAAACCAAGCTTCTTCGGCCTAAAATTTTGCTTAAAAAGTTGCACATCTAGCATTTTATGCCGGACAGAAAAATCAAAAACCCTACTTCGACCGGCTTCATCCGGACGCCTGGCATCCCTTTGTATGGCGAAATTCGTGTGCCACGGTATCCGGTTTTCGTAGGGCAATTTGTAAACTCCGGATTTATGAGGTGCAAGTTGGAACCTCCTAGGTACTGAATTTTCTGTAATAGTGTGGGTAAATAAGTTTCTGCTACGTGGGTCTGTATGTCTACTGTAAACATTTGCTCTGAAGATAGGATCGCCTGAAGGACTGAAACGTGATTTATTCTAACAGTGCAATAAAACGTTTGACCTAGTTTTCGCAGCCAGCCTTGCATTAGTTAGCTACCTACATTTTCCTGTTCCGAGCTTTGTTTTTAATCAGAAAACGCTGAAATTAATTTTTTAGTTGCAGTTTTATCACAAATTCTGAAAATTACGGTTCTCGGCTGAGCGCATAAAAAAATACGCGTGAATGAACTTATTTAAGTAGCCAATTTTGTTTTTACATCTCTATACAACATACCAATTATTATGAAAAAACTTATTGACTGGTTGTTTTGGACGGAAGTTGTTCGCCATAAAGGAATACCCCTATCATATTTGACGTCCATTTCGCATCACTTGTTTGACAGATGCAATCTTACTCTGTGGAGCTTGTACCTAAGTACTTACCTACTTGCTGATAAAAGAAATCGTCCAATATTTGAGACATGCCGCGAGGCTACAGATCGCGAACCATAATTTGATTAGACCCCTCTTATAAGCAATTCATCCATTCCAAAATGAATTCCTTTCCTGTTCCAAAAAGAAAGAAGTTTCTTTTCTGTAATAAAAGTAAAAGCTTTTTCATTTCATACTTTATTAATACATATTATGTTTTGTTAAACATCATTCTTAGTACACATTTTTTGTAAACTTTCATGCTTTTCTACCCTTGGACAATTTCTACCGCTGGCAGGATGTGAACCTTCGAATTTGTATGTCTCAATGAAGTGTTTAAAAAAATTGGTATCAAACCTTCTTGGCACTAAATTAAAGAAGTTAAATCATAGTTAAATCTTGTTATAAATTAGTTTTCTGATAACCAATCAAAGTTCCTTCAGCGACGGAACTTAGTTAATCAGAAAACTTGCACTCCAAGTTAGACCTTTAAGGGCCTCAGTTTGAATGTTCCTTCCTACTATATTGCCATATAACTACGAATATTGCGATGTGAATCTAAAATAGATCGTATCAATCTGTACTGAGATCTTTCGCAGATAGGCAAGCAGAAATATTGGGTGATAGTAGTGGCCGATGCGAAAACTCGCAACGCAAAAAAGTATATGCGATGCAACACGAAAAAGTATTGCGATGCGATGCGAATTCGCAGATATGTGCGAGTCCAACGTTGCTTTTCAGAACCTTTCAACCTTCGCTTCGTACTTGACAAAAACATGTGTCAAAAACCTTTGGCAAACATTCTTTTTAACGAATGCTTCTTAGTATTTTACGTAAACCGTATAGTAGTTAGCCATTCATAGAACATATGGCACGGACATTAAAAAATGTTACCCCGAATTTATACAAGAATCAAAGAAATTGTGACGAAATTTTAATTGTCTAAGTACAATCAACAGCTTATCAACCTAACGCTTTAAAGAGTCAATTTAAGTTGGCGTTAGTTAATATGCTTCATTACTTAGCTTAGCATAGTAGCCTCGGTCAAACTCGTTACGATACAGATTAGTCTTCTTTTGTTTTTTTATCTACACTTCATACATAATGTTCCTATTACAAATTCGAAAGCAAATGTATAAGCAACTGCTTTACAGCCATTCAGCCTTTAAAAAAAAATGTCGATGTCATAAAGTAAAATGTCGATGTCATAAAGTACTTTTTTCTGACTTTATGATATCGACATTTAGCAGTAAGATAATAAAAAAAAAACAAATGTCACGACACAATCAAAGAATGGGACGACACTTGAAATTATGAGGACTTATTTATTATTAAATTAATGCTTTTTAATTTTAAAAGTTGTTCCGTTTTTATGAGCTTCCATTTTAACGTTTAGTTAAAAAGTTACTTATGTATAAAAGTCGTTCAGTTGTTGGTTCAGTAGATATGCTTGCAATCGCCATAGTGAAGTGCGGAGGTATGAATAATTTTTCATAGTTTTTCTTGTAAAGTGTAGATAAAATAGTGTATGCAATTGCAATATAATTAGGCTTTAGAATGCTCGTGTCAAACTATTATCACACTCGGCTGCGCCTCGTTTGATAAACAGACACTCACATCCTAAAGCCTCTTATTATAAAGCAATTGCATAAACTACTATTATAACGTACCTACATAATGTGACTCGCTCTACACTAACTTTGCTTAACGACTAATGGTACAGGGCAATTTATATTTTCTTATTGTTTTTTTGTAACAGAAGACGCTCTAAGCAGTAAATAGTAGGTAAATTGTTCTTCGTATAAGTATACGACCAAAAACCTAGGTTAACGATGAATTCAAGTTCGAATTTTGTCATATTCCGGTTTCTAATCAAGAACCTAGATCTATGATCAAACAGCTAATTTTATCATTACCTGCGACATATACATTATTTTATTACATAAGTAAGTAAGTATACCTATTTTAATGTTGAACTCTTTGTGACTAGGCACTTCACTTCATACTAATTAAAGATGTGATTTGTGAATAGCCTTGTAGGTATTTAATCATATTCCATGTTTTTTTTTAAATTAATTACTTACTTTATAGGTATGCTTTATTCAATTATCAAAGACCACAAATTTCTTCAACCAAATATTGGTAAGCACGAATTTGACACACTTCTCTGGAATTTCTTTGAGGGTGTTAACTAATCAATCAAAATGTAATTTTATAAAATGAATAAAATATTTTCTTTGAACTGATAAGTAGGTGCCTTCAAAATTCTTTAAAAGAATGTTGTGGGGTCTGATTTAAAAATTTTCTATAAGTTGGCGTTATTATTATTTACCTACGTCCAATTTAAAAAAATCACCAACACAAACTGCCGTGGCTTTGTAAAATTAAACGTGGTCGAATATGAGAGGGCCCCGGAAGCAAGCAATCAGACGCGCCAGAGTAGTTACCATATTGAACGAGAAGCAAGTGTTAGGTAGGTACTAGGTACAGACGTTTTCTTCGTGTCGTGAAGGACACCGTGAGCTTAGAATAGCATCACCTTATATCTTCCCCGTGGGTGTCGTCGTAAGAAGCGACTAAGAGATTTTAGAGTTAATGTGTATTGTAATTTTAGGCGACAGTCTGACAACCTATCAGTATGGTGATACAGTCTTCTGAATGACTCTCAAACTTTTGTCACACGTGGTGTAAATGGCCGTTTTTGTCTGCCTTCCCCGCAAGGGATATAGGCAAAGAAATAAAAGCGCCAGAGTAGTTACCATAGTAAACGAGAAGTGTTACTAAGACGTTTTCGTCGGTCGTGATGGACAACGAAAGATTTGACGAACTATAGTAGTAGTTCCTAGTATCGCAAATTAGGAAGACGGCGCGTGGGGCCTTTACAGCAGCCCTAAGATGTCAAAAAAGCCGTTCAGTCGCGCCGAGCTGTCAAAATGTCACAAACCTGACCAAATTTCCATACAAACCATAAAGAATATAAACAAGTGACTTGCAACTGAAGTTTCGGCGCGCATGAATCTGTCATTTTGGGTCTCCTCCAACTCGGAGGTGACTCGGAAGAGCAGAGAGAGTCTTCGAGCTATCACAAGAATAATTCGATAAATGTAGTTGTAGGTATCCATGATTTTAAGTAGGTACTTTTGAAATTTAAATTAAATGAACTATTTTAGGAGGTAATGGCTGTACCGTACTTTAATTTATTTACCTTATCCCCATTATATGAAGAGAGGAAAGTGCGTAAGGTACAAATAAGGATAAGAGACGTAGTTAGATATGCGATCCATTTCCTATCCCGGATAAACGATTTGAATTTATCTTTTGTATCAATAAGCATATGAATTGATATCTCGTAGACCCGTACGTGTTAATCTTAAACCGCACAATGGTGAGGGTATTTTATTTTACTTTACCTTTGAAAAAGACATTCCTAATATAAATACTAACGCTGGGTTTATAAGCTCTCTCATCTTTCTTTCTCCTTGATTTTTTTTCTTTCTGCATGGAACTGTACTTAGTTTCCCAAAAACAAAATAGGTAAGTATCTTTAGTTGGGAAAATCACTCGCTACATTCGCGGCCGTATGGCGGTCGTATTAGCGCATCATCGGGTCGTTGAACGACTCGGTGTCCCACACGAACAGAGAGAGAGAGCGCTCTCTTTCTCATATGAGTCTTAAACTCCCGTGAGTAAAAGAGCGCCATACGGCCGCGAATGCAGCGAGTGGTCTTCAATACATAGTATAAAATTAAGTCGCTTTTTTGCCTTTTTCTGTCTTTTTGTCTGTCTGTCTGTCGTGGAATTCGCTAACTTCTCCTAAACTACGCTATAGATTTTGATTCGGTTTTTTGTAATAAACAGATTGATCAAAAAGTTTAGGTAGAAATGTGTATAACACATAACAGGAAAATGGCTTATTCCTGTGGGAAAATGAGTTGCATCGGGTTAAACCGCTAACGGGATGCTAGTCGACTATAAATGATTATTTTTATTACAAGTAAAAGAATCGCATATAGCTGAAAGGATGTGAAGGTACCCACAAAACTAAACAATTTTCCCCATGAAATATGGGTCGAAATATGAAAAAAAATTGACCTACCATAGTAAATCAATCAGCTGATCGGCAATTTTATACGGGAGGTCCAATTTTTTTTTTCATATTTCGACTCATATTCCATGTGGACAGGTTGTTCTGTTTCATGAGTACCTACACCTCCTTTCGACTTGTATTACCTACCCTTTTTGGTACTCCCTGTAGGTATAAAAATTATAAAAAATAACCAATATAGGTAGGTAACAATTTCTGTTTGATATTGATATGATATGAGTATGAATATTGTATTATTTGACATAAATTATATACGTGTATGTATTTATTATTTGGACAATATGTGTTACCTATTTGCTCCTATAAAATATATTCATTTATTCATTAATATATAAACACAAACAGTTAAATTAGCTTTGAATATAAGTTGGATACAGAAAACTTTATTTTGTATGCTCTTGAAACTATTTTTGATACAAAGCTGTAGGCAGGGTGTCAAATAAGTACCTACACAAAACATATTCGTGTATCCTTTGGTGTAGGTATGCAGTAAAATGACAAGTAGTAAAAATATGTTTGATTCAAAGATAAAAGATATTATAAAACATTTTTGATGTTGACATATAGGATATAGATAGCTTCCTTTGCTTCATAGTTTCTTCATGTAAAGTACATCCAAGAACTTTGCTGAAGTCATATTAAAACATCTGCTACAGTGGCTGTGAAATTTTGTACTGACCTTGGTTTACATGGTCAACCAAAGCAATACGTGCTTTAAGTTGATCGGGTCATTGGACGACTCGGTGTCCTACACAAAGATAGAGATTTGTTTTTAATCTAGTAATTCCTAAATTAAATTAAACACTTCTTGCTTGCTTGCTTGCGTCTTCCTAATAAAGTCTTAACATCATGGAACATAGGTATAAATAGCTGCGAGAACATAAGAAGGTACCTCCTTCCGGTTCGTCAAGATTGTAGTATTTTCCTAATAAGAACGCTTTTGAAATTCATGCACATGCATTCATCGTAACTGTCACTTAACAGTTTTTACGTTGGTGTTTCGGAACACATACTTAACGTTGGAATTGTATGAATGAGGTATGCCGGTGTTGAAGCTGGCTGCTGGTTTATGATGAATGCATTGTGTAATGAACTATTGTAAGTAGTAGGTATAAAATTTTAATCACATGAGACTCACTAATAGTCAAAGTATTCAGTGCATTTCAATTTGATAAAAGTGCAAACTATTAAAACGTGAAAAAACTTTACTTTGAAATGTGAAAAAAAATTTGGACCTTCCATAGGTACATGATGTCGCTGTTAGTATTCCTAAAATGCGAATAGGCTCAGTAGCGCAACTTCTTTTAAAAATATTGATAAATGCGTTTTGCCGTGGGAATAAGACATTTTTATGTAGCACCCATGTTATTTTAGATACTATTCGATCTTTTTACGAACGTCTGATTTCAAGCAGCCTTCTTATCAATCTTGGTTTAGTAGTGCAATAAAAGACGTTGCTATTAGTTTTCCTAAAACTCGCCAAATTAAAAAAAAATATTGAAAATGCTTATTCTCGTGGGAATGACACATTTTTCAGTGGTAATCAGTAGAGATGAGACAAAGGGAAAGCCGCTTAGTATTATTCATCAGAATATTCAGGGCTTTCCCGGCAAGGAGCTTGAGATTGAGTTGTTCCTGGAGTCAAGAAAATGTGATATTTTATGCGTTTCTGAACACTGGTTGAAGGACTATGAGATGCTCATAAATTACGAAAATTATGAAATAGTCAGTGCTTTCAATCGAAAGTCCACTACTCGCGGAGGCACTTTTATTCTTGTTAATAAAAATATCAAAGCTAAAGAGCGAAAAGATATTGTTGGACTTTCGATTGAATGTGTGTGTGAACTGTCATGCATTGAGTTGGAGAAACATATTATAGTGTGCGTATACAGACCCCCTAAAAATAGTAACTATGAGAGTTTTGAACTAATTATGGAAGATGTTTTAAAGATATTATTAAAATCAAAGAATAAATTTCATATCGTGTGTGGAGATTTCAATATAAACTTACTAGAAAATGTTGCTTTTAGAAGTCGATTTATCAGCTTGTTTAAGTCTTTTAACCTAAACAACATATTTAAAGAACCTACTCGAATAACTGCAACCACAGCATCTTGTTTAGATAATATCTACTGTGATTGTGACTATTCAGACCAAGAAATAGTAAATTGTTGTAAATCAGACCACAATGGACAATCTGTGCTTTTCCATGTCGTCCTAAAGATGAAAAGATTGTTATTAGTAAAAGAATTATAAGCTCCAACCAAGTAGACAAACTCCATACTGCACTATCAGAAAAACTACCAGTTCTAGACTATGATACTAACAATCCAAATAACTTTTATTCAAAGCTTTTATAACGATACGTGATGAATTTGAAGACAAATTCAAGGTAAAGAAATTAACAATTAATCCTAAATTTAAATTCAGCGACTGGGCAACTGTAGGCATTCGAACAAGTAGGAACAAGTTATTTGAGCTGTATGACGAAAAGTCTTATAATCATAGTGTAGCTTTTGTTGAACATGTTAAAAATTATTCTAAAATATTCAAAAATGTTTGCATACAAGCTAAAGCAATTTTCACCAAAATAAAATATACTCTGCTGAAAATGTTATTAAAACTGTTTGGAAAGTTGTCAATTCAGAGACTGGTCGAACTAAACCAATCGAAAAATCTCATTCTTTAAAGACTGGTCAGGGCATTGTTACTGCAGACGCTGATGTAGCTAATGAGTTTGAAACTTTTTTCAGTAACATCCCATTTACAACTACTGAGTCACTTAACTCTTCGCCAATCATCGCGTCAAATCTTCTTAAAACTAATGTTCAGACTTGTATTAATATATTTGAGTTTAGGCACATTAATGCAAACGTAATATTAAAAACTTTTAAAGATATAAAAGTAAAAACTACAGAGGATCTATGGGGCATGTCAGTAAGACTATGTAGTTCTTTTATAGATACATTAGCACCATACTTAGCCTGTATATTTAATGCTTGCATTGATCATGGCGTATTTCCTGATCTCATGAAGCACAGTAAAGTAATACCTCTTTTAAAGCAGGAGATAAAACGGATCCCAGTAACTTTAGGCCAGTATCTGTACTACCAGTTTTGAGTAAAGTTTTGAGAAAATTATACTTAATCAAATGCTCCTACATTTTAATTTGAATAAATTACTACATGATCAACAATTCGGTTTTACGAAAGGGCGCTCGACAACCGACGCTGCTGTTAACCTCCTGCAACTTATTTACGGTGCTTGGGAGGAGTCGCAGGATGTCATAGGGTGTTCTGCGATTTGTCCAAGGCATTTGATTGCGTTGATCATGAGACACTGTTGCTGAAACTGGACCATTATGGTATAAGAGGAAAAGCGCTTGATTTAGTTCAATCTTATCTCGGAGATAGGACGCAGACAGTGCAGATAAATGGTGTGAAGTCGCTAGGATCTGCCGTCAAAATTGGTGTACCGCAAGGATCAATTTTAGGACCGTTTCTATTTTTAGTATACATAAACGACTTGCCGTTCATGGTACAGAATCTAGCCAAGATAGTGCTTTTGCTGATGATACTTCTTTAATATTTAAAGTGGATAGAAAGGCTGTAAATATTGACGAAGTATATGGCGCTCTTGATGTGGTTGATAAATTGTTTACGTCATACATTTTAGTGATTAATTCGAAAAACTAAATGTATTAAATTCTCTTTGCCTAATGTAAAAAGTATTAAACACGATGTTGTTCTAAACAATGAAAAGCTTAATTATGTAACTGAAACGGTTTTCTTAGGGATTACACTCGACGCAACCGTTCAATGGGATCCACATATACTAGCACTGGCTAGTAAACTTAGCTCAGCGGCATACGCTGTTCGAAAAATCGACAATTGACCGATGTTGCTACAGCCAGGCTTGTGTATTTTAGTTACTTTCACAGCATAATGTCCTACGGATTATTGTTATGGGGTCAAGCCGCTAACATTGAAACTATCTTTGTGTTACAGAAAAGGGCTATAAGAGCAATATATAAACTTCGAAGTCATGAATCCCTACGAGAATTGTTTAAGGAAATTGGCATTCTTACGCTTCCTTCGCAGTACATATTTGACAATATAATGTATGTACGTAAGAATTCCAGTTTCTATTTAAGAAACTCTGATATTCATTGTCGTAATACAAGAAATAAAAATAAAATTGTACCGCCACAAACCAGATTAAGTAAGATCAGTAAATCATTTATGGGTAACTGTGTACGCTACTATAATAAAATTCCAGAGGAAATTTTAAAGTTAAATGATAGGCAATTTAAAATTAAAATAAAGAATACTTTATGTTCGAAAGCGTATTACAATACTGAACATTATCTGAAAGACAAAGATGTCTGGTTAGTAGCAACAGTTGCTCCAACACAATGCAAGAGATAGGCATTATTTAAAAATAAACTTATACTTTTATGATATGCAAATTGACATGTACCTATAGTGGTTAAATTTGACATTTCATTCTTATTATTCTTAAATTTTTGACATGTATTTTTTACATTTACTGTAAATTTACTTTTTTTGTTATGTTATTTTATTGCTCGTATGTTTAAAGTATATTTTAAAGACGAAACAGTTAGAATAATCTACTGTAATATTTTTTTTATTTTGTTGAGCCGTTTTTGGCTATTACTATTATACTATTAATTTATTTTCTAACTTAGCTAGGGTCACATAGGGCCTAAAATATTGTCAACTTTAGAATAGGTGCACTTCTGGGCAGGTTTTTGGGGGGTTTTCCTGTCCAGGGGGTCCGGCTAACTATACACATGGAACACCTTTTTAAAATATTGACAGAATTTAATTCCATTTACTTGTCATTTACTGAGGCATAAAGTTACATGCTGTGTGGTTAGCCTGGCCAGCCCGAGGCAGTGCCTTTATTTTTATTTTTATCCTGCCTGAGCCGCGTATAGAGTAGGAACAAAAAATAAAAAGAGAAAATTTTTGCATTAGAAATTTTCTCTTTTTTAAGTTTGAATTAGAATGTGACTTTCTTAAAGAGAATCTTGTAAATTCCTACTAAGAAATAAATTATTGAATTATGAATTATGAATTATGATACCTTAGTAGGTATCTACTGATTAACATAATTGATCGGTTATACAGGGGATAGGTAAAAGGGGACAGGAGAAAAGTAAAGTAAAAGAATACTACTACTAAGTAGTATTCAATACTAATAATATGGTAATCAGTAGATACCTACTAAGGTATCTACTGATTACCACTGAAAAATGTGTCATTCCCACGAGAATAAGCATTTTCAATATTTTTTTTTAATTTGGCGAGTTTTAGGAAAACTAATAGCAACGTCTTTTATTCTTTTACTACTAAGTAGGTAGTATTCTTTTACTTTACTTTTCTCCTGTCCCCTTTTACCTATCCCCTGTATAACCGATCAATTATGTTAATTTTTTATACCGATAATTAAAACATTGGTCTAATTCCTAAACGCAAGACGGTCCCTTAAGTTAAAGCGTGATTTTTTTTATTTGAGATGTTCCATAGAAAAAATCATGCCTGTTCGGAACGAATGTACCTATATTATGAAGCATCCACTTTTTTGCCATTTCGCAGGTGGCCCCATAGTAAATAATCGATGCAATGTTTGCTGCCTGAGTAAAAGATAAGCCCGAATAAGAGGTTCGGAAATAACTGCAATAACTTCGTGTTGCCTACAGGCTATTTAAAAATCACGCTTCATCTTAAGGAGGCATTGTGCGCTTTGGACATTATGCGTGTAGGACATTCAGCGTTTAAATCATTAAGTGTTTACGACATTATGAGTTTAGATCATTGTGCTTTTTTTATCATCGTTATACTTAAATGGTTTTAAAGTACAATTTTTTACGGATGAACGTTACTTTCTAAACTTGGGTTACTGATAAGATTTAAAGGAAATACCGCATACAGTTAGTTAAAGTTTTAATTTGAGAATAATGTATAACAGCTATGCGCAGATGCCCCAGTTGCAGTTTCAGAAAATGCATAACGTCTAGGACGCAATACATTCGAAAATCGTCAAAATCTTATCTTAGACTCCTCTAATAGGCCACTCGCTTGGTGCCTATCATTATCGTTACTTATAAATTTAGAGGCATTATAGACTTGTCTGTGACTTGCGAAAGCTCATGAATCTGTTATTGTTATTATCCTCCTGTGATTATGAAATTGTTTTCGTTTGGTCGTTGACTCGTTGAACAACTCATGGTTCCACACAAAAAGAAGAAGCTAGCTTCTTTAATTAAAATGCAATAGTGGCAGCATACACTGAAAAGACAAAAAGAATGTTATTTATTATACCAACTACTTATGACTGACACTGTATCTCTTTATATGTTCACTAGCGGCCCGTTGCAACACATTTTGTAAGATATTTTCCTAGCATTGTAGGTAATATACATACCTATAAACCTCCATCTTGAATCACCAAATCTATTACAAAAAACCGCATTAAAGACGGTTGCGTTGTTTTGGAAAGGTAGTGATTTCCACGACAGACAGAGATACGCAAAAAAGCGACTTCATTTTATACTTTGTAGGTATGTATTCAAATTTGTATTAATATTGGTATGACTCTCTAACAGAACATAGAACCATGGTAGATTAATCATGGTAAGATATTTAATAATTCGATAGCATTGCATCATTGCACACTAACTATAATAAGTACAAAACCTTATTACGTTGGTACTTTTAAGCAGTCCTCACCTTAGTCATGCATGTAGTTCAGACCATTAACAGAAATCAGTCATATTTGTCGCAGATCCTACCATCGCTGCTGTTTGAAAGATCCCAATTGAAAAACGTTAGGATTCCTTTAGCTCAGGCTATGTAGAGCCATAATTTTCGGGCTGGCTGCAAAGTCTAACCACCTGTCATACTCTAAGAGGCATCCAATGGGTATATATCTGAACCAGCAATAAACGCTGAGCATAATAGTTTTGAAATATGATAGGTTCATCCATTCAATAAGTAGTAAGTTTTCCATGTGATGTAATGCTTCTTGCTCTGTAAATGTTGCAAAATTGACGACTCATGAATAAATTTTCTAATCTAAGGGTAAATACAGCTAGTTACTGGCTATTGGTATAATTTGAGAGATGAGGAAAACACACACAATAAAATTCCATACATAATAAAAGTTCAAAGTACCTAATAGCGCTAACATATAAGACATGAACTCACTTTGGGGCTACTTTTATAGGCAGAAAGATATCTATAATATTTTGTAAAGAAATAACACTATTTATTGTATTATAAAACACGGCAAAACAATAATAATGCGTAAAATTTATATATTTTTACAATGTAAACAATTATCCATTTTGTGACGTTTGTGACTATTTCAATCAATCCAAGGATGACAACGTAATTAATGTCAATTTTAGTAGTGATGCCGACTAAAGAGAACTTTCGGGACACTATCGATATCGATAACCGGTGTTCCGAAATTGTAGCAAACATGACGAATATAGATGAATTAGCTGTGAATTTAAATGCTATTGAAAACTACCTACATGTATATCTAGTGCCGGCTGGCTTAGAATTTACACGTTTACTTGCTAACCGTAGGTGTCATAAAAAGCAACTCGGACAAGAAACACCAGCAAAAATAAACAGTAGAGTTTCTAGTGAATATTTTCACCTTACACTAAGCATGGTAAATATGGTATTCCTCAGCTGAGAGAGGCCACTGTCTAGCAGCAGTAGACTATTGTGGCTATTGATGTAGATGAAAAAAAAATGCTTGTTTCCACTGCCTAGCTACTTTTTTTAGAAGTACCTAGGTCGCGCCATGGAATAAATCTCTCAGATGAAGCTCTATTATTTAAAGAGTCAATATCAAAATCAAAATAACAATATTTAATATTTCAGTGCAATTAGTATTAGAAACCGTACTTTTAAGTCCTTTTTCTCTTTCCGAAAGAGAGAGAGAGAGTCCTTTTTCTCTTGCCTCTTGTTGTAGCCTGAATTTTAAAAGGCACCTTAAGGCCTTCATTGGATCGTGCGCAGGCGCCCGCAGAAAGAAATGTAGATACATACGTTCATACACACGTATGTACGTATGTATCTACATTTACATATCACGCCTACATCCGTTGCGGTGAAGGCATAGCGTATACGGCTGTAAATACACCACGTCTGGCAAAAGTTGGAGAATCATTCAGAAGAGAAGACTGTGTATCACCATAGTGACAGATTGTCAGCCTGTCACCTAAAATCGCAATACACACCAACTTTCAAATTCCTTAATTGCTTCTTACGACACCCATGGGAAAGATAATGGAGTAATGTTATTCTAAGCCGGCACCACACTGCAAATGTAGGTACTTACAATATAAAATAAGTGATTAAGTATATAAACTAGAAATAGGTGTTATCTTAAGTTTCATACAACAAAAAAAAAATAAGCATGCCAAAGTATCGTCTTTGACCATAGCAATATTTTAATGATAAATTTCTAACTCATTAATCGATAGCGAAATATTGTGCGGCTAGGCATCACTATCTTGGCAAATGTCAAATAGTATTTTTAAATTGATTATATGGCTTGTAGGATTAGAACCAATGAGGTCGAAATTGATCGGTAAAAATAATGTGATACCAAAATTATAGATTTTTGTAGACGGTGATGACATTAACAATAAAATAACACATAAAAGAAATAAACAATAAAAAGTCACGGCGTAAAGTTTCTTTCATTGTAGTGATTTCTTCAAACTCATTGCACAATAAGCAAATTGAAGAAATACAACTATGTTTTGAGCGGGTGATAAACTCAAATGAAAAACTCCGTGATCTAGTTAGTGATGATCGTCTATGGCAGTTTGCTCCTGTTTGTTTCGCGCGCCTCGGCCCGCGCCTCAGAGGCGCGTTGAAATGTCAAATCGTATAGAACTTTTGAAGACTCGCAACACAATCTTAGCCCTGCAGGTGTCTCACTCAGTACTGGCGACTATTTTGACGTTTACTGGACTGAAATCTCAGAAGAAGAAAGTTGCCACGAACGTCATATTTTTTGGATTAAAATTGGCTCCACTATTTGTCACAATCTAATTGGAACCATATTATGTTGTTGTATCAGATTTTGCTGTTTCGATATTCTTATACTTAGAGATTTTTGACAGTAGCAACCCTGACGACCTATTTTTAGGTACCAAAATTGTTCAAAAGTTATTGTATATCCGAAATATTGAATTATGACGTCATATTTCAATAATTTCATACAAAATATCGTTTTTGGTGTCTTAAAAAGTAGTTCATTTGACCTGTCAGTCAAGGTAACGAATTGTCACGATCATCACGATTGATGTCTCATATTGATGTCAACCTGTGGCACCAACTGTTTTGATGCGGTGACGTGCGCCGTGCGTGGTATTAGGTTTTTGAATGTCGAAAACTGTTTTCATTTAAAATACTTATCTGGCAAAACACCGGAAAATCATGCGGTGCGTGTGAGAAAGACCTTAATAAATAGAATTGACTGAAGGGCAGGGTTTATTTATCCATAATAGACACTTTACGAGTTTGATCTGTGAAGAAAACCAGCTGGAAACGTAGTTTATTATTAAGTAGCCTCAGTACTTACGGAAAACTTCTGATGATAGCTCGTAAACTAAAGGATTGCTCATTACGTGAACTAGTAAATTGCACACACGCCCACTATAATTCAAACCATATGGTGAAAGTTTGGTGAAACTATTGCTTATTTTTAAATTTTTCTTATTTTCATTCATGAGAAGTCCTTAATAAACAGAATTGACTGAAAGGTTTTCTATACAGCTGAAAATCGTAACTTGGCTAAATAATTAGTCATAATTAGGTACTTTACGAGTTTCACTTTTGAAGAAAACCGAGTGGAATGGTACTTTCCCTGTTAAAGGATTTGGCGCTTTACACACATAACGTCCATTTTTGTTATATTTATGCGCAGGACTATCAGTTACGTTTGATAAATACGATTTTCCACCTTATTTTCATACAAATGCGGTTTCGGTTTATGAAAAACATTTAGATAGACACATCCTTTAGAGCAAAAATATCGCACAAAGCTGCGTTGACGGAAGCATTTGTCTAACATTTTGACATAAACCATTTTTTAAATGAGAATAAGGTTAAAATTCGCATTGTCCCAACGCATGTGTTGTCGAAAGTAATATCGAAACTGCCGTTACGTGTGTAAAGTAACTTATTTCACGAGTTTCAGTTGTAAAGAAAACCGACTGGAATGGTACTTTCCCTGTTCAGTTGCTTAATTCTCATAGAATTGCTCATCAACTCGAGTCTTCCTTTAAGCACGTTAAATGAAACACTTCGGAGTTCGCATTGTGTCATAATTAAGATATCCCTCGCATACGACAGATAACGAGAGGAAGGTAGAAAAGAGGAACACAGGTGAAAATGATTATAATTAAAAAAGTTCCAATCATTTCTCATTACCGCTGCCACTACGTAGTATAAAACAAATCGCGTCCTGAAGGTATATCCCGTTGTACGTACCTATGATCTTTGATGACTACATACATATATGTATAACGCATATATCCCTTGCGGGTTAGGTAGGCCGTAAACAGCTGTAAAAATAGTCATTTACACTACGTCTACAAAAGTTTCAGAGTCATTCAGAAGACTGTGTATCACTTGACAGGTTGTCAGTCTGTCGCCTAGAATTGCACTACACTTTAACTCTTTATTCTATGGGTGATGCTATTCTAAGCCGGCACCACACGGAAAGGGAAAAACGGGAAGGGTTTTATCTATCGTGACGGTGTGTTAAGTTGTAACATAGAATCTACTATGCCATCACCTTCTTGACCTGTGTTGTCATTGGCTTCTTTAAAGAGTTGACTCAGTTTCTTAGTTCTTCGAAAACTTCTGTCAATATCTCGTGAACTAAAGGATTGCTCATTAACTGGAGCATTCCTTTGAGCACATCCGGTAATGAAAAGTGTCGGAGAGCGCATTGTGGGAAAATTAAGATATCCCTCGCATTTAACGAGGAATATGGCAGATAATGAGCGACTGATAGAAAAAAGGAAAATCAGGAGAAAATTGTTAAAAAGAAACACACACCTATTCATTACTATCACAACAAATAAATCGCTTCCTGTGGTGTGGCTGATTGTATTTTCTTGCGTTCCTGTGCTAGTTATGATCGTTGGAACTACGTGTAATAAATAGGAGCGACATGATCCTTGGTGTCACTCAAAAATCACGTAATGCGTCAGGCTACAGAATTAAACAAAGAGAAAGATTTATCGTGAAGAAAACCAGCTGGGACCGTGTTTTGTAGTTGCTTAGTAATTCAAAAACTTCTGTCAATATCTCGTGAACTAAAGGATTGCTCATTAACTGGAGTCTTCCTTTCATGAAACGAGGAGTGCCATTGTGGGAAAATGAAGATATCCCTCGCATAGGTATAACGAGAAATACGCTAGATAATGAGCGATAGGAAAGAGGAAAATCAGGGGGAAATTGCTTTGTATTATTCCTACATCTCAGAATATAAAAAACAGTATCAGAATATAAAAAAACCAATTCGCTTCCCGTGTCTGTCCGTATTTTTAGGTAAATAGATCTTAAAACAACGCAACGGTTTTTTATGTTGTTATAGACAGATTAATTCAGTACATAAAAATTGAATGTCATTTAGCAGCGGGTGAAACCAATAAAGGTATATGCTACGGCGTAGCAATACGTAGCAATATTACATGTAGCAGTAGTATACTTGCACGGGGACTGGCTCACTGGCTCAGGTCGTCCCTAAAAAAAGCTCGTCCAAAAAACCTGCGGGGAAAATTTTTCCGCACCTTGGAAAAAACTGTGTAACTTGCATACGATGACTTGTTTATTAACTGAAATGTCGTAAAATATTGTTTTTAAGGCATAAATACCTCATGCATATAAAATTGTATATAATGTACAATGCATACAATTTATACACGAACTATGTACTCTGAAAAGAAGTTGCATGACCCTGCATTCGGGCGCTTTGCTGTATAGAGTAATTTTACCAACTCTGTACTTCCGCACGGCCATTGGTTACGACGCGTACATGGTGTGTTTATGCTACACTGCTGTATGTACATATACTACATACAATGCATATACATACAGTACATACAATGCACGTACTGAATGTGTATTATCTCCATGCATGCCTCACGGGTCATGAAGCAAACGTTTTTAAGATTAATGTTGACATCTTATAAATGACAATTGCATTTTTGTTACGTAGGTTTTTTTTATAAATCTCCTAAATAATGGAGGTACCTTTGATAGATAATAATCTCTTGCTGCAGTTTTGGTGATTACGTTAAAAGCAAGGTCATTAATTTTTATAATCTTTTTCTTGTCAACATCAACATAATTTATATGGCAGGTGACTTTGTGCTGATTCCCACGAGCTTAAGGAATTTTTAATCTATTTTTTGCGTCCATGCGTGTAACGACTTGTCAGAATGTTTTTTTTTTTCCACGCACATTACGTAAATTTATGTGTCTAGACATTCTTCCTACTTTAAATTGACGTGGGTCGGATATCAATAGTAATTTATTACCGATTTTATTCATTCCTAGAATGCAACGCAATTAATTGTTTTCGGGTAACATTTCGATGCAGGTAGTGTTCACACGTTATTTTTGTCAGTGCAGGTGTTGTGCGTTACCACATTCTTTAAAATTAATCCAAAAACTAAAGCAAGTTCAAACATGTTTATAGTCTGGAGATATATAAGCAGGCTTGTAGAAGGCCAATCACAGTCGTTGGTACGCTTCCACCAAATAATATTAGTGTTCCCTAAAAGTGAAAGTGTTTTTGCAACTATACTTCAACATGCAGGTATGTAAATAATACTGTTCCATGTATTCAGTTTTTCAGAGAGAAACATAATTTTTCATGTCATAATTTCACTGTTTTACTTTTCTTTTAACCATGTTAAATAATTGTTTCTTTTACTTGCAACATAACTTCTTTCTCTCAGTTTTCATAAACTTATCTATCATATCTAATGTCTAATTTTGGTATGTTTTAAAATAACGTGTAACTACTTTTCTTTCAGCATACCACAGGTGATCCAGCTGATTATACGTTGAAGCATTATTACTATCCTATCGACGTGAGTGATGAAGAAACGAGTGCTAATAAAATTGCGCCTAAAAGAAAAAACAAAGATAAGGATAGCGCTAGCACTAACAGCATTGATTCTTTTTCGAAAATCCTAAAAGAAGAAGAAACAATCAACTTTCTCATCAAGTGTGGGCCAAACAACCAACGATGGAATGGCATATATCACAACGAATGAAGATGACAGTTCCCACGCAAAGCACTTCATAAAATTGAAATTTACGACATTGCCAAAATTCCCAAAGACACGCCCCGACTGAGCATTGAAATATGCCAATGTTCGTGTGAAATATTGCGTTCATAGCGAGGACGACAAAAACTATCAACAGACCCGAGAAATCATATACAATATCACTAAACAGATCGCCACTAAAAGCGATTGCAAGAAATTTTTTGTCGATCACAAAAAATAAATAACGCATCTTGTCACTGTACCTGCCCGACCCGCCCCAAAACATCCTCCCACCCAAACCAAACGAATCTCTTGCTTTAAAATACGGTGAACCTACAACCTACAAACCATAACAACAACAATCACCATGGACAACAATACGCTCGTCGACGCCTGCATTGCAGTTGAAGAAGAAGAACAAGTAAACCAGCAGCTCTGCCAGCTGGTTGACAGGGTGGAATCGTCCAATTTACTGTAAGTTATCTGCCATGTTTATTTTTGATATTTCTCATTGTTGGTTTCTCTTTTTTGTGATAAAGTAACCTTATAAGCTGAATTATTATTTGAAAATTATCATTTTTATTTGAATCGCTGTTCCAGTAGGACTTAAGTAAAAATGTTTCGTGAAATAATTTTATCTCTTTCGCAAGATGACATTAGCAAAATACCTAAATCAGTAATTCTAAATAAATTTCATAAATGCATCCATTTATGGTTCGTTTCAAATAAATTACCGAGCCATTTATTAAATGATGTTGACATTATTCCTTTTTATACCCCTTGTTACACGCACGACAATTTATCAAATTGTAGTGATGTGATCGAGGGGGTCTTTTGTTTAAAAGGATATTGTAGTTATTGCAAACAATCATGTTAGATTCCTGCAGGATACAATTGTAAAATGTATTTTTTTACTCTGCACGACAGTCATTTAGCACTATTCCTTTATTCGTCATACTTTCTAACTAGATTTATTGTTTTGTCTTAGACAAACTGGAGGGAAGAGGCCAATAAGCGGTGATTCTGATATACCATCGAAAAGGTATAAGAATCAATCAAACGACCAACAACAATCGACTTCTTCTCAAGAGCCATCAACATCGAGGCAAGCCACGTCGTCGCGACCAAATCACAATTGTTCATCGCATCATGTAAGTGGTACTAAAGTTTATTGCACATCATGTGATATTTACTACTGTAAAAAGTATTCGGCCGCGCATCTTAATTCATCATTCCATAAAAATAATTCTTTATGTATGCATCAACATCTCGGAAACGTGTCTCGTATTGATACTGCATTCAACAAACGTTTATTGACCTACAGAATAACATCAACTTCAGATTTCACCGATTTAGTTTATGAGACCCCTGAATTATTTTTAGGAAGTGTATATGATACCATTAAACTTTTGATTAATAATTCAATTGATGATCATAAATGCATAAAAATTAATTTTGTTTTACATGCAGATTTTTTACAAGAAACAAAAGATCTTAAAAACACTTTCGACTTTCAAACATGTAATTACACATTTTGTATCGGTGATAACATTGACGATGTGTTTGAATTAATTAAATCAGAAATTTCGGAAAAATATCTAATTTTGAGAGACGAGACAGTGGTTGGACCCTAGAAAAAATTAAACATATTGACATGAATGTTAATAAATTCAATCCATTGCGCGGTTCCTCGTACATTGATTTACCCACGGATATTAAAAATAAAAAGGCTATTATTAACGTGAAAAATAACGATTATGAGTGTTTCAAATGGGCAGTTTTATCAGCGTTACATCCAGTGACGAAAAATGCAGATCGAGTATCAAGTTACTCAAAGTGGCAAAATGAATTGAAATTTGACGGAATTTCATTTCCGGTAAAACTTAAAGACATAAGTAAATTTGAAAATTTAAATAACATTAGCGTAAATGTTTTCGGATTAGAATATGCCGAGGAAACTAAAAAGAATAATGTTGTAGGTCCATTGCATTTTACAAAATGTAGAAAAGAAAGACACATCAACTTATTATATTACACAAAAAATAACGTCAACGGACATTATATGTTTATTAAAAATTTATCTCGTTTAACAGTAGCACAAATAAATTCGGTACACTCTGCCATTTATACATGCGATGGCTGCCTCTTAAACTTCAACGCAGCTGAAAAATTAAATGTTCATCAGAAAACTGATTGTAACCACGTAGTGACTAATTTGCCCGATTCAAAGTGTAAAAAAAACCGATGGTTTGGTGAACCTATTCCAAACAATATAATTAGGTTCAAAAACTTTGAAAGAAAGTTTGAATGTCCTTTCGTGATTTATGCTGATTTTGAATCGTTCTTACAACCGATTCAAACGGTTGAACCGAATCCCGAGTTATCCTTTACAACAAATATTCATAAACATGAAGCAAACAGTTTTGGATATTACTTAAAATGTTCATTCGATAAAAACTTGAGCAAGTACAGATCATATTCGGGTGAAAACTGTGCTCACGTGTTCATGAATTCTTTAAAAACGGAATTAAAAACAATTGCGAGATTGAATACTTATCACAAAGCTCCAAAACCGTTAACTACATCCCAGCAAACTGAGGTTGCGGAAAGTAGTGCATGTTTTATCTGTGAGAATGATTTATCAGGTGATACCACCATATTTCATAATCAATATACCGGTTCATTCCTAGGAGTTGCACATACTGTATGCTGCGAAAGTTACCGCACGCCTGATTATGTGCCGGTTATCATACACAACTTAAGTAATTACGATGCTCACTTCATTGTTCATGCGTTAAATCTTGAGGAAGGAAAATTGATATCATTCCTCAAAACAAAGAAAAATATATTTCATTTTCAAAGGAATTTATGATAGGAATAAGAAAATGACTTTAAGATTTTTAGATTCTTTTAAATTCATGGCCAGCAGTCTAGATAAGCTGGCTAATAACTTAAAATCAGATCAATTTCATGAATTAAAATCACTTTTCCCGACCCTGAAGATTTCAAGCTTTTAGTGAGGAAAGGGTTTACCCATATGAATACATTAAAAGTTTTAATGATCTCAAAATGACCTCACTACCCAGCAGAGAATATTTCTATAATTCTTTAACTGACACCCATATTTCAAATGCTGACTGGTCCCATGCAAATAAAGTTTGGGAACATTTTAAATGTAAAACTATGAAAGAATACGGACTTCTCTATTTAAAAATTGACGTGATCATCCTTTCAGATTGCTATGAAAATTTCAGAATTCTTTGTAGGAAAACGTATGACCTTGATCCCGTACATTACTTTACCGCACCCGGTTTGAGTTGGGATGCCATGTTAAAAACTACAAAAATAGATCTTGAACTACTGACTGATTTTGAAAAAGTTGCATTTGTCAAAAGGGGTATTCGAGGGGGGAATTTCGCAATGCAGTAATAGACATGCAAAAGCAAATAACAAGTATTTGTCCAATTTTGACCCCGATAAACAATCATCATTTCTGACATATTTAGACGCTAATAATCTATATGGTTGGGCTATGTCTCAGTTTTTACCGACAGGTGGGTTTACATGGGTAGACCCAGAGAAGGTTGATTTTAACATACCTAACAATTCAGCATTTGGATTCATATTGGAAGTAGACTTAGAATACCCTGAAAATATTCACGATTCGCACTCGGATTTGCCATTTTGTCCTGAAAAACGATGTTCAGGCTGCTCAAAAATAGAAAAATTAATACCCAGCTTAGATAATAAAACGAAGTATATTATTCACTACCGTAATTTAAAACAAGCCATAGCACATGGTTTAAAATTAACAAAAATTCATCGCGTCCTAAAGTTTGAACAAAGTCCCTGGTTAAAAAAATATATAGACTTAAATACGGAAATGCGAGCAAAAGCAACATCTGATTTTGAGAAAGATTTTTTTTTAAGTTAATGAACAATTCTATTTATGGTAAAACTATGGAAAATGTTGAAAAAAGGGTAAATGTTAAATTAGTAACACACTGGGAAAATAAAGGTAAAATTCAAGGAGCACAATCTTTAGTAGCCAAACCAGAATTTCACAGTGTCTCAATCTTTTCTGAAAATTTAGTTGCTATACAATTAAATAAAACTAAAGTCCTATACAATAAACCACTATACCTAGGATTTTGTATTTTAGAAATATCAAAAACTTTAATGTACGAATTTCATTATGATTACATGAAAAATAAATTTAAGAATATCAAATTACTTTATACCGATACAGATAGTTTAGTTTATCAAATCTTTACAGATGATTTTTACTCCGATATTAAAAATGATTTGCAATCGAGGTTTGATACCTCTGATTATTCCCCAGATAATCAGTTTGGTTTTCCGAGGATTAATAAGAAAAAAATAGGTCTTTTCAAAGATGAACACAACGGTCAAATATTTAAAGAATTTGTTGGTCTTAGATCAAAAATGTATGCTATGGATGTTCAAAATAACTTTATAGCAAAAGCAAAGGGAGTTAACAAATCAGTCACACAAAAATTTACATTAGAGAATTACAAAAACTGTTTAGAAAACAAAACAACAGAAACTTACGCAATGCTTCGTTTCAAATCAATAAAACATGTTATTTATACACAAAAACATAACAAAATTTCACTGTCATTTAATGATACAAAAAGGTTTCTCATACCAAATTCAACCAATACATTAGCATGGGGCCACTACAGTTTGAGAAATAGTACATAGATTAATTTATATTTTTTATTTATTGGTGTGCAGTAGACATCGGTACCACTTTATCAGTTAATTATTTGATCGTTCAAATGTATTTGTACATAAAGCTCTTTTTAGTTTTGTGTAAATGAAATTAAATTTATTTTATTTCATGATGATGATATTTTCTTTTTTTGAAAAACACTGAAAAAAAAAAGAGTTATTTGAATTGTATATAAGTTTGTAAATAAGCTATTTTAATATTGTAAAAAATAAAATAAAAAATTATGTGTATTAATTATATAAATTTAAGTTTAATTTTAGTTAGTATGTGAGTTCTAAAATGCTAGAAGTTTCTTCGCTTGCTTCTTCTTCTACAGCATTAAAAAATTTCTGAAGCAAGCATATTTTTTCTAGAATAAAAATAAATAAATGAAATTTTCATTGATTAATTATGAATTTCAATTAAATCCTCACCATTTTTCTATAACACTAAAAGTAAAAAGTAGTTTCATTGTGCTTACACTTTAAAAAAATAACCCTTCCTGAACAGACGTGTAGTAAACATTAAGTTAATTCGGTAAAAAATATGTATCATTTTTTACACCCCTTCACTTCTATAGTTGCAGGACCTAGTGGATGTGGGAAATCTAATTTTGTTACTAATTTCTTAAAGTATTACAAAGAAATATGTAATGTAGAATTTTCAAGAATAATGTGGTGTTACGACGAAATGCAACCTTTATATAATTTAGACAATGTAGAATACGTTCAAGGAATTCCCGATTTAAACATGTTTGATGGAAAACAACCTGAATTGTTAATAATTGATGACTTGATGAGAGAATCAGATGGACGTATTGTTGATATTTTTACAAAAGGTAGTCACCACAGAAATATTAGTGTATTTTACATTACTCAAAATTTATTTCATCAGGGTAAAGGACAACGAGATATATCACTGAACTCAAATTATATTATTTATTTTAAAATCCTCGAGATAGAACTCAAATACGTTATTTAAGTCGTCAACTTTCACCCGAGAATTCTAAATTTGTTGAAGATGCTTACAAAGATGCTACAAAAGAACCCCATGGTTATTTGATGATAGATTTGAAGCAAAATACAAATGATATGTATAGATTCAAAACAAATATATTTCCTAACGAATATACTTTTGTTACATTCCTAAAAGAAAGGCTATAAATACAATAGTTTGCATTCAAAGCTACCATTTATGAAAAATGAAGCGAAGTGTTAAGACACATGCAGATTTTTACGAGCATTGCATTTACTTAAACCGAAATTTCGAAAAGCGTTACTAAAAGTATGCAACGAAGAAGAAATTAATTGTATTTGTGAATGCATTTATAATGTTTTACAAGGTGTAATTCCTTTACCTGAGAAGGATAAGAACAAGTTGAACAAGTATAAGAATGTTCTACGAAAGTTAATAACGAAAGGCAAAAATAAAGTCAGGAGGAATATTATCATACAAAAGGAGGAGCTTTCTTACCTATTATTCTCGGCAGTGTTCTCAGTGCATTATTAGGATCAATTTTAAACAAGTCAAACAATGGATAACGCTACAAAATGATACTTATTGAACCTGAAGTCATAGAAAAGTTAAAAAATAATAATGAAAATAATTCTAGTTCTAGTAATTTGTCACGCCTTGATGAAGAAATGCATAAAGTATTAAAAACTAAAATAGACGATAGAGAAAAGTGGGCACTTTATTTACAAACGCTACAAAGATATTTGTATTTTATCAACAAGGACCGAAAACCTATACAGATTCCTATTGTGTCTCATAACGAGAGCGAAAATGTTATAAAAGAACCAGTTGAGGCAGAAAAAAGCTCAGATTCTGCTGAGGTTTCTTCTAAGAGTAACGAAACGGGTACTTATTCTAAATATTATTTACTTCAGTCATTACCAAAATCATATAAAAGTAAAGGTGAACTTTTAATAGACTTACTTTTGCAAAACAAAGACAAAATATTTTGGAATGACAATGGGACCGTTTTTATTAATAACAAAGAAGTTAAACAAAGTAATATCGTCGATCTTCTAGGGGACGTTATCAGACCACTCAAAAACAGTTCGCCTCATGGTTGGGCAGAATTTGCACTTACGCTTAAGGATTTGAGTGTACCCATAAGTTACATAGGCAATAAAAGAAGAGCTACGTTTATCAACATATTATCAAATAGTCCGTCATCTAAAAACAAAGATATTTCGAGAGATAATAGTAGTACACCTGATTTTTATTCTACTCCCATGCATCCAAAACAAACAGTCAAGAAATAACCAAAAGAAAAATCAATTGGCAGAATTGGACCCCCCTACTATAAATTAATGACATTTATTATGATGTATCCCATCCAGCAGGATACAGTAGTTTAAATAAATTATCAGACGCTATGAAAAATAAAATGACAAAAGAAGAAGTACACGACTGGTTGGCGTCTCAAGAAACTTACACTTTACATAAACCAGTTCACCGAAGGTTCCCGAGAAATAAGTACATCTTATCAAATTTTAATGAACTTTGGCAAGCCGATTTGAGTGATTTAAGATCGTATAGTGAATATAATGATGGTTATAAGTATATATTGTGTGTAATTGATGTATTTAGTAAATATGCATATGCAAGAGCAATTAAGCAAAAAAGTTCAGATTCAATAAAACCTGCTTTTATAGAATTTTTTTTTAGAAGCCAAAGCTACTCCAAGACATTTGCAGTCTGATAAAGGTACAGAATTTATATCTAAACCCGTGCAGCAATTCTTAAGGAGTAAAAATATTAATTATTACACTACAAATAATCCTGATATTAAGGCTAGTATAGTGGAAAGATTTCAACGTACTTTAAAAATGAAAATGTGGAGATATTTCACTCATAACAATACCTACCGCTACATAGATATTCTTCAAGACTTGCTTTATTCTTATAATCACAGTTATCACAGAAGCATTAAAATGCGTCCTTGTGATGTAAACTTTAATAACATTATGACCGTATGGCGAAATTTGTATGAAAAAAAAGAATGTGATAAAATTATTTCTTCTAAAAACAAATTTCAGGTAGGTGATCACGTAAGAATAACAAAGTATAAACACATTTTTCAAAAAGGATATGAAACCAACTGGAGTGATGAAATATTTATTGTTGATTCTGTTATTGACAGATCACCATTTGTAGTTTATACTCTAAAAGATTTACAAAATGAAAAAATTTCTGGTACTTTCTACGAAAAGGAATTACAAAAGGTTTCATATAGCCCCACAACTAAATTCAAAATAGATAAAATACTACGTTCACGTTATTCCGGTCGCAGAAAGGAGTTACTCGTGAAGTGGAAAGGATATCCAAATAAATTTAACACTTGGATATTAGCTTCAAATTTAGAAAAGCCATGAATTATACCGACAGCTTTTATTTAACCCTTCCAAGTAATAGTTCTTCTTCATATTATCCGGATAACAAAACTACAAACTATTCAACTAAATTACCGAAACCTATTAAATTAGAAGGACATTGGACAGTAGGAGTAGTAGAATTTATATATCCTTGCACTATATTTACAGTTCAAAATAATAATAACTTAATTTATATAACTAAAAGAATGAAAGTTGCCAATGAATCTGAACCGTCAGTAGTCACATATAAAAATCACATAGCAGCTTCTTGCTACGAAGATATTGAAGATGTTCTATTAGCAATAAATTTGAGAGAAAAACTCAAAATGCAATATGATAAAAGATCAAAGTATGTAACGCTTGCTGGTGATATTAATCATATAATATCTTTGAAATTTTCACCACAATTAAGTCTTCAACTTGGTTTTGATCCAGATACAAACGTTGTAACCAAAAAAACTAGTAAATTTCCAGCTAATCTATATCTAGGATTACCATCTCAACTATACATCTATTGTGACATTGTTGAACCGCAAATAGTTGGAGATGTGATGTGTCCTTTATTAAGGATAGTTTCACTCGATCCCGCAAAATATGTAAAAGGATCGAATAAAATGCATGTTTTTCACCACCTCACTATGTACCTGTGTTGCGTAGGAATTTGATACCATAGAAATAGATATAAGAACGGACACAGGTGAAAATATACCATTTCAATTTGGAACGAGCTGTGTTAAACTACATTTTCAACGTAGACACGATCATGTATTCGAAACATTCTAATAGTGTCTGTCCATATCAACATTATTATAGTAATCAAGCTGGGACTGGTATTGGTGTAATTTACAAAGGTGTTGCGCATCAACGAGGTCATGGAATTGGAAGTTTTTTAGGAGGCTTGTTTAGATCAGTTTTACCTCTTCTTAGCAGTGGGGCTAAAGCAGTTGGTAAAGAAGCTTTAAATGCGGGAGTAGGTATTTTATCAGACATGGTTAAGTCAAAACCCATAGAAGAGTCAATAAACCATCGTTTTCAAGATGCTACAACTAATTAAAAAGAAAAGCTGATGGAAAAATAAGTAAAATCATGAAAGGATCAGGGTATAAAAATAAGAAACAAAACATACGTAGTCTCATTCAATCCCAGCATTTGAAAGAGAAAACATATAAAAAAGTAAAAGAGAATAAAGGTTTCAAAGATATTTTTACAAAGAATTCAAAAAGTTAAAGCTTAAAATGGCATTCCTTCATAACCATTCATGTGAATGTGCTAAGTCAGAATTAGACTTATTTGCGTTACCATCTACGCAAACTAGCATAGAACAAGGACAGTGGATTCACTACAAACCAATTTCTTCGCTTAGTGATGATGGACCTTTGGAATTTCATGTACCTGGATCTGGTGACGATTATATTGACTTGTCACATACATTGCTTCATATTAAGGCTAAAATAATTAATGATAATGCAATTACTGACACCGTTTCTTTAGCACCTGTAAATAATTGGCTCCATTCTTTATTTAGTCAGTTAGATGTTTATCTTAATCAAAAGCTTGTTTCTCCTCCAAACAATACTTATGGATATCGGTCCTATATTGAAACACTGCTGAATTATGCCCCACCTGCGAAACAGTCACACCTAACGTGTTGCATGTGGTATGAAGATACTGCTGGAAAAATGAATAACACTGATGAAAAAAATGAAGGCTTTGTATCTAGACAAAACCTAGTAAAGGAAAAAAAGGAGGTGGAAATGATTGGACATTTACACGGAGATATTTTCAATCAAGAAAAGTTTTTGATAAATGGCGTTGAGATGAGTATTAAATTAGTTCGATCGAGAGAATCATTTAATCTCATGGCTTCTACAAATGATTTGAAAGTAAAAGTTTCTATCACCGATGCGACACTTATGATTCGTAAAGCACGTATCAACCCCAGCGTGTTAATAGCTCATCAGAAGGTTTTAGCTACCACAACTGCAAAATATCCCATTACTCGAGCTGAAGTTAAGGTTTTAACAATACCGACCGGTGTGCAGGGTAAAACACTAGATAACATTTTTCTAGGTCAAATTCCTAAACGGTGTGTTATAGGCTTCGTTGACAACGCTGCATTTAATGGTTCATTCACGAAAAATCCGTATGATTTTAATAATTTTGGAATAAATACATTTAGTTTGTACATTGACGGTACGCAAATTCCTTCCAAAGCTTTACAGCCAGATTTTACTAAAGGAAGTTATACATCTATGTATCATACGCTTTTTTCTGGAACTGGCATTCATTTCATGAATGAAGGAAATGGTATCAACTTGAGTAGCTACCCTAATGGTTATTGTTTAGTTGCATTTGATCTAACACCTGATTTGTCTGCAAACTCTACTGCACACTGGAATTTAATTAAACATGGTAGTGTAAGATTAGAAGTAAGGTTTGACGCTCCTTTGGCTCAAACAATAAACTGTATTGTATATGCTGAATTTGATAACTTAATAGAAATTGATAGGAATAGAAATGTTAATGTAGACTACAGTAGTTGAAAAATATATATATATATCTATAAAGGAAATTGTCCTATTCATAATTGATTCATTTATTATTAAAAACACACGTAGAGTAGAAAAAAAATGAATACACTTGAAATCAGTAAGCATTTAAATAAAATCCATCATTCTTTTAAAGCTAATGTATTTGCTGCTAATCAATTACCGATCCATATGACACTGCCCATTTATTTGATTAGTAACTTAGATCCTGACACAAAGTCTGGCTCACATTGGATAGCAATTTACATATCTGAGAAAGGGGTTGGTGAATACTTCGATACTTTTGGTCGCAAGCCTGGAGGATTTCATTTAAGCTTTTAAAAGAAATTCGAACAGATGGGTTGCTAACAATAAAGTTATTCAAAGCGTTTTTTCTCTATGTGGAGAATATTGTCTTGTGTACTTATTTTTAAGATATCGAGATGTATGTTTAAAAGATTTTGTAAACATTTTTACCGAAAATACAATTTACAATGATATTGTCCTAAATGATATGTTTAAATCTTTATTTTGAATGTGTACTAAATAAACAAAATATATAAATGAAATGGTTTTTTTATTTGTACTATTTTAGTGATGTAAAATGAAACAAAAGAAAAATAGTAAAATATATATTTTTTTATTATTTCTATAAGTCTCTTATTTGAAATCAGAACATTTTTTCATCAAAAAGAACATCGAGGACTATACACACTAGTTGTTAAAGAGTAGTCGTCGTATTCGCAGTCATCATCATCTTGTTCATATAAATATGAAGATTCATTTGGAGCATGTGATTGCAATATAAAATCTTGCCAGGCTAATCCTCTTGTATCAAATTCGTCCAAAGTGTATCCATTTGAATGTACTTGATCTGCAACTTCTTCAACATGGTCAACCAGCTGGCAGAGCAGATCTTCTTCCTGTAAATGGTTTCCGGCTCCAAGAGGACTGTACACGCTAGTTGTAATAGAATAGGCGTCGTCTTCACTGTTATCATCATCTTCTTCATAAGGTTCATTTGCTGCATACGATTGCAATGTAAAATCTTGCCAGGGTAATTCTCGTGTAGCACTTTCATCCAAAGTGTAATGTGAATGTATTTGAACTGCATTTTCTTCAACGTTGTCAACCAGCTGGCAGAGCTGCTGGTTTACTTGTTCTTCTTCTTCAACTGCAATGCAGGCGTCGACGAGCGTATTGTTGTCCATGGTGATTGTTGTTGTTATGGTTTGTAGGTTGTAGGTTCACCGTATTTTAAAGCAAGAGATTCGTTTGGTTTGGGTGGGAGGATGTTTTGGGGCGGGTCGGGCAGGTACAGTGACAAGATGCGTTATTTATTTTTTGTGATCGACAAAAAATTTCTTGCAATCGCTTTTAGTGGCGATCTGTTTAGTGATATTGTATATGATTTCTCGGGTCTGTTGATAGTTTTTGTCGTCCTCGCTATGAACGCAATATTTCACACGAACATTGGCATATTTCCAATGCTCAGTCGGGGCGTGTCTTTGGGAATTTTGGCAATGTCGTAAATTTCAATTTTTATGAAGTGCGTTGCGTGGAACTGTCATCTTCATTCGTTGTGATATATGCCATTCCATCGTTGGTTGTTTGGCCCACACTTGATGAGAAAGTTGATTGTTTCTTCTTCTTTTAGGATTTTCGAAAAAGAATCAATGCTGTTAGTGCTAGCGCTATCCTTATCTTTGTTTTTTCTTTTAGGCGCAATTTTATTAGCACTCGTTTCTTCATCACTCACGTCGATAGGATAGTAATAATGCTTCAACGTATAATCAGCTGGATCACCTGTGGTATGCTGAAAGAAAAGTAGTTACACGTTATTTTAAAACATACCAAAATTAGACATTAGATATGATAGATAAGTTTATGAAAACTGAGAGAAAGAAGTTATGTTGCAAGTAAAAGAAACAATTATTTAACATGGTTAAAAGAAAAAGTAAAACAGTGAAATTATGACATGAAAAATTATGTTTCTCTCTGAAAAACTGAATACATGGAACAGTATTATTTACATACCTGCATGTTGAAGTATAGTTGCAAAACACTTTCACTTTTAGGGAACACTAATATTATTTGGTGGAAGCGTACCAACGACTGTGATTGGCCTTCTACAAGCCTGCTTATATATCTCCAGACTATAAACATGTTTGAACTTGCTTTAGTTTTTTGGATTAATTTTAAAGAATGTGGTAACGCACAACACCTGCACTGACAAAAAAATAACGTGTGAACACTACCTGCATCGAAATGTTACCCGAAAACAATTAATTGCGTTGCATTCTAGGAATGAATAAAATCGGTAATAAATTACTATTGATATCCGACCCACGTCAATTTAAAGTAGGAAGAATGTCTAGACACATAAATTTACGTAATGTGCGTGGAAAAAAAACATTCTGACAAGTCGTTACACGCATGGACGCAAAAATAGATTAAAAATTCCTTAAGCTCGTGGAATCAGCACAAAGTCACCTGCCATATAAATTATGTTGATGTTGACAAGAAAAAGATTATAAAATTAATGACCTTGCTTTTAACGTAATCACCAAAACTGCAGCAAGAGATTATTATCTATCAAAGGTACCTCCATTATTTAGAGATTTATAAAAACCTACGTAACAAAAATGCAATTGTCATTTATAAGATGTCAACATTAATCTTAAAAACGTTTGCTTCATGACCCGTGAGGCATGCATGGAGATAATACACATTCAGTACGTGCATTGTATGTACTGTATGTATATGCATTGTATGTAGTATATGTACATACAGCAGTGTAGCATAAACACACCATGTACGCGTCGTAACCAATGGCCGTGCGGAAGTACAGAGTTGGTAAAATTACTCTATACAGCAAAGCGCCCGAATGCAGGGTCATGCAACTTCTTTTCAGAGTACATAGTTCGTGTATAAATTGTATGCATTGTACATTATATACAATTTTATATGCATGAGGTATTTATGCCTTAAAAACAATATTTTACGACATTTCAGTTAATAAACAAGTCATCGTATGCAAGTTACACAGTTTTTTCCAAGGTGCGGAAAAATTTTCCCCGCAGGTTTTTTGGACGAGCTTTTTTTAGGGACGACCTGAGCCAGTGAGCCAGTCCCCGTGCAAGTATACTACTTGTAGCAGGCACGCATGTACATGTAGTAATTATTAGGTATAGGTGTGTGTGTAGTACTATAAAGATTATAATTAGAGAAATGCATATTTTTCCGTGGTAATAAGTACCTAGTCTATGCGTTTGTACCACAAACACCCAAAATCCTATAAGTTATTTAAGCGTGAAAAGGTAGCAATGTAGACACATACTCTCGAATTCATAACAATTATTTAGCATGTTTGTATGTACTGTATTAGTGGAATAGCACCAGAATTCCATATTGTCGAAGGTGGAAAGCGCAATAAAGGTGTTTTATTCCTACAATTTTCCACTATGTAAACTTTTATACGTTGGCTTCGCTGTGGCAAAGTTCTAGTAAACAACTTTCCTGATTGATGGTAACACATCTTTCACAGTCTTGCTAGTTTTATTTCGTATGGTAAAGCGGATCACACTCACGCCGCGTGTTATCCGGTGTTTTGCCGGATCCGGATTTTTGATACGAAAATGATGGTATACATCGCCGCATAAAATTGCGGCAGGTTGTCATTTTTGCCTGTCATAAACCGCAATATATTCCAGTAATAGTATATTTATTACGCGTCAATAGGTATACAGATTTTTTAATTCAACTAAACCATGTTTTCATTAAAAAAAGATAGTGTGGTCAATTTTATTATCCGAAACTGTAACACACATCTGTTTTCTATCACTCACACTGTAAACAAACTACAGGTCGAAATAACGCTAACGTTAAATTACGTACTGAAAGATTATTTATCTAACGCTATTTGTCATTCAGTTCTAAGAAAGACTTGTATCTTATAAAATAAATGAAAATAAGAAAAATTCGTTAGCGTTGGCCGGTACTTGAATCTGGGGCCTTTGGGTACCGTCCCAACTGAGCTACCGGCGCTTAAAGTACGGCCACTCGAACAGGCCATATTTGACAGCTATCAATCCCATACTAGAATACATGTCAACAAAGAAAAACAGACCTTATGTCCTAGCATTATCATGCTTTCAACAGCTGTCAAATATGGCCTATTCGAACGGCCGTACTGTAGCTGACACTAACGAATCTTTCAACCTCTTGACGCTCGTTTCGAAGCACAATCCAGCGACATCTAGCAGTTGTCACCGTGCAATTACAAATAATGTACAACATAATCTTTAACTAATGAATTTTTCAACTTTTCTTATTTTTATTTAAGAGGATAATAAATATGTAAGTGCTTTAAAAATTCCTATAGACTTGTTTCTTGTTTGATGAACAATTCAAAATTCTTCTTTTTTTTAAATTTCATTACTAGGCTATTTTTTACAATGGTAAAGTGTCATATTTTCGCGCAAAGACGGGTGAAACCATTGGGCTGATCTCTAGTGTAGGTAGAGCAAAACAAATATCGTACCACCACTTCAGGCTACGAATTGAGTAATTTTATATCTTATCTTATTGGATGAAATTGGATCGGCGTGATATAATAAGGGGAAGTCAAGGGCTAATTAGAAAATCTGTACTATCCAAAAAAGTTAGAGTAGGTAGAGCTTATCAGAGTAAATAATTAGATAGAACTAATAGTTACAGTACCTATTTACATGCTTATTGGACCTTGTAAGCTTTACCTTTAGGGTCAGTTTAGGTAAGATTTATTTTATTTGTTGTTATAAAATGGGTAGGTACTGGAGTTGTTTTTAAAATTAAGTACACGATTTACTTGATGGTTGAGATGCTTATTAGAAAACATGTGAAAATGTAAATTATTCTATTTTGAGTAGTTAGCTGGTAGTTAGTATTCCTACCATATTTAAGTGTTTACGTGTTACCATGTTTAAGTTTTTGCAAAAATAATTGTTTGATAATTAAACTTTAATATTTACCTTTATGCTATTTTCATTGTTTTGCAGAATTTCCTTGTTGTCGAAACATTTGTAGATATTCCAATTATGTCGCACTTCGAACCACTATCTTGTATAATACAAGTAGTTAGAACTTTATAATTAATTTGTTAACTTTCCGAAGTCCGTGTAATAACTTAGATAAACTTTGGGATATTACTATTTATTTATTTTATTTGTTGTTATAAAATGGGTAGGTACTGGAGTTGTTTTTAAAATTAAGTACACGATTTACTTGATGGTTGAGATGCTTATTAGAAAACATGTGAAAATGTAAATTATTCTATTTTGAGTAGTTAGCTGGTAGTTAGTATTCCTACCATATTTAAGTGTTTACGTGTTACCATGTTTAAGTTTTTGCAAAAATAATTGTTTGATAATTAAACTTTAATATTTACCTTTATGCTATTTTCATTGTTTTGCAGAATTTCCTTGTTGTCGAAACATTTATAGATATTCCAATTTTGTCGCACTTCAAACCACTATCTTGTATAACACAAGTAGTTACAACTTTATAATTAATTTGTTAACTTTCCGAAGTCGTGTAATAACTTAGATAAACTTTGGAATACTATTGAAGTTATGTAGATTTTCCAATTGGCTTATAATTTGAATCACTATTACTTAGTTTTATGGTTTGGTTTCTAAACTGTTTGTTATGCGTCAACCATAGTTTAATTCAGATTTATTATTTAAATCAGGCGTCGCGTCTGATATCGTTCAAGCCTGAAATATCACTGAGCAACAGTAGTACCTATTATACGTCCCTCACCACGACCTTTCTCGACAAATACAAATTTTCGTCTTGAACAATTTCCATTGCCGCGCGACTATCAAAATTCTTGTACGGTCGCAGTACCTTAGTTAGTAATGTACAAAGAACAGATACTTTATTATCGTTTGGATAAAACTTGATTACCGAAAACAAGTCGTGAAAATTGTTAGGACAATATGTCCGGTCATCAAGCAAAAACGCCACAAAATGTTTTGTAGCGTTGGCAAGACAATATATTTTACTTCTTACAATTATAGAGATACATAAAATAACCTTTAACTATTTAAATGGCATACATATTCTAGAATGGTAAGTTAAGTATAGGATATTAGTGGAGCGACATGAGACTGTCATAGTTATATGACAGTAACAGGTTGCTAGACGTAGATATTATCATTAAATTATATAATAAATAACATATTACAGTCACATACTTACCTATTAGGTACCTACTTAAACCTTTTTTTCCTTCTTTGACTATGTAAATTAAAGTAACTTTTCAAGAAAAGTATGTATTGCTTATTTATGCTGACGTACCAGGGTACATATTTAAAGTCCTAGTAGGTATGACGTACATTTAAGTTACAAATCAATTGCGAATGTATTAATTTCAAAAGATGTTACAGCAAAAGATACATAATTTGTTCGGAGCGTCTCATAAAATGTTGTGTCCAATGAGATATGTCATTTTCAGTAATCGCAATAAAAGCAAGACTAATTTTGTATGTTGTGTGGGTGTCATATTACATTAAGCTCCTTGTTACTATGCTACTACTCAATATTATTACTAACCCCTGTGTATACCTACGTCTTAAGTAAATATCTTGCCAAGTAAATAGATACTTCGCTCACATCCATTGCCTTTGTTTTTCCTCAAAAGCCATCTTACTTAACTTTGCGTACGGTAGCCGTGTGGTAGCAGTTAACGTAAGTAGTTAACGTCCACTCAGGTTGTTTCGCAAAAGGCGACGTAGGTACAATTTTCGATCTCGGCTGAATATCTGTCATTTTAGACCGAGCGGCGACCGCTAACAACCCTCACAAAATAATAGTACACCACGTCTGACAAGTCTAACTAAGAGACATTCAGATGACTGTATTACCATATCAACAGGTTGTGAGCGTGTCGCCTAAATTGCAATACAAAATAACAAATCCCTTAGTTGCTTCTTACGGTAATCACGGGAAGAATATGGGATGATGCCATTGTAAGCCGGCATCACACGGCAATATTAAATCACTTTAACCACACTTATTCCGAGTATACGTTTTACAGGTCTAAAATCCTGCATTTGACAGCTTTAAGCTTTGAAATTCCAATCAAGTAATTTTAGGAATTTCAATTACATATTATTCAAGATTAAAATAAGTTATTTCAAATCCTCTATCGGCTCAGACCTTTACAAAATTAGTATTTTGACCTTGTCATTCATGTGCGCTAAATAAATGGTGCAAGGCATCGCAAAATTAAACTAAAGTACAGTCATTCGAATAGGCTATATTTGACAGCAGTCAAAATCATGTTATGACATAAGGTCTATTTTTCTTTGATGACATTTCTTCTAGTATGGGTTTGACAGCTGTCAAATAAGGCCCATTCGAACGACCGTACTTTATTGCCCTTATCACCATAAAAGTTCAATACCACCTTAAAAAGATACATTTTTCTTTTTTAAATTACGTTGATTAAAATTAAAACTGTTTTGGGGGATTGATTTACGCTATTTCAGTATTGCGTAAAGATAGTCCATCAAAATCTGGGATCCCGGTATTGGCAAATAGCGGGCTAGGAGCTTCCTGGCCCGCCACGCAGCTTCTGCTGAAGGTATTGGTCAAGTTAACTGTTTTCTCACTACAGCCGCCGATAGTTGTGTGATATCTGATCAGACAATGTACGGAATCAGTAGCGGAGAAAATTGAGAAATGACATATTTTATTTTATTCATCTCCACAGCTATAAATTGAAAACCTATTAGTCTTTTTTGTTTTCTTCATGTAGGACATCGGGTTGTCCAACGACTCGATGGCCAATTTTCGGTAGTGGTGAAGAAATACCGTCACGGACGTTACAATCGTTGTCAAACATTGTTTGTACCTATAGAAATTTTATTCTAATAAGTCTTACTCGGCCGACCGAATTTTATTTCAAATTCTAATTCCCAGAACCAAAAACATTTTCTTGTCAGATGATGAGAGAGAAATGTCCTGATATATCCAGCAGTGGGCTGCAATCGGCTGATGTAAAGCCCTATGTAAGATCCATCCGCTACTATGACCTGCCTCGGGAGGCCAAGTTACGCTGGTCGCAATACTTAGATACTACGCGAGTACGCGATAACGCGACCAGCGTAACTAGGCCTCGCTATGATAGCGGATGGACTATACCTACTCAGTACGTGTTGAATATTTTACTATTTTGTTTGTAAGGTAAGGGTGTCTGCCTGCAAGGGTTTACACTACCTTGAACCCTTTGCCCGTGTTACTGTCTAAACATAACAGGGAAAAAGGGTCAAGACGAGGAGTGTGTATGAATATTTCACTTTGACCTCGTCATTTCATATGCCAACTCCGTTTTATATGTCAACATGTCACTTTCAGAGAGTATTGAGTATACAGGGTTGTTTGATTCCGAAGCTGATCTTAGCGCAGTGGAAGCAAATTAAAGTTATCTTAAAATCTAAAACTAAATGGTCGATCAGCCTCGGAACAACATTTGACTACGATTCGTAGTGCTCTTTACTATAGCTAAATAAAATAAATTTAATGAGAGAATTTTGTTCCGGAAAGTTTCCGGCCGAGAAATTCTTGTTTCCAAAATCTACTTAAACAGGGCCCAGCAACGAATTGCTTACCGAGCAAACGATGATGCCGTTTCTTTGTGAGTTTAAGTATGACAGGAATCAGGTATTCAGGATATTTTAGGAGCGCAGGAATAGGGAATAACCTAAACTCACAGCGCTGGAACATCCGCTCGTTCTAGAACTCCTTTCCTCCAATTTGCACTACAGTTCACAGTTCGACATCACATAATGTTTTTTAACACAAAATAACTAAAAGATTTCTCTCCGAATGAGAAATCGGCCCGTTGGCCTCCAATCATTTATAATTAAAATACGTAGCTATCGGCAGCCACGACGACGACGAGCGACGACTCAAAGTGAGGTTATGTTACCGGCGACCACGTTGGCCTCAATCAAAAGCCGAAACCAAAATTCACTTGGTTCACTTCCCACCGCACAGGAAGCCATGGCTTGTGGCAAATAGCACACGAGAAAACCGCCAAAACACCTTAATTTTACACCACTTAAAACTAAAATTCGCTTCAACAACGCTAGCGTAAAGATGACAGACGGGGCGGACCGAAAAGTGTTGCCAGCACCGTCCGCTCAAAAGATACGAAACCGTTTTTGATACGAAACTAAACATTCACCCGCCCCGGACCGACACATCGGTCCGCTCTATGCATGGCAGGCGTGATAATGTAGCTACTGCTCGCTTAAGGACTGAATCCCCCACCTGAACTTCTGCAACTCGAGGAGTGCCATCACTACCCGGAAACAGGTTGAGAATGCGCCCCGGCGCCAACGCAGTGGCGGTAGGTTGGCATCCTTAACCAGAACGAGATCCCCAATGCAGGGTGTTCAGTCCTGTCCGTCCACTTAAGGCGTTGCTGCAGAATGTGCAAGTACTCAAGCGACCAACGCTTCCAAAAGTTTTGAGTCATTTGCTGCAGCAACTGATAACGCGACAAACGATTGCTATTCACCTCCGTATAGGGATATTCCGGCAAGGCGTTAAGTGGGCGGCCAATTAAGAAATGCCCTGGCGTCAGGGCCTCTAAATCATTTGGGTCTGAGCTGAGCGGACACAAAGGACGTGAATTGAGTACAGCCTCAATTTTACAAAACACGGTCGCCAGCTCCTCAAAAGTCAAAATTGTTAACCCTACGACGCGCAACAAATGCGTCTTAGCGGACTTTACAACCGCTTCAAAAATACCACCCCAGTGAGGGCACGCTGGTGGATCGAACACCCAGGTAATGCCCTGACGGGAGAGGCCCGTGCTGATGGCTTCTTCGTTCTCCCGTAAGAACGTTACAATTTCTTTCATACACCGATCAGCACCCTTAAAGTTGGTACCACAATCCGACCTGATCAGCGCTGGTCGCCCTCGTCGCGACGTAAATCTCTCCAGCGCTGCCAAAAAGGCCTCCGTAGAAAGGTCGGCCACGAGCTCCAAGTGGACGGCCTTGGTGGCTAGGCACACGAACACGCACAAGTACGCCTTGATAGACTTTGCGTTCCGTAGGCGTGATGCCTTTACCATGAAAGGGCCTGCGAAATCCGTTCCCACACCTGCAAACGTCCAGGCCTCTGTCACCCGATCCGGTGGAAGATCTCCCATCTGTGGCTGCATTGTGGCTGCCTTCAAGCGGTAACAAGGCAAGCACCTAAACACAACGCTACGTACCGTTCGTCGTCCCGATAAGATCCAAAACTCGCGCTGTAGAATGGCCAATAGCGCATTACAGCCCGCGTGCGAGTTTTTCTCATGACGATCCCTGACTAAGAGCTCAACTAAGGGTCCCCTTTTGGAAGTAACAGTGGATGCCGAGCCGAAAAGGGCAGGCTAGCGTTCCGAAGTCTGCCTCCAACCCTGAGCATACCTTGCTCATCCAGGAATGGGTTGAGGCGCACAATTCCTCCCTTCAGCTTTCCACGTCCATCCCTGAGCAGCCTGACCTCCTCTTCAAAATGTTCCGCCTGGACGACTCTAACCAATGAGCATAGAGCCGCATTCCGCTCCGCAGGCGAGAGGACAGGTGTAAAGTTCCGTTCTGCTTGAGGCTTCCTGCAGTTGTTCACGAACCGTTTGATCCAACCTGTCACCCCAAGAAGTTTGTCGAGGAGCTATACCGTTCCAGCAAGAAAGCTGGGTTAGGCTTCGGTACGAGTTGCCCCACGTTCACTCGCAAACCTCGATCAGGTGGCCCAAGCGGCGCCCTGCACTCGTTGAATGGCCATTCCTGCGGCGACTCAGTCAGCCATTGAGGTCCCCACCACAGTGGGTGACTCACCAAATCAGGTGCCCTGCACCCGCGCGAAGCGCAGTCCGCTGGGTTCCATTCTCCCGGTACGTGCCTCCACACTAACGGAGTTTCCGACCCCGTAATCTGTGACACCCGATTTGCCACGAAAACCTCAAGTGTATGTACCGACGTCTGCAACCAGCACAGAACTATCCGACTGTCAGTCCACGCGTACACCGTTTCATCCAAGTTGATGGTACCACGCAGATTGCAGGTTACATGATTTAGCAAGCGCGCTAGAAGAGCTGCCCTGCCAATTCCAATTTGGGGATGGTCCATCTAGTTCTGACTGGTGCCACCTTACTTTTGGCCATAACCAGACGCACGTGCACAGTTCCCGTTGAACTTGCTGTCCGAAGGTATACAGCTGCCGCGTACCCTCGCTCCGAGGCGTCACAAAACCCATGTAGGGTAGCCTTACATCCCACCGATGGGACTAACTTGCGGGGTATCGCGATGTGCACAATCCCTGGTAAGGTGGTCACAAACTTGAGCCAATCCTTCAACAACTCTACGGAGAGTTGGTCGTCCCATCCTAAGTTGGCTAGCCACAACCTTTGTAAAAGCACTTCGCCATGAACGTAACCGGGGCGATCCATCCGTTAGGATCGAACGTTCTAGCGATTGTCGACAGTACCGACCGCTTAGTCCAAGTTTTCTCCAAAAGGTCGGGCTCGATCTTGTACGTGAATACGTCATGCGTTGGCCTATATTGCACCCCGAGGATGCCCAACGTGTTTGGATTGTCCGGGTTCTCAAAGAGGTGCGGGTCCTGATGGAACTCGCCTGGCAAACCGGCCAGGAGCTCTGGGCAACTGGACAACCATTTCCGCAACTCGTAACCTCCTGAACCCATGATCGCGATCAACTCGTCTCGTAGAATTAGCGCCTGCTCCACGCTATCAGCACCCGTGCAGATATCGTCCACGTAGACGTCGCGATCCAGTACTGCTGCGGCTCGAGGATATCTTACCCTTTCCTGTGCGGCCAACTCTCGCAGCGTACGTACTGCCAAATACGGACTTGGCTTAAGTCCATACGTCACCGTGTTAAGTTCGTATGTGACCATCGGCTCATCTGGGCTCTCACGCCACAAAATCAGCTGATACCGACGGTCATCCGGATGTATCATGGTTTGGCGAAACATCATTTTGACGTCTGCGACGAACGCTACCTGGTGTAACCGAAAGTCTGTGAGAATGTCCACAATGTCCCGGTTCAATTTAGGACCCGCGTGCAAACATTGGTTCACAGACACACCATTCGAGGTAGGAGCAGAACCGTCAAACACCACCCGTATTTTCGCCTCAGGTGACTTCAAGACAGCCAGGTGTGGAATGTAATAATGCTCGGCACACCTCCAATCCAGGCTGGACACCGACATGTGGCCCAATTGAATATATTCCCGCATGAATTCTATATACTTCTGCCGAAGTGCTGGGTCTCGCCTCATCTTCCGCTCCATTCCGAGTAGTCTCCGTTCCGCGAGCTGTCGCGAACTACCTAAAGCGGGGCGGTTTGGGAGAAAAGGTAGCCTGGTCACGAATCTGCCTGACGGGCATCTCGCAGTGTTGTATTGATAGAACAACTCGCACTCGTCATCCTCTGGCTTCCGTCTGTCCGCCGTGGGCGGCTCTTCAGACTCCCAAAACCTCTGCAGCACCTCTGACAGCACACTACCATAGAGGACCGGATCCCTTCTGGTAGGTCCTGAGGTCTCCAAACTGGGCCGAAAACAACATACCCCCCTGTGGTATCTACGGCCACCAAACCAGTTTCCTGGAGTACCTTCTTCCTACCGCACCATAATCTCCCGAGAACGTCTGACCCGAGAAGTACGTCCAACGTACCAGGAGTATCAAAATCAGGATCAGCTAACTCCAACCCTGTGGTTAACCCTCGTACCGTTGGTGGTAACCTAACCTGAGGGAGTTTCCCAACCACTTCATCCAGCACCACGGCTGAGACTTGATAGCTGACCCCTGTACATGTGCTACCTAATGCGAACTCAAAGTTCGTCTGACCCCGAATGTCAGGCACATTTAGGCCCCCGATGCCTACAGCTTCATCCTCACTTGGCCGTACATTTAGGCCTAGCCTACTCACCAGCTTACTCGATACAATACATCCCTGAGCCCCTGTATCCAGTAGGGCTCTTACTTGAATGGTCCGGCCACCGTATCCCCATACCCAAATCTTAGCCGTTGGCAAAAGTACCGTGATTGGACGGGGAGCCGAAGCTGATGAGTAGGCGGCGATTACCTAGCGGGAATCTAAACGCGGTGAGGCCGCGTCCCGCGGGGTATCCTCACTACCCAAACCTGTGTATGGGTCCCACTCCTGCTGGTAGGGAGGTCTGCCCATAAAGGCCATGGCTGGAGTTCTATAGTACCCCGACGGCAAACGTCCGTACCGAGGTTGCGCCTGTAGCCGCGGGTACTCAGGCATAGGCGGAGGCATGCGTGGGTCTTGAGACCCAACCAGTTGGCTCAAGCCCGCAGAATACTGCATGTACCCTGGTGGCTGCCTAGTGCTCCCTGACACCCGCCCGTTGAATCCCGTACCTGGGATGGGTGTCCTTGGCCACGTTCCTGTGCCGCTCTTCCCCAATCCGGCACCTGCTGCCGTGGTGGGGATTGTCCCCACGTCCTTGGGTAAGTGGGCTCCGTCTGTTGACGTCCCCCTGCCTGTCCCTGTGACCGATGCGGAGGTGGGCTCCTCCTTGAGGGTGGGAGCGTTGCTCCTCCCTTGGTGGGCAGGCTCCTTCGCTGATCCGATCCAGCGCTGCCCCGGCGCCTCCGGAGCGATTCATGCAGAGCAGCGGATGGTGTGCACCCTGGCAGTACCTACAGTTGGTGCTTGAAGGGCACTCGCACCTGATGCGGCCCCAGGCACCGAAAACACCAACGCCTCTGCTGTGCCACACCCCGTCTCCTCTGAACCCGCTGCGCAGCAAACTCCTGACACGCTGCCACCCCGTGGCCTGTCTCCCGCAGTAGGCACACCCTGATTCCAATGCGGTGTTGTACCGCCTGGGTTGCCCACTGTTGCCTCCTCGCGCCGGTGCACCCGGCCGTTCCGGGTGGCGAGGGCAGAGGTCTCCTTGCGAGGGGCTTCACCAGCCTGGACGTCCACTCGCCTGCTTTCGGCCTCGAGGAACGACTTCAGATCCTCGTAGGTCGGGAGGTGGTCCGAGGACTTGCCCCATGTAGCTGCTCGAATCGAGCGACCATTTCGCTCGGCAGGCGGCGAAGCACTGTGTGGACCAAGATATAACCGTAGCCCGCCACTGGCAAACCCTGTCGCTCTAGTGCGCTGACCGCGACACTGACTGGGTGGAAGATTTTCTCGCGGAGGTCCGTACCTCGCGTTATGGTTGGTATTGACAGCCACTGGTCTAACAGCCTGTCTACAATCAGGCGCTTGTTTCGATACCGGTCGGTAAGGATCTTCCACGCCACCTCATAATTGCTATCCGAGACAGCCAAATGCGTCAGCAATTCATGAGGCTCTCCATGTAGCCTGGACATCAGCTGAGCCATCTTGTACGCCGGCGTTATGTCCGTCCGTGTGTGGACCACACTGCTATACAGGTCCTCAAACGCCGGCCAGTCGGCGTAATCGCCTGCAAAGACTGGAACCGTAACAGGCGGAAGAGGCACCTGTAATCCTTGTCCCACTTTACCACGGAATGGCTTTTCCTTTCCGTCACGTCGCCTAGATATGTCCGCAGCTGCCTGCGCAATGTCCTGTGCCAGCTCCAAGCACTGGCTTACATCGCCCTCAACCAGCTCCTTATCTTCAGGGTTAGGAGCTTCCTCAAGGAGCATGAGGCACTCTGTGAGGTGTTCCGACACAACCCGAACCCGTTCATCTGCCTGTAGTGCACTTTTCAAGAGCGCGTCCTCCCGGTCCTCGCGGCCGATCATTGCCGCTGTGGTAGTAAACCACCTTAATTCTGTCTTTATAGCAGCCTTATACCTGGCGATCGGGGAGCCATGGTACCAACTTTTACACACTCGACTTAATAAAAACGAAAAACCAATAAACAAATACCACAAAATAAATGTTAGTTGACTGGCCTAGACCTTACCGATAAGGTACCGTTCACTAGGCAAACAATACAGTCACAAAAACCGAAACAATATTTTCCAAAATTAATAAAATATGTGGGTAATATAAAAACACGCTTAATACTAAATTACGGCTAACTATGTTGCAATAAAGCAACCACGCTCTGCTACCAAAAATGTTTGATTCCGAAGCTGATCTTAGCGCAGTGGAAGCAAATTAAAGTTATCTTAAAATCTAAAACTAAATGGTCGATCAGCCTCGGAACAACATTTGACTACGATTCGTAGTGCTCTTTACTATAGCTAAATAAAATAAATTTAATGAGAGAATTTTGTTCCGGAAAGTTTCCGGCCGAGAAATTCTTGTTTCCAAAATCTACTTAAACAGGGCCCAGCAACGAATTGCTTACCGAGCAAACGATGATGCCGTTTCTTTGTGAGTTTAAGTATGACAGGAATCAGGTATTCAGGATATTTTAGGAGCGCAGGAATAGGGAATAACCTAAACTCACAGCGCTGGAACATCCGCTCGTTCTAGAACTCCTTTCCTCCAATTTGCACTACAGTTCACAGTTCGACATCACATAATGTTTTTTAACACAAAATAACTAAAAGATTTCTCTCCGAATGAGAAATCGGCCCCGTTGGCCTCCAATCATTTATAATTAAAATACGTAGCTATCGGCAGCCACGACGACGACGAGCGACGACTCAAAGTGAGGTTATGTTACCGGCGACCACGTTGGCCTCAATCAAAAAGCCGAAACCAAAATTCACTTGGTTCACTTCCCCACCGCACAGGGAAGCCATGGCTTGTGGCAAATAGCACACGAGAAAACCGCCAAAACACCTTAATTTTACACCACTTAAAACTAAAATTCGCTTCAACAACGCTAGCGTAAAGATGACAGACGGGGCGGACCGAAAAGTGTTGCCAGCACCGTCCGCTCAAAAAGATACGAAACCGTTTTTGATACGAAACTAAACAAGGGTGGTACCAAACGTCCCACTTTCTTGAAAACGTAAATGAGAAAAAACTGGACCGCCTATATAAAATTGCTTGGACAGCAGAATTTTTTGTTTGGGAGGTCCATTTTTTTAGGCTTTTCTTTTTGGGCCTTAGGGAAAGTTGTTCAGTTTTACCAGTTTAGCTTAGCCTTTTTAGGAAAGTGGGTCGTTCGGTACCACTCTGTATATGTAAGATATTAGTGGATATCCTACTATCCTATCCTATCCTACTAATATTATAATCCTATCCTATCCTACTAATTATAAATGCGGATGTTTGTGTGTGTGTTTGTTACGACATCACGCAAAAACGGCTGATTAGATTGACATGAAATTTTGCACAAATATAGAAGAGCATCCAGAATAACACATAGGCTACTTTTTACCACGGAAAAATGTGTCATTCCCACGGGATCACGCATTTTCCAATATTTTTGAAATAGGTGGCGCGACTGAGCCGATTCGCGTTTTAGAAACTAACAGCGACATCTCTTGGTGAGTAACTAAGCCCAAATTGAATGAATGAATTAGAAGAATCACTAAGACGCGGGTGAAACCGCGGGACAGAAAGCTAGTAGAACATATTTTTATGTATAGGTACTTATTTGAATACTTCAAGAAATTATAAAATGGCAGCTCTTCCATATCCATGACCTATTTCAGTAAGTAATATTTCTTTCTATTTTGCTTTTTGATGAAGCGTAATTTTGCAGACAACAAGGGAAAATTGTTCCGCTTTTAAAAGTTGCAAAGGAAGCTAATTTTGTTTTGCATCAAAGAAGATAATATACATACATAGTACCTACATCATTTCAAGTTCTATGATATTTTTTAGCATCTGCGTTCAGTCGCAGAATTTAAAATGAAGGATTTACCTACTAGATAGGTATGTACGGGGCAGGCTGCAAAAAATAGAGGCGCGACGCGCAACATGACATCTGTTAGACAAGCGATCGTCAGCCGTTATCGATGGGGCGCGCGTCTCAAGTGTGTAGCTTTCTTGTTTTTTTCTGTTACTCTCATCTCTTACATCTCATGTCTACTCTGTGGAGCTTGCGCCTATGTAATTCGCCCATAAAGTCGATTGGTATACCTACCTACCAAACCAATAAGATTAGACTCTCATACCTACTCATAGTAAAAGGAGAGTATTACAGAAGATTCACTGGACCCTATTTACGATTTTCGCGACTGTCAATTGTTTTAGTTCAGCCAGGATATCTACTGTCAAAAATCTCAAAATAGAAGAATATCAAAACAGCAAAATCTGACGTTGATTCAAGCACGTTTTATGATTCTGAGCCAATTTTAATCCAAGAAATATGGCATTCGTGGCAGGCAACCATCTTCTAGTTACCAAATTAGAAATTGCAGTCCTTTCCAGTGAAGGCCAGTAAACGTCAAAATAAAATAAAAGAGACAATTTTGACGCTTATTGGGTGTAAACGTGTAACTTTGCGTGTCATTTATATTGACAAGATATCAGTTGTCATTCATATATCATAACAATACTTATTTTTAGGTAGGTACATCCAATCCGAACTTACACACTGGACTACTTCAAATTTTCAACACTAAGGTATCTAGTCTAGTAACTAACGTCACAGCTATTCGGATTGACCCCTGAAGCTGAAAATCGGCATGTAGGTACTTCTTGACCTTCTGATCACAATTAGACATGGAGCCCAGCGGGCACCACCCCCCTTAACTTTTTACTAACCCCCCTCCTTTACAAGGCGTAACTTTTGAATTAATTGACTTGGAAGGTAGTTTTTATTTCATATCGTGCGTGACATCTCACTTGAAGCTTATTGTGCCCTCAAAATTACCCTTTAGGCCCCACGGGGGCCCCAAAAGCCCGAAAAGTGGGGTGTCCCGCTCTAATATGAGATTTTCTTATTTTCAAGCTATCGACTCCCAAGAGGTATCAAAAGTTGCGTAATTAGACACAGATTGCAAAAAACATAACATGGCCGTTTCTCAAAAAATTGGCCGCACAACCTGTGCATCAGTTTACGTCAGATATTTTTTATATTTGTGCACCCAGCTAATAACTTTTGCCATATTCGTTTTTAAACACAGTTCTTGCACAAAGGCCATGTGTATATAATATCGCTCGAGGTATATTATATACTTTTAAACTGATTTTTACGTATATTTGGTCGCTAACCTGCGTGTCTTTTCACGATGTGCTTAAGTTTAAGCATTAAAAAAATATATTAATGCGCAAAAATAAAATATTCTACCAGACGTTTCTATTTACGTATATCCATAGGAGAAGAATCACACAATATAATAACCTAATATTCATTATTCATAACATAAAATACAATTTAAAGTTTTGTACGAACATTTTTGTCGTTAATCTGCAAATGTGAAAACACGATCGTACCGCGGGTACCACTTCACCTCTCCCGTCTCACTCTGCAACACCCGAACCAGCCATTCACTAGCAAACATCTGCTGAGAGACGGCCTTGTCAGTTGTTCAATTTCCGGAGAAAAGGCGAGCTATATATCGGATTCTGGAGTTTGTAACGGGTATGTAGTCGTTTTTATGCCTCTTTTATGTAAAAAACTATGCTATCCGTTGCACTCATTTCAAGTTATAATGTGTAAAATAGTGTTTGCTTTAATGTGTCTAAGTGAGCAATCCTTGTACAAAATGGTTTTCTTGTGATGACGAAATAACTTCTATTTAGTCGTTAACCTGCCGGTCGTTCACCTGTCTCAAAAATGCAGGTGAACGACCAAATAGCAGGTTAGCGACAATTATCATACAAATGTGTAATTAATAATATAAAATAAATGATCTAATTCATTGCTTAATATTTTACTAATTTGATAAAAGTAGTCCTAAATTTATTAAACAATAATTTTAGAAGGGTTTTTCTAAAAAACATTGAATTGTTCATAGAGATACTTTATTTTACTTATTAAAAGTTTGATTTAGTTGAAGTGCAAAAATGTTCATATGTGTGCTGTACGAATTTAAGTTACTAAATCATTAGGTATTTTGTGTTTTTATTGCTGAGAAATTACAGCCCGTACCCGTAGTCGTTAACCTGCTGACGTTACTTAGTAAATTTGTACTAAAATGTCGTTAACCTGCACCTATTGTCTTTAACCTGGCGACATTGTCGTTCACCTGCCCCCCTCGTAATTTAGATTGCCCATATTTCCTAAAGTAATGAAAAAAATTGCTTCCCTCCACTAAATATGTAATAAAGAACCAGTAATCTAGCTAGCAAGATATTTTTTTTCGCGAAAACACGAACTTTTTAAAAACACGCAAAAATGAAATCTTGCGGCCAATTTTTTGAGAACTGTCCACATATCTTTAAATAATATTTATCTTTAGGGCTCTATCAATCGTTAAAATGTTGTGACTACGAAACCAACATATAATTGTTTTTTAAAGTTCGGAAAAGCCCTAAAGATAAATATTATTCAAAGATATGTTTTGTTTTTTGGAATCTGAGTTCTTCGGAATAAATACCTTTAATTAATAATTTTGGATCGCTCATAACGTAAACAATGGTCCGCGCGCGTCGACCGATAGCGTCCAAGAGAGAGAGCCCCAGGGCTGGGACCCACTCAGTTGTCGAGATTAGTGCTGATCATAGCTTGTCGATTTTCAGTCTAACAGTTCGGCCATTGTGTCTAATTACGCAACTTTTGATACCTCTTGGGAGTCGATAGCTTGAAAATAAGAAAATCTCATATTAGAACGGGACACCCCACTTTTCGGGATTTTGGGGCCCCCGGGGGGTCTAAAGGGTAATTTTGAGGGCACAATAAGCTTCAAGTGAGATGTCATGCACGATATGAAATAATAACTACCCTCCAAGTCAATTACTTCAAGAGTTACACCTTGTAAAGGAAGGGGGGTGGTAAAAGGCTAAGGGGGGTGGAGCCCGCTGGGCTCCATGTCTAATTTTGATCAGAAGGTCAAGAAGTACCTACATGCCGATTTTTAGCTCCATGGGTCAATCCGAATAGTTATTACCAGCTATTGACGCAATTATGAAATAATACAACCATTTTACGAATATTGAAGGCTTTTTATATCAATACAAAAATAACATCAATAAATAAATAATATAAGAGCACAATAATTACATACCTATTGTTCTATACAATATGTGTGAAAATTCACCAAAGTCTGTCTAAAGAATGCCCGCATCTTTATAGTAAAAAATAGTCTACAATTGGGTACTCAACTGGGTACATATTGAAATAACAGAAGATGTATCGTTAAACTATGGTCCTAAAATAATATATAGGCACTTAATTCATTTATCGTTATTCGATAAAGATTGAATACCTATTTTGATTACGTAAAAATTTTTGAATCAAAATATTTTGACTCCATCTCAATTAGTGAAATATGACGTTATATTATATTGCAATATTTTCATGCAATAGATTTTAAAGAGTAGCACGTTCGACCACTCAACTCAATTATAGGTACCCAATTCGGTTTGGAAAAGATTTGAAAATGGCGTCTGGTGGAAAATATTCTGTGGGTATCTTAAAACTTTCTGGACGTATTCTGGAAAACTTCCAACATTATCCACCGCAGTCAGGATTTGAACCTGTGACTTTCACCATCTGAACTGGCCGTGCCTCTACCATCTGGGCTACCACGACTCAATCTTGGTAGAGGCGTCGCCAAATTACAGATGTTGAAAGCCGCAGGTTGAAATACTGAAAGCGGTGGAAAAATTTGCAAGTTCTAAAAATTGTATAACCCAATTTTTTTTAATCTGATAATTAATTTTTCCGTTTCTTTATTAGAAAAGTGAAAGGAATTTTTAGAACGCCATTTACTAATCTATTCTTTATCAAATCTTACATTAACTTCGATCAATTTATATTTGTTTTACATTCATGTCGCTGTGTAATATGCCACATCAGTAGAATTACAAAGACAATTACAATTAATACATAATAATACAATATACATAGAACTAGAGGTACTCTTGTGCTATGTACCTAGATATTTGTGTGTAACGATTGAAACCACAAATTAACTGTAGATTTCGGATTAATACGATTTCAGAAATTTAGGCCTGTATTTACAAATTTCTCTCAACTCTGAGAAGGATCTTGAGAACGATATTCTATTGACAAATATCAGCAGTACTCATCAAATCAGAATAAGGAGCGATTTATAAATATGGGCCTAGGAATCTTTAAGATACATGCCGGGTTTAATACAATAACATGTATACAATACACATAAAGTTATTCAGTTTTTAAAACTAAATATGGCAATCATATGGCAAATATCTACTATTCGTATTGTCAAACATTAGTTAAAGCTTTTTGATTTTATTTCTATTTTATCAATTGTTAGTTTCAACTTATTTCTACGGCTAATTATAAAGTTTATCTTGTTGAAGATAAACAAGTCAATTATTTTTATGATCAATGATAAGTAATTGAATGATCCATACTCTTCACATTCTATATCGAAATAGGTACATCATGCTTTAAATAGTAGATATTATGGCAATAAATAATCTGAAATTTTGACCTAGCATTAGTCCTAATCTGTTGCCAGTTTAAGAACAACATTTCATTAAAATTCATACTATAGGAACCCAAACTTCAGTTCATGATAAATTACATAATGATCTTACGACAACGGCCCATAATACAGCATTCTTAAACATACATAGAAGTTGTAAAAGAGGATTAAGGTTTAGTTCATTCGCCCAACAGATAATGTTGGAAATATTCAAACTAAAATTAAAATTACAAAGAAAAGAAAATTAAGTACAGAAATTCATCTCATTTCATGATAAGCTCAATTTTGCGTCAATTTATAAATACAGTACTTTACTTAGCGTATAATAAATAACAATAAATAAAATCTTAAGGCACTGCTTTAGGTACCAAGATCACAATTGTATCGTTTCGATGTATGCAGAAAATTACAAGAGGCAAGGAATGTTCTAGTTGCTGAGACCGCAGGTGCTGAGGCGTACCTTCCGAAGCACTGAGGCATACCGATGCACACCGGCAAACGGGGCAAAGAACCCAATACTGATTTACTTCAAGGAAGCAATGTCCGAAATACTCGAAAATTCTCTAACAAAAGGAAGTACCTACTTAACCACTTATTAGTATTTATACAATTACTTAACAAACATAAGCGCATACATTAAGTATTTCTGCATTGTGCAGAATAACAATACCGACACAATTTACATATATTCCTAGTCCAGTATCTAAATAATATGCGAATTGCAAAAAGTCTAACTTATATAACTACTTAATAAATAGATTCCTATAAGGGTAGTTAATATTCGTTGTCATCGCTACGGAAGCAATACGGAAACGTTAAATGCGAGCATATTTACAAGTAGAACGTGTGCTGTCATTTTATGTACACTGGCCATTATTTACAGGTGTAAAGAGTCCGGCACGTCCCGCGCGCGATATCAGTCCTCCACTTTGACAGTGTTTCCAGTAGGCGGCTACTGGAACCTGTACGACGTAGGTAGCACGTAGTCGCCAAACTTGTAGAGCGCGGACGCGTACCAATGCACGCCGCGCGGGATCTCCGCGCTGGGGTCAGAGCTCCACCGCGAAAGCCAGCGCAGCGGCGCCATCGCCGTATGCGCCAGCTTTTGGCTCTTGACAAGCGCGTAGCAGGACGCGAGCGCGTCGTCGACCATGATAGTTCCGGTGGCGGTTAATGGCGCGTACACGCCTAGCCGCGACACCATCTTGGTTCGCACGACGCGCGACGGCCGCATGACGCTGCCGGGCCCGTGCGTGAGCAGCGTGTCGCCGACCTGGATGTTGGCGGCGAACACCTCCCGGAAACCGTCGGCCGCCGCCAGCAGCAGCAGGTGCGACGGCGTGGTCGTGATGGTCACGCCGTTCTGCGCCGTCACCTGCACGAACGCGCGCGTCGCGTTCGGATCCCGGTCGAGGAACGTCAACACCTGGAAATTGAACAAAGAACTAATCAGATACAGAAGAGAGCATAATAGGTGCGGAAGAAGCTAAATATTTTTCTATCATTTTCATCAAGATGGACTTCCGCAAAGTTACGCCTGATACTATTAGTTACAGAAGAGAGGTTTTTCTTATGAGTAATTGATCTTATTAGGCAAGTAACCAGAACGTGAAATTAGTTTTTGTTTATTGCCAAAACTCAACGAACGTAATACAATCATTATTATCATCATCTTCAGCCTACATCCATCCGCTGCAGAGCATATAGACTTCATCTCCTTTACTGCGGGAACCGTCAAATTTTTCCGGCAAGATCTCGTCAGCTTGACGATATATTCGGATAATAAGTGACCTTGCATTTGAATTTAGCGAAAATACTGACCTCAGAGTAGACAAGCTTGCCGGTGTCATCCGCAGCTAAAACTCTGTCTCCGACCTGCAACGTTGCGATGTCTTTGGGGCCCTCTTCCGTGTGGACCATAGCACCAGACGGGAAGCATCCGGCTCCGGTGCCCACTGACGACTCTGAAATGACAAGAAAAACATGTTAAGATTGATATTATTATTATCAGCCTATAGTGTCCCGCTTCTGGGTAAAGACCTCCCCTTCCTTTTTCCATCTATTTCTGTCCTTGCTTAGCTCCCACCAGTCTTCACGATAAGTATGAGCTAAGTTATAAAGATATAGGGACATAATAATCTTACATACAAATATCACGCCGATATCCCTTGCCGATATAGAGTAAACGTTTGATAGTCAAAAACTGTGTATCACCATAGTGACAGGTCAGCCTATAGCCTAAAATTACAATAAACATCAACTCTCAAATCACTTAGTCGGTTCTTACTACACCAACAGAAAATATATGAGGTGATGCTATTCTAAGCCGACACTACACGGCAATCACTAGCAGTAAACTGCATGTTCCCAGGATCAAAAAGAAAACTCACGAACATGAATGACATTAAAATCCCACATAGTGATAATCAATCGATTCAGAACTCTGCCCATAAAATATCAAACGAGAAACGGACATTCATCAAACAGACATAATAACGTGCGTGCCGTACCTACATAAGTTCAGTCGTAAGCAATAAAATAAAGTCGAGAACATAAAATCGTGCAGGACGATAGTAAATTAGCTCGGAGCAGTCATATCCCTTTAAGGAATAACGAGATTTCTCTACCCTCGTAATTAAAATCCGATAAGATACGAAACAAAAGAGAATCGCAGACGCTTTCATGTAGCGGGCCGGCTAATCGGCGGCGGCGGTAGTGTGCGTGCTTGTAGGTGCCTACCTGCGCAAGCGCATCTCTAGACCGGGCCCGCTGGCATTATTTGAGGGCATAACTTACAAAAATTCTAATGTAGCTTATTTTTTGTGCAATAGTGTAATGTGTGTCTATAAAGCACATATTTCATTTTGTGCCATTTTTAGATTCATTTGTTGTATGACTGAGCATTAGTTAATTCAATTTTTAAGTGTTGTCTATGTGACTGTTTACACAACACAGTGTAATAGTCGTTTTTTTTTTTCACGGAAAACGAAAGTATGTTAGCGTTAGATGTACGCAAAATGACACAAAATGATAAAAAAATGATAAATTGAGTTCGGCCAATGGTCCATAACCTATTAGCCTTCAATATTTTTGAAACATGAAAAGCTATTTGTACCGGACTACTCGCTCTGCCGGTAAGCTAGCCACCATGCATTGGCAGCCTGTAATCTGCAGGTCCCACCTAGCCAGCGCACCGCCCGACGTTCTCACCAACACTTTCTAAGAAAACCATAATCGCGACTCAGCTTTTTACCCGATTAACCGGCTCCATCCGTTTATACGAATTCCCTCCCATCCTATTGTTCACCTCAAAAAAGTTAAAGCTAAAACAGAATGCGGAGAATCTGACTTCCCTTAGTTATGTTTGTTTGTTATCTAATTGTATTTATTTAAAAATTTGTAATCCAGCTTAGAATAAACTCTGCCCGTGCATAATCTCCACGGTTTCTGCAAACGGTTGCAAAAAGTGCTTATTTACGTGTAACAAAATAGCATCCGAGAGATAAGTCGGAACGGTTCGGTAATCCAGTACCGTGTTCCTACGACAGGTACAATGGAAGCAGAATATGTGGTACGCCGCCTGAAATCTGTGGTGTTCTCGAAGTGGTTTCAAAGGTGCAGCAATCATACGCTCGAGCGGACGGCAGAGGAGCTTGCAAGAAGGCTGGTATCGTTTGCGCGAGCTCGTTAAATTTTGATTTGTTGTGTAACCGACCGTCTGCGCCCGATCCTCACACAAAGCGATGGCCCCCGCCTGATCGCATTACACAATAACCACACAAATTAGATTCCGTTCAAAGTCAAGCGCTTATTGTAAAGATCTGTTTGTTGTTGGGCGAACGCATCACACGAATCATTGAATAGGTGTCGGCCACCTTTGCGTTTTTTGCACACCTCTGCTCGCAATTCATGGGGATAGATAAATGTATTTACTACACAATGATGGATAACGTTTCCGGTATCAATAGCTGTTTATATGAGCATTTAATTTATGGAATGTGACTCTACCGCACATAAATACAGAAATACAGGCGGTTCTTTTGAGGTAACTAATGTAAACGCGTAATACGATTCGTCATCAGAGCATTTGCATTTTGGTTTTCAAGTTTAAAGGCAAGAATGTAGAGCCTTGAACGATTTGGCGTGACGTAAGCAGCAGCGTTAGGCTTGCGATGCGGCGATAAGCGGCGCGGGCGGGTCTGCGGGGTGGTGGGACGGTGCGGGGGGTGGTGGGACGCGGCGGGAGGGGGCGGCGGCGGCGCGGGCGCAGCGCTTGCCGACTGGCCGGGCAGACCCCGCCCCGCGCGGACCACCGGAGGAGCGAGGCGGCTCCGATGCTGCCCCGTCCGAGTCGCAGCACGGCCCAGTGCTGCCTTCCTAAACCATTGATATAGACTGGGTTTGTACGTAAAGTCTAATCATAATTGTTTTGATGAGTTGTGTCTACCTCTATGTTTTATCCAAAACTTAATTTTTCCTAAAAAGTTATGACAAATATTTTTCCTTGAGGATGTTTTCCATTAGATACCTTACCTTACCTTTACAGCCACAAGATACAAATGTAGTAAAATGGCCCATCCTTATCTATATTTGGTATGGATATTGTTCATAAGGGGTGTATTATGTAGTTTGTACTTTTTCCATTAGACACAAATGTATTAAAATCCATATCTTTAGAACAAAAGGCGCTCTGCCGTCTATAGTCTACCTTAAACGTATAAGGTGTATTGTGTGGGAACCTCTAGTCCCGGTCACCGCAGCCTTCCGGGATGTGGCGCGCCGGTCTCAGGTGACGCCGTCGGATGCTTTCGCACGGGGCACGCATGCCCCGGGCGCACTCAACCGTGTTCGGCTGCCTAGCACCCAGGGCGCTCACAACGCACTTTACACTCACTTCCTCACAGATACCTAGATACAACAGTCCACTGCTAGACTGCTAGGTAAATGCCTAGATACTCCCATACTCAATTGGGAGTTGGACTACTGTGCAAGGTGTTGTATCAACAGGAAAGCTGCCCATTCCCGGGATTCAGGCTTTTATCATGACTTTTTACAACACCTACGTTTAGAAATATACGATGCTGTTCTAAGCCGGTGCCACACGGCATAACACACCTAAGCTAATTTAAGAACTGTCAAAACTAGTACATTAGTTCGCATCTTAATAAATAACCATGATATCATTAAAGTTCCTGCCAACCCTGAACGATTCGATTTCACTATCCGCAGCATCCCTACTGTAGGAATTCCGTGCGCAGACCGGTCCTCTCACCGCGCACCTAAATATAAAATTTTAATAAAATTCATGCTCACATGCTCGCTTGTAGTGTTTTTATTCTCGCGTATCGCGGACAGAGGTGTTATTTTTGAATCCATATCGGTCAAAACATCGTCATTCTCCGTTTGATAACCAAAAGTTTTAAAAAAGCTTAGCTATGTGTACTAATACTGTCTTCTTAGGAGCTCTGTTGTGAATTATATTATTATGTAATGCTTAATAACCATGTCAGAGGCCTGCTACTTGCAGTAGGCGGTTGAAAAACTCTGACACCAGGGTTCATCGGATCGTTGAACGACTCGGTGTTCCACACGAAAAGAGAGTAGTATAAGATATCCTTTCTTTTTGAACTGGTTTAACTTCTAATAGGACATATTTTCTGAGTTTCAAATGATATGCACCAATGCACCTAAGGAGTATTTACTAGTGATGGGCCGAACATAGGTTTCACCGAATACTTCGGTTCGGCCGAATATTCGGTAAAAAGATTGCCGAACCGAATATTCGGCCGAATAATTCGGCAGGAATCGATGTCCATATAAAATAATTAGTAACATCATTTGTTTAAGAATTATGCGCTGATTCGCACCAAACCACTCCGCTCTTTACCCCTCTAACATTTTACATTGGAAACTTTGTCAAGAAATTAAAATAAAACTGCTGATTGCTTGTCTTGACATACCAATTTGCAATGCAAATTATTTAAAAACCGGCCAAGAGCGTGTCAGACACGCCCACAAATAGGGTTTCGTAGTCAACGTTTAAATATCAGGTTTTTCAGCATTACAAACTTAATTTTGTTGCTGGTTTGTTTGCAGCTGTATGATTACCAACCGCAAATAGAAAAATTCAAATTTTTCGGAATCCTTTAAAAGTACAGTATCCGTTATAGTTTTCATTGTAACTTCAGATTGTAAGCTATATTCCATATTTATTTCAAATTTTTAGCGTTTATACTTTAGAAGTTACAGCTGGAACAAATTATGGGTCAAAAACGCCCCTTTTAAAAGCAAATATCTCGTGACAGAAACATTTTAGTGACTTTGTTTCAAAGTAACCTCACCTTAGTTTTAAAAGACCTATTCAACGATACCCTACTCAATATTACAGAAGAAAAAAAAATTTTTTGCCCCCCTTTCACTTGTATGGGAGGGGGTCCAAAAAACATTTAATATAATTTTTTCTTAACATTTCTATATTTGGGTCAACACGATCTATTTTCTCACCAAATTTCATGTCGATAGCTTTAAAACTGACGAAGATATGAGGGCGCGGCATACAGACAGACAGACAGACAGACAGACAGACAGACAGACAGACTTGACGAAACTATAAGGGTTTCTAGTAGACTACGAAACCCTAAAAAGGATGCATTTTTATCCGGCCAAATATTCGGCAAAATTCACCGGCCGAAACCGAATATTCGGTTAACGTGCCGAACATGCCGAATACCGAACATAAACCGAATATTCGGCCCATCTCTAGTATTTACTACCTAAACCTTAAAATCGCTACCAAACCAAGTTTTCGTTAGTGCGTTGATCTCAAAAATGAGACCCACTGCGTTGCGAGACATTACCTACAAATTACATGCGATTCAGATTCGCTACGGTTTGTTATGCAAAACGGCTTACAAGTGTTTCAACTACTTCCCAATGGTTGGTAGGTAGGTATATAATACACTCCTTATGAACAATATACATACCATACATAGAAATGGATTAATACAAAAAAAAAGAGAAGACATAACTAATGTGACATTAAGTAGGTTTTGATGCTATTATGCCTAAACAAAAACTTGTTGGAGCTACGTCACTAGCTACTACTATTTATAACGCGTTGATGTCTTTTGTATCATCAATTTCGATTGCATGTTGAATTAGGTATAATGTTTCAACTGTACGCTACCACCATTTTTGTTTGTATCACGAATTTCCTTATTTAGAATACGAGTAGGTATGGCATACAATGTAGGTACCTAATTACCCATGTGATGGTAGGTAGGTACATAATACACTACATTCATACATACGAGTATATCCCTTGTGGGTCAGGCAGAGCGTAAACGGCTTTACAAACGGCCATTTACACTTCAAAAGCTACAGCAGCTCACTGCTGGACATGGGTTATTTCTGTACATTAGGTATCACGTAACATAATGACTTTGATTTTCAAAAGACATCCCTAATGGATGATTGTAATTTTAATTTGCCTTTTACATCCTATCTAAACGGCGCATTTGACCCTCACTGTGTTATGCTCTAAGGTTGTGCTATTCCCAGTGTCCCCTTCCCAGAAGTCTGTTCACTACCTATGCTTATACACACCATTACACACCGGTTTCGTCTATTATTTAATTTGCATTGTCCGGTCGTTGGTTTCTGGTGTTTTTCGTCCGTTTCAAGTAAACATAAACATGCATGTTATTTAAATTTTATTCTAAAAACCGTTGCTTAAAACATACAAGGCGTAAAAATACTGTAACTATTTTAAGGGGTGAACAAGTCCAAGAAACTGAAAATGTTTTCCTTAGAAACGTAGGTCTTAGATTGACGACGGCTAGTATACTTAGTGAGTGATATAGACTTACTGGTAGATACTCCACATTATTACTGAGCTACTTACCGACCTAGACAATATTTATTTTCACTCAAGCCAGACGGATAAAAAATTTCAACTTCCCATATAAAGTTTAAATTTTATGTTTCGACCTATAAGGGAAAGTTGTTCAGTTTATGGTCTGATTCACCACTTTAATATTTGCTTGCAGTATTTTTTTTAGGATCTGTATTATTTATCATAGCATTTTGTAGTGTAAAACTTCACGCAAATCTTTTTGAGAGTTGATGTGTATTACAATTTTAGGCGAGTCTGACAACCTGTCACTATGATGATTCACAGTTCTTCTGAATGACTCAATCTTTTGTCGGACGTGGTGTAAATGGTTTCATACAGCCGTTTACGCTCTGCCTTCCCCGCAAGGGATATAGGCGTGATAAACTTTACGCGTTGATGTCTTTTGTACGCGTCGTCGAAATGCGATTACATTCAATGTCGTACGGGAACTTGTATAATGTCATCGAGTCAATAAATTGTACGACTTCTATATAAAGAAACTACTTGAAAAACGGTGTCATAAAGTAGTCAATGCGCAGACATGGAGCCCCATCACACTAGCAGATGCGGAGCGCAACAGATGCACGTTGCGGACGCGTGACGGACATGCCGGCAGATACGCAGCGAATTCGTCGCGGACGCGTGGTGGATTCGCAACGTTTTGATACTAATACCGCCAATATCCGCCGCGCGTCGGCAATGAATTCACTGTGCATCCGCTCTTCTCCGCATCCGCTCCTAAACCGCTAGTGTGATAAGGCTTGTGGGCAGCATCCACTCGTGGATTCGCAACTAGTTTTATACTGATGCCATTAAAAATAGCGCGGGCAAAAAGAAAGAGCAGCCGCCGACCAATCGGCAGCAATTGATTGGATCCAGTTAAAAAAACCGACTACAATTTTATTGGGCTTGATAATTTGTGCGATTATTTAATACTTGTACGCGGTTCTCACACTAAACGCATCTATTTCCGGTATTTTTCCGGATCCAGTTTCAGACAAAAGGAAACTGTGGAAAGTACAGAAACTGGATATTTACCCTTAAAATCCAAGCGTTGCGGCGTCGCGGCGGCGTCGTTGTCGCTGTCAAATGACTGGTTTGTATGGGGATACCAGAAAGACCGGGCGTCAGCGTCAACGACGCCGCCGCGTCGCCGTCACGTTGACAGCGCGCTGAGAAGCTCAGGGTTTGTATGGGATGCGGTAGGGTACCCACCCTATGGTTGACTAATGGCATACGTCGCCACACCAAAATTGCAGCTATGACAGATTGTCATTTGTTCTGTGGCTGTCAAGAACCGCAGTATCATCCGGTAAGTGGATATTATTTATTATGCTGAAAAAAATAAGTGTGCGATTCGCCTTATAGGTGGACCTCACGACTGACGTCCGTTGCTGCACATTTTTAGTGCAATTTAGGATTCTGTATATTTTATATGTACTAAAACTGACGTTGACGCAGCGCAAAAACTTGCGTTAGCATCTGCCCGTGTCACAGTTATCTACCTATTTTAGTAAATGTAATAAATGGTAGATTTAGGTATAATATACCTATCTTTTCTAATATACCTGTCAGTATGGTGATATAGAGTCTTCTGAATGATTCTCAAACTTTTGTCAGACGCGGTGTAAATGGCCGTATTCTACAGCCTTTTAAGCACTGCCTACCCCGCAAGGGGCATAGGCGTGATGTATGTATGTATGTACCTATTAATTTTGCACTTACGGATGTCAGGTGTGATATCTGCTATACTCAGCACACGCTAGAACCGGTTTGGAATAGTCTAGCAGAACTAGTAGGCTCGAACTTTATTTTTATTATAAGCATTAGCTTAGCTCAACTAGGAAGAAATAGTAGTATTCACGCTTAATGACAAAACCTGCTGAAAGAGACATGAACTGACGCAAGCAACTTTTAATAAATTAAACCACATCAAAAAACGTTTATTGCAGCCAGTTTAATACAACTTTAAATTAAATTGCATTGAAATGGTTTGTCGTTATAGTTTTTGTAAGTTTTCGCTTTGAGAAGACATTGCCATATAAGTATAATTTGTTCAAATACCTTTCAATAATCTAAAGTTTGTTTACAAATATGGACGCTGATGAAACATTTGATAAAAAATATGGTCTATTGATTCGAAATATGGAACAGACAGGCAACTCGCGTAAAAAAGCTTTGACTCTATCTTAGACATTTGAAAAATCCCAAATCCCGCGTCATAGTCATACAAGGAGCCCCGTGCTACCTAATTGTGGTCATGCGTATAAATTCCAGTTTTAAGACTATGACACAAATGAGGGAGACGGCGCGCGGGGCGCCTTTACACATGGCTCACTCAGTACTACCAACGGTTTTGATTTGACGCTTACTGACGTAAACTGCTGAAAACTGCTGCATTAGGTTCGACACGTAATTGCGGCAATTACCGAACGCTATCTTTAATATCACATGCGGCGAAAATTCTCCTGCATATCATCAACAAGAGGCTTGAAAATTACATCAGCGGCCAAATAGCTAAAGAGCAGGCTGGGTTCGTTAGAGGTAAGGGGACAAGGGAGCAGATATTTAACATAAGACAGCTTATAGAGAAAAGCAGAGAGTATAATATCCCGATGGTCTTTTGCTTCATCGACTACACAAAGGCTTTTGACTGCATAAGCTGGTCTAAAATGTTCACAGTGATGATTGAGATGGGAGTCCCGCAACATCTGGTTTTCTTGATTCAAGAATTATACATTGAAGGTCAGTCTAAGGTTCGACTCGATGATTTGGTGTCACAACCCTTCAAAACTGAGCGTGGCGTCCGACAGGGATGCATCCTCTCCCCCCAGTTATTCAACTTAGTGGGTGAGCACATAATGCGCAGAGTCCTAGACCACTGGGAGGGTGGCATTCGTGTTGGAGGGCACCTTATCAACAACCTTCGGTTTGCCGATGATACCACGATTATAGGTGCCAACGAAAAGGAACTTGCGGAATTGTTACAGCGACTAGAGACTGTGAGCGCTGACTATGGCCTGAAAGTAAATTTCAGTAAAACAAAACTGATGTTTGTTGATAGAGGCAACAACGTAAGCAGGACGTTTGAACTGCGTGATCTGGACTCGGTCGAACAGTTCGTGTACTTAGGGTCAATGATACGCAGTGACGGCAACTGCGAAAATGAAGTCGTTCGACGTGCTCAGATGGCCAAGGCCGCAGTGAAACGGCTTGAGAAAATTTGGAAAAACCGAAACATCTTCCGCAACACTAAAGTGAGACTCATGCGAACCCTCATATTCTCAATATTCCTATATGCTGCCGAGACCTGGACACTAAAAGCTAAACTTAGAGCTAAAATTGATGCGTTCGAAATGTGGTGCTGGCGTAAAATGTTAGGCATCTCATGGACTGCTCGCCGCACCAACGCATCAATTCTTGAAGAGCTCAAGATCAAGGAACGCCTCTCTACTACATGCCTCCGACGCTCGCTTACTTTTCTTGGCCATTTGGCTAGACGGGAGCCCGATAACTTAGAGAAGCTTATACTGGTTGGCCACATGGAAGGGAGAAGGAGCCGAGGCAGAGCGCCTACCCGCTGGACAGATTCCATACTGGAAGCAATCGGCTGCAACACACAACAGGCGATGCACCGGGCGCAGGATAGAGTGGCCTGGAGACAAACCATCTCTGGAGCTGCTTTTGGTGGTCACGACCCTCAGCCTTGAGGAAACGACGCAGAAGAAGAAGACGTAAACTGAAATGAACTGGAATCTCAGAGGAACTTAAGGTAACTGAGAAGATAGTTGCCACGAACGTCATATTTTTTGCATTCATATCGGCTCAGAATCATTATCTTGTATAAGAATTAGAGATTTATTTCGTTCTCGTATCTAGCAATCCTGCCTGGCTATGTAACAAGTGACAATCGCGAAAATCTTAAGGATCAAGTGATCCTACTGTAAACTTTCTATTTTGTGGCTATGATAAATTAATCAAGATTACCCTCGGAGAGAGTGAACCGGGCAGCGTGCGCGATCTGCCCTTGACCCGCGCATAACCCGCGCTCAACCCGCGACCACGACACGCACAACGTATCTTGTTATTCATAAACACAAATTAATACCAAAAAGACGCCGGTCGCAGAAAACGTTGGAATAAATGAATAACCATCGGACTTAGAGCAAGAACGTTTCAGAGAGTGACCTACGAGCAAGTACTAGAAGGAAATAATGAAAAATGCGTATCAGTGTCCAGGAGCGCAATTTACTACAGAAATCAGATATTACGACGCTTATTCAAATAACAACTAGTCAATACACTTTCAAAGTGTGTGGCTGTATCTGGAGTTCACGTATAAAATTATTCAGCCATGAAGAAGCTGTAACCCACCACTACGACTGTCTGCAACAGACGGATTAATACCAAGAATGATGTTCCATCTATGCACAAAGTATAGCGTAGGTACATAATTAAGTTCTTTCTCCTTGATTGTGACGAGTTTTCCATGTCTTGCTTGTATTTATTTGTGTTAGCTCACGCCATCTTTTATTGCGATGAGTTTTTCACAGCTTCGTTCTTTGTTCGTAGGGTTTACACTGAGATAATTTCTTGCTCTGTGCCCTCAGAGTAAATGGGGTGCGTCGATCGGCGCAGGCGCAGCCAACGGCGCTATCACTGGCCGAGCTTTAAACAATGACCATGTTTTTTTTGTTGCTATTGATGTATGGTCAATTTGGGTTTAAATATTGGAGCGATTTAGATAAAGATAGAAATCACTGATACAAGGATGGACACAAAATATCAAGGAACAATTTGATGACTGAAAGTATCGACAATTTATGATACACCTACGGTTTCCCAATTTTAACGACTAATTTAGGTAAAAATCATATGGTCATTAATTACTCCTAAGTTAATCATCAATACATTGTATAAAATGAAATCGCTTTTTGCGTTTCTCTATCTGTTTGACGTGGAATTTTCTAACTTCTGCCAAACCACTAGACGGATTTTGTTGTGGTTTTCTGTAATAAATTGAGTAATTCAATACAAAGGTCTATAAACGTCTTTTTCCCGCGGGAAAATGAGTTGCAGCTTGCAGCGGGTAACATCGCTTACGGGCCGCTAGTATAAATCATAAAATTAATTTCATTTCAACAGAGCACTGACTCCGGTTTTCCGCGTAAATCTCATTTTTGTTTTTTCTGTGATGCATCCAAACAAACTGCATTTGCAAACAAGTTTTTACCGAGAATTAGGTACACTTTTAAGCTCATATTCTTTTTTAAGTTAATGGACTTTTTATGAACACTTTATTGATAGTTTTGACTAGTGACAGAGGCAGTGAGCAAATAATGGATTTAAATGTTGGTGTAAATACATATTATATAGCCAAAGTAGATTAATACTGTATAACAACCAATTTTTTAAGGAAACTTCAGTGTAGAAATTATGATTAATATAAATTACCTGTACGTGCTATATCGTATCGTCTGCAAAATTCATTCAAGATACCTACCTCCAAAGCCTCTACAGCATCTAAAACATATTCATATACATAAACGGCCGGATCTTTCGTCGTAATGCAGCATACACACATATATAGATATAAGTGGCCATTGAATCACCGACGTAATTATAGAAGTGGGGGATTGGCTGCGATGCGGTCGCGGGGGAGGGAGTGAGAGATAGTCTCTTGCGTGTGAGAGAGTGAGAGAGATGTTAACAAGAGGCTCGTTCGTCCGTTTGATCGACACCGCCGCGGGAACCTCTCCGAGTGCATTCTTCTTGTAAAGTTCAACCACGAAATAGGGAATTTACAGAAGGACGGCTCGCTTCTTTTCCCGGTCATTTATACCTACACTCCAGGGATGCTACTTTTTCTTTCTGATTGTATGAAATGCAGTACCTGGATCGTACGTATTCAGGTACATTACATACTCGTACATAGTGTAAAACTTACAGTTTGAACGAAAATTACAGTTACGCGTGGTCATTTTGCCATCCACTCGCACCGAACGGTGCTGTTAACATTTGCCACTAGCTGGTTCGAAACTGTTCGAGATCGCGCGTTAACGACGGCGTGTAGATGTGTGTGTGAGTGTAGCGTCGTTTCCTTGTAGCCGCCTCTCTGTATCGGGCGCCCGCCAATACTGACTTTGTGGTTCAACTATATATTTGGACCATCCCGCGCCACGTACAGTTATGGACCCATTAACGAGATGATAAAACGACACAGTTTCTCTTTCGGCGGTTTATCGCGTACTTTTGATATAAGAGATATAAAACCACCGATATATTTACTTCTTGTCCACATTTTGGAATTTATTTTATTTTATTACCTACCCGACTACAGAAAAGCAAAAATGTGGGTTATTATTTTGATTTATTTTAAGTAAGCAAGGTTAAATATACGTTAATAGTTGCAAAAACAAGTATAAGGCTTTTCAAAGGGCCCTAGAGGCACTCGCCATACAAAAGACATCAACGCGTTGCGGGGTCTACGAAAATGCTACGTACAGCTACCGCCCAACCGATAACGCAATGGCATACATTAGGTACTGTTTTTTGCATAAGTGTCATTGTAATAAATTTAAGATAACCAGCAATGTATGCTAAATGGGGGTCCTAAGGCAGGGTAGATGTAATAGTTACGGGCTAACGGTAAATACCGCTCAGCTATTTTCACATATCCGCTTATAAATAGTTGTATCACATCAATCTATTCCATGTTATTGTTATTGGCCATAAAGGAATGGAATTCGTATTATAGCGAGGTTAAACAATAATTGAGTAGAATACCTACCTTGATTCTATATTGTTTAATAATTTATTTTACTCTCTTTCTCAGGGTTTATACTTCATGTAGAGTGCACATAAATGTTAGAATAATGTTTTTAATTGTAATAATATTTTTAAGCACCTACATTAAATGTAGGAAAGATAGAGTAAGTAAATAGTTAAGTATTGTCTGTGTTCAACACTACTTTTTTATAGATTTCATTTTTGTTTAGGGTCATTGCGCCCGTTGGCGACCGATTAGTCGACTTCCCAACTTTGCACTATGATATTAATATGAAGGTTTCATATTTGAAGGTTGATTTTTTTTGTGAGCATAGCAGATATAATCAAGATATTCTTTTCGAGAAGTATTTGCGAAATACTGTAACAGTTTATTTTAAAAATAATTTAGAACCGAAAAGTACCCAAAGAGTCAGATAGCGACCGCTTTTTTCAGATAGCGACCACGTGTGCGTCAGATAGCGACCGCCCGTTTTAATATCGTTATTATGGGCATATTAACCATTATTTAATAAAAAGAAATTACTTTTGCACATTTCTTATACTTATAGAACAATCCATTTTAAATCTACACCTAAAGTTTTGACCTAGTACCTATCTAGACATGATTAAAAAATTAACAATATTTCATAGTGCCAAACAGGTGTCACAGCAATAACTACTGCTGACTTTGCTGCCTCACAAACCTTGCCGACGCTGTTTATTACGTTTTGTTGTCTCCGAAGCCTCAGCGTGAACCGAAGAGGCATCAAGACCTCGCTGGTCTTCAGCGCGCATTTGTACGGTACCGATCCTAGCTAGGTTAATGCGTATTTTCTGATACTGAGGAGGATCACCTATTTCTACTTCATTGATGCAACCGCCAAGGACCCAGCCCGGTTCTAGCTCTCAAGGTCACACCGCACCAGAACTGTCCATGCCTCATACCTTGGTGCTCATAAACACTACCTTTGCCTGTACTAATCACGCCAGCGCGCAATGTTAGGGGTGTTCAGCTCCATCCGCAAACTCGACCAGCAGGATCTGTCTTACGCAGCAACTGGGCATGAAATTCCACCCTCGGTTGAGGTGGGCTTTAGTGGACAAACATCGAAGGGAGCTCAGGAGACAGGCCTTTAGATATGCGCGGACGCTACAGCACATAGACCGACGGTCTTCGAGTCCCTAGCAAAAGCTAGTAGGAGTTCCGGGTGCCGCTACTTTACGGTGCTACAAAGTATCGGTCTTGGAACTTCCTGATTCACTTACACAGTACGACCCACGATGTACCAAGAGCGACCCATAAATATTGCACAAAGACTCTTGTCGGCCAACAACACACAGCAGAAGTACGTAAGAACGTAGCTCTCTATCCTTGGCAATTATTTTCTTCATCTTATGGTGAGTCCTTTTTGGTCTCCTGTATTCACTTCGCTCTGTTGGAGGTATCTTCGTCAGTCACGTCGCAGGAGCTCATCAAGCCTCTAGCCTTCTTCCATTTTTCTAGAACCCTCGGGGGTTTATATTGGCCACTGTATTGCCTTCATAGTCTGCAGGCCTAGCTGACTATGACTACCCAGGCTACTTGCGCCAGGTAAACTGGTGTGGGTGCACCGAACGCAGATCTTTTTCACCTACCTTTTTTAAACGGGTATCTATGACGTCATGCAACTGCTCAACCCAACATGAAATTTGAAGGATGTGAGAGCAGCACAGCCTGATTCAACCACTGCCAGCAATTATGTATGACACAGCTCGAGAATCTGCCAACGCAAGCTACCCTGAAGAATTATAGGCTCAGTTTTACGCTAGCGTGGAGGCATGGGTGCAGGGTTGCCAGACGTACGAGAAATCTCGTAACATTACGAGATTTAGAGTGTCTGTACGAGATTCAAGATTAACACAAATCTCGTACTCTTTTTTACGAGATTTTAACAAGTCTTATTATAGACAGTGTAAATGGTACATTTTAAGCTTCCGAAAGCGCTAAAGGCCCAAACCGTAAAGGTAATTGCGTAAATTTCGAACCATCAAATGAAATGTACGCCAGAATGACAGCTGAAAAGCTATGAGGTAAAAAGAAAGATAATTTTACTACTATACCAACTATACCTGGGGCCCTTCGAGCATTTCCGTCCCGTTCCGGCCCCGGCTGGGGCCCGTTTCACAAAGCACAAGTCACAATTTACAATTCTACAGGCTACAAGTCCAAGTTTTCTACAAATTTACAACTACAGGTGTTTCACAAACATCGATTGAGGAATTACAATTGTAAAATGACCATAGAGACACCTTACAAGAAATAAAATCTCGATTCAACAAGTGTAGGTGACAGCACTAAACATTCATTCAATTACTCACTCACGTTAATGTCAAATTCTCAATATTTGTAAACAAACAATATTAATCTCTCTAGAAAATAAAGAAATAAATAAAAAATATAGGTTTTTAATGGAATAGAAAGGAAAGAATATTCAATAACGTGTGGTGCCGGCATTGCCGTGTGGTGCCGGCAGAGTAGAATAGCACCACCCACTCTCTTCCCGTGTGAGTCGTAAGAGGCGACCGAGGGATAAACCCGACTCAAACAGCCAGGGCCAACCGTATGGTGGCGGTTAATTCACCACAAAAGCATTCCCAAGGAGGGTTGGTAGGCGGCCGGTCGTAAAATTAAGCCAAATCCTTTGCAACACGATTTTGTGTTAAACAAAACGTGTTGCGCCGACCTCAAGTAATTGGGATAAGGGCAGGAAGATGATGATGATGATGCAATAACTATATGCAAACTGTGCAAACAAATACAATAAAAGAAAGATGTGCTATTCGGGGCATTTCCCCAGAAATCTTTAGTTGAAATCGTAATCGGTACAAAATTTCGTGTTAATTCGCTCTTGAAAAATTCTTGGTAATGATGGTAATCTTTTATTATCTTTGTCAGAGAACGAGGCTGACTCCCGCACCTGCAACATTATTCGCACAGCTCTCGATAATTCTCTAAATTAGCATTAGATACGCTGTATTTGATTTTTAATCCAATAAATTTACAATTCTACCTAGCTCCTGAGGTAGGTAGACTTGTGAAAAATTTGACAGATAAAAAGTTAACAAGTCTGAGTTTCTTTGTGAAACACTTGTTCGATTATGCGAAATTTAACAATAAAAACAAAAAGATTGTCTATGGTTTGTAGAATTGTAATTGTAGCCAAATAAACTACAATTGTGAAAAAGTTGCTTTGTGAAACACTTGTAACTACTAATGTTGCCGCTTTTTTTCAGTGTTGCTATTTATTTTCACAAGTTTCTCTACACTTGTGCTTTGTGAAACAGGCCCCTGATGTCGCATATAATAATAAAAAATAGGATTCTAAATTGTTTTGTTTTGAATTTAACAGCCCCAAGCGGAAAGAACATGACTACTCAAGTTTCATAGTACAGTAAATAGCATAAAATCATTAATTTTCTTTAAAGTTTCTTTAAATTTACGCTTTTACGAGATTTTTGTTGAAATTACGAGATTTTTGGCAAACCAGGTACGAGAAAAAGAAATTGTCATCTGGCAACCCTGCATGGGTGTATGGCGCAGAAGTGATGGTGCTGGGCTTTAAGTAAGGCATGGAAGTTCTGGTGCAATGTAAATGTGATCGTTGTAATCAGGTGGGTTCGCGGCGGTAGCCAGTGTGAAATAAAATACCCCTGTATCCAAAAACATTGCTTTTACATGGCAGCACCCTTCTCCCTTTAAGGCAAGGACTGTGTGGAGGTCAGTAAATAGTGAGAACTTCCTGCTTCTTCGTTGTCTCCAAAGCCTCAAAGTGAGTAAAAAAGCAGCGAGAACTTGCTGCCCTATTGTGGCGTACTACTTTACAAGACCCAACTCCTGAGAGAGTCCAACGAATTATAATTATACGCTATAAGGAGTCTCTCTGCCAACACTTTGCTGCACAACAAAAACTGGGCTGAATTCTCTGGACAATGAGGAATTTGAATGCTCAGCTCAAAGTGCACAGAAGTCACCCAGGCCCCGAGCCTAGGACGTGCATCTTCTCCACGCAGCTGACCCGCACGTACTGGAACCTCACCCCAGGCATTTATGACGTTACGAAATAGCTCTGATTGAAGAGTAACGATTTAGGGGTGGTGTGTATTGACCAGGACAGCCCAAAGAAACTCTGCCTGTACTTCTGGCACAGCTCGAGGAAGGCAAGTGGGTACGGCTGGTGCTCTTTACATATGTCCATTGTGCACGATCCAACAGAAATGAATACGAAGTTGAAACAGGTCCTCCTCTTTAGAACGCGGAAACTATATTAAAAGCCAACAGGGTCCATGAGATGCTGTTGGCGGGGCGCGCGGCGTCCCATACTGTTTTATTTGTTAGATAGAGATTCCAAAGTTATAGCGCGTTCCGAGACGAAGAGTCTAAGAGCAGCAGTTATATAAAAGACTAGTTAAAGACATTTGTAACAAAAACCTATCAAAGGGCCAACAAAAAAGTGCAAGAGCAAAAGTGGTGGTCGCTAAGTAACGTAAAAAAAATTTAGAGTCTGATTGCGACCGTCTATTTTTCATACATTTTTGAGGCGGTCGCTAACTAAACATGGTTTTCAGCATGTACTAGTTAGCGACCACTCAACTAAATAACTGTTCCAAAAACGGTCAAATAATCATAATTTGACGGTCGCAAACTAGCTACGCTATAAAAAACGTCTATAAGAATTGATTAATGTTGTAAGAATCAAAACTTTGCTAAAAGATAACCTGGAAAGAAATTAACTTTTTTTCAAGTATCGTGTTAGATAGCGACCGGCCGGTCGCTATCCAGCATTTTTCTAAATATTGCGTGCCCATTCGCGACCATCTAATAAATCATAAATTTACTTAAAAATAACATGAAGTTATCGTTAAATTAGATACTTTACTAAAGTTTCAATACCATAAAACCGTTATAGTTGTAAAAACTAGACGAATACCTGAAAATTTCACTTTTGAAGTGGCACGTGGTCGCTATTTTTTGGATAGGTTTTCGGTGTGTTTTCGAGGGCAGAGCGACTGGCAAAATGGATGATTTATTTGCGGTACATTGGTGAGGTTTAATGAACAGATTTGAATAGGCGTAGATTCTACAGTTATCCTTGTCTTGTTTAAGCCACACTTTTTTACAAGGAGTTAAATATAACTCTTATTATTGCAATATTACTGAGATCAGACCTGAAAATGGTCGCGAACTGACGCATGGTCGCGAACGGGCACAATGACCCTACCTATATTATGTCTGTTTGTTTGTCTGCCTAGTATTTAAAATTCAAATATCGGTTTTCTCCATAAATATTGCTATATGAATTCTAATAGACACCAGGATTCATCGTGTCGTTGGACGACTCGGTGTCCCACTCGAAGAAGAAAAATACAGTAAGTATTTAACATGTTGTTACCTGATTTCACAGAGCAGTGAATGTACGACCGGCTCTCATAGAACACCCAGTCGAAGCCAGCTTCTCTAGCCAGCCTGGCCAGCATGCCGTTCTTGCTTCTATCCTTGTCTGACGTTGTCAGATCAACGGCTCTCCCCTCGTAGTGCAGGGAGTGCTCGAGGTGCGCGTTCTCCTCGTCCCAGCCCTCGATGACGCGCAGCCGCACGCCCGGCCACTGGTTCATCACGCTGATCGCCAGCGTGTTCAGACGCTCTTTGCACCGCTGGAATTTAGGGAAAATACAGTTTAGCTTTAGTTTTTACGTTTAGTAAAACTATTTTAGGGCGCCACATTGTATCGTATGGGATTGTATGAGATACCGCATACCGCGCTACGCGCGTCGTTGATTACGCGCACGCATACGCAGGCAGTGTGCGGCCTCTCATACAATCCCATACGATACAACGTCATCTTTACGCGCGTGATGACGTACATGTCACGCATACGGGCCCGGTTTGTGGCGCCCTTGAATATGCGTACAAAGCTACCTAATTGTCATCAGTTTCGCCACTTGTTACTAAAGGTTTCAGGGTCAATTCAGAAATTGTGCATCATAGACTTTAATCTATTCCCTGAAATTTTATCTACACTTAGGTCTGTAGGTTAATAACCTTCTACATGTACCCTAAGATGACACACGCAAAAAATAAATAGTGATTCTAATCGAAACCAGCACCGAGTGGCAAATATTTATAGTTATGTAATCATTTTTCTCATTTTTATGTTATGCGTATTGATTCTAGACGAAGCGACGCTTAGCTAAGTCATTAAGCGTGAGTAATTCTAATTTGTTCAAAGCAAACCGCTCCGATAGCTAGTGCAAATATCTTGATAGTCAATATTTGCATTGCAATTTGCGGCGACTGCCTAAAAGGCCGGTAAGTGGGCTAACGCTCTCAATGGATCTCCAAGAAACAATTCGAAGTTCTAAAGACACGCTAGGGGTTTTGTTTGCACCTACTAAAGAAAATACCAATAGACGTGCTAACAAATTGACAAACGTGGCCGCCCTCGCCGCGCGCCGCTGCCGCCCGCCGCCCGCGGGCACAGGATGTCGGGCATTTTGTCCTCAAAGAATAAATCAAATTAAAACGCGCCGCACAAAGGGATCGACACAATTTTGTTTGTGAAATAACTTCGCGGGACAAATAAAGGAAATGTCAAAATATTTATAAAGAAATGCGGACAATGCGACGCACCCCGCGGCTTTGTGTCGCGATGTCAACTCACTCTATGCAGATCCGTTGGTGAAAAAGTGTAGAGATTGACGTAACGAATCGGCGGGTAGGGCGCCCCGCCTGGCTATGGCTCACATTCAGCCGGCAGATAGCCCCGAGCACCGTACATAATCACTTCTACGAACGTTTCGACCATCTAATAAAGAGTTGCGAGAACTCCAATATGTTTCAGTTCAACAAAGTAATTCCTGATTTTTAACGGTTCATTGTTGCGCAGCCGCTGAGTAAGACGTTTTGCGTACTTAGCTTATACTAACATTGAACATGTATGAGTAGGTATCTTGAAGAATATAGAAAAAACAAAGCAATTTTAAATAAAAAGTATTAAGACTTTTAAACGACAAGTACCTACACTAAAAATTAATATGACAGATCTAAGATTTCCTCTTAAACCGGAAATGATCAATTGATCATCATCAATCTTAAATGTGCGATATTAGGAAAAATTTATGTGACTTGCCAAAATTTTTGGCTTCAACTGTGATGAGCAGTGGTAAATTTGACATTGTAATCTGGGTGCTCAGTTACAGTGGACGATCCGAGTTTGTAGAGTAACTTTTAATTGAAAAGGAATTTTCACATATTGTGTGTCAGATCAGCAGTCACCGGTCTCCGGTGAGGAAGCTGGTGTTTGCTCCTCGCCGCTGACCGGCGCAGGCGCATAAAACAATCGAATGCTAAACGATAGAACAAACACGACCACGACGCGCAGCCATGCGACGTGGGAACACAACGGTGGCGCAATTACTCACTCAACAACATTCAATACTCGCGTTCATTACAATATCTCATACATGTACACGTTCAAAGACAGGACATAAATAAGCGTCGTAAACTTATTCATAAAGTAAACGGTAAAAATTGTTTCACAATAATTACTCAGTTGACATTCTGTTAGTCGAACGCGAAGCAGATTAGTGGTTTAAAAGCCCGTTCACTTTTCAGATGATATTCGATCGAAGGCATAGATACGCAGTGACAGCGCCGTGGAGCTATTATAAATTCATTATGCATATTTTTAGTAAACAAGCTGTCGATCACAATGGCTGAGCGCAGCGGGACCCTGCCTCCGAGACTCCCCGTCCCGCACCGCAGCCCCCAGCGCATCAAACAGCCAACATCACGATACCATCAGTACACCTCTGCCCACTGCTCAAACATCAAACGAGTTTTTATCACACGTCCCAACCACGTAAATTCAATTTCGCAAATTATCAAATTACACCACATCAAAAGCTCATATTCAGTTTTATTGAACGAGAAAAAATAACGAGCGTATCGAATACCTAAGGTCATGTTTGGAGCCTGACGCCAGACTACCTGCATCGGTGACGAGTGAGCACTTGTGTACCTACCTATAGGTATGTATAATGAAGGCCGACTGATGGAAAAATGGAATAAAACTGCTCAGGATCATCGCACGGGCAGCGGGTGCAGTAATATGAGCGCGCGGCCACGAGCTGGCCCGTCAGCATCCGTTTAAACGGGGTTATTCCGAAATTCTAACAGTCTCGCCTTCATTCATTTTCTAGGTAGACAACATTAATTTCACAGGCTATATAGATACCTTCTTAAGGAATAGACATAGTAGATAAACATTTTTATCGAAAGTTGGAACAGGCATAGATAGATCTTAAACCAGCCATCATTCGCCACCTTCAGTCGCGCTGTTAATTTATAACCGCCTCCCCCGCGACCATAACAATATATTAAGATAATTAAATGGCTCTTTACATTCCTTAACACATCGTTTTTTGTACAAGGGCAGAAGTCGAAAAGCACCGACCAATGCTGACTGGGTTTTGATGTATTTTTTGTCTTTTTGTGGAAACCACAACAAATAGTTTAAGGGTGGTTTTTTGTGGTTCCGACCGGCGACCGCTCATTTTGTTCACGCAAACGGAGTCGAGCCAATGTTGCGGTGATGTTGGATACTATTTATTTTATCTTTCTCATACTTACCTGTCAAAACAAGGTGGGGTTCAGAAACAAAATAAATGCGACCCTTAATATCACTTAGGCAGTGATTTTATGGCCCTCATTTTGGCACAAATTAGATCTTTTGCGTCAAAAACCCTGAAATAAGAGCATCTGTATCACTTTGAAACCTGATATGGATCCTACCTGCGAAAATTATACCTAAATTTTGGTAATGTACGGTTGACTCACACCATCCGCTGCTAACGCCATATTTGGACGCCACAAGGTATAAATTAGGTAGCATTATATCCTCACCATCGAAATAACATACTTTTTTATGATAATAAATTGAAATGTTTTTTCGTATTGGTCGGCGCATTTGGGAGGGTCTGGGAAATATTCCACGGTTCATTCACGAATAGCTTCGGGAAACCACAAAGTGTGAATCACACTCGCTGACAGCCATTTTGGATTTTACAGGTAGATAAGGAATATTTCCTGAGAATTAGGCTACAAAATTATTCTTTATAGCCTCATAGATACCTACATAGCTGTCTTAAAATAAATGACTTACGTATCCAACTTAGTACCTAATTAGCTTTCGGTTCCGGACTTGTCATTCATCTGGTACTAACCAGAACACAAATATTTGAGTGGAACACACGCCCTAGTGTAGGGCGAGTTGTCGAATGTATCATAAATATGCAACGCGAGGTGTATCACCTGCGGCTGTACAAACAGCCCTAATGTTTACCTACGAAAAATATCATCCTTTGTTGGAATAGCTTCGGGAAACCACAAAGTGTGAATCACACTCGCTGACAGCCATTTTGGATTTTACAGGTAGATAAGGAATATTTCCTGAGAATTAGGCTACAAAATTATTCTTTATAGCCTCATAGATACCTACATAGCTGTCTTAAAATAAATGACTTACGTATCCAACTTAGTACCTAATTAGCTTTCGGTTCCGGACTTGTCATTCATCTGGTACTAACCAGAACACAAATATTTGAGTGGAACACACGCCCTAGTGTAGGGCGAGTTGTCGAATGTATCATAAATATGCAACGCGAGGTGTATCACCTGCGGCTGTACAAACAGCCCTAATGTTTACCTACGAAAAATATCATCCTTTGTTGGGCTAATGCGACTGTCGGCGTTTCAGACTTCTGCCACCGCATGCTATTAGTGCCTTTGTTCAAGAACGCAAAACCTCAAGTTTAGCCAATAAACTATGAAATAAAGACAACGGAAACAACTGCATAGATAGTACCAAACATAACGCGCAAAAGAATCTTGCGGACTGAAAACATAAGAAAGAAAATTTACGCACGAAGTCGTCAACGTATGATTGAATCGCGTTCTGTTCCCACGATCCGGGTACGAAATAGCTCCGTTCTTCGCAAGTTTAAAAGCTCATCTTTCTACAATATGCGGCGAGTTTCGTGTGTGTAGGGCTCGCTAACGAATACGGTCTACAAGGCTTTTAAGGAGACGCGGGCGCCTTTCACTGGGTTGAAAAAACTCTTGAAACAAGACACCGTCCGCGGTGTTTGCCCGGGCCACAGACCCCTGTTAATGAAACGCTACACTTCATTCACTCAACTGGAGCAAGTGTCTTTCTATTATGGAGTAAGCCTATTTAAACACGTAGAAAAAAGGAGTCGAGAAACAATGTTTAACGTCAACATACACGGAGAGTCGCGCGGCCGCCGCGGCAAACAAAAACGCTCATTACGCAGCCACTGCTGGACACGAACGTTTGAGATCGAAAACTAAAGAATGCGTGTCTGAAATTGATTTACAGCATTGTGTAGAGCCAGGTGCAAAAGTTACTGGCTGCTCCATTGACAACTCGTTTGTGTCAATTGTGAGTTTGTGAAACGCCCCTGGGGATCGATCTATTAATGACATTCTTTTTACAAGGACGCCCATGTTTGTGGTGTTTAAATCTGTGGTACCCTAGGGACGGATGTTTGTGTTGTGGTGGGATTGTTGCTGCTGGGAGAGGCGAGGTCAATGGCGGAGTCAATGAGAGCATGCGCGCGAGTTGCAAGTCATCCAAGTGAGCGATGGAATCCACGCTTCCGACGATCGACTTTATAGATACCCTTTGTTTCTCACCGTTATAGCGGCGAGGAAATTCCAGAAAACCTTCTCATCAAACAAGCCGTGTTCAACATTTAAGGCTTGATTAGAGGCTCTATATAAACATTTTAATGTGGACTCTATGCCTATGATCAAAAACTCATGAAGCGCTCAGCGCGTTTTACATTAAACCGCTGATGTACGCAGCATTCCTCTCCCATATAATTATCGTTGTCGCTAAGTAGCGCGCGGAAGGCTATAAACATAAACTGGCGTATCGTGCTAATTTACTGCGTCAACCCCTCGTCGGGCTGATAACTGCTGTTGATCGATTTGCATCCGTAATTACGTCACTTTTAGCGGGGCAGGTGATGAAAACGCGACAAGTACGCGATACGTGATTGCGGGAGGCGACGCCCGCCCCGGCGCGACCGGTTGCGAGCTTTTACTTACCCTGCGCTTGCGCATACCCTCCCCCTCTCCCCCCGCCTACCCGCCGCGCAACCTGCGAACTCTACACGCACGCGTTGCGGAAAATATTTGTTTTCCTCCGCTCGTTCTACCGGTTATACCCCTTTTGTTGTCTCCACAAACTTCTTACAGTTAGGTATTTCTTCTCTTTTGAAACATCAGCGCAACTGACGAAGCGAATACTTAAATGCGCATTCCTAACGCGTCTATGTTATCGTAATAAAATGAGTTATTGATTTATCAGTACAATATCAGAACTTCATAATTCCGGCTGTCGCGCCGGGTTTGCTCCGCGCCGCTGCGCACTCGCGCACTAATCCCCGGTACCGTCTGCACCCGCACCGCACTCTCCTACCTTTCTCATCGAGCTCTCAGCTTCAAAGAAAAATAAAAGATACACGTTACGGCATTGATACGTAATCGCCGGCTTGATTGTTTATCCCTCGCCACAAAGACTAGTGATCACATCGCGTGGGCGTTGAGTCAACAATCGCACACGTATCACACTATACGTCCTCTTTTGCTGACGGTTCCGAAGAGCCTCTTGATAATATTTTATAAGACAAATAACCCGATAAAGATGTTTTGACGTGAACCCGTGTTCATCGCTCACACTAAAATGCGTCCACTGAACGCGTACAATAAAATATGTATTTACAATTTTGTGTTTTCGGGCATAAAAGGAATAAAAGTTGTAATTTAGTGTCAAGTTTAGTGGTGGCGAGCGGAGCGTTAAGGGGATCGGATGTTGGATGCGTTGACAGGACTTAGGGCGGCTGCTTTGCGTAGATCCATTAGCATTGTTTTAAGGGATTAAGCGGCGCTTACTCGGACGCCGTGGGGGCGACGTGTCGCTTGACATGCATATTTTTATGACACATATCTTTTTGGGACTCAGATAATCGGTGTGAAATGACTACCGTGTCGTAAGCCGCTGATAACTGTGGCATGTTTTGATTTATTTAAGGTTGTTTAAAAATAAAGGCTGAAACGTTGTCCATGTTTATTTTTATACATTTAAAAACTACCGGCCTTTTAAGAATGTTTTTGACCTCTCGCGGTTTCACCACTGGTTGGTGTCCCATTACACAAAAGGTCTATCTTCAAATCGTTTTCGTTTCCCAAATCAGACCGCTATCCTGCAACTTGACGAATTAGCTGATGACAGTTTTTAAATTTTTTGTAATGATTCTGATCATCACAGTATTTATTAAGCACGTACGATTTTCAAACGTATCCTAATGTGTTAAAAGATAATTTGTCAAAGTGTTTAATACTGTAGGAATTTTCGTTGTTGGCTATAATATTGGTTTACATGTAACGCGATTGATTTTTATTAAAGTGACATGACAATCTTATAAAAGGGCATCGTTGCGGTTACTTCAGCTTCATTTAATTTACGGAATTTCGTACAACTTTGCCATATAGTATATCATCCATGTAGACACCAGTTGGAATTTTGGCTCTCTTCCGATGATGAAATCGATACACTCCGAGTGAATCATAATCGAGGTCAACGTCATTTGTTTCATCATGTCATAGGAAGAAAAAACCAAATGATTGACTTCTCTATGCAAGACCGTGAGATATCAATCACTTTTAAGTCCTACCTACCTACTGTCCTTGAAAAACAATTTCAGTTAAAACAAAAAACGCCATTCTAAATCGAAAACCATAAATGTATCCTTAAAACAATCTCAAACGACTATCATAAAAGCTCACGATACAAAACGAATGACTCGTCTTGTCGTGTCCCAGGGAAATAGAAAATGATTCTCATAACACAAACATTGTGAAGGGCAGTCCATCAGGTGGTGGAGCCGATTATTTATGCTGCTTATCTGGGAACAATGCGGAGCGGTCAAGCATCACTCGGCCTTAAGTTCATATCAGACTATGGCAACAGGGTTTGTCGTACATAGCTGGTTTTCGTATTTGTGCCATTGCAATATACTCAAGACAACCGCCAATGTATGCTGAATCGGGCCCTGCTCACAGAATAGTGTAATAAGGCTTTTATTGTACCAGAGTCAAGAAGCTCGATCTCCATTGCGCCCGCGCATTGCACCCGTGCACCACCGCACCGCCCGTCACGATACCGCGCAAATCCAACCCGCAAATTCATATCCTTTGACACACCGTATTTGTTCCACGATTAAACGTGACTCCTCAATTGTTCAATTAAACACACATTAAACCTTTTTCTTTGTAATTTACTGGCGATCAATGTAGAGCACGACGCGACCTCGCAAATATCTCGGCGAGATCAAGCGGATCGGTCGAAAATTAATTATCAATTTGTCGTGGGTGCCAACCGGGAGGACATAAATCGATCGGTGTATCTGCCTGCAGCCACATTAGCCACGCTCCGACACCAGATAAGGATAACAAATGCTCAGTTTGAGGTTATCTCGACATCGCGGACACGGGAGGGCTTTTTGCCACCGCATCCCTTCATCGACCGACCTTGTTTTTAGGAACCAGCCTTAATAAATTTTATAATAACAACGTCCGAGAACGTGCATTACGACTAATGATACAAAATACTATTCATTTTACAATGACGACAGAAATAGTTACATTAGTATCTATGGCTCAAAACGTCCCACAATTTTTAAGCGAAGTAGGTACATATGTGTTTATACGGGGTGTAAGGGACAGCTCCTCTAATAATAATAGGTAGGGTACATAGCATTCAGTCCATGAAACGGAAAAACTTCCTAGAGGAAAATATTTCAGGAGCCGTAGAAAAAAATGAGTTTATGGGGTGTAAGGGACAGCTCTCCTAATACCCATAGGGTAGGTAGCATTCAGTCCATGAAACTGAAAAACTTCCTAGAGGTTCAGGAGCCGTAAAAATAACTTACCAGCCATACAAACGTTCAGCTGACTGCATTTACTATGGAAATCAATCATTTTTTTACGTCTCCTGAAATATTTTCTTATGGGAAGTTGTTCAGGTATGTGATCTGAATGCACTCTATCAGTATCTATACGAAGAGCTGTCCCTTACACCCTGTATAGGTATGTACTTAGTGCGTGTATACTTGCTTACTATTTACATAACTATGTTTGAAGTTCCTGCGCTGCGTTAACTAGAACACATTAATATGCATGTCCAACGATTAACGATTACCTGGTACATTACAGGCACGATAAAAAATTACATATATTAACTGGTTATTTTATGCTCGCGTTATGATTATACCCCTTCGGTACCGCAGCGGCATTTTCTAGTTTCTAGTTTGTTTTTCATTTTAACTTAAGAAAAACGCAAGGGTGAGAATCCACCAGAGCTGTGCGAGGTAGATAAGCGGTGTGCGAGGAAAAAATCCACCAATAGAATCACTACACCGCGTTCCCCCCCGCTCACACATTTCACAGCTTCGCAACGCATCCTCGCTCCTCACATTAATGCGCATTTTGACAGCTCCGCTTCGCATCCTCGTACGACACATTTTACTCGCACAGCTCTGGTGGAAACCCCTACACATTTCCACAGCACAGCTACACATCCTCGTACGACACATTTTACTCGCACAGCTCTGGTGGATTCTCACCCTGTCTTGCTGCGAGTAATGGCAGCGTGCAGCGTGAAGGTTGTATTCATATTTAATATAAAAATGGCGTCCTTTTTCAGCCGTGGCTAGGGTATAATTATCAAGGCAGAGACGCATGCGAAATTGGGGTCTCACCTCGGCGCGGCGGCCATAAATAAAACAAAATGCCCGGCGTCGGTGGGTGGACCTCGCGCTAATGAATAAGCCGGCTGGAGTTCGGCTGACCCGGCTCGGCGCAAGCGCAGCCTGAACGCAGCGGGGCTCCGTACGGCGCAGGCTTCGGACAGGGCATTCTACCGGCCATCCTTCTATTGGTTGATTTGAAATTTTAACAAGATCATCTCACGTATCATTAACATATTTCTTTATCTGTGCTGTTTTGTTGTAGATTCTTATTTTATCGCAAGAAAATATCCCTAGTTATAGTCTCTGTCCCATAACCCATCAACGCTCTTTTGTCAAAAGAAACATGGAAAGAAAAGCATCAATCTCACTTATGGCGCCTCATTCTATATATCATTCGGGCCGATTCGATCTCACTATTGTAAATAAATGTTAAAAATTACCTAACAAGCAATACCGATTTGAATATGAATAGTTAGGCGCCAAGTAGGCAGGTACATGAAAAAACCGGACCGAAATAATAATAGCAGACAAATGTCCCCGTTGGCGACACAATGAGCGACCTCCGAGTGATCAATTCACTTTTAAGACATGCTAATTCGATACTCGAGAGCGCTCTACCTCTATTAGGGGTCACAATGAACCGCATACATGAATACGAAGGAGCTTGTTAAACGTATAATATTGACTCCGCTCCGGGCGAAGCTTTTGTCAAAGAAAAAGTGTCTCAAGAAACTCGCTGAACCAAAATAGCCACACTTGTTCGTACAAAGTTGGTAGCTTTCTTACGACTTTTATTTTATCTACGGACGCAGCAACCTGCACAAATTAGTTTAATAGACAAGCTAGCACGCACATTAATCATTAATGACACAAAAACACTCCTTTAAACGAGTTAAAAATAGTCCCCTCATTCGTGGTGATATGAGAAGGGTCCGTAGGCGCTGAGGCTCGCAGGTAGGTCGGGAGGCGGCTATTATTTAAATTAATTGGACATAAAACGAGGGCCGTCGAGCGCAGAGCGTTTCGCGCGGTGTCGCGCCGCCGCCGCCGCCGCCGCCCGCGCGCAGAGCGTGTCGCGCGGTGTCGCGCCGCCGCCGCCGCCGCCGCCCGCGCGCAGAGCGTGTCGCGCGGTGTCGCGCCGCCGCCGCCGCCGCCGCCGCCGCCCGCGCGCGCGACGCGCTGCGACATTCACGCTTCTGCTCCCGGAGATAAGGCGTTTAGGGTCGTTTTTATGTTTGTTTGTAGCTTCAGATGACAGTGTTTTATCAACAAATGTTTTTTTAGTCACATGACGTTACCCTTTCAGTTCAGACACAGCAAAGAGAATTGCGCGAACGATATGCTTGTAATAGTAAGTAAGTAGGTAGTTATAGGTACGTCATATTTATCCTAGGTCTATGAGATGAGATAACAAGCTGTATATATGTCGCAGGAATGTAGCGAAATCCGGTTATTCGCGAAATCCCTAGGCCCTTCGCGAAGAGCCGGATAATAGCGAAATGCATCGATTTATTCGCACATTTCCCGGAAATCTGCGAATTCGTTATTTGCATGGACATAAATCCAGGAAAACTGCGTATAAGGCGACACGCGGCTACGAAGCCGCCTACGCACCTGCTACGAAAGGTTCCATATGCAGCAAAGGTTCCATATGCTGATCAGGTGGTTCAGCCTGCAATTGCCTACTCATTCATGTCAGTGTCGTAAGGGTTCTTCGGGTGGTCATGACCATAACCAAGACCAAGACCGAGACCGAGACCGAGACCGAGACCGAGACCGAGACCGAGACCGAGACCGAGACCGAGACCGAGACCGAGACCGAGACCGAGACCGAGACCGAGACCGAGACCGAGACCGAGACCGAGACCGAGACCGAGACCGAGACCGAGACCGAGACCGAGACCGAGGCCGAGGCCGAGACCGAGACCGAGACCGAGACCGAGACCGAGACCGAGGCCGAGGCCGAGGCCGAGGCCGAGGCCGAGGCCAGGCCAGGCCGAGACCGAGACCGAGACCGAGACCGAGACCGAGACCGAGACCGAGACCGAGACCGAGACCGAGACCGAGACCGAGACCGAGACCGAGACCGAGACGACGACCACGACGACGACCACGACGACGACCAAGACCACGACCACGACCACGCCCACGACCACGACCACGACCACGACCACGACCACGACCACGACCACGACCACGACCACGACCACGACCACGACCACGACCACGACCACGACCACGACCACGACCACGGACACGACCACGACCACGACCACGACCAACACCACGACCACGACCACGACCACGACCACGACACGACCACGCCACGACCACGACCACAGCCACGACCACGACCACGACCACGGCACGACCACGCCACGACCACGCCACGACCACGACCACAACCACAACCACGACCACGACCACGACCACAACCACGACCACGACCACGACCATTACCATTACAATGACCATTACAATGACCATGCCATGACCACCCGAAGAACCCTTACAACACTGGGCGTTCCGTGGGCCGCTGACATGAATGAGTAGGCAATTGCAGGCTGAACCACCTGATCAGCATATGGAACCTTTGCTGCATATGGAACCTTTCGTAGCAGGTGCGTAGGCGGCTTCGTAGCCGCGTGTCGCCTTATACGCAGTTTTCCTGGATTTATGTCCATGCAAATAACGAATTCGCAGATTTCCGGGAAATGTGCGAATAAATCGATGCATTTCGCTATTATCCGGCTCTTCGCGAAGGGCCTAGGGATTTCGCGAATAACCGGATTTCGCTACATTCCTGCGACATATACTTTTATTTTAACCAAATGATTTGACAATAAGTTTATATACAAAAACTGTTTTCAGTGATTTGAATTGTAAGTAGCAGTTTCACATATGAAAAGATATGCAGAGATCCGAGTTGCTCTTTCGCTGGAGTCGCAGTCGGGCGCGATGTTATCAGCCGTCGCCGTGTCGTGTCGTGTCCTGCACAATGCCATCTTTTGTGTTCCGACACGATTATTTATTGCCACCAAACACTGCGGTTACAAACCATCCCGATATCGCCAACAACGAGCATTTGATTGAACGTCCGCACTCGCAGACCGCATGCGAGACAAATCACCACTTATCATCTAATTGATTGTACAATGAGATCGCGATTCTCGTCATCTATAAAGAAAGTTGATATATAATAAGTACGTACATAATCAAATTTTGGTTAGGTACTGTAAAAAATCCTCTAGAAAGCTGTGGGCTGGGCACCAAATGAGTCAATCTAAAGCTCGAAAAGGAAAAACTGAAAATGTTTACGTTCACGGTACGATAAACTTGCATGCCTTTAGTTTAGGCATTAAACTTTTAATTAGAAGTTATTTAATCATTAATGTTATATAAAATCAGGTAATGTATTTGGTGGGATAGTCTATTTACTTTGAAGATTCGATACATTAAGACATGATACTAGCAAATGTTGCGACGTAGGTAATTTGTTTAGTAGGTACTTACTTAAATGTTATCATACGGTCTTAATTTGATAATTTAATTTTATAACGCTTAAGCATAGGTGCGGCTAAAATATAATTTTCCGTGTAATGTATAAATTACTAGCTTTACAAGTAGGCGTGAGCATCTATCTACTTAGTATCATATGAAATAACTTTTTAGCATTGTAACACACCTGCAAAAAGTTTAGTAAGAAACTAAGTATTACCGACTTAGATTTTTCAAATATTTTCGCGTTAATTTTGATATCCCGTACCGAATAGGTACGTTACACATTGAACTACCTTTACACAACAGGTGATTTGGAACCATTGTCTTTCTTGTTTCAAGTCCTGTCTACGCACACGCGGTTACAGTAGAGTGGTCAAGTTATCTACTTACATTAGGTACATCTACATTTTCATTGCATATTGCAGATTGCAGGTCGATGCATCATCGCGCTTTAAGATTTCAGCACACTGAGTACTCGAGATTACCATTCGAACCTATACATGTAATTTGAGTAGGTACTTAACATAAAGTTCTGTGATTCCTTCATATGACGTGCTACTCTATCTACCTACAAGTTATGTTATGATGTACCTATGAGTTAAGAACTCTACGTTCGTCCGCGTATCTAGCTGTTATTTTCTGTTGAAATCAGAAAGTTTTTTGACGTGAATCTTTACGTTGTCTTAACAGTTTTCAGATATTCAGCGCACTCGATGTGCTACAAGCCTTAAATAGTTAAACACAGGTATCTACTATGCCGCGCCGCCGGCTGTTGTATTAAAACAATGACCAATAATTTGTATTTATGTCTCATTGGGCAACAAGAGTTAGCCGGTTTCTCTACATTGCTAATGTCGCTTCTGTCTCCTTACAAGGAAATTTAATTAACGGGAAAACCGATGAACTTTGTACATACCTAGCCATGGCTATTTATTATAAAGCCAACTGTTACCAAGTACCTATGTACCTCCTCCATCCTTACGAGTTTTATCACACCATTAAACTAAAATTTATGAATAGTTACAAGCAAAGGGACCCCCATAAATTACGTCGGCGGAGCTAAAGCGCGCTATTTAGAAATTGATTTTATCAAATCGCAAGGCCGGAAGTTATGCTTTCCCGCGACACTTTGAATAACAATACAGCGATCTGAAAATCACGACCGAGTGTGCCTTATCACGGGCACGAAGTCGATCGGTCATAGTCAAAATAATGACGGAACAGTGCGACCGGCGCGACCGGTAACAATTATGCTCTTTATTATAGTTTATTAATCGCCATTGACGGCGAGCATTGTTCTGCAGGATAGCCGTAGACCAAATATCGTTGCGCCGGATCCCCTTACCTAAATACGGCGACATAATCATTGCATTACACCTCTGTTGCTGGCTCCGGTCTCCGGTGACTACGAGGAGGCTTTACCGCGAATTTACGCCCGTCATATAACCTAGCGCTAGGAAATGCAATACCGGGATACCAGGATTCCGAAATACCGGTATCCCACGTGTTTTTTTCGGGACTGATCCCGGGCGTCACGTGAGCGGTATCCCGCGTGGGACTAGTAGAATAAAGATTTGAGAAATTCATACGGACGTAAAGGTTACAAGCCGTTTAAATGACCATACAATAAATATATATAAGAAAATGCAGGATCTCGCAAATACCGGGATCCCGCGGGATTGAGAGTGCCCGGTCCCGCCAATACCGGGACTGAAATGTACTTATGGGATTGCATTCCCTACGTAGCACCAACACCCGCAAACCGCTCTATGCAAACGGATACACCCCGCAACAGCACATTAAACTGCGCCTCAAGTAAATAATGTACGATATAAAAAAGAAATAACTCATGTTCCGATATTAAAACGACAGAGAGGCTAAAGGTTTTGTCTGGTGAGCGAGTGAGACGGAAAAACAAGCCCCGTGAGAACAAATCGCATGCGGTTAGTGTCCACATCCACACAGGCCGATCGCAACCGCGAACCGGAACGGGCAAATATGAAACGCCGATACACATTTCTATTACGTAGCAGTTTGTAAATAGCCCGTAGTAACGTAGCATGTGATTGGTTTACAAAAACCTGCATTTTGTAGGCACTAAACAGACGGGGAATGTTAACGAGTGTTCGACTTAGCAAGGGCGCGTATACGAAATAGAACGTAGCGGCAACGAGCAGCGGTCACTCAGGCAAGCGCGCTCCGCCGGCGATTCTGAAATGTCCATTGAATATAGGTAAAGTGTAAAGCAACTGCAAATATTTGAAGGGGTGAACCAGTCCATGAAACTGAACGGCTTTTGCCAATGAACATAGGAAAAAGTGAAAAAAAAGTATATCTCCCGTACAATCCAGCCGATCAAGTCGATTAGTATGGGAGCCCCACCCCAATTCTTTTTCATATTTCGATGTTCCCAGGAGAAAGTTATTCGATTTCATTAACTGGTCCAGCCCTGAAAATAATTGCAGTTGTTTTTTTACATCCTGAATGTAGAGCGCCGCGCCGCGCCGCCGCTCCGCTCTATTTTGTGTCCGGGCCTTAACTGCTTGGTCCGTGTTTACGGATTCTCGCCAATGTAGCGAGGGAACGCAAAATGGCAAATCGGCTGAGCGCTCGCACCGCTGCTTTCCCATATAAACAACAATGCTATAAACCAAACCAATTACATGCTTACTAAATCAATTTACTAACAATTGAAAACCAATGTACACATGTAGTTTCAGTAAATAATATACCTAAGCTGGAGTAGGTAGGTGTACATTAAGGTATTTACAATTTAGGTAATTGCTAAACATGTTTATGTTTCTAATCCGAATTTATATAGTGGCGATAATCGATATATTTTACCTATAAACACCAAGCAAATGTGGAACAGAACTCTTTTAAAAGTACTGATAGAGTAAATATTTATTGCAATAAGTACCTATCGAAGGAAAATTATAAACAAAGTAACTGTAGGTAGGTATTGATGAGGGATTCACGGGTAAGCTTCACGGACTTTATGATGCCAAATAAAATAAAATTTAGTATCGACTAGAAGGCAGGAACCGTTTACTTTTATTGTATATATTATATATAACTTTTAGTGAAATATAAGTGTGGTTATTGCATCTAAACTATGTAAAACGTTTGGGTCCTAGGTATTGTTTATTAAAATCCTGATTCAATTTAGTAATATTTTTAGTCTGTAAAAGAGCACAATTAATTAAAATAAATGCCAATAATCAATTTTAGGTTTATCCATTTTATACAAATTAGGAATTAAAAGGGAATTAATAATTTGTATGATTGTCAAAGTAATATTATTTTAAGATAAACTTAATCGCTTGTTTAAAACGCCTACTCATTCGGCCACTGTCTTCAGACTAGCCAAGCCAAGTTAACCTCACGAACGACACGTAACATTGTTAAGGTAGTAGGTAGATATTGGTGTATCCTCAAGTGAAATGTAAATAATACCCGACCGGTACTGCAATAAAGACATAAACCATAAGCTTCATTTGAAACGAGGCTGAATCTGTTGATTCCTGGGATTGCGCTGATCCCAAATGAGAACATCTAAAGATGCGAAAATAAACACTCCTACCATGTTAAACACCAATTGCGCATTAAAAACAGATATAATAATATCATTGGGATGATTTGAATTGCCGCGTAATGCCGGCAAAGCTTAGATAACCCCATTTCTTTTCCGAGGGTGTTATTATAAGAGGCGACTAATAGATACTGTTCATGATTTAATTTGTATAGTTAACAATTTTAGAGCCGATTTGTCACATTTTGCTGAAACGGCTCTCAAATATTTACGCATACCGTACGCTCTGCTTACCCCGCAAGGGATAAACGCGTGATATAAGTATTTTGGTATGAGTTATACACATCTCGATTGAACCAAAATTTCGCACATCCCACTTGATCTGTAGATAACTACTTGACTGGCATTAAAATCTATCAAACATATTTTGTGGTTTGATTTTTCATTGTACACTCAAAAAGTGTGCAAATATTTACATGTACTCCAAAAATATGGATGTGTGAATATACATCAAAACTGGTAACAGTATGAATTATGCTAATTTCTTGTACTGATGTAAACGAGCCATATGGATGGGCAGTGCCGAACTATGGTAGTATCTACAGTAGTAACAAAGGTAAACAGTGGTTGAATCACTACCATGATATGGCGCCCACGCTTGATTGATTTTGACTCAGATTGACCATTGACTGTACAACATTTTTGACCAATTAAGTCCTAGTGGGGTCATGATACTAAAAGACCAAAGGACAATGGAAGGATGACATTTTGAATCTTGAATGTGTTTAAGCTACGTAAGTTAATTTAAGTTTAATTTAAATTAAGTTAGTTTAGTATGTAGAATTTCAAAATGTATTTGCTCATATTTAATACCTTTAAAGTTACAAAATGATGATGTTGTCCAACAATGCCAACAATTTTACACATAAACTAGCATTTACCTACATACAAGCAATTCGCATGGTAATAATTTCCTCACTGGTAGGGTCATGCCATTATTATAAATTGCATTGCATGGGTGTACCCATGACTCATTAAGTATGGGCATGGCATGATTTTGTCCGCGTCAATGGTCATAACATAACTGTCATAAGTGCCTTCACAGTCACATTCGCACTCCCTTGCGAATTGACGGATCAATAGGGACACAAGAATGCACTTTGCCTCTGAACTCAATCAGCTAATGGAGAGGATATTGGTAAGAAAAACCAATACCAAAATACTTTGATAATGACAAGATATAGGTAAACAAATACATAGGTATGAAATGGTTAGCCAAGAGCCTATCAACAAACTAAAAAGGTTACTTATAGGTATTCTTCGTTTTATCAGCAAAGGACTTTCTGCACACTAGCAGGAAGTTCAATCGACATCATAGATTTTTCATTGTTCGTCGCAAAATAAACACATTTCTGCTGGTAAATCCATTTCATTCATCGCGATTGCGGACACAGCAATCAGAATTTCTGAATGGTGTTATCCATAAGGGCTTCTTTGTCACGTGTCCCACTAATGGACGCCTCGTACACGACACCCGACATCAGCAAGATTAATCCCCGAGGTGGCGGATTGTCACTTTTATTTATGATCGGCCATTGTTTCGCGTGACGTCATCGGCCCATCGCATTGTCTGATTCAATATGTCACTTTTCTTTTTACAAACACCTTGACTTCGATCCGTGTACTATGAATCAATTTATAAATGTAACGATGCTGAAGCGTGAGTAAGTTTTAATCAGGAATTATTAAAGAAGGTACATTGTAAGTTAATACGACAGACTGTTTAGTTCATAGCAAAGGTTTTCATAGATTGAAAGCACTGCGCAACTTTTTTATGGTCATAGGAAATGACTTGTCCTATGGTATGTGGTTGCACACCCTTTCAGCTGCGTATATCGAAAGGAGGTTGCGGCCAGCCGTATGGCAGCAGTGTTGTGTTACCGGCGACCGCAAGTGGCTGGGCACTGGGCACCAAGTCATCGACCTACGGCATGTCCAGCTCAACTCCTCAACGTCAGAATTCTTCAGGATATAGGCACAAAATAGAGAATTTACAGAAAGTGTCACTCGACCCTGTTTAGAATTTTCGCGATTTTCACTTGTTACATAGCCAGGGATGCTACTGACAAAAATCACGTGATACAGAAACTAAATCTGATACAAGAAATACGACGTTCGTGGTAATCATCTTCTTCAGTATTATATGAATCTGAACATCATTCCCTATGAAGCATAAGGCAGGAAATGATAAAAAAATGTATGTGCCATACAGAATTGCCTGATCAGCAAACTGCCTTTCTAATTTTCTATGCAAATCGAAACATCCCGTTTCCCAAAATATGCTCTCCAAAGAAATTGTTCAGTATTAACTGATCATGCCCGCAAAATTTTCGATAGGCACAACAATCTTAACACCCGGTATACAAGATGAATTTGCTTAAGCGAGAAGTCTTCAAGTTCAAGAGGTTTTCTTCCATAAAGTTTTGACCCTGCACAATGCAATCTGACAAACATTTATAGGCGTTAAATTGTCCCTTAAAATGATCCCATAAAGGAGATATAAAGGGATCGTAAAACCTGTTAATGTAATGCACAATACGAAATTGTCGCCGATTGTATGTAACTAAAACAGTCGTTTTAGGGCGAAAAGTAAAAGTACCCTAATTCGTTTCTTTTTGTTTTCATATCTCCAAAACTTAGATGGGTAGGTATTAAATAATGTAATATGTAGGTGGAATATAGGTATAATCAAGAGGTATAATAGAATGACACTGACATAGCATGCATATAACTAAAATGTTTTCCCCATGACACTGGCTGAATTGTTTCATGGTGAAAAAAGGTTATCTTCAAAATCCATACTAATATTATAAATTCGAAAGTAACTCTGTCTGTCTGTCTGTCTGTCTGTCTGTCTGTCTGTCTGCTACGCTTTCACGCCTAAACCACTGAACCGATTTTGATGAAATTTGGCACAGAGATTGCTCATACACCGAGAACGGACATAGGCTACTTTTTCTTCCACTTGAGGGTCTGGAGTACCTGATGTAGACCATCAGAATCACCACCAGCAGCCCAGCTAAACTATAGGAGATACAGATATGACTCCAAAGCAAAAGTTTTTCTGCTTGATGGGAGGCTTCTGCTGGTGAAAAGACATAGAAGGTTTGGAGTACCTCATGTAGACCACCAGGTGCACCAACAGGAGCCCAGCCAAACTATAAGTGATTCAGATATGACTCCAAAGCAAAAGTTGTTCAGCTTGATGGGTTGATTTTGCTAACGAATAGACATCGAAGGTTTGGAGTATCTGATGTAGACCACCAGGTGCACCAACAGGAGCCCAGCTAAACTATCGGAGATACAGATTTGACTTCAAAGCAAAAGTTGTTCTACTTGATCGAAAGATTCTGCTGGTGAAAATACATCAAAGGTATGGAGTACCTCATGTAGACCACCAGGTGCACCAACAGGAGCCCAGCCTAACTATAAGAGATTCAGATATGACTCCAAAGCAAAAGTGGTTCAGCTTGATGGGACGCTTCTGCTGGCGAATTTACATCGAAGGTTTGGAGTATCTGCTGTAGGCCACCAGGTGCACCAACAGGAGCCCAGGTAAACTATAGGAGATACAGATATCACTGTAAAGCAAAAGTTGTTCGGCTTGATGGGGCGCTTCTTCTGGCGAATAGATATCGAAGGTTTGGAGTTTCTGCTGTAGACCACCAGGTGCACCAACAGGAGCCCAGGTAAACTATAGGAGATACAGATATGACTCTAAAGCAAAAGTTGTTCGGCTTTTTGGGGCGCTTCTGCTGGAGAAAAGACATTGAAGGTTTGGAGTACCTGATGTAGACCATCAGGGATGTAGACCATCAGGTGCACCAACAGGAGCCCAGCTGAAACATAGGAGATACAGATATGACTCGAAAACAAAAGTTGTTCAGCCTGATGGGGTGCTTCTGCTGGCGGAAAGACGTCGAAGGTTTGGAGTACCTGATGTAAACCATCAGGTGCACCAACAGGAGCCCAGATGAACAATAGGAGATACAGATATGACTTCAAAGCAAAAGTTGTTCAGCTTCAAGGGACACTTCAGCTGGCGAATAGACATCGAAGTATTTGTACTTGATGTAGACCACCAGGTGTACCAACAGGAGCCCAGCTAAACTATAGGAGATATTGAAACGGCCCCAAAGAAAAAGTTGTTCAGTATGATGGAACGCATCTGCTGGCATCTGTTGGCAATGCGATTATGGTTTGAGAAATGTAGTAGGTACCAACAATATTAGCGTAATGAATATCCAGAGACACTTTATTGCTCACATTAAAACATAGATACAAATCCATACTAATATTATAAATTCGAAAGTAACTCTGTCTGTCTGTCTGTCTGTCTGTCTGTCTGTCTGTCTGCTACGCTTTCACGCCTAAACCACTGAACCGATTTTGATGAAATTTGGCACAGAGATTGCTCATACACCGAGAACGGACATAGGCTACTTTTTCTTCCACTTGAGGGTCTGGAGTACCTGATGTAGACCATCAGAATCACCACCAGCAGCCCAGCTAAACTATAGGAGATACAGATATGACTCCAAAGCAAAAGTTTTTCTGCTTGATGGGAGGCTTCTGCTGGTGAAAAGACATAGAAGGTTTGGAGTACCTCATGTAGACCACCAGGTGCACCAACAGGAGCCCAGCCAAACTATAAGTGATTCAGATATGACTCCAAAGCAAAAGTTGTTCAGCTTGATGGGTTGATTTTGCTAACGAATAGACATCGAAGGTTTGGAGTATCTGATGTAGACCACCAGGTGCACCAACAGGAGCCCAGCTAAACTATCGGAGATACAGATTTGACTTCAAAGCAAAAGTTGTTCTACTTGATCGAAAGATTCTGCTGGTGAAAATACATCAAAGGTATGGAGTACCTCATGTAGACCACCAGGTGCACCAACAGGAGCCCAGCCTAACTATAAGAGATTCAGATATGACTCCAAAGCAAAAGTGGTTCAGCTTGATGGGACGCTTCTGCTGGCGAATTTACATCGAAGGTTTGGAGTATCTGCTGTAGGCCACCAGGTGCACCAACAGGAGCCCAGGTAAACTATAGGAGATACAGATATCACTGTAAAGCAAAAGTTGTTCGGCTTGATGGGGCGCTTCTTCTGGCGAATAGATATCGAAGGTTTGGAGTTTCTGCTGTAGACCACCAGGTGCACCAACAGGAGCCCAGGTAAACTATAGGAGATACAGATATGACTCTAAAGCAAAAGTTGTTCGGCTTTTTGGGGCGCTTCTGCTGGAGAAAAGACATTGAAGGTTTGGAGTACCTGATGTAGACCATCAGGGATGTAGACCATCAGGTGCACCAACAGGAGCCCAGCTGAAACATAGGAGATACAGATATGACTCGAAAACAAAAGTTGTTCAGCCTGATGGGGTGCTTCTGCTGGCGGAAAGACGTCGAAGGTTTGGAGTACCTGATGTAAACCATCAGGTGCACCAACAGGAGCCCAGATGAACAATAGGAGATACAGATATGACTTCAAAGCAAAAGTTGTTCAGCTTCAAGGGACACTTCAGCTGGCGAATAGACATCGAAGTATTTGTACTTGATGTAGACCACCAGGTGTACCAACAGGAGCCCAGCTAAACTATAGGAGATATTGAAACGGCCCCAAAGAAAAAGTTGTTCAGTATGATGGAACGCATCTGCTGGCATCTGTTGGCAATGCGATTATGGTTTGAGAAATGTAGTAGGTACCAACAATATTAGCGTAATGAATATCCAGAGACACTTTATTGCTCACATTAAAACATAGATACAAATGATTTAATATTTTTTAGGATGCTGGTAAGGAAATAAGAATTTTGCAAAGGTGTAAGGAATGAAACGAAACGAAGTTCGCGGGTACCAGCTAGTGATTTAATATTTTTTAGGATGCTGGTAAGGAAATAAGAATTTTGCAAAGGTGTAAGGAATGAAACGAAACGAAGTTCGCGGGTACCAGCTAGTATTGAAATATTGGAAAAAATAGATATCCAACAACCTACCTACCACTACTGAAAGGAATGCGACGCAAGGATGGAAATTAATTAAAAATCAGTTTATATATCATCAGACATGCATAACATGTGTAAGTGCGAGCAGCGGCATGTCAAATAGCTTCGGGCGTTAAGTATGCGTGTCTCTTAAAGGGCTGTCAGTGCAACAAAGGCGTTCGAAACACAGCGCTGGGTGGAGCTAATAAACTATTTGAGTAGAGTCGGTTTCAAGTGTCGCAAAATCACACATCAAATTTCGGTGATAGAAAAATACCTATCGTATCCAACAACCCACCTACTATAAGAAATGCGACACAAGGATGGAAATTAATTAAAAATCAGTTTATAGAGCATCAGACATGCATAACATGTGTAAGTGCGAGCAGCGGCATGTCAAATAGCCACTTTTGGGCGTTAAGTATGCGTGTCTTTTAAAGGGCTGTCAGTGCAACAAAGGCGTTCGAAACACAGCGTTGGGTGGAGCTAATAAACTATTTGAGTAGAATCGGTTTCAAGAGTCGCGATGTCGCACATCAAATTTCGGTAATAGAAAATACCTATCGTATCCAACAACCTACCCACTAGGTACTACTGAAAGGAATGCGATTCAAGGATGGAAATTAAAAATCAGTTTATAGAGCATCAGACATGCATAACATGTGTAACTGCGAGCAGCGGCATGTTAAAACGCCACATTCGGGCGTTAAGTATGCGTGTCTCTTAAAGGGCTGTCAGTGCAACAAAGGCGTTCGAAACACAGCGTTGGGTGGAGCTAATAAACTATTTAAGTAGAATCGGTTGCAAGAGTCGCGATGTCGCACATCCGGTAATAGAAAAATACCTACCGTATCCAACAACCTACCTACTATTACTAATGGAATGCGATGCAAGGATGGAAATTAATTAAAAATCAGTTTATAGAGCATCAGACATGCATAACATGTGTAAGTGCGAGCAGCGGCATGTCAAATAGCTACATTCGGGCGTTAAGTATGCGCGTCTTTTAAAGGGCTGTCAGTGCAACAAAGGCGTTCGAAACACAGCGTTGGGTGGAGCTAATAAACTATTTGAGTAGAGTCTTGTTGACACTGGCGTTTCACACCTGAACAATGCACCTCGTTTGCATTAATGTAAATTAGGTTAGGCCCGCCGCTAGCCGCAGCCCGCTGCACTGCATGCCGCGCCTACATTCAATTAGATGTGCTCAAAAAAGTATGGCGATGAACACACATAACGCCCATTTGTGCGGTATTTTAACGCCATCGCATGCGATTACGATTTCCTATTTTCATTGTTTGTCTCTTTAAAACATGTTGCGCTGATCCTAACCGATTAGGGATAAGGGCAGGCAGATGATGATGATGATTTTCATACAGTTTATGTCAAACGTTTTGACAGACACATCCGCTAGAATACTATACTCTCACCATCCGCTATCGCTGCGCCTCGCACAACGCTGCTTCAACGGATGCGTCTATCAAATCGTTTGACATAAACCATACCATACTCGTATGAGAATACCTAAGCTCGAAATTCGCATTGTTCTAACGCAGCGCAAAAATAACGCACAAACGGGCGCGGAGTGCGTTTCTCGACACGTTTCATGTACACGGTCTATGTCGAGTGCCTCTGCTGACTGCATGGGTGATGTTTACATGAAATATGATTAAAGTTTCTTCCTTACAGGTTCGTGGAAAGACCCATTGAAAAGGTAAAAAACTTAAATAGATAATTAAGCTGACACATAATTTCTTTGCCCTATGTTTTTTCTATTCTTCGTTATTATAAATGAGAAACTTATAAAAGTAGTCTGTTTGATAAATATTATTATTAAAAAAATTACAACTACATCGGTTGTCACTTTGTCACCAAAACATGCCGGCGCTTGTTTATTCATACAAAAGACATCAACGCGCGCCCCCCAATAAAAATGTTCATTAATTAACATAAATGCTCGTGTAGCTATAAACCTAACACACATTGACATGTTAGAATGACAGCTACTTATTGTTTTATGATATTTCGTACTTCTTCTTCTTCAAGGAGTGGGACACCAAGTCGTCCAACGGCCCGATGAACCCTGATGTCAGAGTTTTCCAACCGCCTACTGCGACTAGCAGGCCTCTGAAATGGTCGTGTAACGCCCGCCGCCGCCGTCTAAATGATCATAGACAGCAACCGGGATCGACGGCTTAACGTGCCCTCCGAAGCACGGAACCATCTTGCTTTTTGGACAATCAGGTGGTTCAGCTTGCAATGTCCTTACAAGACTGGGAACAAATTCACAAAGTGATAAATATCAATTTTGTGAGTGACCCCACCGGGAGTTGAATTTCTTTATTTGGTACTATTTCGACTATACCTACTGTTTAAGCTTTTTGTCAAACAATGGCGATTATCCGACTAATATATGCACAATACCTACGTAGGTACGTATTTCGTTATACACCAAAAAACAGGCAATCTCAGAAGATCCCAAAGCCGGTGTCTAACGGGTGCGCGTGCGCGTTCTGCGCTTCGTCCGTCAACGCGTACGATCCACCATCGCGCGATAGTTAGATAGATTAGTATGTTTGTCAAACAATGGCGATTGTCCCACTAATAAACTGCGTGATACGTACGTATTTCGTTATTACACCAAGAAAGAAGCAGTCTCAGAAGATTCCCAAGCTCATCTCTAACGAGTGCGCGTGCGCGTTCTGCGCTTCGTCCGTCAACGCGCGCGATCCACCATCGCGTAAACAGCGGCCGACGTTACCCGGCGCGCACCGGTATTGTACACGTCATGGAGACGTCGAAATTCGCGTTTAAGACGGTACAACTGTGTTTGTGGGATGTTCTTTGATATCTTCAATGTAATTTCATGTGTAGATATTTTAGGTAGGTAGCAAATTCTTATTCATTCATCGATTGTAAGGCGCAAGCTTCACAAAGTAGACGTAAGACGTAAAATGTAATATGGCATCTGTCAAACAAGGTGATCGTGGGACACGTGAGACATGCAACATCGCGACCGTTTCGACCGAAGAAACAAAGCTACACACATACACAATAGACGCGCGTCCTATCGATAAAGGCTGTTGATTTCTTGCCTGACAGATGTCACGTCGCGTTTCACGTCTATCCTGTGGAGCTTGCGGACCTTTGAAATCTTCAATGTAATTTCATTTTTATAATGCCTATTTTAGGTAGGTAGCAAATTCCTGTTCATTCATCAATTTTAAAACTATCCTACACAAGTGCTATGATTCCACCGCTCCGGTCTAATCTATCAGTCTCTAAAACAGACAATGGCAGAAGCTAGGACAAAAAGGAAATCAATCGGACGTGCCATTAACATTTCCCAACGATACAAATCACACCAGCAAAATGCGAGATCTACCTAAAAAAAGATCTAATGCTGGGAATGGTTTTTAGGGTGCCGTACCCGAAAGGTGAAAACGGAACCCTGTTACTGAGACTTCGCTGTCTGTCCGACGTCTATCTGTCCGTCTGTCACCAGGCTGTAGGTATAGGTACATATCATATGCCGTTTTAGTTACAGAGTTGAAATTTTCACAGATGCCGTATTTCTCTTGCCGCTTTCACAACAAAAACTAAAAATTAGAATATAATAAAAATGAAGGGAGGCTCCCATTAAAAAGCGATTATTTTTTGCTTGATTTTATCTATGTTGTTCCGAAGGCTGTATAGCTCATAAACGTTAATAATTAGACAGTTGAAATTTTCACAGAACATGTAATACTATTGCCGCTATAACAACAAATGCTGTAAAATATAATAAAATTAAAATTAATGGGGGCTCCTGTAAATAAGAACGTTTATTTTATGCTTCATTTTATCTATGTTGTTTCGATTATGTTTTATCTATGCTATAGTTAGACAGTTGAAATTTTCACAGAACATGTAGATATTACTATGCCTCAATGACAATAAATACTGCAAAATAGAATATTTCTTTTTATACAACACACGTCATTTTTATGCTGTTTCTATACAAAGTTGTACGGCACCCTATATGCACGAGTCCGACTCGCACTTGTCCGATTTTTTTCCACCGCCGAGTCGCACGCGCGGCGCGATTGTGGCTGTGTGGTCCTCTCACAGCCACTTTGTAAATAGCGCGGTTTACCTTTTTCAACTTTTGTGTTTTGTTACCTTTTGTGCTGTTGTACCACCAATATTACCATAGCTATTTAGGCTCGTTGGATAAATAAATACGCCATTTATCATGATAACTGATGTCCGGGCGTCGTCGGCGCGTTGTAGACGGCAGATGGGGTGAAGATTTTATTGGAAAGATTTTAGATAGATACCTGATTATGATTAGGAACAACGTTTATTTTTTTACCTAAGTTCTGTAATAGTTTCTTTTAATTTTATTATTACCTATTAAAATTGCAGCATCGATACAGCTTTTATGTTAACAGCTCAAACAAAATATTTAATAAATTGCCAGATGAAATAAAATTGTTGCCACTGTCAATTTTTAAAAGAAGGTTATTTAATGTATTAGTATCGAATTGTTTTTATAGTATTGACGAATTTGTTAAATTTAATTTTTCTTAATTATTTCAATTTATGTACTCCACACCACAGAATGAAATTGACCTCATTGTTAGTTATTGATTTATATTAAAACTGAATTTATTCTATTGACATTTAAACTGAGTGACATAAAATTTGATCTAATTTTATTGATTTTGAAACTGTAATTTTATTCTGTTTAATTTGACATTGTTTTTTAATTTAATTGAATTTATATATATGTTACGGGCAATTTGATAAGCCCGTGCACTATTAATAGTGACCGGTCAGTATTAATAATGCCCGACCTAATTGGACAATGTGATTAAAACAGCATGATTAATTACTTTTCCCGGTCAGAATGAATAATTCCCACCCTACCTTGGGCAAAGTAATAAAAATAAAGAACTGTAATGTATTTTTTTATTAAATGAAGTTAAAATTACATTTTTTCAAAGAAATGTTATTAAAAAACAAAGTATTGAACAAAGAAGTTGAATAATAAACAGTTAAAAATGTAATAACATTAGTAGCTACCTACTTTTTATTGATAAAATTACTTATGAACAATAGATTAAAAATTGTACCTGAGTAAATGAAATTAAACTTACATAATTTTTATGAAAAGCTATTAAAAATAATTAAAACATGCAAGTAAAAAATAAACAGTTAAAAATGTAATAAAGTTGCCTCCTTTTTTAATAAAAATATTACTTAAAAACAACATTTAAAAAATTGGTAAATGAAATTGAAGTTACATAATTTTCATTAAAGTTATCAATAAATTTGAACATGTGTGTTAAAAAACAAATAGTTGTAAATGTAATAATATCATTAGCACTATTTTTGATAAAAATATTAGGTACTTCAATAGTTTAAAAATTAGTAGACTAAGAAAAATCAACTGAAATATTTAATAATTAAGGACTGCAAGCTGATTTATTACATGGGCCACAGGCACTCGGGCACTATTAATACTGACCGGTCCAAGTGATTAATTAATCACTTTGCCCTACGTTTTTGGGCACTATTAATAATGACCGGTCAGTATTAATAGTGTCCGATTAATCACGTTGCCCGTAACATATATATTTTTTTATTGTTTTCTTAATTTGACATCATGATATTTTAATTGTAGTCGTATTTTTATGTAAATTATTAATTTGATTGTAATTATTTAGAAGATTTTTGTATTCTGCATGCCATATGTTGGCGCAACACGCTTGCTCATTTATATTTATATTAAGATATTAATTAAGAAGATCTGTTGTACCGTGTTTGCCTGCAAATAAATGATTTCTATTCTATTCTATTCTAAAGAAAGATATTTGATCAAAATGAGACTTATTGATGCATTTAGGTGCCTAGCTAATTATTATATCGCAAGTATAAAATTTCTTGTTACGGTATCTAATTGCAACCACTTTTTGAGGTTGGGGTGAGTCAAGTGGAGCCACCCCTCGGCTAATTAGGTGCTAATTTGTTGACAATGCTGCAACCCCCAACTCATTTGTTTTTTTTTTGTAAGTCATCTGTTTTCGCATCCGCTTGTACTTTGTACTTATTTAGCTTGATAAATTTGGTTTCCCTAGGTAGGTAATAGGCATCACAAACGTTGTATGAACATCCTATTTTTCAAAAATTGAATAAATTCATTTGCAAAGCTACTGGACAGACAGAACAGTTTTTTATAAGCAGAGCAGTTCAGTTTCCATTGTTACAGATACGCCGGCGTCATCACAGCCACAAAATAAAATTGTGCCACAATAAATTCACTCAAACCGCAGGCTTTTCACAATGTTTGTGTCGGGCGTGTTAGAGCGCGGCAAAAAGGGCCGCCAGGGCGCGGGGCGGCCCTCGGTGAATGAAGGGAAGGTAAATAAATATAAATAAAGGTGAGGGCGACGCGCGGGGAGGGGGGACATCCCGCGGGGCGCCTTCGGATGCGCGCCGGCCGCCGCTGCGCCCGCGCCGACAAAAACACATGCACAGCCATCCTGATTATCAACTTCTACATACCGACTATTCAACGTCTAGCTACATTAAAAAGCCTGTTCTCGATTCGTAATTTCGTACCGCACAAAAATTTCCTGCACTATAAAAATCCAATTACAAGCTCATTGTTTGCCGTATCGAGTTGTCACACATCATTAAACGGGACCAATGAGAGTCGTAAATGTATGCGAGCGGGTATTTCTCTGTGTAATTGTATTGAGCAAGCTGCGCGCTGCAAGCACAGGCACCAATTACGGGCTGCGCCGTTGCGAGCTGCACTTTTATTGGGTGCAAGATTTAAGTGGCGATCGACACGCGGCGCCGGCCCTGCCTGATTTTTACGGCCACTTATGTCTCGTATTGGACGAGCCATTTTCACTTGGAATGCGGAGTCAAACTAGCAATTTTCCGCGATAATGGTACTAAACTGCGCCGTCCTTGGTCAACACAAGCTCGCGCAGAAAGCTTGATCACTTTGGAGGTTACTTTGTAGGTTGTAAATGGAATCCCGCTGCGTAAGAGCCTAGTCGATCAGTCTGTAGTTTTCCAAACGCAATTAAAAGTTTTTTGTAAACAGGAATCCCTAGTAAGTAGATGCGTAAAAGCTGTAAGAAATTAGTATTTATTTATTCTGAAGACTTGAATGGTCTTCTTATAATAGTGTCTACTTGCATTAAGGCAAGCAGGTCGGCGCCCACATTCTAGTCTAGAGCATTGACACGATAAATATTGATTTGATACAGAAACAAATCCCGATATTGGTAATATCGTAATAATTCAACAACAAGTTATAAATGGGGAGATCAAGCGAATCGACTATAAAGCAAATCTGTAAACCATCTGAATCGTATGTAGCCAAATACACAATGTCTTGCGAAATTCAGGAAGACGTATGGAGTTAGATAAATCGATATCATGAATAATACACAGCTAAAGTGGATAACACTTTGCAATATAAACAAACTCCACAAACTACCTACTCTTCAGTAGATACCTACATATACCTATGTGTAGCAAAATATAGGTACGATTTTATGAAATCTTTTGTTATGTTTCTCGCTGAAAAGTGAAAGTCAGCTGGTTTTTAATATTGGCCAGTGTAAACAACAGCCGTTTACTTTGAAATATCTTTGCACTTTGAAGTCCAAATTTACGATCAATAATCGATGTCCTACTTCGCCGCGGCACTCGACAAAGAAACTCACTTTGATTAATACTTTTTAAATTATCTGACAACATGCCTGTATTTCGTAATTCACTACATAATGTACAATAATATTTATTTATCCAGTCAAATGTCTCATCTCATTCTACTCATGTTATGCAAACAAAGCTATCATTATAATATTTACAAGCTATCTCGATAGACAAGCTAAGACCGACCTTTTGTGACTATGATACGAGAGAAAATAGCGAGGAATAGAGCGTCGTGTGTCGGTTTCTCACAAGATTTGCCCTTTCATGGCCCGTGCCTCTTAGCATTGACTGAGGTTTGACAGATAAGACCGAGATAACAAACACCTGTACCTTGACAAATATTTGCGGGATAATTAAAACAAACCCACAGCTCAGAGTCGAGCCAGCAAACAATACAGGCACCGCTTTTTGCATTTACTTAGCAACTATATTCTTACAACATTCTTATTTCCGTTTCTATATTTAGATATTGCTTAAACAGGTGGAATAAATAACAACATTGTTCGGGCAAGTGAAGGCACGGTTGCGTGTGAAGTAACGCAGTTGCGTTAGGCATACATCACGAGTGTTTATACGTTGGTGCGAGATGCAAATCGTTAATTTATTGCCGGCTTAAGAGGCACCTATATGAAACACGCCGCAGCCACAAGGTTCAAAGACCTATCTCGAACAGTTTAGCTCATATTTGAACAAGTGTTGCCGTCCAGTCGCGAATACTAGACGGCTGGCGACAGCCCTAAACATAGACAGATAGCTTCTACTCCGCGGGAAAACATCATTTGATGCTTACAGCCAAACACAACAATTGAAAATCTGAAAATGCTAATAATCAGGTATTAGTACACATGAACACATAAACAATGCTACATGATTTTCGAACGGTGCAGCTATTTCTGTTTTGTAAACATTTTGAAAGTGTCTACGACTCGATTTCGCCTGAAGGTCGAGATCATGTTCTGGATCAAGGCAGTCTGATTGCCTTTTTGTTTTATCATGAAATCTTTCATTCGGCGAACAAAGCTTTTTAAATTTGTCGGTAAATAGTTACAAAGTAAAGTGGGCATCCATTTAAGAAGAGCCAGTTTCTATTTCTTGAAAGTCAGTTGTAGATCCCCTATCCTACGGCGGAACATAATTAGCCATCTTACATGAACAATAGCAAATAAATAAAACCGCAATGTGATATTAACTTCTGAATAATGCAGTAAAATTTATTTTTGTATTGTTGTATTCTTTCAAAAGGCTAGAGCTCGTTTGAGTATATTGGATTATCTAGGTAGGTAGGTAAGTAGTAGGTACTGTAATTTTGTATGAGATAATATTTGCTTGTTTTCACTGCGAACAAATTATCACTAAGTAGGTAAATTCCCACTAACAAATTCTATCGATTTCATCATAGTTTATTTATTATTATTAGTTACACCTACCTACTGACTCACACGCAAATATTAAATATTTTTATCACCAATAAGTATTCGTAAAATATTACCATTCATTACTGTTTGATCATGGAAAGGTTTACATTACAAACTCCTTTCAATTTACTGGATGATGCAGTAGTAATAAATGCAGTCTTATAATAGGTTGTTAGGAGATCTTTATAAAATTTTACAACGCTGTAAACCCACCGTAGAATTTTAGGATTAATTTGATTATGGTCAATTATTCACAAAGAGCTCGAGCTCGGCCTGTTTTTTATCCTGCGCTAATAAGCCGAAAAGTATCTAATTTGGACGGCGGTGTCTTTGCTGCTAACAAATTAAACCACTTTAGCGTATCAGCCAATGATATAAAATCAATATTTAACAATCGATAATTAACAGCCTTTAAAACGATTTTAACTTATAAAATGTTTGTTTTGCTTTCTTATTGGAGCTCGGTCTACGCCGTGGACTGAACATTCGGATTAAACTTATCAGGAATTTAAATAAAACAAGAATGTGTCCGTTTATAATGGGCTCCTTTACGGTGTTATAGAACTAGATATAAGTTAATCTGGGGATCACAAAAGCATTATAAAAGCAGATAACAAGAGTCGTCTCGTTATTGAAGTGTAGAGGTCGCGTCGGTTCGCTGCGGCCGAGCCGTCGGCCGTCGAGTTCGATCGAGGATCTGCGCTCGCAGTAAAAGCTCATTGTAACCCGAGCCTCAAATACGAAATTGAATAATGCTGACCTATCCCGCGACCGCCCAGCCCATAAATCACCGAGATATTTATGTCCCTCACCCCGCGCCCCGCGGCCCCTCGCTCGCCTGCGCATTCGCGGCCAAGGATATAAAATATTAAATAAAAACTTACATAAAATGGTAAGTAATTGCGATTGCAATCGGAGGAGCGCGCTATCGATGTGGTCGCACGACGCACGACGCGCGCAGACGCAGCTATTTCGCTCGCTAACTGCTTGTTCAGAGCCAAAGGTTTACAGCTCGTTTAATTGGAAATATTTGTGTATATTTCTTGAAATCATGTTTACATTTTATGGTTGGAAAGCTAAACTGAAAAGATTACGATTACGATTTGACCACGATGTCTGGTTAGCTACGAAATTTTAATCGAATAAACGTACAGTCATTTTGGCTCGCTTAGGCATTGGGGCGACTAAGGCATTACAACTAAGCTTGTCTTATTTGTAATTAAGCTAATAATTAAATGCAAATGAAATGAAATGACCAAACAGATAATTAAGTAAAATTTCCGCTCACTTCTTTCATGCTTTTTGAAAATGAGACGTGAAACTGAGAGCTCTGCTGCTAGAAAATGTTCTCCAAAAGTCCTGAGCATTGTTTGGGTACAACGAATTAAAATTTTCTTAGGTATGTGTACGTAGGTATGTACCAAAACAAAGTAAAGAAGGTAGATACGTAGAGCGTCTCTAGTGAAAGATATAAATCCCAGCTGTTGGCAGCGATGTTGCGCAAGCGCAGCCAGCCCGACCAACGGAAAGAGCATCGTCTATCTGAGAAGCATCTGGCTCGTAACGTACCGCTTCCCGTACACATTCACTTTACTTATATTCCCGCTTATTTATGAGAAATAAATAATACTATTAGACGGAGATACCGATTCCTGATAAAAAGTGGGCCCGAGTGGCCCGAGTTAAATGGGAGGCACGATGGAGGCAGAAAGAAAGTAATGGAGGCGCATCGAACCGGTTTGAAGATTTTACGAATGCAAGGCTGGTTGGGCTGCGGCGGCGCGGGCAGCGGGCAGAGGCAGCGGGCCGCGGGCCGCGGGCCTCGGCGGGTCGGCGGCTATGTGCAGCCCCGGCGCGCATATAGGTAACCTCAACAAGACGGCGGCGGATTCGCGCCGCACCGCCGCACCGCCGCCGCCGCCGCCGATCCACGCACACACAGCCTCAACCTTCAACACTCCCGCACCCCGGACCCTACCCCGGTCTCCCCTGAACCATCTCATGCCGATTATTATCTGCACATAACTGGATTCCACGACGCACATTAGGCTATTAAAATATTTGCCGGGCAAACTCTACATGCATTCAAAAACATTTGCATGAGAGTTCAAACAAAGGCATCTCTGAACAAGGACCAGTTATTTTGAGAATTTGATGGTGTATCAATCGAAGAGTTATGTAGGCATGCTCTGTTTAGAGTTAAGAATGTAAACTATTCATCAACCAATGGTAATACAAGCTAAGTTTATTATACTTCAGCGAGGTATAGGTGTAAACAAGGTATAGGTGAAATAGAATCGGTCGGATAGAAACTGTAGAATACTAAAGATGCTAATTTTCATTTAATATGCAGATATCATCTTGTAAGTATGAGTTATGACATGAAAATACTAAGAATACAATACATCTATAAAATGAATACCTACTTACAAAGTGTATACAATAACACTACAACAAGTTCTTACACCTTTACTAACTATCCGTACTTATATGATGCGCTTGCATCATACACGTACCAACTAGGAAAATCATGGAAAATCCATCACTCTTTTTATATTGTCGTACCTCCAATTATTTTTATCGTCGACTAGCGGCCCGACCAGCGGTTTCACCTCTTGCTACAAATCTGAATTAGACAATATATTGTGGCAGTTAATAACTAGGTATCTTATGTATGTTATCTCACTAGTACTCAACAAATCATTAGTTTTCATTTATACCTTTTATTTCAGGGGAAATCCTAGATTTCAGGATTTTACTTCTTGTAGTAGGTACTACCTATGTATGCAAATGAAAAATACATGTTAATGAAAATATGGTCAAACACGTATGTACCTACTAAAAATACAAGCACATAGGTAGATACTTATTAGCAATTATTTTATGTATTCACAAGTACTTGACAATTGTTAGTTTCCCTTGTTATTCCTTTTTCAGGGAAAATCCAAGATGATAGGAATTTACTTATTACCTGTGCAATGCATATATATTCGACACCAGAGTTCATTGGATCGTTGGCCGACTCGGTGTCCCACTCAAAAAAATAACAGAGAATAAAAAGTACTGTCAAGAAGTTATGTACCATTAAAAAATCCTACTAATATTATAAAGGCGGATGTTTGTGTGTGTGTTTGTTACGACATCACGCAAAAACGGCTGATTAGATTGATATGAAACTTTGCAGAAATATAAAAGGGCATCTGGAATAACACATAGGATACTTTTTACCACGGAAAAATGTCTCATTCCCACGGGATCACGCATTTTCCAATATTTTTGAAATAGGTGGCGTGACTGAGCCGATTCGCGTTTTAAACGTTTTCGGCGAAAACTAACAGCGACATCTCTTGGCGAATAATGCTTTCTTCCCGCGGAATAATAGGTTGCAGCGGGTGAAACCGCTGACGGGCAGCTAGTTAGTAATAACGGACAAGATGTTTGTCAAAGTAAATATTCCCAGGGTAGAGGATTACATAAGGTCTGGAACCCATCTGGGCGCATAGTTTCACATGACGTAGGTATGTAGGTACCTAACTACCTACCTACTTGTCTAGTTGTAATTTAATTTCAATATGATGTACCTTAACTCATATTATCAACAGTATTGTTTTATTTTACAAAGTAATAAAATACGACATTTTGTGCCTAGTATAAATTAATATAGTATTAAAAAAATACGTACCAATTGTTTCTTTTACCATACACAATGTAAAAAAAACAGAGGATCAGTTTTCTTTCAATGATCCACTGCGGTATAGGTACCAAAGTTTGTAAAACACATAATATTTCTGCTATTTTACGTACTTAGGTTTCTCGCAGATTTGTAATTTAATGTAAGTATTTTTTCAGCGCATCATAAATTACACATGTGTAATTTTTGTGCTTATTTACCTAGGTACTTACGTAGTTACATACATACATGGAAATCATTGCATGTATTTCTACACTTTTATACCGAATGAAGGATTTACTAGTTGGCATATTACAGGTACCGCAATTGATTCTTCAGTACTTAGGTGTATGATGCAATGCGCTGAATCGGTTAATACCTAATTTTGAATGTTTACCGCCATTAATAGAGTTATTGGCACTGTGTCGCAAACTGACCTAGATTTACGGATATATTATGACAGGTTTGCGAATGTGAGTTTGTTTGTCTGTTACGTTTGTCGTCCATTGTTTGCGCACCCATTAGACGGACGGATTAACTTACTATTGCTATAAGTACGTGCTGTTTAAGGCCGCTATAGAGCTTTTCACGAAGCCCATACAATTTTCCCTGCCAGACCTCTCGGAGCGTCATTTTGCAAAAAACATGGGGATGTTTGAATATTTTTTACAGTGATATTATGAATAAGAGAAGAGAATTGTTTAAAGAAATTGGCATTCTTACGCTTCCCTCGCAGTACATATTTGATAATATAATGTATGTGCGCAAGAATTCCAGTTCATATTTAAGAAACTCAGATATTCATTGTCGTAATACGAGAATTAAAAATAAAATTGTACCGCCACAAACCAGATTAAGTAAGATCAGTAAATCATATATGGGTAACTGTATACGCTACTATAATAAAATTCCAGAGGAAATTCTAAAGTTAAATGAGAGGCAATTTAAACTTAAAGTAAAGAATACTTTATGTTCGAAAGCGTATTATAAGACAGAACATTATTTGAAAGATAAAGATGTCTGGTCAGTAGCAACAGTTGCTCCAACGCAATGCAAGAGATAGGCATTATTTAAAAATAAACATGACATATATTTTAGTGGATATACTTACCTTTACTTTTATGATATGTAAATTGACATGTATGGTGGTTAAATTTGACATTTTCATATTATTCTTTAATTTTATTATTTTTTTGACATGTATTTTTTACATTTACTGTAAATCTACTATTTTTCTTTTTTGCTATGTTATTTAATTGCTCAAATGTTTAAAGTACATTTTAAAGACAAAACAGTTAGAATAATCTACTGTAATTTTTATTTTTATTTTGTGAGCCGTTTTTGGCTATTCTATTAATTTATTTTCTAAGTTAGCTAGGGTAGCTTAGGGCCTAAGAATATTGTAGATTTTAGAATAGGTGCACTTCTGGGCAGGTTTTTGGGCGGTTTTCCTGTCCAGGGTCCGGCTAACCATACAAATGTAACTCCTGTTTAAAATTTTGACAGAATGTTATTCCATTTAATTGTCATTCATTGAGGCATAAAGTTGCATGCTGTGTGGTTAGCCTGGCCAGCCCCGAGGCAGTGCCTTTATTTTTATTTTTTTATCCCGCCTGAGCCGCGTTTAGAGTAGGAACTCAAATTGTTATAAAAAAGAGAAAATTTTGCATTAGAAATTTTCTCTTTTTTAAGATTGTATTAGAATATGACTTTCTTTAAGAGAATCTTGTACATTCCTACAAAGAAATAAATTATTGAATTTGAATTTGAATTTGAATAAAAATAAATATATTTTTCTGCAATTAGATTAAGTACATCTTCTTAAATAACATATATTTTTTCAAAATCTTTACTACTGTTATTTTTTCATACAGAAGCCTTTATAATGGCGCATTATTTTGCAAAAAATCGTATATAAAAACGTGGTATTATTCTATATTTCTGAATAAAATTGTAAAATGTTCACTGTAGACTTTGTACTCAAATATATACTCTATTTTTTTGTATAATTGATATTTTTTTACAGTGAACCAAAACTCTAAAACTCACGCTTGATTTGAGGTCTTTTCCTGAATTTTGGTTTTGTCGCTTTAGATATCGCTGTTTATAACAGGTTTAAAACTAAAATGTTAATATTTACATTGTACATTTTTTAGATGAAGATATGCTTGATTAAATGTTCAAGTAACATATTATTTTTACATAACGGTTTTCGAGAAACTCGCATGTTTATAAAGCCAATATTTGCAAAAAAATTGAATGCGCTCTTAACTTCACTTTTCCGAATTTTATTTGAACAGAGATTTGGCAAAGAGCGAAACGGCGTCAATGGGTTTCTTTGTCCTTATAATGCTAGATTTAAAAGAAAAAGTTATGGAACGTCCTGTCACATTTCTTGGATAAAATACCTATCTAGGTACCTGGGGGGCCATAAGATGGTGCAAGAAAATGATCCAAACGAAACCGCGGGTTCAGGACAGAGTCAAAGTAGGTAGGTAATGAGTTAGAAAACTGGAGATCTAACGGCGCCACTCTCAAGTGCACCTTTTTCTAGGATTGGTCGAAAATGTGTCTACGTTAAAGTTTAGTTACTTCTTATTGGTTGTCGTGGTTACGTCAACTAGGCACAATTGCGCCTGCCGCCATCTGCAATAAGCTTTGAGTTTTCCTCCCATATAAGTTTCACGAAAAATTTACTAACTTTGCATAAACAATAAATTACTTAGGTACAATCAGGTAACGTTGTGGGTAACGTTAGCGTTTCAAAATTGAAAGAAAAAGTGTTAATGCGGAAAATCTTTTTGGTTGAGATCACATTTTTCTGTATTTTCCTTTCAAAAACAAAAACAACTTTGGGATATTAAATCCATACCTACTTAACCAGATTCTAATTTTCTATCTTGTAATGAGAATTTGAAAAGGTAATTAGGTACCCCATTTCCCCAAACAGTTGATATCGTAAGAGGCGACTACAGTATGCTAAGTATCTATAGGTATGTACCTACCATCGATCGCCAGCAAATCCACCCCCAAACATTAGGTATTATGTAGAAGATGGTTAAGTTTTCTTTCTTATAAATTTTTTAATTTTAGATATATAAGCAGACACAAACTAAGATAACGAGATTGTTATATTTACGCCAGGTATATAATATACCAAGTGATTAATATTTTAAAGTAAAGAATTCATTACTTTGTAAAATTTATAACACCTACTGCTAGGTATTATCTACCTACAATCAAACTATTAAAATACTATAGTGGTATGTGTAATTTGCTTACATAGTTTATTATTATCAAGCCTATTTGTTAAAGAGACTAATCTTACGTGGGTAGGTAGGTAAGATAAAAAACTCGGAAAACCCCTATTAGTAAAATTCAGGAAATTCTTTACCGGACTTGACGGAAGAGTAACACAACTGTAATTACTGAACCGATTACTTAAAATAAAATTTTATAAGACTCCTAAATTGAAAACCATATAAGTCAAACGCTTTTCAAAATTTTCTCAATTATTCAATACTCAAAATTTACGAATATAAGAAAGTAGATAGGTACCTATTAAATGTCAGCTAAAGATTTCTAGTTTCTATTCTTTTAAATAAAATTACAGTACAGAATTAGCGATGAAAGTGACTGTCAGAATTGTGGCCAAACTCGTAATCATTTAGAAAAAATAAAACAAACGGATGAAGTGCAACGGATCCAAATAAGGCACGCACCACAATGAAGTAACAGAATACAATAAAGTTCCCGTAACTTGCCTTTACTTTTGCCAAAACCCGTGAATGACAACGCGTCACGCTCAATGCCTTCGACACCAAATTTTACGACGGCCATATATCCACCAAAACTGGCATCAAAATTGAAAGGAATTCATCATTCATCCATTAGTCACAGAGTCAAAATATTTGTTGACAAAGCCTGCGTAATTGCAGTGCTACAATCGGAACACTCGCTACAAGCTACCGTAACGCCCGCAATTTGTCCCATTGTTCCGAGCCGTAATGTTTACACCGGCGATTGTGCTCTTCTCCTAACTGAAGACTCGCAGGAATGGAAGCCATTGTCTCCAAGTGCCAGCCTTCCTTACCGACCGGCCCGCGCTAGCCGTTTCCGACAACCTAAACCTAAACTTCCAACAAACTTTTCTAGACATAACAAGTAACAACACTTTCTGGACTAAGTAGTTACGCGGCGCCCGCGCGGAAAAGTTCGGAAAATTCAAGAAAATCCTTACCTGAGTCATCAGGCGATCGGCACCGGTGCCCTCGTCATCCTTAAAATCAATGTCCTCATTATAATTAGGCACTAAGTCTCTGAACTTTTCGTCGTTCCTGGTGATGCGACCCTCGGCAGGGCCGCTGGCCGCCAACGAGTTTTCACTGACGTTAGGATCGTGCTGGCCGAAAACTAGGGGGGTCACGCGGCGCGGTGAGTTGCGGCGGGTGAAGCCGCGCCCCGGGCCGCAGGCCGCCGCCGCGCCTAGCCACAGTAGCACCAGGGGCAGTCTCATCTCGTAGACATCACTTCACGCGCGCTCGACGCACGACCAACGCGCGCCGCGACTTGTGCGACACTAAGCCGGTCGCGGCGAGGCGGCACCACCGGTTGCATCCCTTGCCACCACCTCTCCTGGCACGACCACGCCGCCGCCGCCGCCGCCGCCGCCGCCGTCATGCGCGCGCCCCCGGTACCGCGCGCGCACATCCCGCTTTCATCATTTCACCGGAAAATCCCACTCAAGGCAACACCTACGCAATCTTGGAATCGTTTCCTATTTACCTATTCCTGCAATGATTCCTGCATTATCTCACTAAACACCCTCAACGAGTAGATCATCTATCACACTACTTTTACATTTCTAGAAATTCATTCACAGACTTTTCCGACTGCTAGACTTGAAGGCGTTTTTCAGGCAGTAAAAGTAAAAACTTATTGGTTATTTAGGTACCTAAAGTAATGTCGAACTTTAATTTTTTGTATTAAATCAGAAAATTCTAATTCAACGTGATAATTAAAAACTAATGTTTATAAAAATGGAGTACGATATAACCCAAACACCAGACCTAGTGGTATTGGTAGGTATCGTAATCATAGATCGTAATTTACAAACATCTTTCCTGCAGTTTACATCTTACCTACTTCTCAGCTGTGGTTTCGACCAAAAGTAATCAAACTTACATGTTTACACTTTTTCAAAGTCGTTCTGAATGTAGATATTTCGTAAGCAATTTTACAACATTTTCGTTCATGTATTTTAATCTCATAGATAGTTTAATGTAGGTCGGCTAGAAGTACGACAGCTAAAAACTGACCAAAAAATTTAATGACCTAAAGTCAGAATTAGAATCGGTTCACATTTTAGCAGTTTTAGTTTCTGGACTGTTTGTTGTGGTATGTGTAATGTTTAAAATTATTTTATCTGTAAAAACAAAAGACCCTGGATAAGACCCTTCAAAAGTGTGATACCTACACACTTAGTACATATACTAATAGAATAAGAAAGTTATTTCTTAACGCGTCGAAAATTATCCTGAAATAGGTATGAATGACCCTTTGATATTTGTCAGAGGTGATGGTTGTCCTCACGGCCGTTTACGCTCTGCCTATCCTGCAGGGATATACCTATACGTGATGTGTGCATTCTTTCGCCTTCTGATCTTTCGGCCTTCAATACCCATTTCTTTGTCGTCAAAGCAAGTTAAAGCAACCTACGTACTATACCCGGTATTTAGCATTATCGGTTATTACGTGTAATCAGATCGGATAATGACGTGCGAGGACGCTATATTGCCACGAGCGTTCATTACAGGCTCTTTGTCGCAGCGATGGGACTGATTCTTGCGAAAGCAGGCATAGTGACATTGAGAATAAGAAATATAAAATATTTTTTTTACCTGACTTCCTCAGGAGAGTTATGTTTTTCAAGTATGTATGTATCCAGAAATTTGTTTTCACGGGCTACAACCCAAACGGCTGGGCGGATCATGACATGTCATTGTGAGGTGTCGTTAGATTCGTCTCAGCAGCGCGAGTGACACTGGCTATAGGTATTAAAAATTAATAAATTCAAGATGGCGGATTTTATCGCAAAATACAACTATGAAATCACCGCAGTCGGGATTTTGTTTTTAATTTTTACTGCTATCAGTCAAAGATAAAATTATTCACCTCATTTTGAACCTAGAGTAGGGTCCAGCTGAACATAACAAAGTGCCATTAAAACAACCTCAAGTCTGCCTCCTACGGCCGACATCTTGTTTTTCCAACTTACTGACACTGGTTTCCAAAAAAGAAGAGATTCTGCAGTAGATAACTGGGAAATCTTTTTGGAAATGGTGTTTTGACCCTAAAGGGTAGATTTTGATTTCTGAAGTTGCAGTAGACTAGTTAGGGCAGCTGAAGTTTTAAGGGGCAGGTCAGGCAGGTGTAGGTGTATTCACGCTAGATGCTAGCTAAAGAATGCGTCTGTCGGAATCAACACGATTTTCAAGACAAACATTTTGGTCTGCTGGATGTAGTAGCTAAGGGTACGAGGTCATGACCATGACATGGTGTTATAAACTGCCATTATCGTAATATCTATTATACTTACCACTAAGTGGTGATTTAAGCTCTTTGTCACATCGAAGTGACCAAGTACCTACTTTTCAGATTCAGAACAAAGATTATAGTGCGCTGGTGTAGGTAAAAAATCAACTAAGAGGAAATTTGCCGGAAATTTTTTTGTTAGTTAGGCAGTAGGTGAAGGTTTAAGAAATGGCTTGCTAGATTAGATGCTTAGTATTTAAATCAAAATATACCTATAGTAACATGTTTTGAGACCAACTCATGATAGAATGGAAACCCATTTTGGAGTCTTCATCAAGGTTTATAAGAGTCAACCAATGATCTTAACCAGGGATTATGAGGCTGTTATGACAAGAGGGAGCAGAAAAGGAAGCGGAAAACGAGCATTTGAAGAAGAGGAAGAACGAAAAAAAAGAGACTAAAAAATTTGCCACTTCTGATGTGTTCCAGTAATTTATGAAACCTTATAAAAAGCTTTCTTATAAGTGGCTACGGAACGGAACTTAAAAACAAACTTACAAACAAACGAACAAAACTTTGGCACTATGAGGATGCGAAGCCAATAGAACCCAATATATTAATACCTCTGATCCTGTAGTACCACGTGCTCTGAAGCTGGAGCACAAAGGGTCGTTAGACGATAATAAGTCACTTGAAACATAGTCGGTGATACTAAGATGACTAATCTTATTCGTAACCCGATATTTTACTGACTCTTCAAAATCATGACTTGTCAGTGTAATCATTTAATACACCTAATGGGTATCATAAAATCATACCTACATAGGTGATAGTATTATTGATGTTCATACAAAGGTGTACTTATATCAAAAACAACGTGTTGGATTGGAGTGGGTCAGAATTCAAAGTTCACATTTTTATAATCTTCTTCGATGAGATTTTTAAACATTCGATGGGTAATGGCGGTTTCAATATTACCTATCTACCTAAGCGACCGGCGATTTTACGTTTTGCGACTGCATTATTGAAGTGCGAATGATACTTATCTAATCTTGAGATGAATTAAATACCTACCTATCGGGAAGCTGTTGGTGTTTTTGATCTATTTAGGTAAGCCTTACCAAGACTTAAGCTTTTTTTTCGAGCTAATACTTAGTTCTAGCCTGTTCCCTTCTCCTCACGGCTCCTCACCCAAGCAAAGCATCCATCACACCTTATAAGGCGAATAGCAAATACACATCTATGAACATTAGTACCTACGCAACCGTTTGCTGATACTTAAATAAAACCTACTTCAAAAACAAATAGGTACCAACTAGGTACTTATCTAATAAATAGATATAGTCCAATGATGCCGTTCGGATTTCATTGCTATTGACTATTCTTACGTATAGGTAGGTGAGCGGTTGTTTACTACATTCACATCACATGTCGATCAGTTCTAATAGGTAACGCTGATACTGGGTGTTAGATAGATACATGATCTGATGATGATGATGATGAATGACATCGGAACAGCTGTTATTATCACTCTCAGCAAAAGTGAAAATTACATGAAAGAAAGTTTGATATAAATTGCACTGAATTGTGTGATTCTACATCATTCTCACTTTAAAAACGGCCCAGTAGTGTTTACAAAATGCTATCTAAGAAAGCAAAGTTTAATACAATTATTTTCTTACACTTAATACATTTAGCCGAGTGGTAGATAGCGGCTAAGAATTCTGCCATCCCTAATCTACTCAGGTGTTTCGTAAAAGGCGACGTAGTGTTTATGACCTTGGCTACAATATCTGCCGACCATGGTCAACCGTATGGTGGCGGTAATACCACCTACGATAACATTCCCAAAGAGGGTTGACGTCAGGCAGGCGGCCGGTCGTTAAATTCTATTCTATTCTATTTCAGCCTATTGCAGTCCACTGCTGGACGTAGGCCTCCCCCAGGGAACGCCATAAGGCACGATCTCCCGTTTTTGCCATCCAGTCGCTACCAGCCGCCTTTTTCAAGTCATCGGTCCATCTGGCCGGAGGGCGTCCAACGCTACGCTTGCCGAGGCGTGGCCTCCACTCGAGAACCCGCTTACTCCACCGTCCGTCGGTTCTACGACAGATGTGGCCAGCCCACTGCCACTTCAGCTTGCTACACTTCCAGACTATGTCCGTCACTTTGGTCTTTTTTCGGATGGCCTCATTCCGGACTTTATCCATTATAGAGATACCAAGCATAGACCTTTCCATAGCTCTCTGAGTGACATGTAGCCGGTGGGCCAGTTTTACTGTCAAGTTCCACGTCTCGGCTCCGTAGGTCATGACTGGTAGGACGCATTGATCGAACACCTTGGTCTTAAGGCATTGTGGCAAAGATGATTCGAGGATGTGACGCAGCTTTCCAAATGCTACCCAACCAAGCTGCACTCTTCTGGTGATTTCAGCCTCAAAGTTGTCTCTTCCCATCTGCAAAGTTTGCCCAAGGTACACGTATTTCTGGACAACTTCAAGGACTACACCTTCGACGGAGACCGGCTCGGGGATTATGTGTTGATTGAACATGACCTTCGTCTTATCCAAGTTCATCCCAAGTCCAACACGTCTCGAGGCAGAGTTAAGACTAGATAGCATTTTTTGCAGGTCCTGCAGCGATTCGGCCATTATGACTATGTCGTCGGCAAAGCGGAGATGCGTGAGACTTTCGCCGTTGACGTTGATGCCCAGTCCATCCCACTGTAGAGTTTTGAAGACATCCTCCAATGCGTTGGTGAAGAGTTTCGGGGATATAACGTCACCCTGTCTTACACCACGGAGCAGTTGGATGGGTCTTGTATTATGGTTTTGTACTTGAACGGACATCGTAGCCATTTGATAAAGGCTTCTCAGCACCTCCACATACCGCCAGTCGACTTGGCACCGCTGCAAGGACTCCAAAACAGCCCAGGTTTCGATAGAGTCGAAGGCTTTTTCGTAGTCCACAAAAGCCATACACAGTGGTTGGTTATACTCCTCTGTCTTCTGTATAACCTGCCTTACAGTATGGATGTGGTCCACGGTACTGAAGCCCTTACGAAACCTGGCCTGTTCCGGTGGCTGAAAGGCGTCAAATCTTGATGCCAGACGATTCGTGACGACTCGAGAACAGCTTATAGACGTGGCTCAGAAGTGTGATCGGCCTATAGTTTTGAGAAGCGTTTTGTCTCCTTTTTTGAAAAACAATGCCACTACACCTCTGCTCCACGCCTTCGGGGTTGTCCCATTGGCTATTACAGAGTTGAAAAGCCTTTTCAGCTCCTCGAGGACAGGTTTTCCACCGGCCTTAAGTAGCTCAGAGGCCACTCCGTCTTCCCCGGGAGCCTTCCCATTCTTAAGCTGTCTGAGAGCCGCCGCGATTTCGTCTATATCTACGTCCGGGAGATCTTCTGTAAAGTGGCGGGAGAGAGGAGCTCTTGGGTCTGGGGTCGCATCAGGTGGAGGCTTTTTCGCATGTGAGGCATACAGATTTCCATAGAAGTCCTCAATTTCAGCGAGAATCTCTGGAACCGATGTGACAGTTACACCATTCGAGGTAGATAGCTTTGCCAGATGACTCCTTCCCAGTGTCTTGGTAAAAACTTTCGACCCTCGGTTTTTCTCAATCGCCTCCTTTACGAGTCGAGTGTTATAGCTTCGGAGGTCGCGCCTTACCATACTTACCTAAATTACCTAAATTAATTAGTCGTTAAATTACCTAAGCCAAATTCTTTTGCAACATGATTTTGTGTTTAACCCCAAGTAGTTGGGATAAGGGCAGGAAGATGATGACTTAATACATTTAAACATAATGAATGAGACATAATCATTGCCCTAGTTTTCATAATTATCGAGGTTGTCTATCTATGTATATCATAGTAAACAGTACCTACCTAATATAGTGGAATCTGGACAAGGGGTAAATAGTGAATATTTAGTACCTTTAAATAGGTACACAGGCGCCTTCAAAAACACGAAAGTGCGCTATCAAATTTAACGGCAAAAAATATTAATGATTATCTATGAGATAATTTGGGTAGCAATTAACTTTTCCGGGAAATAAAGTACCTATCTTTTGAAATACTTTGAGAGTTTTTTAAAACCATAAATATTTACAAGCTGTTTCAGGCATAGTTGCTGTAAGTACAAAATTTTAGTATTTTATACAACAGTAGATAGGTAACACTTGGCACTACCTTATAAAAACGCCAACGCATTAGGCAACTAGGCAAATACTTTTTGCCATAACAACGACAAAGGCAATTGAATGGAAGATAAGTTTAATTCCTACTACTGCTGATGCTCCACATCTTGGGCATCATCCTTCATTTAATTCTACCCCATAACATAACTATAACAGCCACTACAGTCCACTGTTGGACACATAATATGGGCAGTGCAAGATGTTTGCATGACGCATTTTACGACTACCACTGGTAGAACTGAGGTGATGCTATTCTAACCTGGCATACACACGTACCTTAAATTCTACGCACATGGTAAATCAACCGGATGAATAACGAAGTCATCCTTTCAGCAGTGACCCAGAAAGGCACAGTTTTAGAGAGGGGCAAATTTATATGCGCATTACCATAACAGAGGGCCTATTTAGGACAATTTCTACGCGACGCAGAGACGAACAACCACACTAGCCATTCAATAAACATATGAGCTGTATAATCTGGTCGTAAGTCATACACTAACTACAAGCTTTGTTTATCTTCCGAGTTCCGGCATCCCAATATGTTTGAGAGGAATCCCATATTACACATCTTTAGCCTTTTGCTGAAATTACTATGGCCTACTAACTAACATTTTCTTAATTTAGTACCTAGCTAATTCCAATGCCAAACCTACTTAATTCGTAAAACATTTGGGAGACATTCAGGCTGCCTACAACCCATTCAAACAGGTACCTAGGTAGGTACCTTTGACTTTCAAAACACAAGGAAAGAACCTGTCCATACCTACATCTTATTGTAATGTTGAAATGCATCCCATGTAAGTACCAAGTAGGTATCTAATGTTGATTTTGAATTGTGAATTCTGAAGATTTTCAAAATTTTAATCTACCTTGGAAAAATCCCTTGTTTACCCAACGTCGTTGACAGCAAACAGTGAATTATTTCTTAGTAAAAAATGCTTGGAATTGTGGGGAATATTGGCAGCGGATATTTACACAGGACATTCCTTGACGCGGTGACCACGTCAATCCCTGTTCGGCCGGGTAACAAACAAACACGAGTTTGGAAAAACAATATAAAGGTAGGTATCTGAACAAAAAGGAATGGGAATACCATAGGATAAAGTTTTTGACGATCAGGACCTCTAAACATCGTAACTACATACCCACATATTCTCGAAGCAATTCGACTCGTAGCGTATTATACAACTATTATAATATTCTGTACCAGTACTAACTTATTTACTCTACCAACTTAACATTAAATACCTACCTAACTACCAGAAGTCTGAACACTAGACTCTACATACCTACATAGAATAAAAACATCAAAGAAGACTGTTTCAGCTAAAGACAGGACTATTAAATTAGGACTTATTTTGTAGGAAAAATCCTCTTTTACTTTTATTTCATGCATGAGCCAGCATATTAAGTTCACGAGAGGCGAAGTGTTATCTTTTTTAACCTATGCAAATAAAGTCAAACAAACACTACCAATTATGACATCAGCAGAACTTAATATAAGTATTAATAATAAAAACCTTAAGACCATACTTTATCAATGACTAGCAAGCCCAAGTCGAACACGAAAACACGCAACTATGCTACAAACAGTTTACAACGTGTAAAATATTGCTCGTCATAGATACCACAGGCGCCAGGACACAATTACAACATTAATAACACCAATAAACACCAGCACAGTCCTTTGACGAGCCCCATTGTTGTGGACTTCCTCTTCCTGAGGACTTATCTACCGAAAAAGGTTTTATTGCAGCCCCTGGGAAGGTGTAAAACCAGATAAGGTCAGGTGAAAACGCTTTCGCAACAGGTGAATGGGAACAAAGCAGGGGAATACGAAAATAAGTACGTGGTAAAGTTTTCTATTGCATGTCTGTAAGTTGAGTGGAAGTAGGTAGTCCGTCTGTTGAGGACTTTGAGGTAGCCACTTGCTGCCTTTTACACCATTTATAAAGGATTCAGGATTTTTTTACCGACTGCCTCAGAATTTGCCTATGTTTTTCGAGAGTATGTATGTAGGTATGCATGTGAATTCTTTTTCTCGAGCTACAGCTAAAACGGCTGGGCGGATCTGGACATAGGTATAAGGTGTACCTATTTAGGTAGATTCGTCTCAGCGGCCCAAGAGACACTAGTTATTCTACTTATTAAAATTTCATTAATACAAAATGTCGGATTGTAACGCAAAATATAACTTATAACTTTAAAATTGACGCAGTCGGGTTTTTGTTTTTTAATAAGTAAGTACATCTTACACATCTTCTTGTTGTCTAAAGGAAAATCTGGTGATTTCCAAACAAACTTCATCTACAGATATTTAATTAGACATGCTGTAAATGTCTGAATCCAAAGTATAAAAACAACTTGAATCGTGAAAAATTATCACCAGCATTTCACAGATTTGAAGAACACTTTTAACAAGCCGATTACTTGTCCAACCAAACACAGTCAGAGCTGTCGCCGCGGCACCTGCATTCGACAAACAGCGTTTCGGGCGGTAGGTGTCGGTAGGACTAATGGAAGAGAGTGCTGTACCAACAGTGGAGATGTGTTTTAAACTGTTTGCTCTTCCATAAAGCCCTCGATGGAAGTGACGGCCGCTGTGTCGCCCGGCGTCCGACTGCGATACTATACTACGCAGTGTCAGCAAACAAGGAGCAAGGGTACGGGTTGTCGTTATGCGTTATTAAATTAAGCTTCTCTCGCCTCGGTACTTCTTTATAATCTACCAGTTACACTTTTCTAGTAATGTACTAAGGGTTAAGAAAACACGACTTATTTGTTTTTTCGTTCAGGTAGCAAGCGGGTGCCTGTCTAGCTAGGTATCTACGATTTTTCAATATTTGAAGCCTACGACGCTGTGGAGTCCGTAGATGCGTACCTACCTAAATGTGGGTCCTAAGATACTTATATTTACTCTGTAAATATCTACTTGTAAGACCATGCAGATGCTTCGAAATCATTTCGTTTTATTTTAAAGGCGTGCTTTTTATCATTGTGCTCATTATACCTAACGACCCTTTGTTGTAAGTTAAAAAGATCACAACAGATAACAATAGGCTTACAACTGTGCGAATTGTGAAGTTTTAAAGGTTTTAGAATGTTATCTAATTTCGCTTTGTTAGAATCCTACTGTTTGAGAAATATGAATCATCGCAGCTACGAAAGTCGTTATTATTTTGCACCTTACCTATCCTTTTCTCGGTAAAAAAACATACAAACTTTCCTGTCACATTAACGGCATACTTACTTCGGACGTGCCTAATCCCGCTTTCGGAAGATTGGATTGGATATTCTTCAACCTGTCACCACCTTCCGTGAAAACAAGCGCACTAACATTCAATTAAAAGGCCGTTGGCTAAAGGTTCCGCATAAATTCCAAACCCAATGGATAAAATGGCTGTAGGAAATCGTTTCCGAACAATATTGAGCACTAAAGTCAACTTGAAAGTTGCTAATTAACATTCCTGAGGCGCGTGGCTGGTGATGGGAGTGACCTTTCAGTCGGGGTGCAACGATTTGTAGAGCTTAATGCTTAGAACATCTGACTGGAACCTGCTGTGAAGATTGCATCGAGATAGTCGCCTGATTAGAACTTACGCTTTCCAATTACTTACTTGTTAGAAGGAAGGAAACCTAATTGATATTGCTTATTAGGCAACATGCATTCTTTTTATCGATATGCAGACGTAATAGACGCTAACCTGATTAAAAAAGCTCTACCTGCAAAACATTTTCCTTAGAAAGAAACTATCTATGGAATACCTATCTCACATTGCAAACACAACTTTCACGCCTTCCATTTAGTTTCCAAAGGCTATTTTAAATTAACCCTAACGTATAAAGATACAAGGTGTAAAGAAGTCAAACCAGTTTTGTTCATGCGCTGCCCTCTAATTGACAAATTGGAATCTTATTAAAATAAAGTTCAAGTTCGTAAGTGAACTGGCGATGCGCGGCGCGGGCGCAGGCTCGCAGGGCAGACACGTATGATGTCAGCGCAAGCGCAGCCTCCGAGCGCCGAGCGCGGCCGACGGAGGCCGAGGCTTCCCGAGCGGCGAGAATAAAAAGTCCGGCAGCATTCGAAGCGCGTGCCTCCATGTGTGTGGTCCTCCAAGGAGGTCCCGCTCCCGGTTTGATTTATTGAAATCGGATTTTGGCACCATTTAACCAATTTGTTGGTAAGCGCGGATTGTTTAAACATTTTTAGCATTTATTTGGTCGTTTTGACGCGATAACAAGGTAGAGTTTTTGAAGTAGTAAATCTTAGTAAAATAAGTACTAAATCGTTAAAAACTATTATAATTTATTAAATTTTAGGTACTTACCTACCTAATTTTCAAGCTTACATCAGGCTGACTGCAGGTGTTCATCTGTTTTCATGCTGGACTATCTTCGAAGGTAGGTAGGTATTTCACGAGATTAACCTATTTATCAGACGTGGCGACATCTTTTACATCTATGACGTCAGGTTTGACCGGCTCGTCTTTAACTACTTCAATGTCAACTCCAGAAACAGAACCGATCTCTGGGTAGCACGGCATCAACTCAAACTTATCCACGTCATACGATCCTTCGTCTGCGCCAATTTTCCATTTGCTGGCTATCATCTGAAGCGGTTCCAGGCATTGGAGGCTCTGCTTCACACGGAGAAGCTCTATGTTGCATTGGTTCTCCAGTTCCAACAGTTTAAGCTTGTAAGCTTTCGCCAGATTTTGCTTTCTGATAGCATTTTTCTTCTCGATCTGAGCCATGTTCAGTGTGGTCTGATATTTGTCCAGCTGCTTCTCATATTCTTTCAGGTTTTCATCACAATTCAGCTTGCTATCCACACACGCACTGTACATATCTGTATTCAGCGAAAAGTCTCCGAAAATATCGCTTGAAGTAGAGACGGGGTTGAAGAGTGGATGTCCTCGAGATGGCACTCCTGGGGAAATAGTTTCGATTGTCTGCGAAGAATAAGGAGTATTTTGACTTGAGGACTCTTTTTCAAGCTTAGCTTTTTCTTCGTTCAGTTCTAATTTCAGCGACTCTATGATCTTTCGACACTGAGAAATCCTGTCTTTCAGTTTCGTTTCATGATCTACGATGGCTTGAGGAGTGTTGTTCTCACAGTTTGTTGCCTCCTCATGATCACGGGCTTCACCAATGGCTTCACCTGATTCTCTGTTGGAATTCTCATTTGGATTTTTATCTTCCCTGTCCGCCATGTATCTGGGAGAACTGGGTTGAGATCTATTGGCGTCGCCTGACCCAAGAATGGGATCCATTTTCAATGCATAAGATAATAAAGCACTCGGCACTCGGTAAATATTTCAAAAAGTATGAAAATATTGCTTCGATTTAAAAAAAAAAAAACCGGCCAAGAGCGTGTCAGACACGCCCACAAATAGGGTTTCGTAGTCAACGTTTAAATATCAGGTTTTTCAGCATTACAAACTTAATTTTGTTGCTGGTTTGTTAGCAGCACTATGATGACCAACCGCAAATAGAAAAACTCAATTTTTCCTGAAACCTTTAAGGGTACGATATCCGTTATAGTTTTCATTGTAACTTCAGATTGTAAGCTATATTCCATATTTATTTCAAATTTTTAGCGTTTATACTTTAGAAGTTACAGCTGGAACAAATTATGGGTCAAAAACGCCCTTTTTAAAAGCAAATATCTCGTGACAGAAACATTTTAGAGAATTTGTTTCAAAGAAACCTCACCTTAATTTTAAAAGACCTATTCAACAATACCCTACTCAATATTACAGAAGAAAAAAAATTTTTTTGCCCCCCTTTCACTTGTATGGGAGGGGGTCCAAAAAACATTTTAAATATTTTTTTCTTAACATTTCTATATTTGGGTCAACACGATCTATCTTCTCACCAAATATCATGTCGATAGCTCTAAAACTGACGAAGATATGAGGGCGCGGCATACAGACAGACAGACAGACAGACAGACAGACAGACAGACAGACAGACAGACAGACAGACAGACAGACATGACGAAACTATAAGGGTTTCTAGTAGACTACGAAACCCTAAAAAATATGACAATATTTGCAAGTATGAATGACACTAAAATGACAAATTAGACTCAAACAAAAGACAAATAATTTTTCAAAAAAAGTATTTTTCTGATCCAAGAAGTTCAAGCCATGGAGGACTGTATTTAAATACACTAAGTTTTTATGCCTGGGTCGGTGCGTTGCTCTGCACTGCACTGCTATGCACATCCTGCCTGACTGGCTGCCGTGTGCTATTGAAGCTGGACTTGACCTGGACTTGACGAACAAGCTATAAAACACCTAAACGCACGCCAGAATAAACAAAAGTCTTGTAAATTAAAGAAATAACCCGAGGAAATAACGGATTCAAAATCAAATCCAGCGCGCTTTTTGCTTCCTCAATTCTGCGGTAGATGGCGATGCAATATACCCAACCCACACCAGCAGCGGGGATCGTGCGTAAATCGTACTTTACGCCGCCCTGCGGTCTAGTGTGTGTCTTGGGCTTTACGAGTTTGACATTTGGTGATGTGCATGACCATGTCACCACCAGTCTATGTTTTCATTTGTCTACATTTCGACAGACTGCGACAGACAATAGAAATAGATGATAATAGTTTCACCCGGGGCTAAAAGTTTTACAGCGGGAATGACATGTTTTCCCGTGGTAAAAAGTAGCTCAATATAAAAGATTGTAGCATTTTTGATATTGGAGAACAAAACAACCGAAATATTTTTATACCTATGAGGCTATGAATCATATCATCATAGGCTATCAATCGTATTATAGGGTCAGGTAGGCCACAGTGACTCGGATTTCTTCAATCAATAAAATTTTATAGAAAACATTGAAGTATTAAACTTAAATTCATATCTGGGATGCATTGATTATTACTCTTTCGTTTTGCATTATCATTTTTTGCAATAACACGACACTTTAGCCACCAGACGTCTTTTTCTAGAAAAAAAAATGTGAGTCACTGTGTACTAGTACCTGTCTACACTGGCTCAACACCCGTGGTGCACAGTGACTCTAACAGTTTATATGGACTTGGTAACCCTGTCGTGCAAGTAGAATATTTATTGAAACTATGCATTTTAATCAATTATATTTGTCAAAGTAACCTTTTCATATGATTACTATTGCCATAAGAAATATTTTACAATTGTCTGTCAATGTTTCTAAAAATAGAGAGATGAGCCAGTACTAAGTGTTAGAGTCACTGTGTACCACTTAAATTTGAGCCAGTGTAGACGCCGACGCCATTTTGAAATAATTAACCTACAAATATTACCAGACTACTCTAAGAGCTAGCAAATCTAGCATATTACTTAGTATATGAACACCACTTTCGATCATAATAAATACATTTCCCTAAATCTTTCAATCTTAACCAATAAAAATACAAGTGGGGTATCTTTAAAAGCATTTTTAGAGGTGCAAAACCTATCGCACATTTTTTTCACAATCAAACCGCACTAGAGTGGACGGTTGATAGGTTTGTATGTGTTTGGTTGTCAAGAGCTACCATTATGTTAAGAATACAGATAGATATAGCTAGCCTATTACGAAATATAAGCGTGAGTCAATGTACCCGCCCGAGTCACCGATGCCTACCTGACCCTACATAAATTAAACACATACGTATTCTTATTCTCATTCTTACTCGTGTAATATGAATGGCATCGCCCCATTTCATTCCCGTGGGTATCGTAAGAAGTGACTAAGGGAATTGAAAGTTGATATATTGCAATTGCAGCTGATTAGGCTCTTCATATGCATGTATGTGTACAAGGATCGGAATTGTAACATTATTGTTTGCTTTCTCTTATAATTTAGGTACCTATGTATATATTTTACCTCGTATCTTATTTTTATCTTTTTCAGTTGATTTATTTGAATCAACCACAGTCACAGCAGTTTTTTAGCTTCACATTCGTATTTGACAACTAAGAAGGAAAGAAAGTAGGAGTGGGTAGGAAGGATTATTGAAGGAACCGATACAAAATATCCGTCTGATCTTGCCAAAGTTATCCAGTTTTATTGAAAAGTCAAAATTATTTGATAACCTATGAGTTCATAACAAATTCCTACATCAAAATTATTACACTTTCCTGTTATAATTTATATCTGGTGTTTATATCTAGATAGGTTTGTATAAGTGCTTCAGGTTATTTATACCTATGTTTGCGTTTAAAAATAAATTCGTCGGCGTGAACACCTTGAACTATTTACAGGGACTCAAGAAATAGATAGGTGCTGATAGAGAGTTTTTAGTAGTTAGTTATATTCCAAAATGAGCTTAGAGTCTATTAAGTATAAGAGGGGGAGCCTAGAAATCTTGGACCAACTGTTGCTGCCCCTACAGACGAGATATGTGAAGGTCCAAGGAGTTGAAGATGGTTGGAAAGCCATCAATAAAATGCAGGTAAGAATTTCCTGTTTAAGTGACAAAAGCTGACTACAATATAGCTGTCGGCGGTTATGCTTCCCGTTTAGGATTATTATGTTACTGATAGAGTAATTTGTTTCAAAAGATTACTACATGCATTATTATCATAATATAATGTACCTATTTGTAAATTATTTAGGACCGCAATAGATTAAAACAGTCTCTCCCGTTTGTTGTATTGAGACTATATAGGGATCCTAACTAAAAAGATTAGTCCGTAGGTCCGAGACCTGATTTCCTTTCAGGAGCTAAAGTTATATTAAACATAATGCCTTAATGCTTCTTTAGAAAATGGTCTTTCATTGATTGAAAACACTTGATCTGCGCTTATACATAATGGCCTGAATTTTAAATTCATATTAGCCTAATGATCATTTAATTAAAAAATAAATCAAATCCAATTTAGGTACTACTTACAATATAATTAAATAGGAATATTGTCATGTGTGATTGTATATAAGATTTGATATTTTCCTCAATGTAATAATTTAGTTTTCTTATTAAATTACCACATGCAACTTATTTTATTACTTATACTTTTATTGTACACACACAAATCATGTGTGGTGTAAATGAAATTATTATTTGTTCCTAAAATGATCAATGATTTGTGTTAGATGGGATGATGTGGTAAAAGGTCGGACGAATGTTTTTATTTGAGTGATACAATATTGTCAAGGTTTCTTAATACCTACTCATGTGTTATCTTTATAATGATTGCTACAAAGCAAACATCATTTGTCTACCAAGATGCTGCTGTAATGTTACTATCTATGCTCATACCGTGATAGATATGTGCGCATGCTACTGATAACATTATCATATAATTTTACTTTAGGGAAGACGCTCACTAGGGTTTTCGAATACCCGACCTATGTAGATACCCGGGTATCGGGTACGATTTTTTCAAATACCCGGGTATACCCGGGTACCCGGGTATTACTTTTGTAAGTAAAAATAGTTAGGTATTGAGAAACAAAGACTTAAAAGTTAGTTCTATTTAATACGTCCGCCTTTCAGATAAAAGATAGTACAAGCTCCTAGCATTCAGGTTCAAATAGTGGGAATATTTTTTTAATTTGAGACAAATTAAATATGTACATAATACATTTAATCCGTCTCACTTTTCATTACTGTCGGTTTTACTCGCTTCTAACAGTTTTCACATGTGATATAATTCTTGGTAGTAAAAAAGTATCTGCCCTATTATTACTACAGGATAAGTAGATAATCTAACTTTCCGAAGGTGAAAGAATTCTTGTAATCACACGTAATTTATTGGGAAGTTCCTTACAAACCCGTAAAATGTCCATAGAATATAATACAAATATTTTACTTATTAATAAAAAAAATACGTAAGTCTAGATTACATATCTACATAAGCTTACAGATGTATAAAATCAACTTGTGAAAACATGTAATATTCTTGAAAAAAAATACGTTTCTCTTTTGTTTGTATTAAATCAGTCTATTTATCTTCTTTGCTCAGGTACCCGGGTACGCCCGTCGTTTGTACCCGGGTACCAAAAGTCTGAAATACCCGGGTATACCCGGACCCGGGTACCCGGGTAGAAAACCCTAACGCTCACAAAATTACTTATTTTGCTACATACAGCCCACCAAATGCTTGTTATCAAACATAGGACCAACTTCTAGGAATTAAAATACCAATAAATTACTCCAAAATATGATTTTAATTTCAGTTGCACGACTCGAGTTTGACTACTTAAGACAATTTGAATTATTATTTTCAAGGTTATTTTATTTAGATAATTATAATAATTTGTAATTTATTTGTCTATATTTTTACAGGTTCTACTTATTTCCCACTGTAATTTACCTTATGAATGAAAGACCAAAGGTCTAAAATTTGGCCCAAAAAGCAAGTTTCTCCAAATTAATGTTTTGTTTTGAAGATAATTTTTGAATTAATCTGAAATCAACTTCAACTTTTGCATCTTTATCTTTCTAAACTAACTATTTACAATGTGAAATTGATTTTACTTGCCATCTTTTTGATTTTAAATAGGCATGGTACATATATTAAAATAAAACATGCCATGTATCTTTCTTAAAATCTGAATAAATCCATCGTAAGAGCGAATTCAGACGTAGGCAGAATGCGCGTCAATACTATTACTAACAGCACGCGTACACTTCTGAATCCGCCCTCACGAAGGCCCCCACATAATCGGCGGAACAAATCAATTCCACAATACTATACTCTATTATACTAAACTTTTGTGATTGTAGGTGAGGGGTGCCCCCGCGATAGCCATTGTGGGATGCTTATCACTCGCCATTGAGTTACTCAACGACAACTCCTCTGACAAAAAAATCATGCGACAAGAGGTCAGATAACAAAGTAACAATGTTTCAACCTTACTAACACTACCTACGAGTTGATGTAATTCTTCTTCTTAATTTTAGTTTTGTTGGATTCAACTAGTTAGTTATACATTGAAGCAGACTCAATGATATTGATGATTAAACTTTAAACTTTATCTTGGACAACATTTAGAAATCTTATTGAATTTGAAATACTAAATTATCATTGATTTTGTTGTTAAATGGATGCATTGTTTCACTATGGGTTCAATCAAAATCATTAAAGGCTAACGCAGATTAGATCCGTCGCAATCGATGCGCGTTTTACGCACGCACATCACGTACCTATGCATGCACCGGTGTATGACACGTGTTAGACCAGATGCGACTCTGAGGTGCGACGCCAAGCATCACATGCAGCAGCATGTTTCTTACACCTTTAAATAGATTTCAACCCTATGCTGCTTCAGGTCTGCGTTAGCCTTTATATGCATCATACTTACTTTTTTGTCACATTTTTTTACCCATGGCTCTATTACTTACGAGTATATCATACTTATATTCTAATGCCGCTTCCAGATCGAAGGTAAACTAAACTATTTGGTGTCCGCCCGGCCAACCGCTGTGAATATAAAACAGGCAGCTGAGGAATTGATAAGTTTGGCAAATGCCCTAAGCGCTGATGATGCTGTTACTCCAGAACAGTTTAAAGAAAGGTACCATTCTTTACGCAGGTTAATCTTTTTAGGGAATCTCAGCACAGAAGTGAAAAACAACTGGAATTCTGGGCTTGGGGCGTTTTTATGTACTATAATACATAGTAGCGATAATAATTAGAAGAAGGACCATGAATAATAATTACTGCAAGAGCGAGTCCCTTTGAAAAATCTGGCGTAAATACTTTGGGAGTTACAGCTGAGACAAATTAGGGCTGTAAAACTGACCAAGTTATTGAGATGGGCTATACAGACCTTAGCTACAGACGGTCAGGAAGAGTTGACAAAATTATTAGGGTTCGTAGTCGGACTAGGGAACTCTGAATGAAATACATACATGAAATAATCTACTAACTTGTCTTTCTGTACCTATTCCAGGTTTATAACCAGCATAGAAGGCATGCTAACCAAAGACATCGAGGACAACAAAGCGATAGGAAAGTTCGGTTGTGAAGCCATTTTGAGCAATTTAGAGGGGGACGGACAAGTGCGCATTCTTACTCACTGCAATACGGGGTCGCTAGCCACGGCGGGCTACGGGACCGCGCTCGGTGTGATCAGAGCTTTACACGCAACTAAAAGACTGGGTGAGTATACAGGGAGTCCTGGTTATAGTGGTCCAAAGAAAAAAATCTAGACTCTGGACGTCCTAAGCTACCATAAAAGCAAAAAGAAAGTATAATATTTGAAGAAAAAAATTAGACCTCCCATACAAAATGCTCTATCAGGCAGCAAAATTAGTATGGGAAATCCATTTTTTCCTTCAAATATTGAACATTTTTTTTTTTCTATTATAGTAGCTTAGGATGTCTAGAGTCTAGATTTTTTCTTTGGACCACTGTAACAGGTACCTGTATATGAAGTCCACTGCTGGACAAGTTAGAGGGAGACGGACAAGTGCGCCTTCTTACTCACTGTAATACAGGGTCGTTGGCTACGGCGGGCTACGGGACCGCGCTCGGTGCGATCAGAGCTTTACACGCAACTAAAAGACTGGGTGAGTACATACAGCCCAGAAAAAAGAGTAGACAAAAAATGAGGGCGCCATATTGTATGAAATTTCAAAATTAAATGGCAACATTGACTATGAATGGCAACAATTTAGTATGAAAATTTTTTAGTTCCATTTTATTTAATTTCTACTGTTTTTTGCTGGACTATAAGTAGGCAATTTTGAACAAGTTAGAGGGAGACGGACAAGTGCGCATTCTCACTCACTGCAATACGGGGTCGCTAGCCACGGCGGGCTACGGGACCGCGCTCGGTGTGATCAGAGCTTTACACGCAACTAAAAGACTGGGTGAGTACATAATGCAGCCATTTTGAGCAAGTTAGAGGAAGATAGACAAATCTGCTTTCTCTTTTAATACAACGGACCTCGCTCGGCTTTATAGGTACGAAACTAAAAGACTGGGTGAGTACATAATGATGCCATTTTGAACAAGTTAGAGGGAGACGGACAAGTGCGTCTTCTCACTCACTGCAACACGGGTCAGAGCTCTTCACGAAACTAAAAGACTGGGTGAGTACATAATGACGCCAATTCGCTACTTGACAGGGTCGTAAGTAAAATACAAAAATTGTATGCCTAAAACTATTTTCCAAAAATACTACAAACTTCATTCATTATTTTTCAAATATTAAAAATTAAAATTATTTAACACAAAAATGATATAAAAGTTATTGTTATGATATGACTCCATCCAAAATATTGAAATATGACGTCATATTTCAATAATTTCGCACAAAATATCGTTTCTGTCGTCTTAAAAAGTAGCTCATTTGTCCTATCAGTCAAGTAGCGGATCAGAGCAAGTTAGAGAGAGAAAGACAAGTAGGCCTTCTCACTCACTGCAACACGGGGTCGCTAGCCACGGCGGGCTACGGGACCGCGCTCGGTGCGATCAGAGCTTTACACGCAACTAAAAGACTGGGTGAGTACATTACATAATAAGGCCATTTTGAGCAAGTTAGAGGGAGACAGACAAGTACGCTTTCTCACTCACTGCAACGGACCGCGCTCGGTGCGATCAGAGCTTTACACGCAACTAAAAGACTGGGTGAGTACATAATGCGGCCATTTTGAGCAAGTTAGAGGGAGATGGACAAGTGCGCATTCTCACTCACTGCAACACGGGATCATAGCTCTATACGAAACTAAAAGACTGGGTGAGTACATTAGCAGTCCACTGTTGGACTAGTTAGAGGGAGATGGACAAGTCCGCCTTCTCACTCACTGCAACACGGGATCATAGCTCTATACGAAACTAAAAGACTGGGTGAGTACATAAGCAGTCCACTGTTGGACAAGTTAGAGAGAGACGGACAAGTGCGCATTCTTACTCACTGCAACACGGGGTCGCTAGCCACGGCGGGCTACGGGACCGCGCTCGGTGCGATCAGAGCTTTACACGCAACTAAAAGACTGGGTGAGTACATAAGCAGTCCACTGTTGGACAAGTTAGAGAGAGACGAACAAGTGAGTCTTCTCACTCACTGCAACACGGGATCGCGTATGGTGTGATCAGAGCTTTACACGCAACTAAAAGACTGGGTTAGTACATTACATAATGAGGCCTTTTGAACGAATTAGAGAGAGACGGACAAGTGCACCTTCTCACTCACTGAAACGGACCGCGCTCGGTGTGATCAGAGCTTTATACGAAACTAAAAGACTAGGTGAGCACTGAGTACAGCCACAAATAATCCCTCATTGGTTCTCTTCTGGAAATTACCGGCTTTTACCAGATGGATTCAGTCCGAACCGTTCCTGATCCTTCCCAGAACAACTTCAAAGTCCCGTCACGCCCCAAAAGGGTGATTGAGATGGCTGTTTGATCAACCATACTAATACTTACGATAATAATACCTACTTGATCCCTACTCCTCAATGCTCAGGTTTAGGTTTGATTACATTAACATAGGGGCTAAAGTTGTTGTCACTTGAGACTTGGAAAAAAGAGCCTCCAAAAAGGGGCTTCATATGGGCTCTCCGATATCACATCAGTAAACAATGCTTCAATTATTTCTTCTTGCCGTTTTCCAGAACACGTGTACTGCACAGAGACGCGGCCGTACAACCAGGGCGCTCGGTTGACGGCATACGAGCTGGTGCACGAGAAGATCCCCTCGACCCTCATCGTGGACAGCATGGTGTCAGCGCTTATGAGGACCAGGAAGGTCACAGCAGTGGTCGTTGGCGCTGATCGGGTGAGACATTTTAACGGGGTTTTACTCAAGGTAGGGTTGTTTTGAGCACCCAATATTTCGGCGATTTTGCAATCGCCATGATCGCTGGTAAACTCAGGTGAGAGTCTGATGTAGATATACGAGCTGGTGCACGAGAAGATCCCCTCGACCCTCATCGTGGACAGCATGGTGTCAGCACTCATGAGGACCAGGAAGGTCACAGCTGTGGTCGTCGGCGCTGATCGGGTAACCTTCTACTTTCATCCTATGAGGGTCTGATGTATAGAATCTGATGCATTCTCCTTCTAACGAGATGACCATCTTACGAGCATTAAGTACGAGCTGGTGCACGAGAAGATCCCCTCGACCCTCATCGTGGACAGCATGGTGTCGGCGCTCATGAGGACCAGGAAGGTCACAGCTGTGGTCGTCGGGGCTGATCGGGTAACCTTCGACCTTTCTCTTTCTGTGATCCTATGATAAGTATGATTGGCTAATGTAGGTACAGGAGCTGGTGCAAGATCCCCTCGACCCTCATCGTGGACAGCATGGTGTCGGCGCTGATGAGGACCAGGAAGGTCACAGCTTTGGTCGTTGGAGCTGATCGGGTAACTCTTCGTTCACCTACCAAGGTTCTACCGATTTTAAGATCATCAGGACTTCGTCAGACCGGAACAAAGTGGCAAAAAGCAGCAGTATTGCCTCTACAAACTATACTACGCCTCTATATTATCTGGGACTGTTTATGCCTTTCATACAATTGTAAGTTTCTTCGGTTATTTGATCAAGCTCGACGCTCTTTTGAAGTAGTTTTGAAAAAATCTAATTTTGCATGCGGCAGTCTGGCCTCAAATATCAGATGCTTATCAGATGCTTGTAGCATATTTTGATCTTAGTTCTAACTAAGAATTCTGCCGAAAATCAAACCAGGAAACGGTCTCGAGTTCAAATGCTAGTAATTCAAATAATTACACAATTTCCTTCATAAACAATAAAATCCCATTATTCTCTATTCCAGGTGGCAGCGAACGGGGACACGGCGAACAAAATCGGCACCTACCAGATAGCTATAGTCGCCAAATACCACGACGTGCCTTTCTACGTAGCCGCGCCACTAACGTCCATAGACATGAACCTCACTTCGGGCGACAAGATCAAGATAGAGGAACGGCCCGATAGAGAGATGACGCACATAGGGGAGCACAGGATCGCGGCGCCGGGTAAGATAGAAAATTAAAAAAGATGTTGACAGCCGATGTGATTAGAGTAGAGATGATTAGTATAACTGCCTGTTCAATTCCCGTTGGGGTCACTCACAAAGGTGATAATTATCACTTTGTAAATTTCTAAGTCTGATTAGGACATTGCAGGCTAAACCACCTGATTGTCCGAAAAGCAAGATTCCGTGTTTTGGATGGGCACGTTAAGCCGTCGGTCCCTGTTGCTGTCTATGATCATTTAGACATGTCAGGCCTGCTTCTTGCTGTAGGCTGTTGAAAAACTCTGACACCAGGGTTCATCGGGTCGATTGACGACTTGGTGTCCCACTCGAAGAAGAAGAAGAACGACGTGCCTTTCTACGTGGCCGCACCTCTAACGTCCATAGACATGAACCTCACTTCGGGCGACAAGATCAAGATAGAGGAACGGCCCGATAGAGAGATGACGCACATAGGGGAGCATAGGATCGCGGCGCCGGGTAAGATACGACAGACTAAATTAGGTAATAAGGGTTTCTACTAGACTACGAAACCCTAAAAATGATGTATGTCGCTATTGTAGCCGACTTTGGCAGTAAGTACCAATAAGTACCAATTGCATTAAGGTGCGACAAAAGGGGTGACAGCCGATGCAGCGCAGTGGTTAGTATGACTGCCTGCGACGTAGAAGGTTCCGGGCTCAATTCCCGGTGGGGTCACTCACAAAGTTGATAAGTATCACTTTGTAAATTTGTTCCCAGTCTGATTAAGACATTGCAGGCTGAACCACCTGTTTGTCCGAAAAGCAAGATGGTTCCTTGCTTCGGAGGGTACATTAAGCCGTCGGTAACGGTTGCTGTCTATGATCATTTAGACATGTCAGGCCTGCTTCTTGCTGTAGGCGGTTAAATAACTCTGGCACCAGTGTTCATCGGGCCGTTTGACAACCTTGGTTTCCCACTCGAAGAAGAAGAACGACGTGCCTTTCTACGTGGCCGCGCCACTAACGTCCATAGATATGAACCTCACTTCGGGCGACAAGATCAAGATAGAGGAACGGCCCGATAGAGAGATGACGCACATAGGGGAGCACAGGATCGCGGCACCGGGTAAGGTAGACAGAAAATTAAACAAGTGAAAACAAAATATAAATTTTGAAAAAAGGCACCTGTTTCGCGTGGATTTCCTGTGGCTTATGCAATTAAACTACAGGCTACAATTCTACAGGTGAAATTCAATGTACAATGCGTAGTCGGTTAGGCATTATTATCCCGTTGCTAAACCGGCTGCGCAAAGTGCGCAATGTAGAATTGTAGCCTGTAGTTTTAAAAAACTGGGCACTGGTATCTGATACAAGCCCATACGAAACCAGTCTTTCCGACAGTGCCAGGGTAATGCCAACCCGCGTGCCGTTGGAAGTGCGTCCGTCCTTTTCGAGTAGGCAACCGAGCCGACGAACGAACCGACCGATGAACCCTGGTGTCAGAGTTTTAGTAGGCGGCATAGTTGAGTAAATTATCACCATCTAAGAATCATAGACAGCAACCAGGACCGACGAAGGCTTGACGTTCCCTCCAAAGCACGGAACCATCTTTTCGGCCTATCAGTGGTTTAGACTGCAATGTCCTAACCAGACTGGGAACTTTACAAAGTGATTATCAACTTCAAGACCCACAAATAGGCTTCAATAGCCATCACCTGCGGGTATTTGAATTGAATAGGTTGAGTGGAATAGGTCGCCATGGCCGAAATCTCCGAAGGTTTCGTGGTTATTAACACTAAAACTATAAGACATTTTAACAGGTTTTTACTCACGATAGTAATAACCCAACCGTGAGTAAAAACCCGTTAAAATGTCTTATAGTTTCGGAGAGATCATCATCATCACTTATTAATGTTTATTGAATTCCAGGTATAAACTGCTGGAACCCCGCATTTGACGTGACGCCGGCCTGCCTCATCACGGGCATCATCACAGAGAAAGGAGTCTTCGCGCCAGACCGGCTCGCTGAAGCTATACCTAAGAACTAAAACAGCCACCTTACTTACTGACTCCATGAATACCAAATTTTTAAAACACTTCCCGTGTATGGTATACAATTTAGGAAAACTTTTTAAAAAATCCACTGCGGGCTAGCCAGGCTAGGGGTATAATGAACACGAAAAATTTTGCAAGTTTTCCTAAATTACCTACTCCTGTGGCTCAAGGACCCAAAGTGGGTCCTGGCCTCCGACACGAGCTTCCGCCACTTGTCCCGATCCTGGGCCGCTTTTCAAGCGAAAACAGTAATGTATTGGATTTTTTTCACTCACAGTGCTATAGTACCTAATAATATTATTCTCTTATGAAATAAGTCGACCGGGGAACGAACCCGGGACGCCTGTAGTGCCGTCCCAACGCTCTGCCACTGAGCTACCAATCCACCGGTTGATGCTTGCCAAATTTCTATCTAAGGCCTAATTTCAGGCGCGATAACTTTCAATTTGCTACTCGAAGGTCTACTCAGATCGCCGGATATGCATATGCCCTTCCATTAGGTATTGCCCTTCATTCTGGAAGTGTATTTTTAAAATAGTTGAAATCTGATTTTGCATGTGCCAGTCTGAAAAGAGTTCTGTGCACTTGTATAACACATTTTACTACTATTATTTGTCCATGTCGAGAGTAAGTATGTTTATGATTAGTTTTTGTAGGTGCGTGAAATACAAACAGTGTTTATACATGCTGTGTCAAACGTGCGCATGCAAAATCATATTTAAAAAATAAGCCTCCAGAAGACCATGCTTTACGCACAATGCGCTTGATAAGCGTTTTTTAAGTTTATAACCTGATTTTGTAAACAGCATAATGGCCAAACCAGATATTAATTATAGGTATAACTTGCGCGGATATAGAATGGATTCCGAATCAGCAGCATTATTGTTGAATTCCTGCTCATATGTAGGTAATATAATATAATATGAAGAGGCAAACAATAGTGTTACCAATTCGGGTTCCATTCTTTATCTGTGCAAGTTGTAACTAGTATACCCCATTGGGTCAAATTGAACTCTATGCCTACAGTGCTTTGTATTTAACATAAGTAAAGTACCTATAGTGTTTATACACACATGCCTACTTACATTACATTATTATACATAATTATTATCTAATATAATGTATCCATTGCTCAATACAAAGTTTACAAATTACCTATAAGGCTTACCTATACTTTGTTATTGATACTGTAAATAAAAGATATTGTTACAAAAATATTAATGCAATTTCATTTACCAGCACACATGACAAAATATTATAGGCACAGTCTCAAACATAGCATACCTACACTACAACAGCAAAGTGGTGCCATGAAATTATAGCTAACCTGGAAGGTTTATTTTCAGCTCAGATTTTCAGATACATACAACCCCGTGCTGTGAGGTGTGGGGTCAACTCAAGGAACCGACTTAAATTGAAAATAGGCCAAGAAAAATCTGCTTATTCTTAGAAAAAAAACTATACACGCATTACAATGTTTAGAAGTGTAGTGATAAAGAATGCCCATCAGTGGATGGAACTCGAATGCAACGTTCCACCAAGTGCGCTGCATTATTGCATGCCGCGGCCGCCGCACCGCGCTGCCCCGAAGCCGTCGGGGACCCGCGGACCGAAGACCGGACAAACATTGAATTAGGAAGCGCGGGAAATTCTCGGTCCGATTGGTTGAGATTTTTTGCTATACAATTTTAAAATACTTTAACGCTGTTTATTGATATAAGATCAGTTTTATTTTGTAAATAAGTGTATGTATAAGTTGTAGATTAAATAGTTTTGTAGATTAGTGTAAGTTTTGTAAATATTTATTGGTAAGTCTTTATTACTTCTCATGGCGGCGCCAAAGCCCCCTGACCCGGGGGGTTTTGATGGTGATCCTCCTGATCATATTGCTCAAGAAGTCACTATCTCAAATGATGATTTCTCAAATATGGACACCTCGATGGACACGGATGGATCTGTAGTTTCAGTATCACAAGGCAAAAACAAAAGAAAAATTTCTTCCTCTGTGCGTATGTGCAAACACTGCAATAAAAGAAGAAAGCGTAACAGGAGCAAGGAAGGCAGTGTCGCTGGTATTGCAAAAAGTTATGAATGCCAATGCGAGGTAAACTTTGATGTTCTGAAAGGTAAGGTTTTAGCTAAAGTTAATGAAATAAATTCAAATGAGTCTATGAAACCTCCGGGTCGCATAATAAAGCCAGTTCCGAAAAATACCGCGAAAGCTTTTAATAATACACCAAATAATGACAATAATAACCCCCAAGGGAACAAAACGATGAACATGACAAGACACCAGAGATTCCCATTACTAAGTCACCAAACCAATCGCAGCTCAATAACGGCAAGTCACTAAATATGGATGTAGAGCAATCAACAAGGCCAATATCTGTTGCTCGGCTCTTTTACCAATCTTCTGATGCTGCTCCATTTATTGTTCACGTTCAAAGACAGCAGTCATCTCCAAATGATAGTGTGACGTTACACCCAATAACATTTGGAAGATTTTTAAAAAGGAACAACATCCATAGTATAATTAATGGAAGTTTGAAACGGATTGGCAGAAATAGAATTTCACTTTCATTCTCTGACTACCAGGAAGCAAACAAATTCTTGAATAACTCAAATCTCAAAAGCGAAAACTACAAGGCATTTATTCCTACATTCTCTGTTACTCGCATGGGAATTGTCAGGGGGGTGCCTACAGAATGGACAGATGAGGAAATTAAAGAAAATGTTACTGTTCCAGTCGGTTGCGGTGCGATCTTGAAAGTACGTAGGTTGAAAAGAAAAATTGTCACTGAAGGGGTTTCTCAACTCAAAGCCACTGAAACAGTAGTTTTAACTTTTGATGGTCAGGTACTGCCGAAACGCATTTTTATGTGCTATAATGCTTTGCCGGTTTCTATCTACATTTTCCCCACCATACAATGCTATAGGTGTTGCAGGTTTGGGCATGTAAAGTCTGAGTGTCGAGCGAATACTCCTAGATGTTACAAGTGTGGTCAAAATCACCTTGGTGAAACTTGCTCAATCAATGAGGATAAGATACAGTGTTGTTTATGTAAGGGTTCTCACTTTGCTACAAGCAAATCATGCTTAGAGTACAACCGACAACATGCAATTAAAGAATCTATGGCAAAGAGTTGTATTTCTTATGCAGAAGCTTCTAAAATTCATCCACCTATCGCAAGGGTGTCATATGCGGATGCTTTATTATCGTCCCCTGACGTCACTCCAGAAGTTTCAGGTCCTCCCCCCCATTTACAAAATCAGACACAAAATACGTCATACAAGAAAACTGTATTTAAAACTCCGAAAATGCGTTCGAAATCTGACAGCGGCTATGATCGTGAGGCTCACAATAGTCTAATTAAAGATTACAGCAATATGTCACAACCTAACAATGGTTGTGCTCTGACTAACAACGATTCTTCAAGCTCAGTAGCTGATTTAATTTTGGCTCTTATTACTTCATTGTTACAGTCCAATTTCTTGACACCGTCCAACGCTGCCCCTATAATTGAAACGATATCTAAAATCACCAAAAATGGCCAAGCTACTGCAATGGAATTGTCGCAGCGCAACATCTAAAAAAGTTGAAATAATTCACTTAGTAAATAAGTATAATCCTTTTATAATATCTTTACAAGAGACATGGCTTAAGGATTCCTGTTTCAGGATACCTGGCTATGCGTGTCTCAGAGAGGATAGAACTGATGGGTACGGTGGTTCTGCCCTGCTCATCAAGCATTCTTATTCTTTTACTTATTTTCCTACATCTCACAATAATAAAGATTTTTCTGTTATAGCTGCAATAGTCAAGAATATATGTTTTGCTTCAGTTTATATCCCCCACCCTTCCAATGCTATATTTGATGAAATTGAACTTATACTTTCAACTTTGCCAAGGCCCTACATAGTTCTTGGTGATTTGAATGCTCAGCATCAGTCATGGGGCAGTTCAAATACCAACCACTATGGAAATATTGTGGTAGATTTGCTAGACACTTTCAATTTATGTGTTCTTAATACAGGCACTCCAACTCGTAGGACTAGCCCTGGTGAGGGGTATAGTGCACCTGATTTATCCCTGTGTACTCCTAGCTTAGCTTCTACGTTAACGTGGGAAACATTATCATCCACTTACGGTAGCGACCACTTTCCTATTATAATTACATTTTTCTTTACTGCCACTTATGTACATAAACGCCCTCCACGATTAAAATATAAACTACACAATGCAGATTGGGACAAATTCAGTAAACAGTTAGAGCAAAAAATTATGTCTCTTCCTAGAGTCCAACAGGGTTCTGAATCATTATGCGCTACTACTCTAGCTCGTGCTTTTGTTGAAGCAGCCGAGGAAATTTTTCCTATTAAAAGATGGGGCAGTGATTATATCCTTTCTCCCCCGTGGTGGGATGCTGAGTGTTCGGAAGCAATAAGAAATAGAAAAGAAATGGAGCACGTATACAATGAGTGCGGTTCTGACGAAAACTATGAACTGCTTACAAATATGATTAAAAATACTAACAAATTAATTAAAAAGAAAAAATTTGAAAGTTGGAAGGCTTTTTGTCTTTCCTTATCTCCCGATGTTCCTCCCTCTGAAGTTTGGAAGAACATTAGGAAGTTTCGGTCTGCATTTAAAGACTCATCGTCAAAATCGTTCCCTTCTTCATTGGCACATAGTTTCTTATCGAAATTAGCTCCTCCCTCAGTACCTGAAAATTTATCAATGTCTCTTCCAACTCCAGCCTTACTAAATCACTCTCGGGATCTTGATGAAGTTTTTTCTTTAGTAGAACTTAAAGGTATTTTGTCCAAAGTTAAGGATTCAGCCCCTGGGCTAGATGGCATTCCTTATTCGTTTCTGTCACATCTTGGAGAGAATTCTCTTTCTTACTTTTTAGATATTATTAATTCCATCCTCATTTCAGGCAACATTCCTTCAGAATGGAAGTCCCAGGAAGTTATTCCTATATTGAAACCCAACAAAGATTCATCAATTGCTTCATCTTATAGGCCAATAGCTCTTTCATCTGTTCTCATGAAAATTGCTGAGCATTTGATCAAAAATAGAATAGAATGGTTTATAGAATCAAATAATCTGTTAAGTAATACACAATTTGGTTTTAGGCGTGGAAGAAGTACGATGGATAGCATAAGTATCTTTATATCTGATATTAGAATAGCTTTTTCTAGTAATGAATCGGTCTTGGCAGCATTTCTTGATATAAACGCTGCTTATGATAGTGTGGTGCTTAGCGTTCTCAAAAGTAAATTACAAAATTTGAACATTCCGCCCCGTTTAACAGATTTTATAATTAATATTTTGTCAGAAAGACGCATTCATCTGTTTCTGGATGATGGTACTGAAGAGACTAGGCTGATATGGAGGGGCTTACCACAGGGCTCTGTATTGAGTCCATTGCTTTATAATTTGTACACATTTGATTTAGAATCTTCATTACAGCGTACAGTAAGTGTTCTTCAGTATGCGGATGATTTGTTATTATATAGTACTAATCGATCTATTGAAAAAGCTAGCGCGTCGTTGAATGTTTCCTTAAATCATTTGAAAGAATGGTTAGATTTAAATGGCCTGGATTTATCTCCTAACAAAAGTTCGGTAGTATTGTTTTCAAGAATGCGGCTTCCGCCTCCAATCTCTGTTCTTTATAATAATGTTGAAATTCCTGTTTCAGATAATGCAAAATTTTTAGGTGTAATATTAGATTCGAAATTAACTGGTACCCCACATTGTGAATATGTGTATGCCAAGTGCGAGCGTTTATTAAATATGCTTAGATGTCTTTCTGGTGTTTGGTGGGGTGCTCATCCATTTTGCATGAAGCTCGTATACAATGCTCTTATTCGTAGTGTTTTAGATTACGGTACATTTTACTGGAGCCAGGTAGTGTGGTCTCTTTCAAAAAGTTAGACAACATTCAATCGAAAGCTTTAAGGCTGATAACGGGTGCAATGAAGTCTAGCCCAATCAATGCCCTCCAGGTAGAGACCTGTGATCCTCCCTTACAGCTGCGACGACAATATCTGTGTGATAAGTTTTTATTTAGATCTCTACAACTTTCTCATCATCCTCTCCATTCAAAACTACAAAAGCTCTCAGAATTAATTTCGTCTTCTAGTTATTGGTCTCACAAATCACCTCCATGCCTTATTAAAAGTTTTCAAAAGTTTAAATCTTTGCAAACACCTACTCATTCTTCGCCTTGTTACCCTCTGTTTTGCGGTTCATTTAACGCTTTGGTGTATGTAGGGGAGAGGGGGGCAGCTTTGTACAGAATTTACAAAACAGGTTGTAACTTTCAAAATGGATAACTTTCTTAATATTTTTGTGCATGGTGTATTGGGTAGCTTATCTGGGAAGATAAAAACTTTATTAATGTTTAACTAGCTTTTCACGAAAATGTGCTACGCCGGTTTTTCTACAAGCGCGGAAAGCGTTAAAAGCTGCCCCATCCCGGGGCAGATTTGAACAAGCCTGGGGCACTTTTGAACAAGTAATTTATAACTGTTTCTATTTGATATTTTTAACATCGAAGTATGCATATTTCTTGCAATTTTATTGTGTTTGACTTTAGTTTCAGATATAACTTACTTACGTGAAAAATGTTTAAGATTTTTTCGATATAATTTTTGAACACATAAGACTCAGTATTTTTTGATCTTATAAAGTTTTTTGAACGAAATTACTAAAAAACAAAACAATTAGACGTAGCTAAACGATTATAAATATCATCAATCCCTTATTTGAACATAATTTTAAAAATATTTTTTTAGGTGCAACTTTGTATGTTCAAATGTGCCCCTCAAAATTTATTCAAAGCTGCCCCAAGCATACCTTTTGGCTTTCTTTATTTGAATTTTTAAGAAAGTATTTACTCTATGATTTCAATAATAACTGAAATGGACGTAGAAATAAACACAATTTAGGATAAAAATACGTGTGAATCCGCCAAGACTAAGAATAACCAGAAAAACCCTTACAACTTTTGAAAAAAATGTACATCGAACACATCCAAAAACAAAAACAGCCAATAACATCCGCGTTTTATGTTGACTTTGTATAATTGTTGATGACAGGGATGCGGACAGTTGAGAACATTAAACTAAAGCCGTTTCCATTGTTATTGCACAAAACACGCAGACAGTATTTAGTTTGTTCATAGCTGCCCCTGTGCAAAGCCGCCCCCCTCTCCCCTACCTAAAGTGGTCTTAAACTTGGGTCTCACAAAGGATGATCCAAATAGTAATATGAATTTCAATTATGAAGTCGATAAAGAATGGGAGGACTACCATTACATATTCACTGATGCTTCTAAACATTCTACACCAGGCCATGTGGGCGTTGGAGTATACCATACCCAATATAAAATTTACGAGCAAATAAAACTTCCACCTGAAACTTCTGTATTCACGGGAGAATGCTATGGCCTGTATAAGGCTGTCGAATACATCCGAATCGCAAAACTAAGAAAAATTGTTATATTTACAGATTCCATGAGCGCCTTGCAGGCTCTGAGTAAATATCCATTTAATTGTAAAACAATTTTTCCAATTATAATAAATATTCGAAAATTGCTATATGATCTCACTTCTCAGGGTAACTGTTCAATTTCTTTTGCCTGGATTCCGGGTCATAGTGGCATCTCTGGTAGGTAACACAAAGGCTGACCGCCTTGCAAATGATGCAATAGTATGTGGTGACACTTTTCCTAATATTAATTATTGTCATGATTTGGTGTCTATGCCTGCGTACCATTTAACTGAAACTTGGAAACAGATGTGGGCAGAGAGTTCTCAAATAAAAGTTCTACGCTCACATTCAACCTAACATTTTGAATAAACCCTGGTTTCATAGACTTCAAATTGGAAAACGATCCACGAGTGTTTTAATTCGTATGCGCCTCGGTCATGTGTGCACTCCGGAACATCTTAGCAAGCTTCGCATTGTTGAAAATGATTTATGTGAGTGTGGCGAGATTGGCGACTTAAATCATATATTTTTTTCATGCTCCCGATACGATCGTTCGTCTTTTATTAACAATTTATTACTTTCTAAAATACCTATGCCTACTTCTATACCTATCTTACTCTCTACTAATGACTATTCTATTTATAATCTCTTATCTTTGTTTATTAATTTGAATAATATTCGTATTTAATTTGTATGTATGTATTCGTTTCTTAAAACTGATCTTATAATTTTATTAACTTCTTGACACGGTTTTTAAAATACGCGTCTTGATTTCCCGTGTTTTGTCTGTGGCAATACGCAAACCGCGTTCAGCAAAAAAAAAAAAAAAAAAAAACATTGAATTTCCCTGATGGATGTGCATTATTTTTCTATGTTAGTTTCACGATGTTGGCCCAAATGCTGTGTGTGCAATGTGCGTGCATTATCGTGTTGACACTACACGCGTTCGGATACACAGGCTAGCCACTTCATCTTGGGGTGCGTTCAATGTTACCACTCTGGGAAGAACATAAGATTTCCGTCGACGACAGTTGACTTTTTAGAAGGCAACTTGGCGGAAGTCATTTTAACACTCGTCGAAAAAGATAGAAGTCAAACAGTTTATCAAAATGGACTTCCGATGAGCTATCTGCACTGCAACAATCTCTTCACTCAACGTTTCATAGCACTCTACATTTGGTCACAGCACTTTTTATTCGGGTTATATGTTTTCATATTATCTGTCAATATTTACACTTACGACTACGACTTTTTTATACTTTACGTTACAGAACAACAAATAAAGCCGAAAGAAGGTTTCTACCCATGTACTATGGGGAAAGTTGTTCGGTTTCATGAGTACCTACCTTGACCTCCTTTCGGTTTAATTTGTTCTGTATCACGTAATATGAGAAAAGCGTCTTACAGCAGATCTTGACGATACCGTGCATACTGCGTGATATGGGTGCTATAATCTCACACTCCAACACAGTCTGACACATATTTGAGGGCCGTTTTAGCTAATTGTCGTGTATCGCTAAAGTGACAGGTTGTCAGCCTGTCGCCTAAAATTGCAATACACGTGATACCCTCGAGTCCTTTAGTCGCTTCTTACGACACCCACAGGAAAGAAATGGGGTGATGCTATTCTAAGCCGGCATCACACGGTGTATAGTGCGCGTAAACTGCGCGTAAATTGCTGACCCACGCGTAGTTCACTTACTTCATCTGAACCGCTTGTAGTAAAGTGAACCACGCACAAACGTACGACACAACGTTCGTCCTATAACATAACACATTGCTTAATTCCTTTCGAGGATAGTTTAGTAAAACATACCGGGAGTAACGGAAAGGATATAACAAGCCGAAAGGAGGTCAAGGTACTCATGAAACTGAACAACTTTCCCCATGGAATATAGGTCGAAATATGAAAAAAATTGGACCTAGCATAGTAAATCAACTAGCTGATCGGCGATTTTGTATGGGAGGGGGAGGTCCTAATTTTTTTTTCATATTCCGACCCATGTTCCATGGGGAATGTTGTTCAGTTTCATGAGTACCTTGACCTCCTTTCGGTTTGTTATACCCTTTCTGTTACTCCCTGTATTATGTGTATTTCTTATAAAAAAATCAAGTCACTTAGCAGGTTTACGTTTTGTAAGGAACACATTTTCTGAGATGAGATATATGTTCATTTTGGAATATATGTGTAATGTACTTCAATAGTGAGTATTACGAGGTTTCAATATCCTAATATCAATTTTCTATCTTCAACTTTTAATTTTATAGATTTCATATTTTATTTGACTATGAGGAGGAGTACCTATAGGAATAACTTTTTCCCTTCATACAATATCATATGTGCAAAATCCAATTTGAAATTGAAACAAAAAAAAGTACTAAAAACCATGAAAATTTTCACAGAATTCTCCAAAACCGCGTTTTAGAGTGACAAGACAAGACAAGTAGAAAACGTTCGTGCTAAAACGCAGTTTTAAAAGAACTGTCATCGGAGGTTTCTGTTTTGTTCCTCCTAAAGAGCAGCATGAACGTACCCCTGCTCAGTGACAGAAAACAAACCAAGTATCACTGTTCAGTAGTGTATCCGAACGCGATCCAAATCCATAATTCCAACATGTCAGACGAGCGCAGTGTTCCCAAACCTACCGATTTTTCGGTAGATCTACCGAATTGGGACTTAATTTACCGATCTACCGAATTGTGACAAAAATCTACCGATTTTTCAGTTTTTGGGGTTTTTGCTAAGCAAATGAACGCCGCACCCTTCTGTTTTCATGAATTTTATCCAAATATGGACAATCCGTGCGTAAAGTTCAGTTTTCTTCAAGCGATTCAGATGAAGCGAGTGAACTAGGTGCGATTTCGCGCGAACAAACCGCACGGCTTCACTTGATTGCCATCACCGTCGCGCGCATGAGCACAATTTCGGGTAATTTTTAACCGACGAAAAAACAAAAGAGGAGGAGGTTCTCAATTCGTCCCGAACTTTTATTTTTGATTGAATTTGTTCGCGATTTGCAAAAAGGACTTACTTTTGCTCATTTTTAAAATCTACCGAATTCTACCGATTTTTCGACTGAGAATCTACCGAAATTATTATTTTTGGTTTGGGAACACTGGACGAGCGCGACGGAAGAAAGTGGAGAACTTATTTTTATTCCTAGTTTTAGTCTAGATTTAATAAGGATACTCGTTGTGAATACTTCAAGACATGGGACAATAAAGTAATTGTGGAATTGTTAACTGTTTGTGTTATAATATTCATTTCCGTTGTTCCGTTCAAAGTGGGTTGGTCCTCTACTCGCACCACCAAACCAACCAAACGATTTTGTTGTTATTTATTGTTTTCACACAGTTCTAACAATTTTGTATAAATAAGGTAACTTCAGTGCGCGTTTCGGAGTGTACAGTGTGTAAAGATTAGTGTATATTGTAATGTAAATAAAAAATATTTTGTGTTAGCGCGCATGCGAATCTGTTGAAAACAGACAAAGGTTTTCTGTGATGTGAAAATCAGCTGTATGTGCGATGACTAGGTGATACGAAAAGTGTGTGTTTGGGAGTCACGATGTTCAGTGAAATTGGATATATTGCATTCTTGCTGCTGGCGCTGCCGTACATCGAGAGTGGTAAGTGTGGTCACACCTGGTGCTGCTGTCCCCTCGTTACACAAGTCGCCCTCTAAACGGGCTCGTACCGTATCTATTACCTTTTTGTGGTCGTGAGTTTCCCGTTCATGACGAAGGGTGCCTGTTATGGGTCACCAGTTATGAGCAGAGATAATTTAACTGCTTTCCAAGCATGGTATTTCGATGTAGATAGGGTGTATTGATTTGAAACATACACAACAAAGTAGGTAGGTCCTACCTGTCAAAATATTTACACCATTGTTTGAAGCACTACTAAAAACATTTAATTTTTAAGTGTAGAGTACAGTTTGCTTGTTGCTTAAGTACTAAATGGCCCTGACCCTGATACATTTACATTGTGCAATGATGATTGTTAGTGTTGAGTTAAACTAATTCCTAAATAGAAATAAGTTTTGCCAATGAATACCCTGTAGGGATAATAGGATCCAATGTGCTATCACAATATGCATTTTTATTCTGTGTGTCTACAAGTTGATAAACAACCATAGATCTCTTGATGATGAGTCATCCATCTCACATGATGATAGTATTAGAAGTTAACTATTTGGGAATTCCTCCCATTACTTTATAAACATCCTTAGAAATAAATCTCAGGCAAAATGATCAAGAACAAAATGAGTCATTGAGTACATTTCGAAAATGAGTCATCTCAGCAAATGCAGTTACTGCATATCATATCATAGGATTTGTTGTGTAAGAAGTAAATATTGAATAGATTAAGGAAAATATTTTAAGAGACATGTATGTGTATGCCTGCTGATGAAAACAACCGCTTGTGTTTTTAAAACCATAAGAATAGCTTAAAACTAGCCACCTGCACCAATTATATCCAATAAGTAAACTGCTGCGAGTCTTGGGATATTTTATGTTACAAGTAACCAGATAAACTTTATAGAAGTCATGCAATATAATAAAAACTTTTTAACAAAAAATATCACCGCCGAAAACTGAAAAGCCAAAAATAATAAGTATTTTTAGGATAGGTACTTACCCAAGACATAATTTTGGAAATATTACCTACAATATTGGAACTCTGTAATTCTGAGTCGGCGTCGATAAATTTTACAAATTTAGTAATTAACACGCTTCATTGGCATGACACCGACTCAAAATTACTCAGTTCCAATATTGTAGGTAATATTTCCAAAATGATGTCTTGGGTAAGTACCTATCCTAAAAATACTTATTATTTTTGGCTTTTCAGTTTTCGGCGGTGATATTTTTTGTTAAAAAGTTTTTAAAAGGATTTGGCTGAATTTTATGACCGGCCGCCTACCAGACGTCAACCCTCGTTGAGAATGCTCTTGTGGTGAATTAACCGCCACCATACGGTTGGCCCTGGCTATTTGGGTCGGGTTTATCCCTCGGCCGCCTCTTACGACCCCCACGGTAAGAAAAAACTCAACTTGTACATTCAGGAAATCTCCTTATTCTCTATCTAAGCCTGAAAACAGACAACATGAACATTATTTAGAGTTTATATGAACAAGAAGTTATCCTGGCATTATACATATCTTGTCTTGAATCACTATTTATTTATTTCGAAAACATTACATAGTAACAGGTAGATTACCTTAAATAAATCTATGTAAGTAGGTATAAAAAACAATGAGATCATATTTTAAAATCAACTTACAACTAAAAATAAAACAATATTTTTAGAATATTAACAAGTAACAAAAACATAGTTAACATAAATTATACCTTTTCACAGAACTCGAAACACTTATTACTTAATTTTGACCCTCTGTCTGCAAAAATATCAGTATCTGGGTACGCGTCTAAGAGCTGCCTAATGAAACGAAGCCCTCGAAGTAACGGTGACTGCTGATGAGCTACCGTCGTGCGACAACACGGTAGCGCGAGCAGTTTGTGTCTATCTATTTTATAAGACATGGAATCCATTGCATGGTTAATTGTCCATTACAGACTGACAGAGAAACACAAGAACCTATGCATACTATGTATTAATACATCTCTTTTCCCAACTTTCTGTCCAATACATACATACAATCCATGATCCTTTATAAATTAAAATTGGTCATTGAACAACTCGGTGTACCACTTAAAAAAAAATTTCAACTCTATGAAAGGTGAAATGTTCCGATGATATTCCTTTATAAACATAATAATAAATTATGAAAGTGAAGAAAGAGTTTTTGAGATTGGTTTATCTTATCTGTTTTTGATAGAAAACCCTTTCATTTTTGAATTATAATACACAGCAGTAGCAAAGGGTCTATACATGCTGATTCCCATTGGCTTCCCTTGCAAGGATTCATATATCCTTAGTCACACATCAGTCTTCTCAACACTTAGCTATGTTTTTTTGGCTCCGGCATACCTTCCTTCGGTAAAATGTCTGTTTTCACCACTGATAAACAGTAATCAGGTTTGGTTTTGTCTAGTCAAAGGAAGGAAACCAATATAATATCATGTATTTAAAATTTACCAAACTATTTTATTACCACAAGTTAAATTTACATTATTATTCAATATAAAATAGGAATGTGAATTCATCTCTATTTTTGGAGACAAACATCTTTTTACTAAATAAAGCAACTATAACTTAAAAAAATCTAATTCTATAAATATTTATTTTGTAAGTACAGGAAGTAGGTACAGTTCAGTTCAACCTACTTTCGAGTTTCGCGTCACCTACGCCTTCAATGCCGGACCAACTGATAAACCAGTTCTAAAACTGTGAATCATCCTGCCTCTCAGTCGTGCCACAGTAAAAGTACCAGTAGGCCATCTTGTAATTGCCTGACCCTCATCATGTGTGCAGCTTATTTTCTCCAAAGGTTGTGCAGTGCTGTCCTTTTCGTGGCCATATGATCAATCCCTTTTGTAGTAGCTCCTCTCTATATAGAGAACTTCAGATTTGATTGTCCCTCGTTTTTACTGTGGTTGCTCTGTCGTGATTCATGTTCTTATGTTAAATACCTGCTTGTCTATTTCACAATCATTACTCTTATTCAAATCTCGTGTACGTAATTATAAGGAACTGAACATTTACCTTTGTGCGATAAATTATGCGCGGTTAGACTGATTAACAGCGTGTTTTTTCCTTGCTTTTTTCAAATAATATCGGAAGAAGAAGGAATCAAGTCGTGACTACGATTCGTGCTTACGATATGTGCACAAAAAAATAGAAAGACGGCGCGCGAAGATTGGGTACTATTCATACATTTTTGGGTTCTCATTCTAGACGCAATGGCTACTCACAGCTATCTGTCAATTAGTCTAATTTTCTAGATTTAGAATCAGTAGGTACTCACATCAACGCAACAGATGGCAACAGCCACAAAAGTCTACTGTTAACATGGGGCTCAGTCTGATGAGAGTTATATATTTGCCGTACTTGCCACGCTTGGAAGGCGTATTGTCGATCGAAGTGGAAGCTTGTTGCTATAGGTAAAGCTGTTGTATTCACAAAGAACGATGCTGGCTGTCGATTCTCTAGATTCACCTCTTAGTCGCCTTATACAACACCCGTGGGAAGAAGTGAGGTGATACTATTCTCAACCGGCACCATACGGCATGAATCAGTACTCGCCTTTTTGTATATTTGCAGAAGTAAGCATTATGCCTGCCTACCCGTTATTACTTCCTACGAGTCAAATGGACGGGAGGAAGTATCCACTTTGAATATGTTTGCATCCTTTGAGCTGCGCATCAATAATGTGGGGGACTAATCTCCGCTGTTTGGCGGACATTTTGCTCACAACCCGCACTCCACACGCATAGCCGTGATTTTATTGTCGGCTATCTTCATTTCGTGTCGTCTAACGACTAAAACACCGACTCGTCCAACGACTAAAACACCGAGTCGTCCCACGACTATAACAGCCAGGTTATCTGACCTGTAGCAAAGAATAGGTACTAAATATATATAGGTTCGCTTCTGTAGTGTGCAAGATTACAAAAGCTGGGTTCTTTTAACCTGTATGTATAGTCATTCGGGGTAATTGGGCGGAGCACAAACCTGTGTTCTGGGTAGAGCATTTATCTGGCTGTAATAAATAGTAGACACGATTTCAGAAGGTTCATTACTCTTTCTCAATTTCGTACAAAACGAACATTCGAACAACGAATGTACATTGTCTAGTTTGTCAACATCTACCTCAAGATTCACACGATTGGCTGTGTTGTATATGTATATTCAACAACAACGACCATAACTGTCCTCTGTCAACTATCTTGCTGTACTGTTCGCCTTATCTGCCCGGTGTAGGTGAATTGGCAAGCACCACCGTTCACAGATAACGCTGCTGTCCATTCCTTGTACACTCAACTATTTTTGGGACTCCCATTTATATAAGAAGAAGCCAATCCGCATTTCGCAGAATACGTATATTATCTGTTGTCCATTTGTTTTATAACTTGAAAGTTTGTGTAAATTAAGACAGTGAAATTGCCGTGTAATTATAATTAAACTAGCAGCCCGCCCAGCGGTTTCACCCGCTGCTACTTACCTGTTTTCCCGTAGAAATTGGATCTTTGCCCGTAGTAAAAAGTCCATTACTCCGATCCAGCAGCCCGTCATGCTGAATAACTTTTACTTTGAAGCCATTACCGTATCTCTTATTGTTTATATGGGATGCTGGTGATCTACATCAGGTACTCTAGACCCTCGTGACCATGTGCCAGCAGAAGTGGCCCGTCATGCTGAATAACTTTTACTTTGAGGCTTTTACCGTATCTCTTATAGTTTATATGGGATGCTGGTGGTCTACATCAGGTACTCTAGACTCTCGTGACCATTTACCAGCAGAAGCGGCCCGTCATGCTGAATAACTCTTACTTTGAAGCCATTATCGTATCTCTTATAGTTTACTAGCTGCCCGTCAGCGGTTTCACCCGCTGCAACCTATTATTCCGCGAGAAAATAGCATTATCGCCTCAGAGTTCACGCACTTTTATAATACTTATAACCTGTTTCCTGTATGAATCAAGGTTTCTTTTCTCGTGGTAAATTTTATACTATGTATATAGTGGCCTGCACCGGCTTTGCACGATTGTAATTTATTTGGGTGGTGTTGGTGGTTAAATAAAACTGATAAAAGTTTAATACTTTAGGGGTTTAAAAATCAAACCCCTGAGATATATATTTACCTTTTTTAGCTCTTTGGCCTTGTCGCAAATTTTAAAACAGATCGCATATAAAATCACGATAATCCATACAAACTTTTTTACCCCATTTTTACCCGACTGCCTCAGAAGGAGGGTTATGTTTTTTGAGAGTATGTATGTATATGGACAAGAAAATTCTTTTTCACAGGCTCCAGCCCAAACAGATAGTTAGATTTTGACATATGAGGTGTCATTAGATTCGTCTCAGCAGCGCGAGTGATACTGGCTAAAAATTATAGATTCAAGATGGCTGATTTTTACATCAAAATACTACTTTAAAATTACCGCAGTCGAGTTTTTTGTTTTTTAACACATCTACTTGTAAACTCAGGTGCCGTGTGGTCCCGGCAGAGTTTAATAGCACCACCCCTTCTCTTCCCGTGAGGGTCGTAAGAGGCGACCGAGGAATAAATCCGCCCAAGCGAATTAGGGTCCAGGAGAATGAAAACTCCACATACAAACCCGGAACGGGGTCTCCGTCAGGTGCGAGTGACTGGTAATAAATCGTGCGGCAGACTCCTGCAGCCGACCTGGCTCCGCACGTATCGACCCGTCGTTCCTGTGGAGTCAGCCAGGAGCCCAGGAAGGTCGAGAGGGTGGCGCAGGTTCTGGGCAGCCCTGCGTTTTCCATAATTGCGTCCCAGGCAACGCAGTGTCTGTGGAGAGCGTGCAAAAAGCTATGCCGCTCCCATATCGGCTTATACAGCCATGAAAGATTTTGCCTCAGACACTGAATAAATCGTCTGACACAGACGTGTGAGGCCAATGATGATGAGGGGTTATAAATCGAAAACCCTGAAACGCGCTTAAATTTTTATGTGACAAGTACAGCAAGACCAGTATGTACCATTGGCAAATAATAATATCGTAAGACAAAACATAAATTAATTAAAACATACATACATACATCACGCCTTTATCCCTTGCGGGGTAGGCAGAGCGCCAACGGCCGTATAAGTACGGTCGTTATCGCCACGTCTGACACATATTTGAAGGCTGTTTTAGCTATTGTCGTGTATCGCTATAGTGACAGGTTGTCAGCCTGTCGCCTAAAATTGCAATACACATGATACCCTCGAGTCCTTTAGTCGCTTCTTACGACACCCACAGGAAAGAAATGGGGTGATCTATTCTAAGCCGGCATCACACGGCAAATTAATTAAAAAAAAATTAAATTAATTAAAAGTTCGATAAAAAAAGCAAAGGATCATTCTATTCGGGTTCAAACGCGAGTCGTCTTGCTTAGAGGGCAAGCGCATTACCGCTTTGCCAGCGTGTCTTTAAGGTGCCTGTTGAATTAACGGATATGTTTCCCCACAAAGTGTCCGTAATTTCAAAATAAGCAAATGATTGCCTTTCACGCCAAAACAATGATGATTTCGAAAGATTAGAACAAAATACGAAAAGGTTACTTACAGAAACCCTGCAGTGAGTATTAAAGAACATATCTAGCGATCGTCGATCGCGCATTAAAACCCACCCCATGTACGTGAATTTTGCCTTACTTACTCGCCAAGAGATGTCGCTGTTAGTTTTCGGCGAAAACGTTTAAAACGCGGGTCGGCTCAGTCACGCCACCTATGCAAAAATATTGGATTATGCGTGATCCCGTAGGAATAAGACATTTTCCCGCGGTAAAAAGTAGCCTATGTGTTATTCTAGATACTCTTCTATATTTGTGCAAATTTTCATGTCAATCTAATCAGCCGTTTTAGCGTGATGTCGTAACAAACACACACACAAACATCCGCCTTTATAATATTAGTAGGATATGGGATGCTGGTGGTCTACATCGGGTACTCCAGATCCTCGATGACCATGTGGCAGCAGAAACGGCCTGCCATGCTGAGTAACTTTTACTTAAAAACCATCACCGTATCTCTTATAGTTTAGATGGGATGCTGGTTTTTTCTATGAAGCCATGACCGTATCTTTTATAGTTTAGATGGGATGCTGGTGGTCTTCATCAGGTACTCGTACTCCAGATCCTCGAGGGCTGACAAAAAGTAGTCCATATCCATCTTTACTATGCTAGTAATATCAGTGCCAAATTTTACGAAGATCGGTAAAGCGGTTTGGCTTATTTGGGTAATATCCGCTGTATTTCCCGATTTTCCTGCTGCTAACCGTTTTCCCGTGGAAATGAGGAATTTTCCCGTGGTAAAAAGTAGCCTATGTTACTCAGGAATGTTGTAGCTTTCTAATGGTGAAAGAATTTTCGAAATCGGTCCAGTAGTTTCGGAGTTTATCGATTACATACATACAAAAAAACAAACAAACAAACAAAAAAACAAACAAAGTTTTCCTCTTTATTATATTAGTGTAGAAGTGTAGACAACAACGCCCAGCAAAAGTGAAAACAGTAAAAGCCGTAAAGTAGAAACTAAAAGTTATCGGAAGTAATCATCTCCCGTCGAAGCGTGCTGGCAAGTTCGGCCTGGCGAGGCTTCAGGCTTCAGGTTGATTTATAAGCGGCCTGTCCCACTTCCCGCAAGTTAGGGTAAGATCGGGCGAAAACCAACTCGAGTGCACAGAGCTAAGAATAACGAAATAGGGAGCCCTGCGTTGCCAAGACTAGGTGTTCCTAAAACACAGAATACTCAGTGTAATAGATAAACAATTCTTTCAATTCTGTTTCAGCAGAATTAGATGAACAATTACCTATTTCGCGCAAATATTTACCCGACTGCCACAAAAAATTATGTTTCAGGATATCGCATACGAGTCTGTGAGCTAGGTGCGCTTAGATATTGTATCAGAGCTCACAGATTCTGAATATCAGAATAAATATATCCTCAACTTGTTCGCATTTAGGTTGTTTCTGTACATTTTTCTTTACTCTTAGTTTAGTAAATGGCTCGCTTTCGTCCACGTGGCTGGCCTGCGTAAAAGCGAGAGCAAAGCTTTCGTTTATACCTCTACATACAGGGTGTTAGGGACGGTGTACTGAAAACTTTGCAGGCATAATCAGACCATCAAACTGAACAACTTTTACTATGGAGCCAATGGTGGGAAACAAAAAAAAATTGCCGACCTCCCGCTCCCATACAAAATTCACGATCAGCTAACTTACTTTGTATGGGAGGTCGGAAAATTTTTTCGTTTCCCACCATTGGCTCCATAGTAAAAGTTGTTCAGTTTCATGGTCTGAGCACGCCTGCAAAGTTTTCGTTACACCGTCCCTGACGCTCCGTATAACAGGGCTGCCTATCGAGCGTTATAGCCTGAAGAACAATGACCGTTGTCTGCCGCTTCGACAGGAGCCATTTTTCTGAAAGGGCCACTCTCTGGCTAATGCTCCTAACCTAAATAACGTAGAGATAGGAACGTGTGTTTTTAACTGGCAACTTCCGCTATCGTTTCGGTTTAAAGATACCTACTTTATTCCAAAAATGGTCATTCTATCCCTTTTACATGAAGTTTAGATACGAGAAGTATCGTTTTCACAAATTATGCATGGGTAGCTAAGTATTTTCATTGTTTCGTCGTTAATGATATAATAATCGACAGGAGCCATTTTTCTGAAAAGGCCACTCTCTAGTTCTATAAAAGATGCTATAGCTAATACTATTAACCTATATAACGTAGAAATAGGAACGTGTGTTTTTGACGGCAACCTCCGCAATCGTTTCGGTTTAAAGATACCTACTTTATTCAAAATATAGTCATTCTATCCCTTTTACATGAATTTTGGATACAAGGAGTATCGTTTCCAGAAATTATGCATGGTCGGCTAAGTATTTTGATCGTTTCGTCGTTAATGATATAATAATCGACAGGAGCCATTTTTCTGAAAGGTTCACTTCTAGCTAATGCTCCTAACCTAAATAACGTAGAGATAGGAACGTATGTTTTTAACTGCAACTTCCGTAATCGTTTCGGTTTAAAGATAGGTAGGTACTTTATTCCAAAAATAGATATTCTGTCCCTTTTACATGAAGTTTAGATACAAGAAGTATCGTTTTAAGAAATTATACATGGTTGGCTAAGTTGTTTGATCGTTTCGCAGTAATGATATAATAATTTGACTTGTGTTCGAATTCGCTAATTACGTAACGACGATATTCCAAACCAGCGGGCATATAATGACTTAATCACAAGTTCTGGCGATTCACATGTACATATAGCTATTACGCGTTCGTCATACAATTTCCATATCAATTACCTTCTGCTAATTAACTAACGTTAATTAGATGGCTTTCTAATACCATCAAACAGGGACCTTGGGATGTAACGAACGTAATTACCAACTAGTCATTGTTTAAGCATATAGCAGCCATACCATAGATCCGTCTTTTGTTCGTCTTTGGGGTACTGTTTAATAGGTAAAACATACGAAACAAGCATCCGTCCTTTTGAAAGAGCATACAATTATGTTCACTCAGCGGACAAATGTTTTTAGTTTATGTTGACACTTAGAAGAAGAATCACATTTGCATTTATAAACTCTTACAAGTATTCTTACGTTACATATTATAATTTTTGGGATTGTCTTTGTCTAAACTTACGACAAATGAGGTGGATTTTTAGCTACGGCTTTAATGAAATTTAGCGAAAATTCTAACCTGTTCATAAATCTATAATATATCGAAAATTACTGCTGCCAAGCATGGTGAGTATAGCAATATCCTCCGACAGGGGGAGGCCCTTGTCAAGCAGTGGACTTTCGAGGCTGTTATGGATATGAAGAGCTGAATAAAAAACCTGTCAGTTAGGTAGGCGTGTGCATTCGCTCTAGTTTACCGTTAAGTCCGCAGTTCGCACATACACATGTTTGTCATATAGTGGACTTCACAGGTCAATTCACTTTGCGCTCCATTTTGCCTGTTTGTACGTTTTTTGATGACTAATTGAACTAACTGGTAGCAATTGCAGACGTGCATCTTTATTTTTGTCTCTCGATATGCATGTGTTGGCACTTCAAAGCGCAGGTCGTCTTGCAAATAGAAATGAACAAATGTTGAATAAAATAGATACTAACTTTACTTAAGTATCTAAACCTGTCTACCCAGTACCCAAATACCTAGGTACATTACTGCCCGCGGTGGAAAAGCTTTGCAAGTTTGACTAATACGGGAAGTGTTTTAAAATTTGGTATTCTACCCAAACCTAACAAATGTTTTAAATGTTCTGTTACCTCGAAATTATCGCAAAGAACAAACATAAATGCATACAAAGAGCGACAGTATGTGGACTTTAAAGTTCCAATTTATCATACAGACAAGGATTTACAGTTGTAGAGAGTTAGACGATGTAAAAAAGAGGTACTTAGCTGTAAGTAATACTCCTATTTATTATCTTAACGACCGGCAAGTTTGGAGGAAGTTTGAAGGTGCACACACACGTATTGCTTGTTCCACCTTCAAGATTATTCATACTTACGTAGATACTTATATCAGGTTCAAGTCCTATTTGTCCTATTACTTATAATAACTACGTTTCTATAAAATCCTTTCAACGAAAGGCAGATATTTATACAAACAATTTACCTATCCATCCGACTCCAAGCTAACTCAGGATAACGACGGTAAACCAGTGAGATTTTCTCATTTGTCACGTATTTGTTATTATAACTCATATCTGTTCTGTGAAAGACTTCTCCCCTTCGTAACTGATTCAATAATATTTAGACAGTCGGCTATAATTATAATAGCCGGCATTATTCGTATCACACGTGCAGCGAGGCCGTTGCCGGTGCGCAAGAGTTGACGCATCGCGATGCGCGCGCGCTGTGACGGCGGCGCGATGATCAACCGGCGCGGCGTGGCGTGCGGTCGTTGACCCACGAGGTCATGACCATCGTGACGTGTGCGGCTTATAAACTCTTTCCGCACCGGCTGCCAACTGCCAACAGCCGACTGTCTACCCAGAGCTACGCTTTTGTGTGATGTAATGTCTGTCCTCTACAATAAAGTTGTTGGTGCTTGTCAAGTATGGCGTTTAATGAGCTGGACGTCTGCAACACCACAGACACATTACCTGCACTGCACTATCTGCGCTTATCTATCTTGTATCAACTTTCTGTGAGCTCCATGCATAGGTACCCACGAGGTCATGACCATCGTGACGTGTGCGGCTTATAAACTCTTTCCGCACCGGCTGCCAACTGCTGACTGTCTACCCCGACTAGCGCCACGCGTTTGTGTGATGTGATGTCCTCTACAATAAAGTTGTTGGTTCTTATCAAGCATGCCGTCTAATGGACTTCTGCAACATTACAGAGACATTACCCGCACTGCGTCTATCTACCTTGCTTGAATCAGCTCTCTGTCAGCTCCATTCATAGGTACCCTCGAGGCCATCATCATCGTGACGTGTGCGGCTTATAAACTCTTTCCGCACCGGCTACCAACTGCCAACAGCCGACTGTCTACCCAGGCTAGCGCTACGCGTTTGTGTGATGCAATGTCTGTCCTCTCTCCTCTATAATAAAGTTGGTCTTGCACATGTTGGTGCTTTCAAGCAATGAGCTGGACGACAAGAGACATTACTTGCACTGCGCTTTATCTACCTTGAATCAACTTTCTGTGAGCTCCATTCACTGGTACCCTCGAGGTCATGATTGATCATCGTGACGTGTGCGGCTTATAAACTGCCAACAGCCGACTGTTTACCCCGTCTAGCGCTACGCGTTTGTTTGATGTAATGTCCTCTGCAATAAAGTTTATCTTGCACATGTTGGTGCTTTCAAGCATGGCGTTTAATGACTTGGGCGTCTGCAACACACAGAGACATTACCTGCACTGAACTTTATCTACCATGTATCAACTTTCTGTGAACTCCATGCAGTACCCTTGAGGTTGTAACAATTGTGCAGTGTGTGGCTTATACTAAATTCTTTCCGCCAAGGTTCCCAACTGCTATCAGCCAACAGTTGGCCAGACGGATAGGCTAACGCTACGCTTCTGTGTGATGTGATGTCTTCTTTGATACTACTACTCTTGTAGGTAAGAAGTAAGCATCATACTGCCCATAAACTGGATCATCAGAGGCATAAATTGCACTGCGCTATATCTACCCTGAGACTTTTTGTGCCAGGTTATAGGGACATTGAGAAAACCTCTGTTGGTTTCTGTATTTCGGCACATACCATACCTAACATCCAGTATATACCGGTCTTAGTTGCTTAGGCGACCAATCAACGAAATGAATAAATGATAAATCTGCACAAAAGCGCAACGCTTTTTTTTCAAATCCATAACTGTGTGCTGTATAGGTATTTAAATATTTATAAACATAAACTAGATTTACAGAATTGACTGACCTCCCAAAAATATTCACCTCGTCATGATTTCATCATAATTTTCGTAATATTCAACACAGCGAAAAACCTGACCGCAAACCAAATTAAATTTTCACGAGCGAGCGGCGGCGTTTCAACTACTGAAAACTTTTTTACAACTTTGTGAGGATCGCTCTTAAAAGGTTAACCGAACAAAATGATGATCTTTCCGGCCGGTTTCGGCCATGGCGACCACTTCTACTCCTAATCAAGTCGGCGCTGATGCGCTCGTAGGTGGCTATTGTAGCCTATTTTGGCAGTAAACTCCCGTGCACAGTGTGGGCACGTGAGTTTGCCATTAATATAATTGTAGTTAATGGCGGCGGGAGGACGGGCCTTCAGTTCATCGCGTTTAGCGTCAAGGTCTGCTTTACGCTGCTCCTCGAAGTCGCGGATTCGCCTCTTTACAAGACCGCGCCATTCTGGCCGTTGTGCTGCCAAAACCTCAAATTGAGAGGGTTCGATATTGCATCTTTTCATGTGTCTCTTCTGAACATCTTTAAATCGGAGGAGTTGACCGCCATGCTTTCGCTTGCCCTCCTCTAGCTCAGAATAGAAGATGCGCTTCGCCACTCGCTCATCCGCCATCCGGGATACGTGACCGCACCACCGAAGCTGTCGACGCATTAAGTAGGCTTCAATGCCACCAACATTGGCTCGTCTTAGAACTTCGGTGTTTCGCACTCGGTCGGACCATCTGATCTTCATGATGGTGCGAAGGCATTTGAGGTGGAATCGATCCAAAGTGCGTATGTGGTGACGATACACACACCAGGTCTCGGAAGAGTACAGAAGGTTTGGCAGAACAATCGCCATATATACAGATATTTTTGTGGCTAGTTTAAGGTCGTGCGAGCAGAAAACCTTGGAACGCAGCTTCCCAAATGCTGCAGCTGCAGCACTGATTCTGCTATTGATCTCAGCATCAAGGTCACACTTAGCTGTAATAGTGTTCCCCAGATATCGGAACTTGTCAACCTGTTTCAACATATCTTCACCAAGCTTAATTGTCAGTGTCTCACGACCTTGTGTATCCAGGGACATCACTTCCGTCTTTTTGACACTAATCTTAAAGCTGCTATTCCGAACACTGCAGCCAACAGCCGACAGCCAACAGCATATGCTGCAACGGCAGTTGCAGCCGTTGCAGCACTACTGGTTTGTATGGAGTTCTATGGAACGCTATCCGAAGGCTGCAGCAGACAGCACATGCTGTCGGCCGCTGCAGCATATGCCGCAACTGCCGTGACTGCAGATCAGTATTTCTGCAACGGCAGTGCGATACGCACGTATGTATTTTTGCTATTTTGCTATAAAACGTAAAATGTGTGGTTCAGAAATAATTATGAAGTAATTATCTATCATAATTATTAAAAAACGAAACCACACAGCGGTAATTTCAAAGGTACCTACCTATTATACCTACCTAGGTTCGAGTTGCGGTACACTGAATTGTACCAACTAAGTACTTACAGTTCGTGCGTGAGTTACCTGTAGGTACCTATTATAGCTACCTATGTACCTACCTGCTACTCTGCCGTGTGACGCTAGCTTAGAATAACATCACCCCGTTTTTTCCTGTGGGATGTCGTAAGCAGCGACTATGGGTCTCGAAGGTAATATGTGTATTGCAATTTTAGGCGACAAGCTGACAACCTGTCACTATAGTGATACGATACACGACAATAGCTAAAACGGCCCTCAAATAATTTAGACGTTGCGATAACGAACGTATTTTTACGGCCGTTGAAGACCTGCCTACCCCGCAAGGGTTTAAGGCGTGATTTATTTATGTATGTAGGTACCTATTACCTGTATGTACCTATAAAATCTACCTAAGTCTACATACAACTATCGGCAGTCACGGCATGTGCTGTCGGCTGTCGGCTGTCGGCCGGTGCCTTCGGAATCGCATGTGCTGCAACTGCCAACAGCATGTGCTGTGACTGCCGATAGCTGCAGCCGTTGCAGCATATGCTGTCGGCTGTCGGCTGTTGGCTGCAGTGTTCGGAATAGCAGCTTATGGCCGAATTTGCAGCAAGCTTGGTGAAAAACGGTCATCAGTTGTTGTAGACCTAACCGAACAAAACAAAATAGTATCCCGTTAAAAAGCTAGTCAATGCACTATGGCCTCATAAAATCTTAATGGCTAAAGTGGTCCCGCTCGGCGCACATAACTTCTTAACGCTCCACCGAAAAAGGGATTATCGCTGTAGTGCTCTGGAAAACTTGGCCTTAAGAGCCATCCCCTGAAAATAGTTGGTATTACATTACGAAGGCTAAAAGGTCCAACCATTATTAGACCAAGACAAAAAGACTAGTCGTAATCTTTTTATTGTGTGTAAAAGAACGTACAATAAAAACTATAACAGCCACAACAGTCCTCTGCTAGACATGGGCCTCCCCCTATCGGGGGGTATTGCCTTACTTGCCACGCTTGGCAGGCGGATTGGCGAGCGCAGTGCAAGATGGTGTTTTTACAGAGAACGCTGCTGCCCATTCCCTCAATGACCATCCCTTAGTCGCTTTTTGCGACACCCATGGGTAAAATTGGGTGATGCTATCTATTCTAAGCCGACATCACATGGCGAAGAAGCACGTAAATTGAATGTTTTTCTTTCATGCGACACAATCGCTGGTATTATTGTAATGCCATAATTGAGGATGCAACGCAACAGCTCTCCGTTTCAGAAGAGCACTCGCAGTGTCATTGTCTCGAGGTAAATTACATAATGTTACAATCATACTACTTCACATGTAACTTGGTGGCGTACTGTCTATAAAACTGGGCCGTACTAGACTACTAGTCCACTCAAATACCTATAGAGGTGAACTTTGGAATCCTTCTTTTGGATAGTTGGAAAATTGTTCTTAAAGGCCAGATAACAATGGAGAGGAAAATCCAAGCTGATTGCAGATGGCAGCAGACGTAAGTGTGCCTAAATGACGTACAGACAACCAATAAGCAGTAACTAAACTTTGACATTGACATATTTTTCACCAAAAAATAGGCACACTTGAGAATGGCGCAATTAGTTCACCAGTTTTATACCGCATTTCATCTAGTTTCCGAATAGAATTGCCAAATGAATTTCTGTCTTGACCGTTATCCTCTTAATGATACATATGATTAATGGTTAGGTACCAATTCACATTTTTAGGCTACTATAGCCATCATTATAAAGAGATCGTGGGCACGATAGCTGTTTTGTAAACTTAATTCAAACGTAGCACGCAGGTACATTCTCAGTTTAGCTCTCTTTTCTTTGCTTGTTCTTACATTGTCAGTATTTTTAATTAAAAGTAATCTTGAACAACAAAAGCAAGATCTAGTATAGGAATAGACACCTTAGTCCGGCACTGGCAGTCTCCCACACTCAACTAACATTACTAGTCGCTAAGCGGGCAAAAACATAATAGTGGTACCCATACCTACATACAGTACGTTGGAACAGTTGCGCAGGCGATATTTTTTTATTGGCATTCATAATGACTGGCGGACTCGAAACTTCCTTGGAAGATTTTCCTCGAGTGACTCAGGCTTACAGTGTGAATAGAATAGCTTTCGGCATAATCGCATACAGTCCTTGCCTATACTCAATATCTGCTAAATACTGCAAAGATGTGTGCTGCCTAAGATTCAAATATTCTAATACTTGTCGATAACTTTGTGGTTGTTGGATCCAAGTGTAAAACCAGCTTATCATGTTCCTGCAAATTCCACATTACTGTGTACTACGGGATATTCCGGTAAAAAGAAAAAACAGCTGCTTACTTAATAATAAGGCCACGTGCGTATCTGAAATCCTTATTACACGGCCCTGCTAAGAAGAACAGGTCCGACTTATCTTAAAACTATTTAAATGACACAGAATATGTCAAGAAATTAAAAAAAAAAAATGTTCAGTTGAAAGTGTCCTTCATTAAATTTGTAGACCGAGGTTCGTCTCAATATGTACCGCGCCTCAAGTTTACACTGTCCAATAAGCGTCATATAACTCTTAAGTACAGTAGTTATGCGACGATTATGACACGTAAGCCGAACAACACTGTTATTACACTAACACGTAGCTCCAGTTAATTTGCCACTGCTCCATAAAAGTAGCAGTTAAGATAACTAACACCAGCGCTGTTCTACGATTTTAGTGCGGTGGCCATTGTAACTAAATTTTACAAGGCTTTAGTATTAAGTCTTTGTAGTAGCCAAGTAGTTATATTTAGTGCTCGCATGAGGCCTTATTAGAGCCAAGACCGCACGAATTGTCGAGGCCACTGAGATCAAATCAATTTGATACGAGGTCGATTTTCATTTAAAATTAGGCAGGCAACTACAAAATATGTGCAAACTGCAAACGATTAAAATGTAATCATGTCAACGATGTATGTCAATGTTTTCAGTTAGCGCGTAACGCTGACCTCTATTGTGATACGCAGATATCGCCCTTCCTACTTGCAATAACATTGTGTGGGAACGACAACCACAAAACGATAATGAAAACACTTTGTTATCTAACTACTGTAACTGCTGTGAGTCATATCGACACATGAACTGGCCGAAGTAAATCACTCTCGATTGGTACTTGGAAAAATCTTACGTAGGGCAGTAAGCTTGAGTCGAGGTTGTAAATTGTGTTACAATACAACCTTGGAAGCCGCCACGCTCGGTTGAGCGTGACGGCGCGGCTTGCGGCCCAACGCCAATATCTTTAATCTATTGTACCTCAAGATACTATCTCGTATAATGTACGTCAGCGATTCTGTAGGGCCATTATCGCTTCCGGGGGAAATTGATGCCTCAATATCGCCTTGACACTGTTTACAAAACTCGTCATTACGTCACGATAAAAAATTCTAGCTCGACATCCCTGGTATAATACAATATAGCTTTCATCGTGATTACATTCGCTAATTGAACCTGTTGCTCGATAATTAAAAAGTAATTTGCTTGATCGCATGTATTGATCCGACGGGGGTCAAAGAACAGAAACTCGCAGAAGCGTCTCAATACCTCGGCTATCGACGTGGACCGATCGTTCAATGAAATATTGCCAACCCCACCCGATTAAGGACATTGATTGGATCCGTCCATTCAACCATTTATCACTGAGACAACATTTTACTTAATAAATGGACACTTCGGCTTTGACTCGCAATCAAAGGGAATTAGATACGATCGTCGACGTTTATTTATATTTGGAAAGCAATAAAGCCCGCATTGGCCGATGGCTATTTATCTACTTTATAGGTACTTGAGAGCTCAAATCATAAAAATGAAAGCTTCAATCTGATTTAGTTGAGTACTTTTCTGAAATTAGACTCACAATGTAACTTAGACATTCGTCCCATGTCAAAAGCTACATTGATACGATTCTCAGTTTTCGACAATGTTTCTCATTGAATCAAATTCGGTACAAGCGATGAAACTGCGGTCATAAAATTCTTCCCGACGTCGCCAATTTGCGTCAATTGCAAAAATTGTTTCCTGGTATAGCGATTTGACTAAGAGCTGCAATCTCCCAGCATTACCCGCTTAGGAACTGCGACTAATTACGAAGTTGAGTCAGTCGGTAGCCTGAGCCGTAATGGCGGCGAGGCGGACCCGACGGATAACGTCACTCACGTTAATGCACTGGATGCCCCGCGATGCCCCGCAGTCCCGCACCCGACATCCTGGCTCCTGGGGGCACCAGTTGCCACTTGCCACTAACACATCGCACCGTCTTGACCCCATTTATGAGGACGTTGCTTCTTTTCTTCCCGCTCTCGCATTTTGCCACACCGTGTCGAGAGAAATTCGCTCAAGAACAGTCAACGTCCTTTGTATTTAAAATTTAAGAAGCCACTTTATATTCGTATGCAGAAGCGAATAAAGTCACAGCGCAGCAGATATTCTGACACAGACTGCGATACTTAAGTCTGAGTCATGCTTCAATTTCCTTGTACAAAATGTTCACATCTAGCTGGCGAACGTGGCGATGTAGTAATCAAGTTGCTCGGCGCACTTGCAAACTTACTGGGACTTGCATTGTTAGTGGCCGAGCTCAAGTGGTTGGATAATGAGGTTACCCGGACTATATTAAATACCTGTTACTAACTCTGTGCCGGCTACCACCGGCATGCCTATGTAAACCTGTAACTTTATACGTGGATATTATATTCAGTCAGGTGGAATTTTAATGGGGCCACCTACAATTAACAGCGCACTGAAAGGCAGCCCTATTTATTTCACGTGAACGGTTTTTCCACAGTATCCATCCACTTTATTAACGCGGTCGCTTATGTAATGTTTAATCTGATGTGAAAGGAATTCATAACGTTTATATGAAACGTTGAACGGTTGGTTTATCTTGTTTGCGCTATGTGATGAAAACTGCACGGATGGTAGGTTGTGCGAATTAATTTGACTGCCAAGTCGCATCCCCGCGCGTAGCTAAACTGGTTACACGGATCATTTAATTGCCACATGCAGTAAGCTTACTCTGCGGACCGTGGAGTTGAAATTTAGTTGTGTTGAGCAAAATCAGTAGGAGAGAGGTCGGTGACCCCTGTGGAGCGACGGTCGCGCAGGGCGGGCGGCGGGCGGCGGCGGCTCCCCGCCCAACGAAACATAAACAAACGTTTTGCATGGATACTCGCCACTGGTTACGTATAAAAACGATTTACGGCAACTAAAATCTTTAATGCGCTTTTAACTCGCTCGGCACGCGTTGTTTCTATACTTTACCCCGTTACTTTCATTATTTATGGTGTTATAAAGCTTCCATCGTTTAACAACTGGAGTTTTACGAGTATTTTCGGCGTCTCCGCTTTTTCAATTTCGCATCGTCGAGATTGATATTCAATTTCGTAATTTGTGTTTCTAAATAACGCTTAGCTTGAAATCGGTCATTGACTTCACTTGTTAGTTTGTTGGAGTAACTATCCTACCTATCCTTTCAATTATTAAAAGGAAACCATTTTACTAAATATATTTTTCCAATAAAATATAATTTGTACTTTCTAATCAGTTAGGGACGTTATACTTTAATTATTTTATTACGGACTGACGGAACATGGCAAAGCTTTTACAAGCAATATAACGTATTACTTCCATAATGCAGAGTTTAAAATTATAAATTACTATTTTAGTTACCAATATCGTAGATTTATGTACCATTTTATTTTATTACGTTTTCACGTAAATGATACTTTTGTAATGTGTAACTTTCAAGGGTAAATAGGATCCCACCAAAAACATTAACTTGTAAAAAGAACCAAGTCTCGCCTCTCAGTTCATCTACTGTAAAAAGTTGTGAGATCCATCTGATGCCAAGTCGGTTATTGATTTATTCAAGGACTACTTCAGGGAACTTTCATCTTAAGCTATTGCGTAATTAGGTAACAGACATCATCTTACAGTAACTATATCAATATTTAAAAACTTTTATATTTACAATAACTAGAATGACCCGGCCATCGCACTAGACCATCGTATCTCACAAGCAAATAGTGTGCGATTGCCAAGTCATTCTAGTTATTGTAAATATAAAAGTTTTTAAATATTGATATAGTTACTGTAAGATGATGTCTGTTACCTAATTACGCAATAGCTTAAGATGAAAGTTCCCTGAAGTAGTCCTTGAATAAATCAATAACCGACTTGGCATCAGATGGATCTCACAACTTTTTACAGTAGATGAACTGAGAGGCGAGACTTGGTTCTTTTTACAAGTTAATGTTTTTGGTGGGATCTCATTTCTTTTTGTATATAGTCTTCCTCTTTCTCTTATCTGGAACTACTTCTTGAGCCTCAGCTACAGATTTCCTCAAAGCCCAGCCGCAAAGTTAACTTTGTAATCCTATACATTTGTATGGAAATACAAAGTTAGTTATGCGGTTGCAACCGAATTTGCAGAATGTTATAGTTTTCCCTTTATTCATACACTAAATACAAGGTGTATCCAAAGTTTCAAGCTCCTCAGTCTGCTAGAAGTACCTTAGAATTTTGATGATCGGTCAGTCAGTCAGTCAGTCAGGCAGAAAATTAAGAAACTTTGACTAACTATAACTTCTAAACTACTGGTCCAAATGAAATGAAATTTAAAATGCATCGTGTCTATACAGTGCTTGGTAAGATATTTTAAAATGAGGGTTCTAAACTTATCGACAAGGAAGTTATGGGGGGTCAAATATGGCCTGAACTGGTTCGAGAAAAGGATGGTACGGCCGTGCCGCTTTCAGCTCGACTTGGTGGGGGCACTGCCGTGCCCCCAGATAATTCAAGATGGCGGATTTTTATCGCAATATACAACTTTGAAATGACCGCAGGCGGGGTATTGTTTTTTAATACATCTGCTTGTTTGATACTATGCGACAAAATTTATTGTATCCTGAATGACAATAAACTTTCTTCTTAAATAGTATGTATTTTTAACGCAGGGATGGTGTAACAGAATTGATATCCATTCGTTCGTGTTGCTAGCTAATGCAGCTACCGAGAGGTATCGAGCTGCACTGAACGAGCTAAGCTGTGCACAGTTGCCTGCCTCTTAGCACCATGTACTATTTATCTCCGTTGTATACTTATGTACAAAACGTACCTACATAGGAAAGTACTACAAAGTTTTCCTTATTTTACCCTTTATCCACCCGCTGCTAGGCATTATAGGCTATAGTCTTATTTAATCCACTTTAAATCGAGCCATGCCAAGCAACATGCCTCAGACACACAATTTTGTCTGCAATTATATGAAGGTTCATATTTGCAATAACAGCATTATTTAAAATAAAATAAACAGTTATGAAAACGCAATAAGATTTTATAACGAACTTTAATGTTTGATTACGAATTACAACTATAATAAAAAGATAACCATTTCATTAAATTCTCCAATTTAGAAGTAATTATATTAAACGAACTCCTAAGCGGCATGTCATTACATTACTGAAGCTTCATTTACATTGTATATGCTAGCTAGCTAACAGAACCAATTACCGCAAGTTCGTTAAAAGTAATTAAAAACGTTACTTTCTAAGTAAACCCATTTCATGACTAACACTGAAACTCGTAATTTAATTTATAAAAGTATTAAAACCGTCGAGAAACAATAGTTAATCCTCTGAAGTTTTCACAACGCTGAGCAAAACCTGCACTTTTCTAAAAACTAGAACTATAATCCCTTCATGGACAGATCGAACTAAAGTTCTGCTGAGAGTGGCGGGTGGCTTGTGCTGATATTAGGTACACCAAAAATACTCGAATCGGCATACCTACATTGCTGGGTAACGTATGGGTTTCTTTACAATAGACTGGAGATAACCAGCAATGTACGCCGAAACGTGCGCTGTAGTATATTAACACAACTTTAGTTTGGAATACAGGACGTTCATTTTAATAAATGAACAAAATTTGTTCGTAAACCGGCAAACTAGTTTGGTTATGTGACTTTGAAAACCTGAGCGCGATGTTTGAACTTTCAATTCTGTTGAAATTTCAACGTGAACTGCTGCCACACGTCCAGCATTTTCATGAAATGAAATGTTAAATTATTATACTTTATTTGCCGGAAAAGTTGATAGTAACTTTTTCGTTACCTACTCATTTAATGTGGGAAAATATAGGTTCGTATAAATATTCGGTTTGGATGGAGCCATTTCTCGACCTTTGCTCGGATTTTCCCCCAAAATTGATAGAGGCATTCCATCATAATATGGTGACACATCGCCTCCTCGTGCGGTCGGCCCAGTTGTTTGCATTGACCCTTTAAATAAAGGGATACTTATTATTGGGTGGTCGGTGTGGTGCGGATTTTGTGATACATCATTATGTTGTCATCATAGATACCTACAATGCTTTCACGGAACATATTGTCTAAGTCTGTAGTGTGTTGGTAGTGGGTGGTAGTAGCTATAGCTAGCATAGAATTCAGATCATCTGAGCCTTACATGGCGTTATTAGTGACATATCAAAACCTATCTAAATAAACGGGGCATTTTGGACAGTGGGTCAATTTAAAGTAATCGTTCGTAGAGATTAATATACATCTGAGTCAACAATTCCGATTACAATTTAGGTGGAATTTTGAATACGTATTCGTTATCTCCGGACGCCATGCCGACATTTTAATGAGTAATAATTAAGTACTTCAATAATACAGTTTGAAATTCGGGTCCAATCAAAATTTTGTCTTCTTTGCGTACTTACCTTCTTAATATCACAAAGATGTTTTAAATTAATTGACGATGACAAGGTTTTTGTTTATGTTTCAAAATTTTCCTGTTTCCCTGTCCACCCTGTACATAGTTGTATTTTTACCTGAAGCGGCGAGTGTAAGAGTAATTGGGTCACTGGAGGCCAGCTGGGGCTATGCTTCACACAGCCTTCCCTCAAACACTTTACGAGAACGACTTACTGGGATATAAAGGGATTCTGGTCAAAGTCATACTTACTATTTTTTTACATCAACCCTTTAATTTACAGACCTATAAATTTTTAGTCCATTCCATATGAATATTATAAATACGAAAGTGACTCTGTATGTCTGCCGCTCTTTCTCGGCCAAACCACTGAACCGACCTTCATGAAATTTGCCAAAGGGATTAGAATATAAAGAGAGAAGTCTTCGTCAGAATAATGTTTGTTTATGTTTCAAATTTTTCCTGTTTCCCCATCCACCCTGTCATCATTGGCCTCATACGTCTGTGACAGACGATTTATTCAGTGTCTGAGGCAAGATTTTTCATGGCTGTATAAGCCTATACGGGAGCGGCATGACTTTCCGCACGCTCTACAAACGAAGGTGGAATTGGAGACTGACACATGCATGTTTAGATGTCGTTTTTGCCTTTTGTTTGCGAGACCAGCGAACCAGGCATCATCGTGAGCTTTACGCCCATCAAACACACGCTTTCTCCATACATCCCTATCCACCCTGTACATAGTTGTATTTTTACCTGAAGCGGCGAGCGAGTGTAAGAGTAATTGGGTCACTGGAGGCCAGCTGGGGCGATACTTCACACAGCCTTCCCTCAAACACTTTACCAGAACAACTTACCGGAATATACAGGCATTCTGGCCAAAATTTTTTTCTGGCGTAGCCACAAGTCAGAATACCTAGTCTACCTACCTAGTTTGTGTATTTGATCAATAGATAAAGAGAGAAAAGTCTGTTTAAATCATGTTTGTTTATGTTTAAAGTCCTGTTTCTTCATCCATCCTGTACATAGTTGTATTTTTACCTGAAGCGGCGAGTGTAAGAGTAATTGGGTCACTGGAGGCCAGCTGGGGCGATACTTCACACAGCCTTCCCTCCACCACTTTACGAGAACGACTTACCGGGATATAAAGGGATTGTGGTCAAACTACTATATTTTTTATCGTCGACTGAAGTATTACAGAACTGTGAATCAAATAATGGCAATAGCGTAAAACGCTTCATAATAAGATTAATAAGTATAACGGACGGAATTGCGACAAAAATACGTGAAAGTAAAAATACTTACATCTTGTTTTTATTTCATACTTATATTTTTGAGTTCAGAATACATGATAGCCTAACATACATACATGATAGTCTAAGAGATTATCATCATGAATAAACCAAAAACAATTCGGCCTCTGTAAAACAATATTATAACCCGTTTTGACAACAGTAAACGCAGGTAGCAGTGATATTTGTCCAAAAACGACCAATCATTTGTGTCGGAAAAGGGATAAACGCGCGGATAATTGGGTCACCGCTCGCCTCTGCCTCGTGCAACGGACATCAATGGATTTGCGATCGGACGCGGACTCAAATCTGGGATGTGTATTTGACATGAGTGTGTCCAGTGCCTATGGGCTCAACATCGCTTTGCACGCTTCTACTGCAACGATTGTATCACCATTCTGATTCTGTCACACAAAGGTGAGCGAAATAATTAGCAGACATCTTGCAACATAACCATTAAGAAGCATGTGTCATGCAGCTATTAAAACCATTTCAACTTCAGTGAAACTATACTACCTACCGTTTTGAGAACATTTAAAGCAAGTAGCCGTGATATTTGTACAATAACGACCAATCATTTGTGCCGGAAAAGGGATAAACGCGCGGATAATTGGGTCACCGCTCGCCTCTGCCTCGTGCAACGGACACATCAATGGATTTGTGATCGGACGCGGGCTCAAATCTGGGATGTGTATTTGACGTGTGTCCACTGCCTATGGGCTCAACACCGCATTGCACGCTTCTGCTGCAACGATTGTATTTCCATTCTGATTCTGTCACACAAAGGTGAGCGAAATAATTAGCAGACATCTTGCAACATAACCATTAGGAAGCACGTATCATGCACCTATTACAACCATTTCATCCTCCGTGAAACAAAACTACTTTACCTACCGTTTTGACGACCGCTAGCGCAGGTAGCCGTGATATTTGTACAAAAATGTCCAATCATTTGTGTCGGAAAAGGGATAAACGCGCGGATAATTGGGTCACCGCTCGCCTCTGCCTCGTGCAACGGACATCAATGGATTTGTGATCGGACGCGGGCTCAAATCTGGGGTGTGTATTTGACATGTGCCTACTGCCTATGGGCTCAACACCGCATTGCACGCTTCTGCTGCAACGATTGTATTTCCATTCTGATTCTGTAACACAAAGGTGAGCGAAATAATTAGCAGAATCTTGCAACATAAACATTACGAAGCACGGATCATGAACCTATTAAAACCATTTCATCCTCCGTGAAACAATACTAATTTACCTACCGTTTCGACGACCGCTAGCGCATGTAGCCGTAATATTGGTCCAAAAATGTCCAATCATTTTGTGTCGGAAAAGGGATAAACGCGCGGATAATTGGGTCACCGCTCGCCTCTGCCTCGTGCAACGGACATCAATGGATTTGTGATCGGACGCGGGCTCAAATCTGGGATGCGTATTTGACATGTGTCCACTGCTTATGGCTCAACATCGCTTTGCACGCTTCTGCTGCAACGATTGTATTTCCATTCTGATTCTGTCACACAAAGGTGAGCGAGATAATTAGCAGACATCTTGCAACATAACTATTAGTAAGCACGTATCATGCACCTATTAAAACCATTTCACCCTCTGTGAAACAATACTACTTCACCTATCGGTTTAAAGAAGGTAGCCGTGATATTATTCCAACAATGTCCAATCATTTGTGTCGGAAAAGGGATAAACGCGCGGATAATTGGGTCACCGCTCGCCTCTGCCTCGTGCAACGGACATCAATGGATTTGTGATCGGACGCGGGCTCAAATCTGGGATGTGTATTTGACGTGTGTCCACTACCTATGGGCTCAACACCGCTTTTCACGCTTCTGCTGCACCGATTGTATTGCCAGTTTGATTCTGTCACACAAAGGTGAGTCAAATAATAAGCAGAATCTTGCAACATAACCATTAGGAAGTAAGCATCATACATCTATTAAAACTATTTCAAAATCAGTGAAACAATACTACTTTACCTACTGTTTTGACGACCGCTAACGCAGGTAGCCGTGATATTTGTCCAAAAACGACCAATCATTTATGTCGGAAAAGGGATAAACGCGCGGATAATTGGGTCACCGCTCGCCTCTGCCTCGTGCAACGGACATCAATGGATTTGTGATCGGACGCGGGCTCAAATCTGGGATGCGTATTTGACATGTGTCCACTGCTTATGGCTCAACATCGCTTTGCACGCTTCTGCTGCAACGATTGTATTTCCATTCTGATTCTGTCACACAAAGGTGAGTCAAATAATAAGCAGAATCTTGCAACATAACCATTAATAAGCATGTGTCATGCAGCTATTAAAAACAATTTCAGACTCAGTGAAACAACACTACCTACCGTTTTGACAACATTTAAAGCAGGTAGCCGCGATATTTTTACAAAAACGTCCAATCATCTGTGTCGGAAAAGGGATAAACGCGCGGATAATTGGGTCACCGCTCGCCTCTGCCTCGTGCAACGGACATCAATGGATTTGTGATCGGACGCGGGCTCAAATTTGGGATGCGTATTTGACGTGTGTGTGTCCAGTGCCTATGGGCTCAACACCGCATTGCACGCTTCTGCTGCAACGATTGTATTTCCATTCTGATTCTGTCACACAAAGGTGAGCGAAATAATTAGCACACATCTTGCAACATAACCATTAAGTAGCATGTGTCATACAGCTATTAAAAACTATTTCAACCTCAGTGAAACAATACTACCTATCGTTATGAACATTTAAAGCAGGTAGCCGTGATATTTGCATAAAAATTACCAATCATTTGTGTCGAAAAAGGGATAACCGCGCGGATAATTGGGTCACCGCTCGCCTCTGCCTCGTGCAACGGACATCAATGGATTTGTGATCGGACGCGGGCTCAAATCTGGGATGTGTATTTGACATGTGTCCACTGCCTATGGACTCAACACCGCATTGCACGCTTCTGCTGCAACGATTGTATTGCCAGTTTTATTCTGTCACACAAAGGTGAGCGAAATAATAAGCAGACATCTTGCGACATAACCATTAAAAAGCATGTGTCATGCAGGTATTAAAACCATTTTAGACTCAGTGAAACAACACTACCTACCGTTATGATTATGACAACATTTAAAGCAGGTAGTCGCGATATTGGTACAAAAAAGCCCAATCATTTGTGTCGGAAAAGGGATAAACGCGCGGATAATTGGGTCACCGCTCGCCTCTGCCTCGTGCAACGGACATCAATGGGTTTGTGATCGGACGCGGACCCAAATCTGGGAAGTGTATTTGACATGTGTGTGTCCAGTGCCTATGGGCTCAACCATGGGTCTCAACACCGCTATGCACGCTTCTGCTGCAACGTTCACATTCAGTTTCTGAATCTGGCACACAAAGATAATTAACAATGTTTTCAGTAATGGCTGATCGCTAGGAATCCTTTTAAAGGCCTTTTTTTAATTGCAATGCCACGGAGGGAAAATTGGGGGAAAAGTTGAAGGGCAAAAAACTGGATTTGAGGTTTCCGACTAACAGGTTATTAAAAACCCACCCGAAAAGTGAGTTTTTTGTATTGATGTGTATAATTCAATGCTTTTGCTCAGTAACCTGAATTTTGAGGGGACCATTTGAGAAGAATGTGAGACGGTCATCTGGCAACACTACGTATTGCAACATGGCCATTAAGAAGCACACATTATGCACCTATTATATTTCCTACGCAACAGACGAATACGTCACGTTGCCGCTAACAAGGCAGTTTCGCCAGTAAGCAATTTGCTGGAGGATAATGTCACAATAAGTCGCGTTGTGAGTTGTGAAGCTGGTGGCAGCTGCCCAACGAAGGCAATTAGCAGCATATGGCACCGACACGTCTTATGAAACAGCCCCCCGACTATTGCGGCTCATATATTTTTCACGGAGCTTTTTCCTCACCGCCTCGCTAAATTGTTCTGTGTTTTATTCATGACGAAATAAATCTTTTAAGGGGTGTATTGTACCTGAGTGGTACGATGTACCTACTTAAAGATCCCATGCTACTTCTCGTAGCTTTAATTCGTTCACTATACGTTTACTAACTTCGTAGCTAATTTATCTTGGAGCTTTTTGATACGAGTCTATTCGAAGCTGTAAATAGAATTGCTAATTTGATGCAACCGTATTTACAAAAGTAAGTAGGTACGGTACATAGAACAGAACTAGTACCTAAAGAGTGGATTTCAGGTATAAGATTCCGTTTCGTACTCTGCACGTTTACAGACAGACCGGAGTCTGTGGCTGTGGCACTATCTTGATTAACTAATTTGTTTGCTACGATCAGACTATGTCGTTAGGTAGTCTAATTGAATTTACGTTCTCGCTGGAGAAAAAGTTTCAGTTGCCGATTCGGTGAGTAAGGCATTAATATTAATTCTGGAGAGACTTGACCTGAATTATTGCTGGGTTGGAGACACTGACTTATTCAACAAATTATCCAGTCTAGCCCAAAGTATGAAATAAGTATGTCGGAGAAGGATGGAACTCTGTGGGTATTTAGTGAAATTATTTGACAGTTGATAGTTTGCGTTTTGATAATTTGTCTTTCCATTCTATTGCTAGTTGAATCTTGCAGAAACGAAACGCATAGCGCTGGCAACTCTCGACATAGACGGTGCGCTTTATTTGCACACAGTAGGCTAAAGAGAGCAAGATAGACTGGATTGACTTTAGAGGCGGTGTAGCTCGTTCTCACAGTTCATTGATGGCTGCTTTCGTGATAAAGAAACGGAACTTAGGCGGCAAACTAAGTAAACAACTTTGACAGTTCCAGTTTGGGTTACAATCGCGGTTGTGTAGTGAAAATGGAAGATTGAGTGACTGAACGAATGAACTCATTCGAGTGGGATTGACGAATGATGAACTCGAGTGGCGAATACGATTGATTCATTCTCGGTTTGGCCGCGCTGCCGTTAACTTGTCTTTTGAGGTTAGATTTCAATCCGGCGAAACCTTGGTAATCTTGGACTATTTCGAGGAGCTATGGTCTTCAGGTGATGGCGGAGCCCTAGATTCGTATGGGCTACGGAATATTTGTGGAGATTGTGACAGTTCCAGCTAAGGCATGCAGGGCTGCAGGCAGAGGACTTCAACGGTGTCTGGTGTTGAAGAGTGCTGATTATCGGGATCTGACGACTGGCGAAGAAGCGCTGACGTGGATTAGCGTGAGTCTAAGGTTCCGAGATTGTTCCTCTAGGTGTGGTGTAAATGCTGTCGTATGGTTACACCATACCTGAAGAGGGCTGCCAGCCCGAAACAGCCAGGATAGAAAAGCTGACTACGCGATAGTGAGTATACTGTGGTTTATCATTATAGTGGCAGTGGTTCGAGGTAGCATGTGACGATGCAGTATCCTGACAGGAGTCGGCAGTTGACCATGCAGTATCCATCAAGTATCCATCAGGTACTCGACGAGTATACGCCCACGACGTGCTGTTGGTTTTATATCCTGACATTCCTGACGCGCGTAAGATTTCATGTTTTGTTTTGTTATGGGCTTCTTCTTCTGCCCTTCTTCCCGCTCGTGCCCCTTCCTTCCTTCCTAATGATGATCTTCGACATCAGAAGTGGGATGACCATTGTTTTAGTGGTTTGCGTTATGAGGAACATGGTACTGGGATGGAGTATCAATGATAATAGTTGTGTATTGATGATTATTTGAGATAGATGTCAAATGAATTCAAGCAGGGATTACCTTTGTTTTTGTGAGGAGTTTAGATTTTGAAATTGGTGTGCTACCGATTCAGATGGTTGTAAGGTTATAGGATCGAGTGCCATTGTTGATAGTTGTTTTGGTTGTTTGTATTGCAGCATATTTCTTTGCTATTTGGTATAGGGTACGATCGTTTGGGTGTGTGTAACCTCTTACACATACGAGGTGTTGTATGTGTACCATTGTTTTGTTAGTTTTTGCTTAGATTTCTTACGAGATAGCGAACATTGTTGTAGATACGGTTAACCTGTCTTCTCTAAACTTGGAGGTGGATAATAATGTTTCTGATAACAGAAGTTGTAAGTCGTTGTACTTAGCCTCACTGTCGGAATTGGTGATTGGGTAGATAGCCTGATTATGACTTGGCGGGTAGCCTGATGATGACATGGCGGGTAGCCTGATGATGACATGGCGGGTAGCCTGATGATGACATGGCGGGTAGCCTGATTGTGACATGGCGGGTAGCCTGATGATGACATGGCGGGTAGCCTGATTATGACATGGCAGGTGGTCTAACTTGGCCGGAAGCCTGGTAAATTGGTCGTTAGCCAAGTTGGTACTCCTTTGGTGGGTAGCCAAATGGAGAGCGTTTATTTGGTGGGTAGCCAAATAAACTGAGTGTTCTCTTGAGTTTGGTGGGTAGCCAGCTCTGATCGTTTGGTGGTTAGCCAAACTCTCTCGTTGCGCTTGGTGGTTAGCCGACGTAACAACAGTAGTTCTTGAGAGCGGAAAAACGTAAACTGCTATCATCATATGGCAATTACGTGCTTCGCAAAGATTGGGAGCTCTGTTGAGATGGTGTGGAAACCGTACTTTGAACATGTGCGTCGTGTCCAAGACGGACATGCAGACCGATGAGACTGGTCAGTGTGAGAATTTGTCAGTGAGTCAGAGCTTAAAGAGAGACTGTTGATTTGGGTACCGTTTTGTTCTTGAATTTCTTGATTTGAGTGGCTTTTTGCTTTTGATTGATTTGAATATCGTTTTGAATATTGTTTTGAGCTTTTCTGATTCTTCACAGAGATGACTTAGTTGAATTTATTGTCTTTTTTCCGATGAGTACTTGTGCTCTATAGCACAAGGCTTTTTGCGGTTGGTTTACTGCAGTGGTTTCAATTGTTTCTTGGTTTTGGGGTGAAAGTCGTTATTGTGTTTTATGAAATGTTAACTTAACTTGGCTGTAATGATGACTGAAAGTGAATTGAGTTTGGATTAAATCAAAAGTAGGTACTACTGTGTATTCCCACTACCACATGGTGAATGTTTGTGTAACGTCAGTGATTTCTTGACCAGAGGAACATAATTGGCAATCATCATATTGCTGTTATGTGCCTTGCTATGATAGAGAGCTCTGATTTCGCAGCATACTGGTTGACTTGAGATCAGATCAGGTGCAAATGGAGATTGCCCTGAGATCTATCAGTCGCCAGGCACGGGTTATCTTGAGGCCTATCAGATGCCAGCAGGCTGTCTTGGGATCACATAAGGCACCATATGGATTATCCTGTGATCTATCGGACGCTAGATGCAGGTTATCTTGAGGACTACCAGATGCTCGTTTACAGTTGTCTTGAGATCTATCAGATGCCAGATGCAGTTAGTCTCTGGATCACTTCAGTTGCAATGTGAATATTGCACTGGGATCTATCAGACATTCACTGCAGGTTATCTTGAGGTCTATCAGACGCTGAATGACCTTGAGATCTAACAGATGCCGGCTGCAGGTTATCTTGAGATCGGATCAAGTAACGGTCAATGGTTGCCCTGAGATCTATCAGACGCCGGATGCGGAGCAGGTTGTCTTGAGATCGGATCAGGCACCATGTGCAGGTTGTCTTGAAGTCTATCAGACGCTAGACTACGGTTGTCTTGAGACTTATCAGACGCTGCTTTTGGTTTGGGTTGCCATGAAGTCTATCAGACGCCAGACTATGGTTGTCTTGAGACTTATCAGACGCCAATATGGGTCGTGTTGAAGTATGTTGTGTGTGTGTGTATAGCATAGTAGTTATTGTCGTTGTTGGGTTCCAAGTGGCGGGAGGCCAAACATGGAGATGCTGATCTGACTACTTGTTATGGTCAGGATGGACGAACGGAATGAAAAGCATAGTTGGTTTCCTTTCTTACTCATCAGCCGAGGACGGCTGACTTGTCAGAATGGCCGTGTCGGAGAAGGATGGAACTCTGTGGGTATTTAGTGAAATTATTTGACAGTTGATAGTTTGCGTTTTGATAATTTGTCTTTCCATTCTATTGCTAGTTGAATCTTGCAGAAACGAAACGCATAGCGCTGGCAACTCTCGACATAGACGGTGCGCTTTATTTGCACACAGTAGGCTAAAGAGAGCAAGATAGACTGGATTGACTTTAGAGGCGGTGTAGCTCGTTCTCACAGTTCATTGATGGCTGCTTTCGTGATAAAGAAACGGAACTTAGGCGGCAAACTAAGTAAACAACTTTGACAGTTCCAGTTTGGGTTACAATCGCGGTTGTGTAGTGAAAATGGAAGATTGAGTGACTGAACGAATGAACTCATTCGAGTGGGATTGACGAATGATGAACTCGAGTGGCGAATACGATTGATTCATTCTCGGTTTGGCCGCGCTGCCGTTAACTTGTCTTTTGAGGTTAGATTTCAATCCGGCGAAACCTTGGTAATCTTGGACTATTTCGAGGAGCTATGGTCTTCAGGTGATGGCGGAGCCCTAGATTCGTATGGGCTACGGAATATTTGTGGAGATTGTGACAGTTCCAGCTAAGGCATGCAGGGCTGCAGGCAGAGGACTTCAACGGTGTCTGGTGTTGAAGAGTGCTGATTATCGGGATCTGACGACTGGCGAAGAAGCGCTGACGTGGATTAGCGTGAGTCTAAGGTTCCGAGATTGTTCCTCTAGGTGTGGTGTAAATGCTGTCGTATGGTTACACCATACCTGAAGAGGGCTGCCAGCCCGAAACAGCCAGGATAGAAAAGCTGACTACGCGATAGTGAGTATACTGTGGTTTATCATTATAGTGGCAGTGGTTCGAGGTAGCATGTGACGATGCAGTATCCTGACAGGAGTCGGCAGTTGACCATGCAGTATCCATCAAGTATTCATCAGGTACTCGACGAGTATACGCCCACGACGTGCTGTTGGTTTTATATCCTGACATTCCTGACGCGCGTAAGATTTCATGTTTTGTTTTGTTATGGGCTTCTTCTTCTGCCCTTCTTCCCGCTCGTGCCCCTTCCTTCCTTCCTAATGATGATCTTCGACAAGTACATACGTAATATCTGCATGCCACATTTGCAACAAGTGCCTACTGCAACGTGCCTACAATAATGTGTTATTATATTTAATGGCGTAAAAGACATCTGTGAGTGGTGGCATAGATAACACAGCAAGATAAACAATGCTAATTTATGAGGTGTCAAGTAGTACCTATAATAATTTGCAAAATATATGACACTAGCGCAAAATATTATTTAGTATTGTATTTCTCAATATTAGATTGTCTCGAATGTTGAAACGCATTTTCTGTTCTTATGTCAATACTCGCCTTTGAATCGACACTGCGTAGTAAAGATGTCTGTGGAAATTAATGAAGTTCGCGTGCTTTTGTAAAAGTTCCACTGAATGAATTCCCAAGTAAAGCATCAATAGGAATTCTTAGGGGATTCGTTCGTGTCAGTATAATTGAACCGGCATCGAATTCGCCTTACTGTACTCGTAGTTCGCAGGTTATTCCCGCTGTCTCTGAGGAATTGAATGGAAAGCTACGGATATGAGGTGTTACGTAAATGTCTTGCGTTCTGGTTTAATCCTTCGCGATCAGGCTTTTGTTTTTTGTTTTCTTTTTTTATAGTTTTTGAACTCTTAAAGGTTCAAAATCGATGGCTCTCTTGGGAATCACCGGGTTGCGAGGGGTTAAGCGGTTACAATAGTATCTAGTTGAACGTTGAAGTCTGTTATTTATTAATTTACAGTACACAACTAACACACCAGTCCACTATTGGACATGCGGGCGTGAGTAGTTTGTCATACGGAATATTTACAGGGAACACTGCATCCTATATCGTAAATTATCACATTTATCACGTTAAGTCTTCATAAACGATGTAAACGGGTAAGTTTTTTAAGCCGGCACGACAGCACCATACGAAGTGTCACCTTTAATAAACATATATAATTACGCAGTCAAATTTACCCTTAATAAAGAATTGATTATACATAAATCATCCTACCACCGTTCTGTTCGCTATCCGATATTGATTGATTAAAGTGAATATGAACGGTATAATTTGTTAATACATCCGATGAAAACGGAAATTGAATTACTTTGTATGAATTTAATTGCATTTATTTGAATTTGTTACCGATTTTACTATTCACAAAGCTAATATTTGTGAAGGTAATGTATTTTTTGTTTGTATAGGTATGATAAGGGCTCCCTTTTCCGTATTTATAGTCGAAAGTGGTCCTTTATTCGTCGTCCGTATGGGACGGTTGCCTACGTTAGCCACGAAGGAAATATGTATAACGCGAATAACCTTATCAATTAAGTCGTAATCGTAAGTATTGAGTAGTTAGATGTGGATCTATATTGTCGTTCATTGATTGAGCAATTCATTCTTGGTCGACTACTGGTATTGTTCGGTATTGACTCTTCGCCTTGAGTATACAGACTAAAGAAAGAGGAAAAAAACATTTATATTAGTCAGAACGCGAATAACCTCATAGTCTCCATCAATTAGGTCGTGTTGCACGGTAGTTAAATCCCACATATTGTTGTTCATTGATTGAGAAATTCATTCCTGGTCGACTACGGGTATTGTTCGGTATTGACTCTTTGCTTTGAGTATGCAGACTATATAGAAAGAGAAGGAAAACATTTATATAAGTCACAACGCGAATAACCTCATAGTCTTCATCAATTAGTTCGTATAGCACGGTAGTTAGATCCCACATATTGTCGTTCATTGATTGAGCAATCCATTCCTGGTCGACTACGGGTATTGTTCGGTATTGACCCCTCGCTTTGAGTATACAGACTAAGTATAAAGAAAGAAAAACGTTTATATAAGTCACAATGCGAATAACCTCATAGTCTCCATCAATTAGGTCATATAGCACGGTAGTTTGATCCCACATATTGTCTACGGGTATTGTTCGATATTATAGACAGTAAATAAAGAAGAGTTAGAAAGAAAACCGTTTATTTAAGTCACAACGCGAATAACCGCATAGTCTTTACCAATTAGGTCGTATTGCACGGTAGTTAGATCCCACATATTGTCGTTCATTGATTGAGCAATTCATTCCTGGTCGACTACGGGTATTGTTCGGTATTGACCCCTCGCTTTGAGTATACAGACTATAAAGAAAGAAGACATAAAACCGTTTGTTTAAGTCAGAACGCGAATGACCTCATAGTCTTCATCAATTAGTTCGTATTGCACGGTAGTTAGATCCCACATATTGTCGACCATTGATTGAGCAATTCATTCCTGGTCGGCTTCGGGTATTGTTCGGTATTGACTCCTATCTTTGAGTGTACAAACTATATAGAAAGAAAAACGTTTATTTAAGTCACAACGCGAATAACCTCATAGTCTTTACCAATTAGGTCGTATTGCACGGTAGTTAGATCCCACATATTGTCGTTCATTGATTGAGCAATCCATTCCTGGTCGACTACGGGTATTGTTCGGTATTGACTCTTTGCTTTGAGTACAGACTATAAAGAAAGAAGTCAGAATAACGTTTTATGTAAGTCACAACGCGAATAACCTCAATAGTATTCAACAATTAGGTCGTATCGAGTAGTTAGATTCCACATATCGTCGTTCATTGATAGACCAATTCATTCATTCATTCTCTTTTTTTATGGATTAAGAAAGAAGAGAAAGAAATAAAACCGTTTATTTAAGCCACAACGCGAATAACCGCATCTTCATCAATAAGGTCGTGTTGCACGGTAGTTAGATCCCGCATATTGTCGTTCATTGATTGAGCAATTCATTCCTGGTCGACTACGGGTATTGTTCGGTTCGGTATGTATTTACTCTTCGCCTTGAGTATACAGTCTATTAAGAAAAGATAAACGTTTATTTAAGTCACAACGCGAATAACCTCATAGTCTTCATCAATTAGTTCGTATAGCACGGTAGTTAGATCCCACATATTGTCGTTCATTGGTTGAGCAATTCATTCCTGGTCGACTAAGGGTATTGTTCAGTTTTGACTCATCGCTTTCAGTGTACAGACTAAAAAGAAAGAAAGAAAACCGTTTATTTAAGTCACAACGCGAATAACCTCACAGTTTTCATCAATTAGGTAGTACAGCACGATAGTTAGATCCCACATATTGTCGTTCATTGATTGAGCAATTCATTTCTGGTCGACTACGGGTATTGTTCGGTATTGACTCCTCGCTTTGAGTATACAGACTATTGTTTGACTTTGTGTATAATACAACAAAAAGGAGAACAATATGTATTACATAGTATGATGGTAATAATACTCAGTAATACTACTGTTTTGCTGGCATCTGCAATTGCGTTCTTATGATTCCGTGTTATAACAAAAATCTTCATTTCTCTATCTTCTTCTTCTAAAATGTGTCCAGCTTCAAGTCTGAGAACTCTACTTGTAACTGGGTATTGTTAAACTTATCATAACTTTTAGCATTTGTACAAAATATAAAACTAAAGAAATTAGAAAACCATTAGATACATTTATTGCGTTTTAAAACTGTGAACACGTGTAAGTTAAAATAACAAAGTACTCGCCCAAAATCTATAAACAGCTATCCTAACTGTCGATGATATTGTATAAGAATTCCTAGGAAATATTTGACCTCGAGTGTTATTTTAGGTTATTAATGAATTCCTACAAAGTTGAGAATTGAGGGGGTGCGACACGTGTAGAGGTAGCTCATCATCATCATTGGCCTCATACGTCTGTGTGAGACGATTTATTCAGTGTCTGAGGCAAGATTTTTCATGGCTTTATAAGCCGATGCGCATAACGCAGTGTCTGTAGAGAGGTAGCTCACAGCAACTGAATTCCTATAAAAAGTTACAGTTGAGGTAAACGGTTTTTGGGAAACTTGCTCCGGTGAAAAAGTTTTGCCGACGCCACTACCAACTGCGCTACCACGGCTCAATCCTAGCTTGCGAATTTAGCAAGTGTATCTTACCAACGCGTGGCAGGGAATTGTACTATCAGTAGCACCTAGAGTCACCGTTTAAGTGATCAGAATTTACTGGTTCTCCCTTATTTGAATGGAAAAACCAGTATTAAGGTAAATCCTTAGATGAGGTGCTACCTACCTAGGTACTAGTGGTGAGTTGGAGCAAAAGCTTGTTTCGACGTATCTGGTTTGTGCTATGAGGAAGTATCTCGTAGCAACCAAATTCCTATAAATTTATTTTCTACTAGCTGCCCGTCAGCGGTTTCACCCGCTGCAACCTATTATTCCGCGGGAAAAAAGCATTATTCGCCAAGAGATGTCGCTGTTAGTTTTCGGCGAAAACGTTTAAAACGCGAATCGGCTCAGTCACGCCACCTATTTCAAAAATATTGGAAAATGCGTGATCCCGTAGGAATGAGACATTTTTCCGTGGTAAAAAGTATCCTATGTGTTATTCCAGATGCCCTTTTATATTTCTGCAAATTTTCATGTCAATCTAATCAGCCGTTTTTGCGTGATGTCATAACAAACACACACACAAACATCCGCCTTTATAATATTAGTAGGATTAATTTTCTATAAACCAGGGAATTGTACTATCAGTAGTGCTTCGAGACACCATTTAAGGGATCAGGCTTTACTTGTTATCCCTTAACTGAACACTGAAACTAGTATTAAGTCAACCTCTTAAATAAGGTATAAGTAGGTACGACATAACATGGTAGTGCGATGGAGCGAAATCTTGTATCGACGTATCTGGTCGCTAAGTAATTGGTCTCGTCCCCGGAGTGCCCTCTCCAACTTGTTTTGTGCTGTTAGCAGAAGCACTTTCTGTTTACTGCCAACTAATTACATTTTCTGTGTCTGCTCTCTAGTGGGATACGAGGTGTTGTTGGTTATAGTTACCGCTTCATTTCGGAACTAAAGTACGTTACGATTGACGTTATCTACATACACAATATACATACACAATCGTCGTCGTCAGTCAGAGATAGGTAAACAGCCTTGAGCATGCACACATTTGACATTGTGATACACACCGCACGGCATCAAAATTGATAACCCCTGACTCTATCTTCCAAATAAATAAACAAGACAAAAGCAGAGCTTCGTAACACAATGGAGGAATCTCCGTAATTCCACTCGTGTTCCTTAAATAAAGGATGTTTGTTAACCCACCCTCGGTTAAAACGTGTGCGACATAATTTAGTCCGGCGTTTGAAGACGGATTACTGCACCCCGTGTGCCGCTACCCGCATAACTAGATAGGTATCGTTAAGGGTCGCCGGTGGTCACTTTGACGGTACCTTTAAATTGCTTGTCACAGATCTGAGCAGCCCTGGTTTTCTTTTTTCATAATTCTCTAAAATGTATGTGAATTTATCTTACTTACATGTTTTGCAAATAGTTATGGGTCAGTAAGTACTAAGTAGGTACCTACGTAAATATACCTATTGATCATGCCTTATGGCGTTCCCTGGGGGAGGTCTACGTCCGGCAGAGCACTGCTATAGCTTGATGTGAAGTACTTATTGTAGATTGATTGATTGCATAGCAAATTGATATACAATGTGTGCGTATACAATATACATGCCAACAGCAATATTCCCTTGTTTAATTAATACAAGATACATACACATACCTCGTCGCATCCACAAACAGGAAATAACATTAATAACGGATAAGCTTACAACAAGGGAAGTTAAGCCCATAGAGAAAAGTTTTAAGACCCAGGGGACGATCGTGTAATCCATAAATCCTTAGGGGTACCTTCGGGAGAGGCTGGAGAGGCCGTGAGGCATCACCGCCAGGTACTAAAAGGGTACAAAAAGGGGACAGTTCAAAAACTATAAGCCGACAACGAAAGTCAATTTAAGTAGTAAAATGAACTCGAACTTCTATCCCCTTTCATTAGACGATCATTATATCTGTCGAAGGTTTTTGGTAAAATCAGGCTTTTCATCAAACACCTGCGACTTATTCAACACCCGCTGTCTAGTGGTCTGAAATCTAGAGGTCTCTGGCGCTATTTCATCAACTAAACGTGTTTTGACACCAACAATCTTTTTTTCGTATTTTAGACATTAATCTCATGTTGCGATTGTGAAATCAGACCTTAGTAGTTTAGAACCGTCACACGTAAAATCATGTGTACAAAAATTGGTATTCTTAAATCGTATCCTACCCCTTTTTATTTTGTCGGGCAAAAAGAGGGGTATGAACGGGTACAAAGGCTTACAAAAGGTGTTTACTAAACAATGCTGCTTGTGTGTACTACAATGTGCAATGTAGGTCATCATGTAAGAAGCAAAAACGTTGCCTTATGAATGTTTTGTAGAGCTCTGACTCTTGAGCTTGGTTATGATATGTGTGCCTCATGTTATGTTGGAAGATTTAGGTTCATAATTGCTGTTTTTGTAAATGATGAAAACTTAAATAGGTATTGGAAATTGTGAGTACGTTGCTTTTCATATTTTTTGTGAGTTTAGTCTTTTAATGTGCTTAAATCTACAGATGCTTACACATTTCACTGATTAAGTTATATCTAACTGACCTAATAATTTTTTCTAAAATTTCGAAAGTTAAGCGACTATTGTATCATCATAACCTACTTATTCATGAAATAAGGGTTCGTCAAATCAGAATCGGACAGGATGAAATTACAGGGTAAGCTTTGAAATACCTGTATCCATCTGACCATAACATAACTGATTGAATCCCCATTCAATAGCACCTCTCACCAATATCAATACCAGACAGAAAGAACGCAAAATTGAAAAGCGACGTTATATAGAAATATATCTCACAAAGGATTCCGATCAATTCTTGGCAACAGGACACTTTTCCGAAGTGTTTTGCATAGCGGAAACGTTTTCTACAATAAAGTTTCATTCTGGAGCACATCTCCCCAGCTCATTGAATAAGAATACCCTTATCAAAGGTAATCAGTGATGTTAATTTAAATCCTTTTAAAAATTTAAAGCTCAAAGTGAGCAAGAATGAAAGAATTCTTGATGCTGCGAGTTGCAGAGCGCTGTTCTAATCCTGTTACACGAAACTTTTAGACGAAATGTGACGTAAATAATAAAAAAAACGGGACAAGTGCGAGTCTGACTTGCGCACGAAGGGTGACGAGTGACGTACCTTTGTGTATAAAAATGGCTTAAAAATTACGGTGGTTGTATCATCCCCTCTTAATTATTATTTTATTTAATATTTTTGTTCTAGTTGTAATAGCGGCAATAGTTATATTAGTTATACATGTTCTGTGAAAATTTAAAGGGTCTGGCTAAAAACGTTCATGAGATACAGCCTGCCCATGCCTGAACCATCATAGATAAAATCAAGCAAAAATATCATTTTGTATGGGCGCCCCCTGCTTATTTTTAATTTTAATTAAAAAAATTGTATTAAGTAATTGTTATAGTTGCAACAGAAATACGGCATCTGTGAATTACAACTTTCTAAATACATTACTGTTTAAGAGATACAGCTTCGTGACAGACAGACAGCGAAGTCTCAGTAATAGGGTTCCGTTTTCACCCTTTGGGTACGACACCCTAAAAACTGTAATTTTTCACCTACGGTGCGAGACATCAACGCGTCAATATATTTTCATTGCATTGTAAATGGGAGAGGGTGGATGGAGCGATAAACCGTTAGACGAGTATCTATTCAAGTTTCGGGCGCCAAATAGAAAATTTACAGAAGGACAGCGAAATCCTTTTTCGGATCATTTATACCTACACCCTAGGGTTGCTACTTTTAATTTTATTTTTTTGTAATGAAGTATCTGGGTAAAACATATTATTTACGTACTTTATATCACACTTACCCACACTAAAGCTCACTACAAAAATGTTCAAATCCATTTATTTAAAACAAACAATAATTAAATTATACATTATACAAAAAAAATATAATTAAAATTACGAGTAATGAATACCATCCAAAAATATTTGCACATGTGAGTTGTGAGTCGTCATATTGCTGTTCGCCTACACAGAACGCTGCACGACGATTGAGACGTTTTGATTTCGCGTGTAAAGCTGCTATTCCGAACACTGCAGCCAACAGCCGACAGCCGACAGCATATGCTGCAACGGCTGCAGCTATTGGCAGTTGCAGCACATGCTGTTGGCAGTTGCAGCACATTCGATTCCGAAGGCACCGGCCGACAGCCGACAGCCGACAGCACATGCCGTGACTGCCGATAGTTGCATGTAGACTTAGGTAGATATTATACGTACCTACAGGTAATAGGTACCTACATACATACATAAATCACGCCTTAAACCCTTGCGGGGTAGGCAGGGCTTCAACGGCCGTAAAAATACGTTCGTTATTGCAACGTCTAACAAATTATTTGAGGGCCGTTTTAGCTATTGTCGTGTATCACTATAGTGACAGGTTGTCAGCTTGTCGCCTAAAATTGCAATACACATGTTACCTTCGAGACCCATAGTCGCTGCTTACGACACCCACAGGAAAAAACGGGGTGACGTTATTCTAACCTAGCATCACACGGCAGAGTAGCAGGTAGGTACATAGGTAGCTATAATAGGTACCTACAGGTAACTCACGCACGAACTGTAAGTACTTAGTTGGTACAATTCAGTGTACCGCAACTCGAACCTAGGTAGGTAGATGATGATGATGATGATGATCTTTCCGGCCGGTTTCGGCCATGGCGACCACTTCTACTCCTAATCAAGTCGGCGCTGATGCGCTCGTAGGTGGCTATTGTAGCCTATTTTGGCAGTAAACTCCCGTGCACAGTGTGGGCACGTGAGTTTGCCATTGATATAATTGTAGTTAATGGCGGCGGGAGGACGGGCCTTCAGTTCATCGCGTTTAGCGTCAAGGTCTGCTTTACGCTGCTCCTCGAATTCGCGGATTCGCCTCTTTACAAGACCGCGCCATTCTGGCCGTTGTGCTGCCAAAACCTCAAATTGAGAGGGTTCGATATTGCATCTTTTCATGTGTCTCTTCTGAACATCTTTAAATCGGAGGAGTTGACCGCCATGCTTTCGCTTGCCCTCCTCTAGCTCACAATAGCTCAGAATAGAAGATGCGCTTCGCCACTCGCTCATCCGCCATCCGGGATACGTGACCGCACCACCGAAGCTGTCGACGCATTAAGTAGGCTTCAATGCCACCAACATTGGCTCGTCTTAGAACTTCGGTGTTTCGCACTCGGTCGGACCATCTGATCTTCATGATGGTGCGAAGGCATTTGAGGTGGAATCGATCCTAAGTGCGTATGTGGTGACGATACACACACCAGGTCTCGGAAGAGTACAGAAGGTTTGGCAGTACAATCGCCATATATACAGATATTTTTGTGGCTAGTTTAAGGTCGTGCGAGCAGAAAACCTTGGAACGCAGCTTCCCAAATGCTGCAGCTGCAGCACTGATTCTGCTATTGATCTCAGCATCAAGGTCACACTTAGCTGTAATAGTGTTCCCCAGATATCGGAACTTGTCAACCTGTTTCAACATATCTTCACCAAGCTTAATTGTCAGTGTCTCACGACCTTGTGTATCCAGTGACATCACTTCCGTCTTTTTGACACTAATCTTAAGGCCGAATTTGCAGCATGCTTGGTGAAAAACGGTCATCAGTTGTTGTAGGCCTTCTGGGGATTCTGCAAGAAAGCACAAGTCATCGGCATACATAATTTCAGTAATAAGTGCATGCGAGACTTTGGTGCGCGCCTTAAGTCTAGCCAAATTGAAAAGACTGCCATCAGTGCGGAAGCGGATGCGGACTCCTTCGGAGACAGTATTTAGGACCTCCTTGACTACTACCGCAAAGTATAAGGCGAACAGTGTGGGCGCTAGAACGCACCCTTGTTTCACCCCACAGGTGACGGGGAAAAAATCAGACTGTTCACCGTCTACAGAGACGCAGCACTGCATATTGTCATGCAGGAGTCTCAGGAGGCGCACAAACTTCTCCGTGCACCCCAGTTTTCCTAGCACCATCCAGAGAGCCTCACGAGGCACACTGTCGAACGCTTTCTCCAGGTCAACAAAGCAGAGGTACAACTGACGACCTTGTTCTCTGCTTTTTTCCTGCAGTTGACGTACCGAGAAAATAGCTTCACATGTGCCTCGGTCAGGTCGGAAGCCGAACTGGGTTTCGGGCAGAATCTTTTCTGATAAGTCCTTTAAGCTGTTTAATAGGACTCTTGCAAAGGCCTTTCCGGGGACCGATAATAACGAAATACCGCGGTACGAGTTGCAGTCAGAACGGTCACCTTTGTTCTTGTAGAGGGCACTAATGCGAGACACTTTAAAATCGTCCGGGACCTGCTCCTCCTCCCACATTCGAACAAAAAGTTTCCATACCATCGAGTGCAGCTCCGCACCGTCATATTTAAGTATTTCGCCTGGTATAAGGTCAATGCCAACCGCCCGTTTATTATGCTGCTGTCTGATGGCAGTAACAACCTCATCACACGACAGGGGCTCGTCCAGCTCGGTGGCTAGGGGGAGTTGAGGTAATAAACTGATGTGATGCAGGTTAGCTGATCGATCTACGTTAAGCAGGTCGTTAAAATGTTCAGCCCACCGTTTGAGCACATCCTCTTTGCTGGTCAAGAGTTGCGAGCCATCCAGAGACCTCAAAGGCACTTTTGCTCTATGGGGCGTACCTGTCAGTTTACGCACCTCGCAGTAGAACTCCCCAAGCTGGTTTGTATCGGCAAGCCACTGCATCTGACAAGCTTTTTCCTGCCACCACTTGTCTTTTATTTGCCGAGACAGCCTACGTAATTCTTGGTCACTTTCTTTGACTGCCGCTACACTTCCACCTCTCCGATGATGCTGTCGCAGGAGCTCTCGATGTTTGTCGAATGCTGCCTTGAGAACTTCGTCATTGTCATCGAACCAATCTTCACTACGCCGGTCTTTTGTACCTAAAGTAGCGGTAGCGGCTTCTATAAGATGACATGACAAATTTCGCCAAGCAGCATTGACATCAACTGTCTCATTTGTTGGCAACAGATTTTCGGTTAAGGTTTCAGCATACTTTTCTCTCATCTCGCGATCTTGCAGCCTATCCACGTTCAAAGACGCAGGCTTTTTTATCATGGATCTACGAGGTCGACGAAGGCGGAGTCGCAGTTTTGTGACAATAAGTCGGTGGTCAGTCCAGCAGTGAGCACCGCGCATGACGCGGGTGACTTGGACTTGACTGATGTCTCTTTGCCGCATAATAGCATAATCGATCAAATGCCAGTCTTTGGATCGCGGGTGCATCCTCGTCGTCTTGTGCTTAGCGGCAAGTCTGAACATAGTGTTCGATATCGCTAGATCGTATTGAGCACAGAGACTGAGTAGCAACTGACCATTGCTGTTCATGTTGCCGACTCCGTGTCGCCCCAGAACTCCAGGCCAAGCCTCATAGTCCCGACCAACTCTAGCATTGAAATCGCCCAGCAATAGTATCTGCTCTCTGGCGTTTATGCTGTCAAGGCATTGAGATAGTTCCTCATAGAATTTGTCCTTAATGTCATCAGACTTGTCTAGCGTTGGAGCATAGACACTGATAACATTAAGGTAGTTGTCTTTGTCCAAGTGAAGGCGCAGTGTGGTAACGCGGTCCGAGATGTGAACAGGACATTCTTCAAGTCGCTTTACTAAATGATTTTTGATGGCAAATCCTACCCTGAACGTCGAGGTTCAGATACGGATGTACCTTTCCAGAAGAAAGTGTATCCCCCTCCATCTTCCACTAGTTCTCCTTCATCGGCAAGATGTGTTTCGCTGAGTGCAGCCACATCCACGTTATAGCGATGAAGTTCCCGAGCTACTATAGCGGTTTTACGTTCAGGACAGGCGTTGCCATCTCTATCAATGAGCGTTCTCACGTTCCATGCGCCAAATGTCATTATAGATGGTGTATCATTTATTTTATAATTGTTGCGTCGACCACGTGTTAAGTGATGCGATGGCAGCCGTGGTTACTACCACCTTCCAGGAAGGGACGAGCATTTGTTTAGGGCACCTTTTCTAGCCCCCTCGACTGAGCGAGGAGAGCAGTGCTTCCTAAATAGGGCTGCTCTTGTCATCCCAGGTGCTGCCGAATTCGCATTGTCGTCCCGATTTTTCAATGCAAAGCGACCACGGCGTGTACTCACACCCTGGGACCGCCTGCGTGCAGGAATCAGACAAAGCCCAGCTTGCACCACGCTAGACCTCTCTACTTCAACCCATCGCCGCAGGACTTAGCGTCATCGGAGTCCATTATTCGGAAGCGGTCAGTTGCGCAGGATATATTAGGGTGCGCAGACGTTCGCGCAAACGCAAGCGCACACACTTAGTCCTTCCTCCCGGTTCAGTGGAACGGAGAACCGCTACGACTGAAGGAGAGGTCGGATGCAGTGTCTGGCCGACAGTAACTACCCGCGCCCTCTACCGTCGCCCTAGGCCATCCACCTTGCCTCGCTGAATCGCCGAGTCCGCCAAGCCCATTCGCACTATCTGCATTGGGTTGCCATTCTCGCCGAAACAGACTTTGTTTGTTAAACAGGAGGGAGCTGCTTTTTTCCTTCCCCTCCCCAGTTCAGTGGAACGGAGAACCGTTACAACTGAAGGAAAGGTCGGATGCTATGTCTGGCCGACAGTAACTACACGCGCCCTCTACCGTCGCCCTAGGCCATCCACATTGCCTTGCTGAATCGCCGAGTCCGCCAAGCCCGTTCGCACTATCTGCATTGGGTTGCCATTCTCGCCGAAACAGACTTTGTTTGTTAAGCAGGAGGGAGCTGCTTTTGTTGGATCTAGGAGAGATAGGAAAGTAGGAATAGGAGTGGGGAGGAATGTGGTGAGATTGGGACAGGAATACAGGTAGTAGGATACTACTGCCCGGAAGGTAGTCAAAGACAGTAGAAGCTCGGGAAGCCGGGGTCGCGTACCCGTATACCACATCTCAGCTTTCGATCCAAGAACTGAGATGAGTACCCCTGACATAGGTAGGTAGATACCTTTGAAATAACCGCTGTGTGGTTTCGTTTTTAATAATTATGATAGTTAATTACTTTATAATTATTTCTGAACCACACATTTTACGTTTTATAGCAAAATAGCAAAAATAGATGCGTATCGCACTGCCGTTGCAGCAATACTGATCTGCAGTCACGGCAGTTGCGGCATATGCTGCAGCGGCCGACAGCATATGCTGTCGGCTGCAGCCTTCGGATAGCGTTCCATAGAACTCCATACAAACCAGTAGTGCTGCAACGGCTGCAACTGCCGTTGCAGCATATGCTGTTGGCTGTCGGCTGTTGGCTGCAATGTTCGGAATACCACCTTAAAGCTGCTATTCCGAACAGTGCAGCCGACAGCCGACAGCATATGCTGCAACGGCTGCAGCTATCGGCAGTTGCAGCACATGCTGTTGGCAGTTGCAGCACATGCGATTCCAAAGGCACCGGCCGACAGCCGACAGCCGACGGCACATGCCGTGACTGCCGATAGTTGCATATACACTTGGGTAAATATTATAGGTACTTATAGGTAATAGGTACCTACATACATACATAAATCACTAATTAAACCCTTGCGGGGTAGGCAGAGCTTCAACGGCCGTAAAAATACGTTCGTTATCGCAACGTCTAACAAATATTTGAGGGCCGTTTTAGCTATTATCGTATATCACTATAGTGACAGGTTGTCAGCTTGTCGCCTAAAATAAAAGACCTAGAATACACATGTTCACTTCGAGTCCCATAGCCGCTGCTTACGACACCTACAGGAAAAAACGGGGTGATGCTATTCTAAGCCAGCATCACACGGCAGAGTAGCAGGTAGGTACCTACATAGGCAGCTATGTTAGGTACCAACAGGTAACTCACGCGCGAACTGTAAGTACTTAGTTGGTACAATTCAGTGTACCGCAACTCGAACCTAGGTAGGTATAATAGGTAGGCTGAGATGAGTACCCCTGACCTGACATAGGTAGGTAGATACCTTTGAAATTTACTGCTATCGGGTTTAGTTTTTTAATAATTATGATAGTTATTTACTTCATAATTATTTCTGAACCACACATTTTACGTTGTATAGCAAAATAGCAAAAATAGATACATGTGTATCGCACTGCCGCTGCAGCAATACTGATCTGCAGTCACGGCAGTTGCGGCATATGCTGCAGCGGCCGACAGCATGTGCTGTCGGCTGCAGCCTTCGGATAGCGTTCCATAGAACTCCATACAAACCAGTAGTGCTGCAACGGCTGCAACTGCCGTTGCAGCATATGCTGTTCGGAATACCACCTTAAACGACGGCGTGTAGATGTGTGTGTGAGTGTAGTGACGTTTCCTTGTAGCCGTCTCTCTATATTAGAGGCCCGCCAATACTTTGTGTTTAGGGTGCCGAACCTTTCAGTAGCAGAGCGCCCTCGGGCTGCGGGCAAACAAGAAAAGTTCCGCTCTTTTACGGCGTTATCTCGAATCGGGCGATATCTGAGCGATACATCTATATGGAAATGGATGCGTAGACAGCTGAACTTATTCAATATTGAATAACAAGCCCGAGCCGAGGCTGCAGACTCTCTCGCTTTATTCCGCCCGGAAATATGCAGCTCTCTGAACGGCGAATGCCTTTTTTCTTAAACATGCTTAGATACATTAGGTACTTATATTATATCACATTTACCTACACTATAACACACTACAAAAATATTTACACCTGCACCGAACGCTAAAGGCCGGTTTGAGACGTTTTGATATCGCGCGTAAACGACGGCGTGTAGATGTGTGTGTAACTGTAGTGACGTTTCCTTGTAGCTGTATCTCTATATTAGGGGCCCGCCAATACTTACTTTGTGTTTATACTCGGGCCACTCCAATAGGCCAATTTTGACAGCTGTCAGTTCCACACTAAAAGAGGTGTCAACAAAGGCAAAACAGAGCTTATGTCATAGCACTAGCATGATTTTGACAGCTGTCAAAATTGGCTTATTGGAGTGGCTCGAGATTAGGGCGCCGGACCTTTCAGAAGCAGAGCGCGCCCTCGGGCTGCGGGCAAACAAGAAAAGTTCCGCTCTTTTACGGCGCTATCTCGAACCGGGCGATATCTGAGCGATACATCTATATGGAAATGGATGCGTAGACAGCTGAACTTATTCAATATTGAATAACAAGCCGAGCTGAGGCTGCAGACTCTCTCGCTTTATTCCGCCCGGAAATATGCAGCTCTCTGAATGGCGAACGCCTCTTTTAGATACATTAGGTACTTACATTATATCACTGCACTATAACACACTACAATAATATTTGTAAGTAGGTACCTGCACCGAATGTTGAACACCGGTTTAAAACGTTTAGATTTCGCGTGTAAATGTGTGTATGAGTTTAGAGACGTTTCCTTGTAGCCGTCTCTCTATATTCGGGGCCCGCCTATACTTACTTTGTGTTTATACTCGGGCCACTCCAATAGTCCAGTTTTAACAGCTGTCAGTTCTATTCTAAAAGAGGCGTCAACAAAGGAAACAGACCTTATGTCATAGCATTAGCATGATTTTGGCAGTTGTCATAATTGGCTTATTTGAGTGGCTCGAGGCTAGGGTGGCGAACCTTTCAGGAGCAGAGCGCGCCCTCGGGCTGCGGGCAAACAAGAAAAGTTCCACTCTTTTACGGCGCTATCTCGAACCGGGCGATATCTGAGCGATACATCTATATGGAAATGGATGCGTAGACAGCTGAACTTATTCAATATTGAATAACAAGCCCGCGTACCCGAGCCGAGGCTGCAGACTCTCTCGCTTTATTCCGCCCGGAAATATGCAGCTCTCTGAATGGCGAATGCCTCCTTTCTTAAATAGATACATACACTCTTCTTAGGTACTACGTACTAGGTACTTACGTTATATCACACTGTAACACACTACAAAAATATTTGCACCTGTACCGAACGCCGGTTCGAGACGTGTAGATTTCGCGTGTAAATGTGTGTATGAGTGAAGTGACGTTTCCTTGTAGCCGGCTCTCTATAATAAGAGCCAATACTTACTTTGTGTTAGGGCGCCGAACCTTTCAGGATCGGGCCAACAAGAAAAGTATCTGAGCGATACATCTGTATGGAAATGGATGCGTAGACAGCTGAACTTATTCAATATTGAATAACAAGCCGAGCCGTTCTACCCGAGCTGAGGCTGCAGACTCTCTCGCTTTATTCCGCCCGGAAATATGCAGCTCTCTGAATGGCGAACGCCTCTTTTCTATGATTTACAGCATTACTTTTAACCTAAATATGCCAGCAATGTTCTAGTTTTATTTTATCTAGGTGAAGGACCAATAAATTGTTATGGAATCATTACTTTATCGTTTTTGGGTATATTTTTTGACTTACATTAAAATTACTTGATTTTCTAGAGAACATTTATTGTATTTTATTATTTTTTATTTATTTATTTATATTATTATGCTTAATATACAAGAACATAGGTACAATAAGTTGGATTGGCACGGGACGAGAGTAAAAACCACTCAAACCAAACCGATGGCAAAATTCTTTCCTCTTCCTAATCCCACCGTAAAGCACTTATTTATAGAATGTTCCTTTTATGTTTCGGTTTATTCATTTCTCGTATGTACGAACGCGGCACAGTTCCGGAAGATAGTCCACATAACGAACTGCAGGAAACTTCGTCATACCAACTCAGCTAACGTATGAAGACTTGTGAAACTTGTGTAGACGTTGTACGATCTACTTAGAGCACGTTTACAACTATGTACTATTTGTGACTCTGAAGAATATGTACCTAATTAAGAAAACCTGTTACACTACCAAGCGAAACTGACTCCAGCGGTTGCAAAAACCCCAGCACCTACACTAGTTTTTATCCTCCAGTCTTGAGTTGCCAGGCGTCCGTATAAAGCCGGACGTAGTCACTAGTCAGGCTTTTTACTGTCCGGCCAAAAATGCAAGGTGTCCGTTACTTTTACCCAAATTTTAGAACAAAAACTTTTTTTTTTGAGTAGGTTAAAAGGAGGTGTCTTATGCAAGGTGTCCGACTTTTTTACCCAAATGTTAGGCCAAAATCGCAGGTCTGCCCGGTTCTTAAGCATGAAAGGACCTGGCAACCCTACTCCAGTCAGATAGCGGTCTTAATTTTAGTTCCGTAAAACTCGTTTCACGTTAACTAGGTTAGGTTGTATTATGAAGTCCAAGTCCTTTATTTAGTTCCCGTGGTCCGAGCAACTTCCTCGAGCGATGGCCGTTGAATAAAAGAAGCCGCGGGCCGCGGAGTGGTGCATTATCCAGGCTTTGTGATTAGCGGCCAGTGGTTGCCAAATGTAAAAGATTTCCCGTTATGCGCCCATTTAGTACAGTATTTAGTTTGTACATAACATGCTCATCACGCTTCATCTTTGGCGGGGTAAGCAGAGCGTACACGAAAAAACGACCGTTATCGTCGTGATCACCGATCGTGATAAGTATTTGAGGGTACATCCTTACTCGGTGTTACAATGTATTTGGTGTATTAATCAATAAAACACCCTTATACTCGCAATTTGCAACGAGTCTCTTCTTGTATTCTAAGCTGTCGCTTACAGAAAAAAATGTTCATTCGCAACCACTATCAATAACGAGATTGAGGGAAAGAAGTGGTTTTAAATCTTATTTATACGAATTGGATGGGAAGCTTTTTTATCCCTCTTTGGCGTCAGCCGAGGACAGTAATGTAATTGTATGGTACAAAGCATTCCGAAACCGTGGCGTGTCTTATTGAGTAATGTTGACAAGGAGCAAAACGTTTGAAGAATAAAACGCTTTATAAGACGGAGGGGCGAGAAGCGAGAACCCCAATTTCGTATCAAGAGGGGCGCCAAAATCAGTTCGTCCAGAGCCCCAAAGGGGGCGCTCCTGCCCCAGTGACCTAGTGACACGGCGGCTAAGCAAAAAGCTTAGTGCGATTGAATAAACACGGCAATGTGTGTATTTGGACCCACGTCACCGTTCTGCCGTTTTGGTAGGATGATTAATGCTTTCCTGTAAAGGTATAAGTTTACCTTCTACTTATTTATAGGAAAAGAATCGAACTGCACAAAAAAAAATAGGTAAAATCAAAATACTTGTAAAATTCATCGTTTATGTTATGTTAGACATAATCACTACTTGTAGGTACAGAAAAAGATAGGCGATGATGATGATGATCTCTCCGATCGATTTTGGCCATCGCAACCTTCTACTCCTAATCAAGTCGGCGCTGATGAGCCCGTGGGTGGCTTTGTAACCATTAATTCCGGCAGTACAGATAATCTGAAAATATCTACAGTAGCCTACCGATTGTAGTGGTCCCCAAAAACAACTGCAGCGCAGAAAATTTCTTTGGCACAGTCGTAAGTCACAATTTTGGGACGTGTACTGGTAAAACTAGCAGCTAACTTGTGCCGCATAGGTAGCTGTTTCCGGAGAACACTAAGTATATTAGAACGTAGTGGTTTTGATCCTTTTATCCTTTCGTGTGCCTGAAAACAAGGAAAATATAGCATGAATTCGCAGATTTAGAATGGCACAGAATATGACTAAGTAATCTCCGGCACTACTTTATCTATCAGTTAGCTTTTTAAGTCACTGCATATAATTTTCTCCCCTCAACGCTCTCTACAGTACCTAATTGTGGCGTTGTCTATGTAGCGTTCTTCTGAGACTAAACGCTTAACAAGAATGTATGGGCTATTTATTTGCCGAGGAGCAGGCTACGTGCCTCGGCTCTCCGCACGTTCCTCCCTAATAGCACTGGACATCATAACATAACCACATCACAGGAATAACGTTGCTGAAAGTAGCTCCATGCTTCAGGCATAGCTTGTTCTGGTAAAAGTAGCAGCTACACTTCACTACTCTTCTTTTTTTTTCATTTTAGATATCAAAATTATTTTTATATAATGTCACTGCATAAATTTTTCTCCCCTCAACGCTCTCTACAGTAATTGTGGCGATGTCAATGTAGCGTTCTCCTAAGACTAAACGCTTAACAAGAATGTATGGGCTATTTATTTGCCGAGGAGCAGGCTACGTGCCTCGGCTCCCCGCACGTTCCTCCCTAATAGCACTGGACATCATAACATAACCACATCACAGGAATAACGTCGCTAGGAGTACTTACAGGCTGCAGGCTCCAGGCCATAGCTTGCTCTGGTAAAACTAGCAGCTACACTTAACTACCAAACTTTTTCTTTTTGTTTTTGATTTTAGAAACTAACTAAATTATATTTTTACAATGTTTTTGAATTAATTTTCTCCCCTCAAAGCTCCCTACAATAATTGTGACGTTGTCTATGTAGCGTTCTCCTAGGACTAAACGCTTAACAAGAATGTATGGGCTATTTATTTGCCGAGGAGCAGGCTACGTGCCTCGGCTCTCCGCACGTCCCTCCCTAATAGTACTGGACATCATAACATAACCACATCACAGGAATAACGTCGCTGTGAGTAGCTCCAGGCGCTCTGCTTTAATTAGGGATGCGACATTACTTACAAACGAAAAGTCAAACTTTTAAGTAATTTACTGTTTCCGGTAGGGCACTTATAGTAAACAGATAGATTTTAATAAACATTAAACGCTCTCTACAATAATTGTGGCGTTGTCTATGTAACGTTCTCTTGAAATTATGTTATTATTCAATATTCTTTACACATCCCTATCTTTAATATCAACGCTTTTGCCGTATTGAATACTCTGCTATTCTTTTTGTATCATGCATGTCCTAGTTAGAATTCACGTTATGAAACGGGCGCGACCACGTGTTGCACACTTGAATAGAGACGAGACGCATCTGGACGTGTCTTTGTAGCGCATTACTTTTTTACTTCTGCGCAAGGTTCTTACGGGCAGAGCGCACTGTCTTCGTATGCGTGAAGTGACTTATGTCACTAAAGTATGGCCGCTCTGATAAGCGCCATTGGACGCTGTCAACCCCATACTAGAAGACATGTCAACACAGAAAAGTAGACCATGAATGAGTAATAAAAGAGTATTGAATACTTTCAGTGCTATTCTTTTTGTATCGTGTGCATTGCATGTCCTAGTTAGAATTCACGTTATGAAACGGGCGCGGCCACGTGTTGCACACTTGAATAGAAACGAGACGCATCTGGACGTGTCTTTGTAGCGCATTATTTTTTTTACTTCCGCCGCAACGGTTCTTATGGTCAGCGCGCACTGACTTCGTATGCGTGAAACGTCATCACGCGCGTCACTAAAGTACATACGGCCTTTCAGATAATTCCTATTTGTCAGTTGTCAACCCCATACTAGAAGATTATGTCAACAAAGAAAAATAGACCTTGAATGAAACGTAAAAGAGTATACGATACTTTCAGTGCTATTCTTTTTGTATCATGCATGTCCTAGTTAGAATTCACGTTATGCAACGGGCGCGACCACGTGTTGCACACTTGAATAGGAACGAGACGCATCTGGACGTGCCTTTGTAGCGCATTATTGTTTTTACTTCCACCGCAACGGTTCTTAAGATACTTAAGGGCAGAGCGCACTGCCTTCGTATGCGTGAACCGTCATCACGCGCGTTATTAAAGTACTGCTAGTCGAATAAGTGAACCCCATACTAGAAGAAACTGTCAACAAAGAAAAATAGACCTTGAATGAGAAATAAAAGAGTATTAAATACTTTCTTTGATAGTATTTTTGTATCATGCAGAAACGGGACGCGGCCACGTGTTGCACACTTGAATAGATTGATAGAGACGCATCTGGACGTGTCTTTGTAGCGCATTATTTTTTTTACTTCCGCCGCAACGTTTGTTAAGGGCAGAGTGCACTGCCTTCGTATGCGTGAAACTTCATCACGCGCGTCACTAAACTACGGGCGCTCGAATAGGTAAGTCCTATTCAGCGGCTAATACTAGAAGACATGTCAACAAAAAAAAATACACCTTACATCATAGCATTAATATCATTTTGACAGCTGTCAAAAAGAACGATTTGAGCGGCCGTAGTTTACGACTTCTTGTAACGTAACGATACGGTACACTGCTAACATATGCGTGCACGTCATCACGCGATTACCGCAATATGCCGTGTCTCATACACTCCCATACATTACAATATCGCAGTGATGACGTGCACACATACTAGCTGCATACGCAGGCAGTGTGCTCTGCCCTTTATCCTCCCCTTGTTTCATCGAGACACGAAAAGACAAGTTAAATTAAAAGTCCCTAAAGTCGTGCCTGGAGTCGCGTCCGTTGTCCTCGACATCATTGTGAGTTGGGCAAAGTTTATAATTAACGTTACGGAAAAATTTCAACTGAGGAAATCGAATGTTTCTCAAGTGTCATTTAATCAAAGTCGAATCGGGGGAAAGGGGGTCGTGATGCCGGGATCGAGCGAGGCTCCCTTAGAGTATACAATTAAGCAAGATATAGAGTACCTCACCAGGTACAAACGGTTAGCACGGGTACGAACACAACCTCGCTGTCTATCATACCATACCGACAGAAGCAATAAATACTATAATTCCTTCTGCATTTGACGTAACTATCTATAAAATTTCCTTACGCGAAGTGATTCTCGCACACTCATCATTTTTTTGACCTTATCCCAAATCAGTTAGGGCCTGTGCAACATGTTTTACTAGAACACCAAATCATGTACAACAAAAATGATTTGGGTACGTTATGTCCGGCCGCCTGCCCTCTTTGGTGAATGCTATTGTAGGTCACCGCCACCATGGGGTTGACCACAATTTAGCCGAGGAATTTGACAGATATTTAGCCGAGGTCAAAAACTCTACGTCGCCTTTTACGAAACACCCTGAGTAGACTAGGGTGGCAGTATTCTTACCCGCTTGAACTTTATTAGTGACCGATACCGATACTGAGTGAAATTTTATTAGTGACCAATATTCTATAAATATGAAAAGAAATTGGACCTCCTTAGTAACTCAAATCAGCTGATCACCAAATTTTTTTTCCATCCTACGACCTGTGTTCCTTGGGGAAAGTTGTTCCTTATCACCAGCCCTATATCAATAGCTTGCTTAGTGTATACTCTAACTAAGGAGACGCCTCTCGGCGACGACTTTACAACTCCATTACAGACCGCTTCACATCCGAGCTATATTTGGATACGCGTTGGATATGCAGATTCGTTATAAACCGTAAATAGAATGAGGCCGAATCTCTTTTGCTCCACAAAGCCGTCGTAAATCTTTCTTTTCCATATGGAACACATATATTAAAGTTAAGACTACGGCATTATAGAACAAGCAATAACAGTAAGTAGGTATCTAAACAGCCGATGTGGTGCAGCGGTAGTGCGACTGCCTGCGCCATAAAAGGTTCCGGGTTCGATTCCCGGTGGGAGGTGTGATTGGATTGCATGCATGGAGGGTGGATTCTCACAAAAGTTGATATTTATCACTTTGTCAATTTGTTTCCAGTCTGGTCAGGACATTGCAGGCTGAAAACCCTGATTGTCCGAATACAAAGATGATTCCGTGCTTCGAAGGGCACGTTCAGCCGTCGGTTCCCGTTGCTGTCTAATATCTATGATTTCATAGACGACTGTCTTTCCACTGTTACACGTGTTACACAACCATGTAGGCCCGCTAGGCTGCTACCAATAGTAGGCGGTTGAAAAACTTGAAAACAGGGTTTATCGCGTCGTTGGACGACTCAGTGTCCCAATAAAAAAAGAAAGAAGGTACCTTTTTATGTGTTTGTTTTCAAAACACGTCCATATCAAAACAATCCAGTAGAAAAACCATTACGGAGCAACGTCGGCGCGGAACTCGCTGGGCGGAGTCGAATTAAGATTTAGTGCCGTTCGAATTGGCTTACTTGAATAAAAAATGTGAACGCCGCTCATTGGCAGCCCTATTTATTACCCGCTGAAATTTAATAGCAGTTTCAACAGTTTTAATTCACTTTTTCACGAACCAATGTGACAAAGTTGGAATGGACTTTCTCGTTCTCGTTTATCGTTTTAAAAATGCACTTGTGTGGTTCAATTTCCTTTTGTTGGCCTATTTATGGATGAAAGCTTCGAACACATTGTGCACTTGATTGATCTTTGAAGAAACTGGCTCTCCGTTGTAGTCCATTTACATTTCCTGCTGTCATCTACATCTACACTAATAGTAAAGAGGAAATATTTTTGTTTGTATATTAGCAATAAACTCCGAACCTACTGAACCGATTTCAAAAATTCATTCACTATCATAAAGCTACAACATCCCTGAGTAACATAGGCTACTTTCCCCGGAAAAGTGCCTTTATCCCACGGGAAAACAGAAAGCAGCGGGTGAAACCGGTGGACTGGTTTCTAGTCTACTATGTATTGCGTGGAAGTGGAAACGCCCTAGCGTTTTTCTTGTCTTAACCACAGTCTTAACCTGATTCAGCTCTCTTGAGAGCCTTTTATGCAGAGGACATCTATTTTCTACTAGCAGCCCGTCAGTGGTCTTACCCGCTGCAAGTTATTTCCCCCCCCGGTAAAAGGCATTTTTCCGGCATGTGTAGGTAATGCAGGTAAACCTTCCTCTTAAATTACTTTATATCTTACAAAAAATAACGCATCAATATCCGTTACGTGGTTTAGGAGGAGTAAGCGAATTCCACGACAGACAAAGGCAAAAAGCGACTTGATTTTATACTAGGTATTGATAGTACTACCATAGTACTACTACCTATAAGAATTTTTCGCCTTACGAGCACGCGGATGAAGCCGCAGGGAACAGCTAGTCTGCTAGTATATCGCGAACTGGAAGTGAAAACGCCCTAGTGTTTTTCTAAGCTTCACCTGATTCAGCTCTCTCGAGAGCCCTTTATGCAGAAGTCACTTATTTTCTATTCCGCAGACACTGTTTCTTTCCCCTCTTTCACTGGTTACCTTGTGAAATTATTGATTTGAGTTACAGAAATTGGGACAAGGTTGCGGTATTATTATATTTTGTAGCGCAGTTTAAGGAAATACTTATTATATTAATTTTGTTAATGCTTTTCTTACTAGTTTGTTTTTATAACAGTGCGAAGCAACTGTATAAGATTAACAGTAATTATAGGCACCCAAACAAAAATATAAAAACAGTTCTTTCTATTACTGATTAAAAATTTGCACATCCTATCCTATCCTAATCCTAGTCTTTGCAAAATTGAGAATTAAGTAGGAACGACATGATCTTGTACAGAGTATATTCAACGAAAACTTTGATAATAATCGTCTTATGAAGTCACGACCTGACGACTTGTTTCTGCTGTATATAGGATGAAATTTTACTAGTGACCGATAGCGAAAACTCAGAACCGGCTAGTGATATGGAACAACTTTCCCCAAAAAACATGGTCGAATAAGAAAAAAATTTTTGGACCTCCCATACAAACTTGCCGATCAGCTAATTTCAGTTACTATGGAGGTTACTATGGAGGTAACTCAAATCAGCTGATCGGCAATCATATTTCGACCTATGTTCCTTGGGGAAAGTTGTACCTTGTCACCAGCCGGTTCAGAGTTTTCGCTATCGGTCACTAGTAAAATTTCACCCTATATACGTACTTGTATCAGACACTTGAACATTATTGTCATTGTTGCATCATATCGACGGTAATCCTAGTATTTCTAGTCTTTGCGAAATTGAGAATTAAGTAGGTACGATAAGATCTTGTAATCTGAGAATGAGTATATAAACGAAAACTTTGATAATAAATTGTCTTATGAAGTTACGACCTGACGACTTAAGTTACGCCTTGCGTAATACTTGTTTCTGCTGTTGTATCAGTCACTTGAACGTAGTTGTCATTGTTGCAGCATACCGGAGGCGGCTCAGCGAGTACGTCGAGCACTACGAGCCTCTAGAATACGACGCGCGCGACGTGCACACGCAGCACGTGCGCGCGCGCCGGTCGCTCGACGCGCCCAGGGATCTGCGGCTGGACTTCCGCGCGCACGGGAGACACTTCAAGCTGCGGCTGCGGCGGGACCTCTCCGCTTTCACTGATGACTTCAGAGTAAGCATACACCTTGGAGTATAAATGCCGCTGGAGTACGACGCGCCCAGGGATCTGCGGCTGGACTTCCGCGCGCACGGGAGACACTTCAAGCTGCGGCTGCGGCGGGACCTCTCCGCGTTCACTGATGACTTCAGAGTAAGCATACACCTTGGAGTATAAATGCCGCTGGAGTACGACGCGCCCAGGGACCTGTTACAACGGTTTGCTGTAGTCTGCTGAACACAACCTCGCTGTCTATCAGTAGCAAAACGTCAGTGACAGTACTATTGAACCTATATCTCATACATTTGCGTCTGTATCTAGTGAGCAACTGCTTGCGCTTTGACAGTACGGCGAGGGACCTTACGCGCACTCTATAGCTTGCTTATTTATACTCTTTAAGGCTTACAACTGCAAAATGTTCAAAACTTTACTCGGAAGAATTTCATATTGTGTAAATCAGAAGTAAAGTTTGCGCTTTGGCACGGTCCAGTGATTTAAATGTGGTGGCTGATAGTGACTGGATTTTGAAAACTAGAGATCGTGCGTTATGCCACACCCTTGGATGGATTACAATAAGCTGATGTCATTTTTTTTTTTTTAAACTTCCAATTGCAGGCAGGATTTGACCTTCGGCATCAGTACTGCCGACGCCTAACCAACTACCGCGGTTCTAATCGAGCCCGCGAAATTATGGAAGTATATCTTGTCCACTATCGCGTGGATGGGCTCCATCTACCGGGATAGTTTTGCACTAATTCCCAGCGACTAATTCATTCTTTACAGATTGAATGTAGTCAAAGCGATGAAAACCCGCGATAAATTGAATACCAAATTTTAAAACACTTCTCGTGTTAGGTAAACAATTTTTTTAAAACTTCCAAAATTTTTTTTTGTTGCAGTTGCAAAACTATCCCGGTAGATGGAGCCCATCCACGCGATAGTGGACAAGATATACTTCCATAATTTCGCGGGCTCGATTAGAACCGCGGTAGCCCAGTTGGTTAGGGCGTCGGCAGTACTGATGCCGAAGGTCGCAGGTTCAAATCCTGCCTGCGGTGAAAATTTTGGAAGTTTTAAAAAAATTGTTTACCTAACACGAGAAGTGTTTTAAAATTTGGTATTCAATTTATCGCGGGTTTTCATCGCTTTGACTACATTCAATCTGTAAAGAATGAATTAGTCGCTGGGAATTAGTTGCAAAACTATCCCGGTAGATGGAGCCCATCCACGCGATAGTGGACAAGATATACTTCCATAATTTCGCGGGCTCGATTAGAACCGCGGTAGCCCAGTTGGTTAGGGCGTCGGCAGTACTGATGCCGAAGGTCGCAGGTTCAAATCCTGCCTGCGGTGAAAATTTTGGAAGTTTTAAAAAAATTGTTTACCTAACACGAGAAGTGTTTTAAAATTTGGTATTCAATTTATCGCGGGTTTTCATCGCTTTGACTACATTCAATCTGTAAAGAATGAATTAGTCGCTGGGAATTATTTGCAAAACTATCCCGGTAGATGGAGCCCATCCACGCGATAGTGGACAAGATATACTTCCATAATTTCGCGGGCTCGATTAGAACCGCGGTAGCCCAGTTGGTTAGGGCGTCGGCAGTACTGATGCCGAAGGTCGCAGGTTCAAATCCTGCCTGCGGTGAAAATTTTGGAAGTTTAAAAAAAATTGTTTACCTAACACGAGAAGTGTTTTAAAATTTGGTATTCAGCTGATGTCATGTGTTGATCAAGAATCACTAAAAGCGTGCTAATTAAATGCCGGTCTTGTGTCAATATACAACCGTAAAGCAACTGCCTACAATCCTGAGTGAACGACTAAGCCTAAAACCCACTACGTTTTGTTTCAGGTCGAAGGCTCAAATGGGGAGCACCACGATGTGGACACATCGCACATATATCACGGCGAGCTCGCCGGTAAGTCTACTATCGAACACGATCGTTTCTGTATTAAAATATAAGCGGTATATAAGGAATAGCACTGAAGTTGTACTTATGGGCTGCCAAGACGAGCGCGAAGTTTGTAGTTTGTAGGTGGCGTGCGGACGGCAGGCGCTAGACTCACCAACCCGCTTATTGTGTACGGGAGCCGGGAACACCGACGTTATCTACACCCGAGATAGAGCGCCATTGTTTGCCCTCGCCTCGAGGGAAAATTTAATAAGTCCCGCTCTCAGTATGTCGACCGCGATTGTGTTTCTCTTTAATCAAACAGAAGCTGAACGCTCCCGTCCCGCAGCCGGCGCGTATCCCCTTTCAGCATTAATAATTCGTGGAGAGCACTAAAACATATTTCTTTTTGCAATTACTGGCGGGGGTGGCGTCAAAGTCCCGGCTAATTGGGAGCTTTCGGCGGCCACTCGACTTTTAATGTCAGGCCGCCTCCGCCCGCCGAGGTCGGGGCTACCGTACCTCGTCGCCTCCGCCATCGCTACGCAGGCTTACCTCCGCGCGAACGCTATGTAAATAATTACTCCCTCGGAAACAATTCCTGAAATTCTTGCTCCCAAAATGTTGATCAAATTCTTGCCAGAAAATCATAACAATTTCTGTCTGTACCTAAACGAGAACTTGCCCTGTCCTTCACAAAAATGTACACCTCCTTTTATTTTCCTTTGTTTCCAATGAAAGGGTTTAGTTGGACCTTTTCTTTTTTCTTTGAGTCCGAGTTCATCTCTCTGCCGGTCGAGTGCTTTTGCCTTTATGATTTTTACTTTCCAACTAGATTTTCGTGAAACGTGGGAACAATACCTGTTCATCAAAATATCTGGCGATGTCCTTTTGTTATTGGAGAGCCATTAACAAATGCGGGCGCATTGTGGCACCGGGAGTCGGGAGTGCGGGTCCAATGTTATGATCGTGAAAGTTTGGAGCAGTGTAAATGGATAAAGTTGTGAGGGCGTCGATCGATCGTAGTTCGTCGCCCTACTTACCGCTGCGATGCACCTACCCAGTACCCACGTACAGCTACCCGACGACGTTTTTGCATGCATGTCCCTCCGACCACAGTTTGCATTTGAAATAACTGCGAACGCTCCAACAGTTGCACTGTTTATTGCTCCCCCGCCGTAATAGAGCTAACCGTGTGGTAGCGGCTAAGAGTACTGCCACCCCCAGTCCACTCAGGGTGTTTCGTAAAAGGCGGCGAAGAGTTTTTGACCTCTGCTGAAGCTCGTCAACCGCGTGGTGGCGGTAATGCCACCTACAGTATAGCATTCCAAAAGAGGAATGACGTCAGGAAAGCGGCCGGTTATAAAAAATTTACAAATCCTTTTGCTACAAAAACATTTTGCGCATACTCCAACTGATTTGAGATAAGGGCAGGCAGATGATGAGATGACGTTATTAGATCCACCTAGTGGTACCAGCATCACAAATAGTATCACAAAGCAAATACCTATTGGAGGGCGCGCCCAATACTATACCAACTCATATTATGACGGTCCTTGTTCCAATAATGAGCGAAACTTTACCAAAATAGACACTAGAATTCAGAGTCAACAATAGAAATGCAACAAGTCCAGATCACTTCATGTAGAACTTTTGTTAGATTGCTAGTCCAATATATTAATGGCGACATTTATCTATCGCTGAATTCGTGTCGAGTTTGAATTAGGCGCTTTCTACGTGATATTTGCTTTGAAACATTATAGGCATGCGTACCACAAAATTGAAAATGTACAGAAGGTCAACTCGTTCCTTTTTCCGATCATTTATACTTACCTGGAGTTGATACATTTTCTTTCTGAATTTTTGAAATGAGGTACTTGGGTTAAACATATTTAGGTACATTGCTTGCATTATACAGGGTGTTACAAAACAACCAATAAAGCTGAAAGGGGTCAAGGTACTCGTGAAACTGAACAACTTTCCCCATGGAACATGGGTCGAAATATGAAAAAAAAAATTGGACCTCCCATACAAAATGAACTCAATTTGTATGGGAGTTTTTATGGGTTGTTTTGTAACACGTTGTATAACACCAAAAAATATTTGCACTTACGACTCGTCATTTTGCCGTTCGCCTGCACCGAACGCTGTGGACACTCGCTACTAGCTTGTTTGAGACGGTTTGATTTCGCGCGTAAACGACGGCGTGTATAGATGTTTGTGTGAATGTAGTGACGTTCGCTTGTAGCCGTCTCTCTGTATTAGGTGCCCACAAATACTTACTTTGTGTGCGTAGGTACTGACTGTATGGGCAATGTAAACACTGCAACAAATTTCAATTTGGCTGATTATTTGCCTACAACGCTACGAGCTATACACATGTCAGTGACGTGGGGGTAAATACTTGTGAAATACACTCGATGATAATATACAGGCAACAGAGCCCAGACTACGAGAGTCGTAAAATACCGGGTAATATGAGACGGTATACTTCTTCTTCCTTTCGAGTGGGACACCGAGTCGTCTAACGACCCGATGAGGATGTACGCTCTCTATCTTCGTGTGGAAGACCGAGTCTTTCAACGACCCGGTGCACCCTGGTAACTAATGTACTGAAAACTTGAAAGGCGTGATCAGACATGGATCTGAACAAGTTTTCCCATAAAACATTAGGTAGGCTAGGAAACGAGATTTCGACCTTGCATACAAAATACCTACCCCATCAGCTGAAAAACTTACCTAATATTATGGGAACATGAAGATATATATTTTTTCTCCCGACATAATATGCTTCAAAGGGAAATTTGTTCAGTTCCATGGTCCGTGCCTGCAAAGTTTTCAGTACAACTTTCACCCTGTATTAGTAGGTAGGCTCCGACAGCGAGAGTCACAAAATATACGCGAATTTTTCGCTCCGCCCCTCTTAAATTCTACTGAAAACATTTTCGGGGCTTGCGGTTTGCGCGGAGAGCATTTTGCGTCTCCAACCTTCGTAATTTTATAATGTCTGCCTGTATGTATGTATGTATACGCTGTGTTTTCGCGCAAATCCCTTAATTTATACAGTTTCTTGGCAACGACGACATTTGATGTTTCAATTAATTACGCTTTCTAATAAGCTCCTTCTTCTAAGCTTTTACGTTATCTACTTACTTGATTTGTCTCGTAAGGAACTCGTTTCTTAGAAGTAGATTTCATCACGTTATCGTTATTAGTACATGTATATCGTATCAATTTCGTATACTACACCGCGCCCACCGTCAATTCTCTTATTTGCAACTAGCGGCCCATTAGGCCCATTTTACCCGCTGCAACTCATTTTCCCGGCATGTCGTATACATATAAATCTTCCTCTTGAGTCACTCTATATATTACAAAACACTGCATCAAAACCCGTTGCGTGGTTTAGGAGGAGTTAGCGAATTCCACGACAGACAGACAGAGGCCAAAGACAGGCAGAGAAACGCAAAAAGCGACTTCATAATATTATACTATATATTGATATATCAGATTCATGATTTGAGTTACGCCCAATGAACTTATAATTTTATTATGCTAAGCCGATTTGGCAAGCAATTTCTTTTATATCGATTACCAAATTGCTCGCTCTCTTATCTAATTAGGACTTATTTACATGATATATAGGTATCTGTATACCTATGTCTAGACTGGCCTGGCCAAATCCGAATCTACTCAATGGACCTAATTTCAAGGCTCAATGGATTTCCCACACATACAGGGTGCTATATTGGGGAAATAGCGCAAAACCAAAACCTTACCAGCTTACTCTTTGGGACTGTTTTTACAATAATCTGAGCTGATATTGTATTCTTTGTGTAACCAAAACCTATGTTTCTCCTTTGATCTATGCTTGCAAAAGTTTTAGAACAAAAGCTGCTTATATTCGTGGACTGATTAAACAAAGCGGGTTCTTCTACGCTTTTTCCTTAACTAAAACCCTATATAATAATTACCAACCTAATCTCTTGCGTATCCGAGGGTTTTCTGTCCTGGAGAGGAACATTAGAAACATCTAGCTATACTTCATTCGGTCTGTACCATTAATAGATCGAAGTAGTGTAGGGTTTCAATTTATAGGGCCGCTTTGTGTGACTCGAGAATTGTGTGTGTACCTTTATGGAGATAGTTAGTACTTCTGCAGTGCTCCAAGTAAAGGTTCACTTTAGTAGTGGGCTTGATTTGATACACCATTGGAAGCTACAGACTGCAACAGCAGACGATGATATAATGAACGCTGTCGGATGACTCCAGACAGATGGTCGTATGAATTTAAATTGTAGACAAGCTGCGTAATATCGTGTGCATATCGTTGAGTCCTGCCATGGCGACATTTACGTCTGCTGCAGTGTCTTAGAGGGCTATCTTCACAGATGAGACGTGCGACAAGTGACAAGTGATCGTCAGCCGTCATCGATACGACACGCGTTTCACATGTGTAGACGGAGTCTCTTCTGTGTCATATATTTTACCTATATAGAAACAGTTTCAAGCTTCGTCTCATGTCTTACGGCTCATGGAGATAAGCCCGGATTATCGTCCACGTCAAATCATAAAATTCGACATTCATTGCGAAGGCTTTTGCTTTTGACCGTGCTCTAACCATTTTACATTGAAACGAATAGAGGGGAAGAGGGGGGCTCACTTCACAATGGCAATGTCGGTATTGTCTTTGCGACACATTGTCACCATATACCATACCAACTAATATTCGGTGTCAATGTTCGTAAGATGCTAATAGTCTTGAACAATGCATGCGAAATTAGAATATGTTATGAATTTTAATAACAATATGAAGAAGTTATTTAGTAGAGTCGAACAATAATTTTCTACTTGTTTTTGAAAATACTTAGTCCGTCCAATAACCTCTGTTCCTGTTCGCTGCTTAGTAACTACTAACACTCGAACGGCAAAAAAAAACAATCTTTCTTTAAATGAACAAGGATTTTGGTAGTATTAGCCCCTGCTAAGCTCTCTACCAAAATACCCTCAAGTATAGAAACGTTAGATATCTTCGTAGGTCTATCCTTTGCGAGAGACTTGTTTTCTCTGAAATAGGTTACAGATAATATAGATAGATCCACAAATAACAGGCACTTAATTGTAAAAGTACAACAAGCATCACATACATTAAGCTACAGGGTATAGGTACACACATGCATTAGGTAGATAACTCATGTGCTTGTAATAGTACCTAAAATTCCGATTAAAATTATCATTGTACAATTTGTATGCACCTAACAAAACGCACCCCAAACCATGTTCCCAACTAGGGTAGGAGCTGCTGGTAATAATAGTATAAAATACATATGCTTCAATTTGTAATTGTAGATGTAGTTAGGTACAGTCAGATGACTGTTGTTGTCAGCTAAACACATTTTTGTGATTCCTTACGAAATTAACACTTTTGAAGGGTAAAACACAATATAGCGTGGTTGCTATAAAATTATGTATTTTTATATGTGTTACACCAACTACTCATGTGTGTTATTAATGAAATACCTATACATACCATTAAAAGAAATTAACTAGGCGCAAACGAGACGTGCGTCGTGACGCTCGGGATGGCATCTGTCAGACAAGAGATCGTCAGCCGTTATCGATGCGGTGCGTCTCACATGGTGTAGCTTTGTCTCATCTGTTTCATACATATTATGTATATGGAAACGGTTTCAAGCGTCGTGATATCGCACATCACTCGTCTCCGACGATCGCTTCATCTGACATATATCATTTTGCGTCTTGGGTCGCACGTCCCATCTGTAGAGCTTGCGTCCTACATTTCCTATAATAATTCGTCACTATGATGGTCCATAAAAATGGAAGAAATAAACCGATACTGTTCTTTTCAAGCCGTGTGATGCCGGCTTAGAATAGCATCACCCCAATTATACCCGTGGGTGTCGTAAAAAGCGAGTAAGGGATATTCATCCCGGGAATGGGCAGCAGCGTTCCCTGTAAATGTAACATCTTGGCACTGCGCTCGCCAATCCGCCTGCCAATCGTGGTGAGTATGGCAATACCCCCCGATAGGGGGAGGCCCATGTCCAGCTGTGGACTGTTGTGGCTGTTATGGTTATGGTATGGTTCTTTTCAAGAAGGTATAAACAAGCATGACTGTACCCTAGCAGTCCCCTGCACATGGACACCTGTAAATTGAATGACTCATCTGGCATGACTGTCTGTCCCCAACAATAAACTGTAGGTAATTGTTTTGTACGTCGGTTACTTTTAACCGACTCCGAAACATAGGCAGAGAGGTAGTGACATAAAACCGAAGTAATTTGTTTTTTATTTTATAATTTTCTTTTAAAATATTTTCCTTTTGGTCACGACCGTTTTAAGACAACGGGGGTTTACCCGTGAGCATAATGATTCAGATTATACATGTTCTTGTTTTTACCATACTAGCGGCATTAAGTTAAAATGTACTGATGACTAGCGGCCGGTCAGCGGGGTCACGGGTAAAAGATTTTTTGCCTTCATTCATATGTTAACTTATCATCATCATATCGTATGGCGTTCCTCTGCGCTGGATCATATATCTTCATATTCAGGTACCTGAATATGGTTAGTTAACTATAAACCTTCTTCAATCTGTTGCGAAGATTATGAAGAGTCAGCGAATTCCACGACAGATAGACAGAATGAGATACGCTAAAAGTGACTTCATTTTATACTAGGTATTGAACCATCGTTAATGTCGAATATACATTAACTACTTTACTAAAAGCAGCCTTGTTGTTACCTATTAATTAATTAATTAATGGGTCAACTTATACTGGTTTTACTTACGATTACTGTATATCCAGTTTAGGCTGATCCCTCGAATGCAATGTTCACATAGAAACATTAATTCAGATTCGTTTGAATTGTGAAATAATGGAATGCTAATTGTGTGATGAATAATTTATTTTGACGAGATGAGAGATTAACCCAAAGCTCTTTTAATTAGTTCTTCATTGATAAATGAATGTGCCGGGTGCTACCAACTTAGAATAGCATCAGCCTATTCCTGTAGGTTTCGTTGATAAAAGGCAAATAAGGAATCCAGGGTATTGGCAGCAGCGTTCCCTGTGATGACAACACCATGCGCTGCGCTTGCTAATCTGCCTAGAGTGCCAAGTATGCTGATTATGGCAACATTGGCAACACTGCATAAAGGGGAAAAATTTGTACACCAGACACCGCCTTATATTTTTATTAATAAGGTAGAAAACTGGAGAACTAATGACGCCACTCTCAAGTGTGCCTTTTTCTTATGATTGGTCGAAAATATGTCAAAATGAAAGATAATTACTTCTTATTGGTTGTCGTTACGTCCTTTAGGCACACTTGATCTTTGAGTTTTCCTGTCGATTTAGATGAAAAATAATTTATTTGTAATTCTGTAGCTATATCGAGTAGCGACTGAAACTACTCTGATATCATTGAACAACAATTTAATTAAAGTTCGGAGTAGAATATAGTCTTGATTGAGTCTAATATTTATTAATAATTCAAAATTGAAATATTTGCCCGGGTTAATTCGAGGGCTATTTTAGTAATTGGATATTAAGGTTGTGGTTGTTTTGTTTGCCAAAATTATTACATATTAAACCTATTTAAACTTAACAGGAAACAAAATATCAGCCCATTTTGATATTGATGTTTTAGTTATCGTAAAACATGCACTCACTCAGACAAAAATAATTCAAATTATACTGTTCTAAATATATTTAGGTAAAGCACCAGAATCGATTCGCTAAGAAGAAGAACTAGGCAATAAGACAGTCTTTGTAAAAACTGATGCAAGCTTACGTTGATATAAATACCACTACAACCGCAACCGTCCACTACTGGACGGACATGGCCACCCTCATTCGGAGGATATTGCAATACTCACCACACTTGACGCTTTCATTCACAGGGAACGCTGCTACCCATTCCCTAGATGAATATACCTAAATCGGTTTTTACGTCGGGTAAAATTGTGGTGATGCTATTCTAAGCAGGCACCACCCCTCAAAAGTTTGAGATAAATAGTGAAAACTAAATCAATCAATGTTTGTTCCAGACGACCCAACGTCGGCGGTGTTCGGCTCGGTGACAGACGGCGTGTTCGAGGGCAAGATAATGGCCAAGGACGGGTCCTACTACGTCGAGCACGCCCGGCGGTACTTCCCGCCCAACGGCACGCGGACGAAGGTCCACAGCGTCATCTACCGCGAGGGCGACGTGAGCGACCCTTACGCGCATCGCCGCCACGGTGAGTTTACCTCCTTTAAGTTGCTGTTCTAAACGAAGCGGCTGACGGCATATGCCGCGGCGGCGGCCAAAGCTACTCGGCGCAGCGACTTGGCGATCAAGCTATCGACAGTCGGCTGCCGCGGTACTACTAGTTCAGGAGTTCTGTGAAACACTATCCGAAGGAGACATACATCTCTGCGGATTTTGCACGATTTGTAAAGTTGCTATTTCGAACAGACTGGCCGACGGAATAGCCTGTAATTTTGTAACCTTAAGGTTACAAAGTGCGGACAGCCCGCCCAGGTAACTTTGTAGCAACACTACATAATCCTCGTAGAGTCTGCGCATACCTACACGAAAACGCGCCTAGAGCTGAGACATTGATTCTACCAATGCACCTGTAGACAAACACCCAGTTTACTGGTTCAAATTTTTTATTCAACAGATGACCAAGACTAGTAACATTTTTGTTTACCACTTGTTTGATTACCACTTTTGGCATTAATTGCATAGGTTTTTTCTGATTGACCGGCCACGTCAGTCAGTCGGTCGGCCGGTCAGGTGTCTTGAGACAGATTTCCAAATGTGTGATAATTGGTGTATGATGCTGGGGAACCTATGTTGAAAGACGGTCTATTTTTAAAACGCTTCAAATATAATGTGATACTTTAAAACTCACCGTGCAAAAATCTCCAATGTTTAAAAACAGTCGATAACGAATTCGCCTCGTGCGTAAAATCAAATAGCATGAAAATTCGTATGCCGCATGCATTATAATTTATCACCGATAAATCCATTTTCACGGTAAGATGCCAACATTATTGCGCAATAATAAACTTGTCAAAATAAACACCGACATCAAACCTTCGGCAAGGCCTTCAATGATGAAATTACTTTGGCCGTGTTCCGTGAAACTTTATTACTTTGCAACTCTGCTGTCTTTACTTAGTCAGCAGTAAATAGCCGCCGGCAATAACAACTGAACTAACTAAACGCTGTACGTGAGCAAGTTACGACGTTACGACTAACTTTAAGTCGCCAAATCGCACGAGCGTTTAATGCACTTACACTTGCGAGTGACTAGATTTCAAGCGCCTTGTCTTTGACATGACAAAACAGGGAGAATTTTTGGTAACGTCTGTTTCAGACGTTCGTTCACTGAAAATAGCTGTAGAAAGTTAAGTTAGATTGGGTATGGTATCTCCTGATGTAAATACGCTACTGCATAGATACCCGTATGACATTGCTCGTTTCTTCTATCTCTCTTGAACTGTCTAACTTTAGGTCGCCAAATCGCACGAGCGTTTAATGCACTTACACTTGCTACTGACTAGATTACAAGCGCCTTGTCTTTGACATGACAAAACAGGGAGAATTTTGGTAACGTCTGTTACAGACGTTCGTTCACTGAAAGTAGTTGTAAGAAGTTAAGTCAGATTGGGTATCTCCTGCTGGAAATACGCTATTGCATAGATACCCGTATGACATTGCTTGTTTCTCTTCTTTTATCTCTCTTGAACTGTCTAACTTTAGGTCGCCAAATCGCACGAGCGTTTAATGCACTTACACTTGCGACTGACTAGATTACAAGCGCTACCTTGTCTTTGACATGACAAGGAGACTTCGCCGTAACGTCTGTTTCAGACATTCATTCATGGAAAAGAGACCTTAGGCAAGGCATCTACTGTAGCAAGTTGAGTCAATATCTAGTCAATTTGGAAGTGCTGAAAGTAGGTATGTTACTGGAGGTTTGCATACCACTGAAGTCTTTCTTTTCTCAAGCAAACCGTTACACTGTCTAAAAGATTAGATCTGGCAGCTGCTAAAGCTAGGTGTATCTTAAAGATAGGTGTATGAATTAGTTCTAACATTCGCTCATTTCTTCTTGTTGAGCTGCCTTATTAAGTAGTATAGAACCCATCCATTAGGTACAGCATGGGACAAATTTACCATACCCCTACACCCAATACTGGTTATTCTAAGCACCGATCCATTGCCCGATGCTCCGCTTCCTCTGCGTTAATGGATACTCAGCCTTAATCGCATGCGACTTGTCAAGTTGAGCCTGCTCGCAGGTAGTACGTGAAACTTCTCCCGTGTGTCGCACAGCAAATGGTTTGCAAGGTCGTTTAACAAAGTTTAATCCCATCCCGCTCGCGCTGTCTACGTCCGATTACGGTGCGGTGTGCATGCGCTGAACGGCATTAGGAAACTACTAATGGAATATCTCACACAATTGGGAGTGTAATTTGGTGCCATGAATGATTTAGTACTCACAATGTAACATATATGGGGGTCATCAAAGAGGAATTCTAATGGATTGTAAGGTCGTTTAACAAAGTTTAATCCCATACCGCTCGCGCTATCGACGTCCGATTACGGCGCGCGGCGCGGTGCGGTGTGCATGCGCTGAACGGCATTAGGAAACTACTAATGGAATATCTGACACAATCGGGAGTGTAATTTGGTGGCATGAATGATTTAGCACTCACAATGTAGGATATAACATACATGGTGGTCGTCAAAGAGGAATTCTAATGGATTGCAAGGTCGTTTAACAAAGTTTAATCCCATCCCGCTGCGCTGTCGACGTCCGATTACGGTGCGGTGTGCATGCGCTGAACGGCATTAGGAAACTACTAATGGAATATCTCACACAATTGGGAGTGTAATTTGGTGCCGTGAATGATTTAGTTCTCTCAATGTAGGTAACATAAGTATATGGGGGTCTTCAAAGGGGAATTCTAATGGATTGCAAGGTCGTTTAACAAAGTTTAATCCCATCCCGCTGCGCTGTCGACGTCCGATTACGGTGCGGTGTGCATGCGCTGAACGGCATTAGGAAACTACTAATGGAATATCTGACAAAATTGGGAGTGTAATTTGGTGCCATGAATGATTTAGTACTCACAATGTAACATATAATACCTATACTATATGGGGTCTTCAAAGAGGAGTTCTAATGGATTGCAAGGTCGTTTAACAAAGTTTAATCCCATCCCGCGCGCGCTGTCGACGTCCGATTACGGCGCGCGGCGCGGTGCGGTGTGCATGCGCTGAACGGCATTAGGAAACTACTAATGGAATATCTGACACAATCGGGAGTTTAATTTGGTGCCGTGAATGATTTAGTACTCGTAATGTAACATATATGGGGTTGTCAAAGAGGAGTTCTTATGGATTGCAAGGTCGTTTAACAAAGTTTAATCTCATCCCGCTCGTGTTGACGTCCGATTACGGCGCGCGGCGCGGTGCGGTGTGCATGCGCTGAACGGTATTAGGAAACTACTAATGGAATATCTGACACAATTGGGAGTGTAATATTGTGCCATGAACGATTTAGTACTCACAATGTAACATATACCTAACAAGTATGGGGGTCGTCAAAGAGGAGTTCTAATGGATTGCAAGGTCGTTAACAAAGTTTAGTCCCATCCCGCTGCGCTGTCGTCGTCCGATTGCGGCGCGCGGCGCGGTGCGGTGTGCATGCACTGAACGGCATTAGGAAACTACTAATGGAATATCTGACACAATTGGGAGTATAATTTGTTGCCAAGAACGATTTAGTACTTACAATGTAACATATAACATACTATATGGGGGTCGTCAAAGAGTAATTCTAATGGATTGCAAGGTCGTTTAACAAAGTTTAATCCCATCCCGCCCGCGCTGTCTACGTCCGATTACGGTGCGGTGTGCATGCGCTGAACGGCATTAGGAAACTGCTAATGGAATATCTGACACAATTTGGGAGTGTAATTTGGTGCCGTGAATGATTTAGTACTCACAATGTAATATATAGCATTTATGGGGGTCGTCAAAGAGGAATTCTAATCAATCGCAAGGTCGTTTAACAAAGTTTAATCCCATCCCGCTCGCGCTGTCGACGTCCGATTACGGCGTACTACGGTGTGGTGTGCATGCGCTGAACAGCATTAGGAAACTATTAATGGAATATCTGACACAATCGGGAGTGTAATTTGGTGCCGCGAATGATTTAGTACTCATATTGTAACATATAACATTTATGGTGGTCGTCAAAGAGGAATTCTAATGGATTGCAAGGTCGTTTAACAAAGTTTAATCCCATCCCGCTCGTGTCGCCGTCCGATTACGACGCGCGGCGCGGTGCGGTGTGCATGCGCTGAACGGCATTAGGAAACTACTAATGGAATATCTCACACAATTGAAAGCGTAATTTAGTGCTGTGAATGATTTAGCACTCAGAATGTAACAAATAACATATATGGGGGTCGTCAAAGAGGAGTTCAAATGGATTGCAATGTCGTTTAACAAAGTTTAATCCCATCCCGCTCGTGTCGACGTCCGATTACGGTGCGCGGCGCGGTGCGGTGTGCATGCGCTCAACGGCATTAGGAAACTACTAATGGATTATCTGACACATTCGAAAGTGTAATTTGGTGCCGTGAACGATTTAGTACTCACAATGTAACATATCCTACTAATATTATAAAGGCGGATGTTTGTGTGTGTGTTTGTTACGACATCACGCAAAAACGGCTGATTAGAATGACATGAAACTTTGCAGAAATATAAAAGGGCATCTGGAATAACACATAGGATACTTTTTACCACGGAAAAATGTCTCATTCCCACGGGATCACGCATTTTCCAATATTTTTGAAATAGGTGGCGTGACTGAGCCGATTCGCGTTTTAAACGTTTTCGCCGAAAACTAACAGCGACATCTCTTGGCGAATAATGCTTTTTTCCCGCGGAATAATAGGTTGCAGCGGGTAAAACTAGTAACATATATATGGTCGTCAAAGAGGAATTCTAATGGATCGCAAGGTCGTTGAACAAAGTTTAATCCCATCCCGCGCGCGCTGTTGACGTCCGATTACGGCGCGCGGCGCGGTGCGGTGTGCATGCGCTGCACGGCATTAGGAAACTACTAATGGAATATCACACACAATTGGGAGTGTAATTTGGTGCCGTTAATGATTTAGTACTTACAATGTAACATATTACATATGCGGGTCGTCAAAGAGGAGTTCAAATGGATTGCAAAGTCGTTTAACAAAGTTTAATCCCATCCCGCTCGTGTCGACGTCCGATTAAGGCGTGTGGCGCGGTGCGGTGTGCATGCGCTGAACGGCATTAGGAAACTACTAATGGGATATCTGACACAATTGGGAGTGTAATTTGGTGCCGTGAATGATTTAGTACTCACAATGTAACAAACAATATACATGGGGGTCGTCAAAGAGGTGTTCAAATGTATTGCAATGTTGTTTAACAAAGTTTAATCCCATCCCGCGCGCTGTCGATGTCTGATAACGGCGCGCGGCGCGGTGCGGTGTGCATACGCTGAACGGCATTAGGAAACTACTAATGGAATATCTTACACAATTGGGAGTGTAATTTGGTGCCGTTAATGATTTAGTACTTACAATGTAACATATTACATATGCGGGTCGTCAAAGAGGAGTTCAAATGGATTGCAAAGTCGTTTAACAAAGTTTAATCCCATCCCGCTCGTGTCGACGTCCGATTAAGGCGTGTGGCGCGGTGCGGTGTGCATGCGCTGAACGGCATTAGGAAACTACTAATGGGATATCTGACACAATTGGGAGTGTAATTTGGTGCCGTGAATGATTTAGTACTCACAATGTAACAAACAATATACATGGGGGTCGTCAAAGAGGTGTTCAAATGTATTGCAATGTTGTTTAACAAAGTTTAATCCCATCCCGCGCGCTGTCGATGTCTGATAACGGCGCGCGGCGCGGTGCGGTGTGCATACGCTGAACGGCATTAGGAAACTACTAATGGAATATCTGACACAATTGGGAGTATAATTTGGCGCCGTGAATGATTTAGTACTCACATTGTAACATATAATATAACATATGGGGTGCGTCAAAGAGGAATTCTAAGCCTAAGGATAGCATCTTGCTTCACAGATGAGACATGCGACACGAGACGTAAACATAACGAGACGTAAAGACGCTGTCTTATATGCGTAGACGACGTCTTTTCTGGTTCATAAATGTTATATGGAAACTGTTTCAAGCGTCGCGATGTCTTACGTCTCATGTGTGGAGATAGGGCCTAAGCCTGAGGCATGTATTCGAGGAATGTGACTGGCCGATACAACACAATGCAATGCGCTGGCCAAGTCAACTTTCAATAGGACACATGTCCAGAAGCGAACTATTGTGTTGCGACTGTTGATGAGGATTTGACACATATTGATCACAGTTTCTATAACAGTTTTATTAAATCCCTGCATCAAATGTGGAGCCATATTCTCTGTTATATCCCATATCCTGTGTCATATTTGAACATGGCATTTTAGAGCAATTCGTATGCGAACCAGGTAACATACACAAATACTTACCGAGCGCCATATCGTCCATAGTCAGGCCACCGCGCCACACCAAATTAACCAAAATGTATGCAATAAAATTAATCCTATTTCTGATAACGTGCACCGCAATGTGCATAGAAGTATTAGCGGTAACAGGAAATTCCGACAAATTTATTGCTCCACGATTCATCGGTTGAACCCGTAAATTCTCTTGCATTATCATTCTGAACTGTGATACTCGACAATTCAACATGGCCGTTATTTACAACTACAATATCTTCAAGCGCCATTTAACATAAACAGTCTTTGTTAAATACAATTCGCTTTTCAAACAGAAATAAGACTCAAAGTAATTGCGTGTCAATCAGACTTAGCTTTGCATTCGTTTAGCTTCAGTTACGAGTATGTTAATGGATTCATGAATATGCAAACGCTGAAAGGTTTGAAAAAGTAAGAAGTATTTCATAGACTTTAATAAACTTTGTTGCTAAGCGTTCATGGCGTTAGGAAACTCAGAAGTAATGTCGTAATAGTCGTAACGCGAGTTGCATATATGTGAGAATGAATCATAACTGACTTCTTAAATATATGAACTTCACTGCAGCAGTATAGTGACACAACGTTATATAATTTTCAGTATCGTCTTACCGCGTACCGCTTTGATAATTTGAAATCACGGCTTATATTTTTATACCAAACAATGTTCGACGAGCAATCGTGTCGTTTCGTCTAGGTTTACGGCGTCATCAGCGTCCGAATTCCTGGTTAAATATTCATCTGGCTGTAGGCAGCGCAGAAATGGTAATTTCACGTCAACAACTCGCTGCGTGCCTGTGTTGCCTGCTGCATTCGTAAAAGTGTCAATATGGTCAGGTATGGTTATTCTTTCGCCCCTGGTCTTACAGTGTCATTACATCAGCCTCCAAATTCCTGGTTAAATATTCATCTGGCTGCAGCTCGGTGCCTGTAGGCAGCGCAGAAATGGTAATTTCACGTCAACAACTCGCTGCGTGCCGGTGTTGCCTGCTGCATTCGTAAAAGTGTCAATTACGGTCTTACGAGGTTTGACAAGCAATCCTTCGCCCTTGTTCTTACAGTGTCATTACATCAGCGCCCGAATCCCTGGTTAAATATTCATCTGGCTGCAGCTCGGTGCCTGTAGGCAGCGCAGAAATGGTAATTTCTCGTCAACAACTCGCTGCGTGCCTATGTTGCCTACTGCTTTCGTAAAAGTGACAATTATGGTCTAACGAGGTTTGACAAGCAATCCTATCGCCCTTATTCTTACAGTGTCATTACATCAGCGTCCGAATTCCTGGTTAAATATTCATCTGGCTGCAGTTTGGTGGCTGTGAAATGGTAATTTCACGTCAACCACTCGCTGCGTGCCTGTGTTCCCTGCTGCATTCGTAAAAGTGACAATTGTCATCTAACAAGGTTTGACAAGCAATTCTATCGCCCCTGTTCTTACAGTGTCATTACATCAGCGTCCGAATTCCTGGTTAAATATTCATCTGGCTGTAGGCAGCGCAGAAATGGTAATTTCACGTCAACAACTCGCTGCGTGCCTGTGTTGCCTGCTGCATTCGTAAAAGTGTCAATTTATGGCCTAACGAGGTTTGACAAGTAATCCTATCGCCCTTGTTCTTACAGTGTCATTACATCAGGGTCAGAATTCCTGGTTATATATTCATCTGGCTGCAGCTCGGTGCCTGTAGGCAGCGCAGAAATGGTAATTTCACGTCAACAACTCGCTGCGTGCCTGTGTTGCCTGCTGCATTCGTAAAAGTGACAATTATGGTCGAACAAGGTATGACAAGCAATCCTATCGCCCTTGTTCTTACAGTGTCATTACATCTACGCCCGAATTCCTGGTTAAATATTCATCTGGCTGTAGGCAGCGCAGAAATGGTAATTTCGCGCCAACAACTCGCTGCGTGCCTGTGTTGCCTGCTGCATTCATAAAAGTGAGTATTATGAACTAGCTGGGAATCAGTTGCAAAAACTATCCCGGTAGATGGAGCCCATCCACGCGTTAGTGGACAAGATATACTTGCTAAATTCGCAGGCTCGATTAGAACCACCAGTTGGTAGTGGCGTCGGCAGTACAGATGCCGAAGGTCGCAGGTTCAAATCCTACCTGCGGTGGAAAATTTTGCAAGGTTTCCAAAAATTATGAACTAACCAGTTTTGGCGAGCAATCCTGCCGCCGGTCTTGGTTGGTCTTACAGCGTCATCACGTCATCTTGGTTATTGCGTAACGCGATGTAGTGAAAGACTCGAGGGCATAAGGCAGGATTGGCTCTGGCAGACCTGGGTCTTACGACTTGTTTAAGTCTCGGTTAAGAAACTATCTAAACCTAGCTTATTGTGATACCTTATAAGATAGGCACTTATGCCCTCGGCTCTTCCACTAATGCATCTTGTGTCCCGTTGCAAAGAAATTGCTTGTAGAATGTTTGAAATGTTGTTTTCAGGGCAATCTTTTTGAACAAACATACCAAAATTGTAAAGAAGAACCAGAAGCCCAGCCAATCTACCTTCATAAAGTAGCGTATGCTATGAGAAGCGCGACATAGAAAGCCGTCATTCTAAAAATAACTCCGCTGCCTGGCAACCCAGGCGCGCGCCGAGTTTGCATTTTTGTCGTTTCAACCACTGTGCAATTTCCCAGTACACAGGCACGTTTTGGCTACAGTTACGTAAATACCGAGAAATAGGTAGGTACCTATCTATTCCTTCATAGCAAACGATACGGGCGAATCATTGTCCCACTTTCAGTGAAACTATTGCATCACAAAACAAGGCTAGCTGGTAGGTACTTGTGTCGTAAGCTGCGTTCTATCTTTTCTTAGAACACTTCAAAGGGTTAAATTTTAATTTGCATCAAAGGTAGCATGTTCGATGTTTCACAGAACAAATAAGCCCTGTTTTCAGAACAATTTGTTTGCAGAACCCATATTTCGTTTCGTTGTAGCTTTGTCCGAACGGAACTGTATATTTTCCTTGTTTCAATTATTTACGAAAGAACTCAGCAAAATATTCATCGAGCAGCAAAATTAATTATTTCTTTTCATTAGCATTGAACTCGTGTCAGAACTGTGCAACAGAAAGGTGCTGATATAATATTTGCTCTGTGAAATATGAAAATATCTCATGAATGAAAATAAGAACTTAAAAAATGATAGCTCGGCCGGGGCTTGAACCCGGGACCAAGGGGTACCATCCCCCTGCTCTACAAGCTGGCCTTCCGATGATGGCCTCTTGATGCTCCTCTCGAAGCGACGTTTTAGCGACGACAGGTAGTAGTTAGTACTTCGAGAATATATTCTCCAATCAAGTAGATAGATGCGGTTGGGATGGGGTCCTAATTCAAACAAGGCTTTCAAATTATCGGGAACATAACAATATTTCGTATAAAATTTTGGAGTGCTCTCATATGAATGAATAAACGAGTTTACGTGACCTATTTTGCTGCGGTTAATGTAATTTAGAGTAAGAGTGCTTATTTGGCTTCTACCTACCTCTACTCCACAGGGTGTCTAGAAAAGTATTGCGTTCCTTTTTAGGATCAACTAGCCCATGAAATTGAACAACTTTGTGCAAGAAAGATACGTCAAAAATATAATATTTGTGGGTCCCAGCAAAATCGCTGGGTCAGTTTTTGTACAGGAGTTCCAATTTAATTTTTCTTTATTCGTCCTATATGTTCCTTGGAGGCAGTTGATCAGTTTCATTGGCTGGTTTATCCTTTTAAAGGAACGCAGTAGATTCGATCGGAAAGAAATAAAGAAAGTGTAATGGGTAAACAGGAAGGGTCTCAGATAGGTAGATTTGTTCCCATTACGAGTTATTGAACAGGTACCCTGAGATACTCGGTAACCGCTAGTGGCTCAGAATATTCATCAGGCAGGTGACACTTATATATTTTTATGACCTATTTTTATATTTCAGCTTATGTACCTTGGGAAAAGTTGTCCAATTTCAAAGACTCGTTTACGCCTTTGATGTAGCGCAGTTCTTTTCCTAACACCTTGTATATTATAGACCTTGTGTCTTTATAAGTCGTTTGCGTATGGAAATTAGGTTTGATCGGAAAGAAATAAAGAACGTGTATTGGGTAAACAGGAAGGGTCGCAGATACATTTGTTCTCATTACGAGTTATTGAACAGTCGCCCTGGGACCTGGGACCCTGGGAGGGTGGGGGTGGAACCCTCGCATGCCCCTCGCATAGGTTTTATTTGAATATGAAACATCGCAATCAATAAACATACAGGTTCTGTATTTTCAATGCAGAGTAGCTATATTTAGTATTCTTTGGATATGCGATATGCCTAAAAATGTTGCTATCTCCACTCGTGAGACGTAAAAAATACACAGAGACAGCGCGACGCTTGAAACCGTTACCTAATAAATAATCACTTACCAAGAGTTGAAAAAGCAGACAAATGCAGGCCAACCTTATTTAAATAAAAAAATATTAGCAAGTGACTCTTTAATTGCTTTGCGTTCAGTAATCTGAATTCAGAATTGAACCCTTTATGTCGCTTTCCCAATAAGAAATCCTCGCTTTCTCCTAAGTTTTACTTTAATACTTACATTTACAGACACAGTTAGTTATCTTTGTTCCAAGTTTAAGTAAACCTACTATTCTGAGGTTGTTAAGTGTCTGCGCGTTAGATTTACGTCGTCATAATCCCAACTCCCTGCACCGGTGTACAATTCATACGCTCAACTTACACGCGCAAACTTACTCAATTTATTGAGCGAGCACCTTCGGAGTTCACGCAAGTATGCCGCTATTTTCGAATAATATTTCAAGGTATTTGGTAGGTAGATACCTATATATGCTTTCCGTAGGACCAACCAAACTTAGCTTTAGACGCCCTCTATACGGCCAGGTGAACCGATGACTTGACGATGATGCCTTTTTTTGGGCGGCTGGTAGCGACTGGGTGCCGAAAACGGGGCCTACGTCTGGCAGTGGTCTGCTATGGGCTGATGTGATACGACTACTACATGACTTATCATTTCTTCCATTCAGTGATCAATTTGAAATCTATGCGCTATGGCTTTATTATCTTGTGCCAACATCAGCGTTTTCATGGGCAGTACTCGGTTACATGATGATAGGGCCGTCCCTACAAAGCTTCCCTGTAATATTGTATAAGCAAATTGGCCTTATTTTGATCATAGGAAACGTGTACAGAATATTAGCGAGTTTGTAAGAAGAGGCGAACAAGGATCTGTTTACTGGCCGAAACTTTGGCCCAAATTATGAGTTATGAAAGTTGTTCGTGCAAAGCCAGTCTTAGTTCTTCATTCGGGAATGGCAAACACAGTGTTTGTTGTAGAATATTTTATTACTTTCCTAAGGCTAGCTTTCTGTTTGAAGTTCTGAAACGTAGTAGCTTAAATTTCAGATGCAGGATGTACTATGATCAGAAAAGCCTACCCATTTAAGAGACCATCTTATTCTGGTTTATTCTTAGTATTTGTATGAAAAATTATGTGTCTCCTAAATGTATAGGTGGATTTGCTGGCGATAGTAGGTACCTACCGAATACTTTGTAGGATTCATCAGGCTATGAAATGAATCGATTTACCTGAGAAAAGATACGCTGGGAAGCAACAAATAAAAGTTTATGGTGAATTTTCTTGTTTCCCGCCATTGGCTCTAGGTAAAGGCAATGTTGTTAAGATTCATGGTCTAATCAGACCTGCAAAACTTTCGGTACAACGTCTCTGACTCTTACTAGCTCGTGATAAAGAAATAGAGACGTAGTTATACTGGGCGTTACAAAACAACCAATAAAGCTGAAAGGAGGTCAAGGTACTCGTGAAACTGAACAACTTTTCCCACGGAATATGGGTCGAAATAAAATAAATAAATTGGACTTCCCATACAAAGTGAGTTCATTTTTATTGGTGGTTTGTAACACGTTATACTTGAACGTAATAAAAGCTTATCTTGCAATGGTCTTTGATGACATGCAAGTTGCGATTCTTGGAGTGTCGTTGTATCAACAATCAGAACACTGGTCCTGACACCATCTTAAAGCTTCCTAGATGTACTCTGAGACGCTAGTGTGACTATAGATTTAGTAACGTGCGATAAGGAAAGAGAAACATAGTTATACTTGAATGTAACAAAGCTTATCTTGCAGTGAAGTTTGATGACATGCAAGTTGCGTTTCTTGGAGAGTGTCGTTGTATCAACAAGCGGAACACTGCCGCTGACACCAGCTTACAGCTACCTATATATACTCTGAGACGCTAGTGTGACTATAGGTTTAGTAATGTGTGATAAAGAAATAGAGACCTAGTAGGTACTTGAATGTAATAAAAGCCTATCTTGCGTTGGGAAGCAACAAATAAAAGCTAATTGTGAATTTTCATGTTTACCGCCATTGGCTCCGTTACCAATGTTGACAATATTGTGAAGATATAGGACTAGGGTTCGACTAGCCTGAAAAAGAAATACTGTACACAGTCTATGACACTTAGCAATGCGACAAAGATATAGAAATGTAATAATACTTGAATGTAACAAAAGCTTATCTTGCAGTGAACTTTGATGACATGCAAGTTGCGTTTCTTGGAGAGTGTCGTTGTATCAACAAGCGGAACACTGCCGCTGACACCTTCTTACAGCTACCTAGATGTACTCTGAGACGCTAGTGTGACTATAGGTTTAGTAACGTGTGATAAAGATATACCTCTAGAACCATTGCTATACTTGAATGTAACAAAGCTTATCTTGCAGTGAACTTTGATGGCATGCAAATTGCGTTTCTTGGAGAGTGTGTCGTTGTATCATCGATACCATCTTACAGCTAACTAGATGTACTCTGAGACGCTAGTAGTGTGACTATAGGTTTATTAACGTGCGATAAAGATATAGAAACCTAATACAATGTAACAAAAGCTTATCTTGCAGTGAACATTGATGACATGCAAGTTGCGTTTCTTGGAGAGTGTCGTTGTATCAACAAGCGGAACACTGCCGCTGACACCATCTTACATCTACCTATATGCACTCTGAGACGCTAGTGTGACTATAGGTTTAGTAACGTGTGATAAAGATATACAAACGTAGTTATACTTTAACGTAACATAGCTCATCTTGCAGTGAACCTTGATGACATGCAAGTTGCGTTTCTTGGAGAGTGTCGTTGTATCAACAAGCGGAACACTGGAGCTGACACCATCTTACAGCTACCTAGATGCACTCTGAGACGCTAGTGTGACTATAGGTTTAGTCACGTGCGATAAAGAAATAGAACCTAGTACAACGTAAGAAAAGCTTATCTTGACATTTTGATGACATGCAAGTTGCGATTCTTGGAGAGTGTCGTTGTATCAACAACCGGAACACTGCTGCTGACAACATCTTACAGCTACCTAGATGTACTCTGAGAAGCTAGTGTGACTATAGGTTTATACGTGTGATAAAGAAATAGAAACCTAGTACAATGTAACAAAAGCTTATCTTGCAGTGAACTTTGATGACATGCAAGTTGCGTTTCTTGGAGAGTGTCGTTGTATCAACAAGCGGAACACTGCTGCTGACACCATCTTACAGCTACCTAGATATACTCTGAGACGCTAGTGTGACTATAGGTTCAGTAACGTGTGATAAAGATATAGAAACGTAGTTATACTTGAATGTAACAAAAGCTTATCTTGCAGTGAACTTTGATGACATGCAAGTTGCGTTTCTTGGAGAGTGTCGTTGTATCAACAAGCGGAACACTGGTGCTGACACCATCTTACAGCTACCTAGATGTACTCTGAGACGCTAGTGTGACTATAGATTCAATAAAGTAGTTATACTTGAAAGTAACAAAAGCTTATCTTGCAGTGAACTTTGATGACGTGAAAGTTGCGTTTCTTGGAGAGTGTCGTGTCGTATCAACAAACGGAACGCTTTGGAACTGACACCATCTTATAGCTACCTAGATGTACTCTGAGACGCTAGTGTGACTATAGGTTTAGTAACGTGTGATAAAGAAATAGAAACCTAGTTATACTTGATCGTAACAAAAGCTTATCTTGCAGCTTCCTAGGTGTACTCTGAGACGCTAGTGTGACTATAGGTTTAGTAACAAGTGATAAAGATATAGAAACCTAGTACAATGTAACAAAAGCTTATCTTGCAGTGAACTTTGATGGCATGCAAGTTGCGTTTATTGGAGAGTGTTGTTGTATCATCAACACCATCTTACAGCTACCTAGATGTACTCTGAGACGCTAGTGTGACTATAGGTTTAGTAACGTGTTATAAAGATATAGAAACATAGTACAATGTAACAAAAGCTTATCTTGCAGTGAACTTTGATGGCATGCAAGTTGCGTTTATTGGAGAGTGTTGTTGTATCAACAAGCGGAACACTGCTGCTGACACCATCTTATAGCTACCTAGATGTACTCTGAGACGCTAGTGTGACTATAGGTTTAGTAACGTGTGATAAAGATATACAAACGTAGTTATACTTGAACGTAACAAAAGCTTATCTTGCAGTGGACTTTGATGACATTCTTGTTGCATTTCTTGGAGTGTCGTTGTATCAACAAGCGGGACATTGCCGCTGACACCATCTTACATCTACCTATATGTACTTTGAGACGCTAGTGTGACTATAGGTTTAGTAACGTGCGATAAAGATATAGAGACCTAGTACTTGAATGTAACAAAAGCTTATCTTGCAGTGAAGTTTGATGACATGCAAGTTGCGTTTCTTGGAAAGTGTCGTTGTATCAAAAAGCGGAACACTGCCGCTGACACCTTCTTATAGCTACCTAGATGTACTCTGAGACGCTAGTGTGACTATAGGTTTAGCAACGTGTGATAAAGATATAGAGACCTAGTACTTGAATGTAACAAAAGCTTATCTTGCAGTGAAGTTTGATGACATGCAAGTTGCGTTTCTTGAGAGTGTCGTTGTATCAACAAGCGGAACACTGCCGCTGACACCTTCTTATAGCTACCTAGATGTACTCTGAGACGCTAGTGTGACTATAGGTTTAGCAACGTGTGATAAAGATATAGAGACCTAGTACTTGAATGTAACAAAAGCTTATCTTGCAGTGAAGTTTGATGACATGCAAGTTGCGTTTCTTGGAGAGTGTCGTTGTATCAACAAGCGGAACACTGCCGCTGACACCTTCTTATAGCTACCTAGATGTACTCTGAGACGCTAGTGTGACTATAGGTTTAGCAACGTGTGATAAAGATATAGAGACCTAGTACTTGAATGTAACAAAAGCTTATCTTGCAGTGAACTTTGATGACATGCAAGTTGCGTTTCTTGGAGAGTGTCGTTGTATCAACAAGCGGAACACTGCCGCTGACACCTTCTTATAGCTACCTAGATGTACTCTGAGACGCTAGTGTGACTATAGGTTTAGCAACGTGTGATAAAGATATAGAGACCTAGTACTTGAATGTAACAAAGAGCTTATCTTGCAGTGAATAAATTAAATGCAAGTTGCGTTTCTTGCAGAGTGTCGTTGTATCACCAAGCGAAGCATTCTGGAAATGACACCATCTTACAGCTACCTAGATGCACTCTGAGACTCTGAGACTCTAGTGTGACTATAGGTTTAGTAACGTGTGATAAAGAAATAGAAACCTAGTACAGTGTAACAAAAGCTTATCTTGCAGTGGACTTTGATGACATGCAAGTTGCGTTTCTTGGAGAGTGTCGTTGTATCAACAAGCGAAACACTGCTGCTGACACCATCTTATAGCTACCTAGATGTACTCTGAGACGCTAGTGTGACTATAGGTTTAGTAACGTGTGATAAAGAAATAGAAACGTAGTTATACTTGAAACTGACAAAAGATTATATTGCAGTGAACTAAATGACATGCAAGTTGCGTTTCTTGGAGAGTGTCGTTGTAATCTCGTGGTAATTTAGTAGTTTTATCGTTTATTATCTGATACTGATGTATTGTGATATTAGAGTCATCAAGTCATCAACAATCAGTTCATTATAAAACTGTAGCAAAACTTTTTCTATTGTATACTCGTACTTATGTACGTACTTGATAAAATTGGATGCTGCATCTAATGTATCTAAGCACCCTCAAGTTGCAGAAGAATACAAAGCTCAAATATTCCCCACATTTTAGCTAAATACTTAGCGAGTACAAGCTCAAGTCTGGTCACACTGGTTTGTGTATGTATACCACTCAGCACCGCCTCGCCTCCGCATCTCGGCGATGCGATGTCGGGATCGCTAATTTAATTTTCCTAAACTCGTAAGGAAACTGTGTACAATCTCGTTTAAGAGCTTCATGTGTTCCGAAATTCAACATCTCCCTGAGCGCTACGATATTTTTATTTATTTAGTCGTATGGCTTTGACAGTTTTTACAAACGGTATTGCCCCCACTTGATGCAGTTCTGAGCTTGCTTTTTTGGAATATTGAATATCGTGCATTCTTTTTGGTGTAATACTCGTAGTATTCGAGTATCGAGTGTTATCGTTTTGATTTCTTGACCACAAAGGTATTAGTACGAACATACCAGCATAAATAGTAGAAACTTCTGTAGCATCAGGGTTCATCGGGTCGTTGGACTATTTGGTGTCCCAATCGATAAGAAGAAGAAAGTGTAAAAGTATTAAACTGCTTTTGAGATGCTGCTGACTGCTGATAGTACTTTTGATGCAAATTAAGTTACGAGATTGTTTCCTATGTTAACTGAAAATACTGGGTATACTTATAAGCAGATATAATGAGGTAACTAAGAATAGTCCTATCACTTCGCTTCACTTTCTTCAAGCTTAGTTTACACAAAATATGTGCTATTCATCTGAAGTGCCCTCGAGACATATTTCAGTAAAATTCCGTCGCCAAGTCGAGCCACACGCTGACGACAGCCCAAAAGCCAGACGGTTTCTGAAAAATTGCCGCCAAGTGTATAATGGGGGGAAAATAAACTGAAATCGTTAGCGCCTGTTTGCTCAGCGGAAGTCTCCTACAATGCCAGCCGGCTGCAAACACTGGATACGATTCCACGGAACCATCTTACATCGCAAATTGATTTTTCTGTTCCATGGACACAGACCAAGAGTTGACGAACCGATGGACCTTGGTGCGAGAGATCTTGAAGTGTATATTCCACTATTGCCACGTTACGTTCCAATATCGCTAACTAAAACTATCACTGGCAATGGCATAGACTTACACAGGAGTATGAGAAAATTCTGTCTAAAATTGTTTATAATTTACGCATACTTTACGCCGTCATAATAATATAATTAAGTGGTGATTGAAAACATGGCGTTTAGAGAAGCAAGGAAGTGTGCAAATGTCGCAGAAATGTCTAGTCTAGTATCTCTATCTGCACACATATCAGACTCTTTTTATTTTGAGATTTTACAGCTGTGAGGCAGAACTATGACAGCTGTAAAAATCGGTTTTTATCGCCACGTTCGACAAGTTGAACCTATTTTACGGAAAGTAACAGCGCTGTTTTTAGTTCGCCGTTTAGCTTGTAACATAGAATCAAGTCTACCAAGTTCTGCTTGTATTCTGCAAACACTCTGTTCTCAGTATTGACACAGACTCAGCTTGGTACATCTAGTATTTACTTTTCCCCCAGTTAGGTATTTAATTAATATTGTTACCCAGCCCTTCGCGCACAGCAGCGGTTGGTTTTGAAACTAAATATTGTTTGTTTGTGTGGAGCCGGCCACAAATTAAAGTTCGCTGACGAGCTACATTATATATTCACGACGGTTGTCGTTGCCGTTTCATTGCTAAGTGGTTTGTTTCACAATGCTAACGGGAATGTAATTTTTTATGTGCCTTTATAACCCTGTCGTCCAGGGCTCGAATAAATAATCTACTTGATACATCTACTCTAATATTGTACATAGGAAAGCTTTGTTTGTATTTTATAGGTTAACTTCGAAAGTACTGGACCGATTTAAAAAATTCTTTTACCAATAGAAAGCTGCAACATCCAAATGAAATCCAAAAATACTGAATATTCCAAAGAAATGTCTTAAATCTGTCACAGCGGTACTTATAGGTAGGTAAGGTATCTAAATTCTGCTTTTTGTACGACCAATTTCGACACATTTTCAACAATTATTCCTCATACTCAAAGTCATGGATTTCTACATGGGCCGTGCCAGGGTGAATCAAAAATCCCTTTTGACCATCAAAAAGTGGCACAACTTCTAACTTTAAATAAACATTACTGCTATCTCTACTATATATTTGCCTGTGATATAGTGCAGGTCAAAAGCTCTACATATTATCTGAATTGGTAACCTAAAACCATTTTGAATATGAACGAACATCATCAAATAAATAGAGATTGTGGTAACGGTCCAGTGAGTCACACAAATATACCAGCGGGACTGGGAATACCAACTATAGGTACATATCCCATTTATGTAGACCACTTTCAAATGAAAAACCGGGACTAAAGTACGCTTTACGCAACTGTTTAAAAAATATGCCTTTGAGTTTTAGTTATTTTGAGTATCAAAGTTTAGCTTACATTAAAGATCATGAAATAGTAAATAAGAAGTGAATGTCTGGATTTGAAAGCGGACGATAGAGTCTTATCAAAAAGCAAATATACCGCGTTGCGTCAACCGGTGAAATTTCGAATCAATTTGATACTGCAATTTCTTTGAAAGTGTAACGACTTTACTAGTACATAAATTTTAAAACTATGTTGGTATTTCGTTTGGTGTCGGATTAGTATGGCATCACACCATTTATACCCGTGGGGGTCGTAAAAGAGGCGTACCTTAAGATACGACAGCTGCTATTCCGAACACTGCAGCCAACAGCCGACAGCCGACAGCATATGCTGCAACGGCTGCAGCTATTGGCAGTTGCAGCACATGCTGTTGGCAGTTGCAGCACATGCGATTCCGAAGGCACCGGCCGACAGCCGACAGCACATGCCGTGACTGCCGATAGTTGCATGTAGACTTAGGTAGATTTCATAGGTACCTACATACATAAATCACGCCTTAAACCCTTGCAGGGTAGCGACGGCCGTAAAAATTCGGTCGTTATCGCCACGTGTAACAGATATTTGAGAGCCGTTCTAGCTATTGTCGTGTATCACTCACTATAGTGACAGGTTGTCAGCTTGTCGCCTAAAATTGCAATACACATGTTACCTTCGAGACCCATAGTCGCTGCTTACGAACGAGACCCACAGGAAAAAATGGGGTGATGTTATTCTAAGCTAGCATCACACGGCAGAGTAGCAGATAGGTACATAGGTAGCTATAATAGGTACCTACAGGTAACTCACGCACGAATTGTAAGTACTTAGTTGGTAATATTCAGTGTACCGCAACTCGAACTTAGGTAGGTAGGTATAATAGGTACCTTTGAAATTACCGCTGTGTGGTTTCGTTTTTTAATAATTATGATAGTTAATTACTTCATCATTATTTCTGAACCACACATTTTACGTTTTATAGTAAAATAGCATAAATAGATACGTGCGTATCGCACTGCCGTTGCAGCAATACTGATCTGCAGTCACGGCAGTTGCGGCATATGCTGCAGCGGCCGACAGCATGTGCTGTCGGCTGCAGCCTTCGGATAGCGTTCCATAGAACTCCATACAAACCAGTAGTGCTGCAACGGCTGCAACTGCCGTTGCAGCATATGCCGTTGGCTGTTGGCTGTTGGCTGCAGTGTTCGGAATACCACCTTAAGGGATGAATCCAGTGAATGGGTAGCAGCGTTCCTTGTAAATCCATCATCTTGTAAGTACTTCAATCCGCCTGCCAAGCATAGTGAAGTGAGCATAGTAAGGAGAAGCCCATGTCCAGCAGTGGACTGATGATGTCTTATGCGTGTCTGTATTAAACACACATAAAGCCACGATTGATTTCAACAATTTGATTGGCGAATTTGTACCCGCCTTGACCTTTTCCTCTTGAAGAGGAAACCTGAATTATGGTTGGGTTTCCTGAATATTGCATAGATAAACGATCCTTTTACCGGACTGCTTTAATAAATCGACGGTGGTAGATTTTCGCAGACTTACCGACTCCGCAATTTTCGAATTCCAGCTTTTATTATTATTCGCTAATAACAAAATCCGTATTTTCCCCCTATAAGTATAATATATCCTGTTAGCTTACACGGGCGCCTGCATCCGGCGGTTGCATTTTAACGAGCAAGCACCTACATTTCACATGGCTACAGTACAGATACAGACTAACATTTACAGTATATAGTGACTATTTACTATTGAGCAACGAATTGCTCAATGCCATTTGAATAATGAACCAGACTGCACTTTGCTGGATGTTATAGATTGATTCAGTTCGTTTTGGGTTGGTCCAACTAGTCGAATTCAATGTCCTCTGAATAAGCAAAAGTGCTTGTTGCGCATACAGAACACTGCTTCATCACGTCTTATAAATTCTTCTTCTCGTAAGACCATTTCCCATTTACTTGAATCTGACTTACTTATTTAGAGTCTGTACTTGGCACGATATGGTCTTTGAACGACTCAGTGTCCCACACGAGAAGAATAAGACGATATGGTTTTCCTGGCGTCTAAATTAGCGTGTACTCGTTTAATTGTTGCCAATTTAAGGCAATCTTTACTTTGTATTCCACAGGGCGTCTTTGAACGTCCCATACCGACCGTCTGAGGCGCTTTTATTAAACCATTCCATTAAATTGATGTAAAGGGAGGGTGCGGCCAGTGGCCAATTATCAGTGAAAAGAAATTGTACATTGATTTACGTTATTACTGGCTATTGATCATTCAGAAAGAAAGCAGTCACCATATAGTGGCGGAGCTGAGTGGCTATTGTTTGCATCATGATGACATGACAATCAGATGAGACATGTTTTAGGAAGCTACTTGTCATTGTTGTCAGTCGTACATTAGGTATTTTACTACTTGGAAATTTCTAAAAGTTGGTCCGTGCATAGGATTATATCTTTATTTTATCTATAGATTATATCTTGTTATTTTATGGTTTACTTTAAGTATTCATTTAATGATTATTATCTATGTAATTTTAGTCAATAAATTAGAGTAAAAATTACCAAGAGAATATTTTTACTCAATAATATAAGTAAGTACCAACTTGAATACTTTTACGTAAATTGGACAAAGTGCCAAGTCAGTAGCAGAATTCCAATTTATTTTAGGTATTCCAATATGTCCATGTCGAATACGTTTTTAATATATTTATGCAAGCAAAAAGCGTGTTATGAGACAGTTTAGATTATTGCCATAAATATACATAACATACAGTTACGAACACCTGGTTACAACAATATTCCATTCATTACAAGTCACAGATAACACTGTTAGTTAGTAGTGAATGTAATCGATCACGCGACTAAACCGTAAAGAAGACCGCAGCTCATTTTCATTATTCTAATTGCCGTTGTCTTTGTAATATGCCTTTTTAAACTGCTTGCGTGATCTAGAAGTTTGAACGTTGTTGGTCTCAGGAACCAGAAGCCCTGAGGTCCCGTACTTATCCTCAGAGAAACACAGTTGAGGTCAAAATTTTGACTGACTGACTGCTGTCTATGATAAGGTACTTAAAGCTCGGCCAAATCCATGTCTGATAGTCAAGTCAGGAGTCTTATAGTGCTAATAGTCATCTAAGTAAGCGGGTGAAAACTTTAACACTATACTAGAGTTCATGAGATTATTTATAGGCATACATAACTTGACATCAATCAGTTATTCGTACCTATTAGGTATTATACCAAGGTATTATTATGGTTTACTGGCGATGAAAGTTAATATTTTTGATTAACATACCAGGTGAGAAAGTGTTAGCTAGCGCGTTCATCTAACACCTAAACAAAATTGCTTAGTATTAACAATTCTGCAACGACTATTCAGCAGTTCTGCACTCGTGTCACGTCATGTTCTGAGTAGCTTGCCTTGTCATCGTCTTGACATAAACATGTGCACTGAACAGAGATGAAAATAGATTAAGAAGTTATACGGATTATGAACATAATAATGCAGTCCATAAAAAATGCGATAACTTTCGCTATCGTAAAGTAAGTAAAAGTCATAATGTGGCTTCAATAAATCCAGCATTTGGTCGTTTACTGTCAATACTAGATTCATGACATGAGAGAATAATAGCCAATGATCTTCATACTATAACATACTTGTTCAGGAAAAGTATGAGTTCAGAAGAATGAGTTACAGAAATGTCCTTTCCAAACCGTGGTCAATAATGTGCCATCACATCACTGTAACACGTTTGTTGCAATATTTACGTATACATCACTGTTGCCTTGAAAAGACAATTCAAGCAATGACAATATGAAATGACTAGCTGCCCGTCAGCGGTTTCACCCGCTGCAACCTATTATTCCGCGGGAAGAAAGCATTATTCGCCAAGAGATGTCGCTGTTAGTTTTCGGCGAAAACGTTTAAAACGCGAATTGGCTCAGTCACGCATTTTTCACTATTTCAAAAATATTGGAAAATGCGTGATCCCGTGGGAATGAGACATTTTTCCGTGGTAAAAAGTATCCTATGTGTTATTCCAGATGCCCTTTTATATTTCTGCAAAGTTTCATGTCAATCTAATCAGCCGTTTTTGCGTGATGTCGTAACAAACATACACACAAACATCCGCCTTTATAATATTAGTAGGATAACAACTCTGAAATCTGAAGGTTCCCACAGAAATCACCTTGTTTTGAAATCGTGCTCTTATCTTATTAGTACAACATTTCGTTTGTCGAGCACATATTTGCTTTACCGATATTATGATACGTATCTTTTGAGACAAATATGATTCAGGGAATTATGGAATACGAGCGCAGTTTATTTTTCTTATCTCTACCATAACGAGAATAAATACTATTATGTTCAATAATAGATTCACCAAACTCCAGAGAGTTGTAATAATTCAGAGAATTCTAGAACACGAACGCAGTTTATTATTCGTATATTTTCTTTAACAATAGTAAATACTAGTTCAGTAATAGATTCGCGAAGCTCTAAGGAGAAGTAATAGTTTCTCCTCTAGAGAGAAGAGTTAGCATAGTTTAATTTACAACGTGTGGGCGAGACAAAAGGAACTTTTCTTATAAATCCGTGCTTGGCGGGCGCTAAGGAAACACTGCCGTCCTGTGTCAACACCCGCTATTTATTTTCAGCCATACAGACCAAAGAATAGGTAGATAGAGTACTCTGCAAGAAAACACAGTGCCAGTGCAACAACTATAGATGCACACGAACTCATCAAGAAGTTACTTCATCATCACTGTTCTGCAAATGCATTGTTAAGAGAAGCTGCACAAAATAATACCTTCCTCTAATTGAACAATATTATTATAACCGTACGCCACGCTTGGTGGTTTTGACAATGTATCATACAGGCAAGCTTGTCAGATTTCACACGCAGATCTTGCCTTCACTCATGGAAGAAGAAAAACCTTGGAAGCTTAGGAAGCCTTTAGAGTCAAAATCCTTTTGGCAAATGTGAAACATAGCGCGAAAAGGACATTCGGCGAAACATTTTGCATACGTAGGGCTTCTTCTACCTTATCCTAGATCAAGAGCTCATACCAGCCACCCACCACACCACTGTCGCTGCCCTGTTATTTTCCTTCAGAATTCCAACCGCAAACAGCGCAAACTTGAAATTAGTCATGAATAATTTAAAACTGCTGCCATATTACGCTGAATATCATCGACTTCATAGGGGTTCATGTTCGCATATTGATTTTATTTTCAAATTGGTTATTTCCGCTGTGCGACAGACTTCAATGAAACATTTTCTGTGTGTCAAGCGTATTTAAAGTCCCTGAAAGGGCAGTGTCTGCGTATGTAGCTCGATGCGTGCACTTCGTCACGCGCGTACCGTTGTAATTTATGGGACTGTATGAGATACGGCACGCTGCGGTACGCGCGTGATGACGTGCAGGCATACTCTTGACACACGGTTGCAACCATTACAGGGCAGAAAGCGAAGCTATTTCTTCGCTGTGGCAGGACACACCTGCCCTTACAATATGCAATATGCATAGTGACGCGTGTGATGGGATGACGTGCACGTACGGAGGCAGTGTGCTCTGCCCTTTAGACTTGGTGTTATGAACGTCGCTAAATCGGCTCATTGTATTCCTATCACGGCCGGACGGCATTGCGTTTATTTGCTATTGTGTGACGCTTATGTACAACAATAAAGATGCTAATCTCAATTAATTCGTGTTGTTCACGAGCCGGATATGATTGAATTTTTGGTCATCGAGTTTTAAATGCGAGAGAAGTGCGATATGTGCATAAAAGCCTGTTCTAATCTGTTGTCGAAAATGCCATTTTATGCCATACAGACACCGCGTGGGTATTACTCAGCTGCCCACATACTCAGCCTAGGCCCTAAAATTCGGATAATATGGGTAGCCAATAAATCTAAGAATAGATGTTCTGATTCGCAAATCGAGTCCAAAGATATTAACAAAATCTTCCTTATAAGTTTCAGTTGTTTATTATGCCACGATTTTTCCTTACACAATTGTATACCTACCTTAAATAAATTAATTTCTTCTTGCTTGTCACTTGCGTTAATTAAGTAGAAACAACGGAAGAAAATATCGTCCAAATAAGTTAAGCGTCAAACAAAAATAAGATACAAACAAACAGAACGTGTTTTATGAAAGTGTCAGTCCGAAGTTAGTTTAGCTGTGTTTGTCTGTTCAACAGAGTTCATCGTTTTGTTCACTTCATTATGACTCGATTTCTTAGTTGTCGCTACCTATGCATTTTTTTCTTACAATAGCCTTTCCGGCGTGACTGTGCCTGCGGAAGGCGTGTTTGTGCCTAATCGTATCAATAAGAAGTAACTGAACTTCGTCATTGAGTTATTTTTGACAAAGCATAGAAAAAATGCACAGTTGAGAGTGGCAACCTAAGTTCCCCAGTTTGCTACCTCGTTAGCTTGTGAAATGCCCAGTGGTGAGTTCATGTTCTTTTGTGCTGATTATGTTTTTTTGTCCCCCAGGTCACGTAGGCGGCTGTGGCATCACAGACGAGGTGGTGCAATGGATGGAGCGGATACAGAACTCAGGAGTTGATGATGAAGAAACTTCATCAGCCCCGACTGCATCATCACACCCGTACCACGCCGCGTCACCCCCTCCACATCCCAACAGTCTCAGAGACGAGCCGCCTAGGTGAGTAGAAACTTAAAGATAAGAATTGGAAATCTGGGGGCACGGCAGTGCCCCCACCAAGTCGAGCTGAAAGCGGCACGGCCGTACCATCCTTTTCTCGAACCAGTTCAGGCCATTTTGACCCCCATAACTCCCTTGTCGATAAGTTTAGAACCCTCATTTTAAAATATCTTATCAAGCACTGCATAGACACGATACATTTCAAATTTCATTTAATTTGGACTAGTAGATTAGAAGTTATAGTTAGTCAAAGTTTCTTAATTTTCTGCCTGACTGACTGACCGATCATCAAAATTCTAAGGTACTTCTAGCAGACTGAGGAGCTTGAAACTTAGAATACACCTTGTATTTAGTGTATGAATAAAGGAAAACTATAACATTCTGCAAATTCGATTGCAACCGCATAACTAACTTTGTATCTCCATACAAATGTATAGGATTACAAAGTTAACTTTGCGGATGGGCTGTAAAGAAATCTGTAGCTGAGGCTCAAGTAGTTCCAGATAAGAGTAAGAGGAAGACTATCTACAAAAGAAATGAGATCCACAAAAACATTTACTTGTAAAGAACCAAGTCTCGCCTCTCATTTCATCTACTGTAAAGTTGTGAGATCCATGTGATGCCAAGTCGGTTATTGATTTATTCAAGGACTACTTCAGGAACTTTCATCTTAAGTTATTGCGTAATTAGGTAACAGACATCATCTTACAGGAACTATATCGATATTTAAAAACTTTTATATTTACAATAACTAGAATGACTTGGCAATCGCACACTATTTGCTTGTGAGATACGATGGTCTAGTGCGATGGCCGAGTCATTCTAGTTATTGTAAATATAAAAGTTTTTAAATATCGATATAGTTCCTGTAAGATCATGTCTGTTACCTAATTACGCAATAGCTTAAGATGAAAGTTCCCTGAAGTAGTCCTTGAATAAATCAATAACCGACTTGGCATCACATGGATCTCACAGCTTTTTACAGTAGATGAAATGAGAGGCGAGACTTGGTTCTTTTTACAAGTAAATGTTTTTGATGGGATATATATTTCAAGGAAACACATAAAAAATAAAAATTTCTGTTGGCTGTAAATAACTTTCGGCAACATTGTTTAAGAATGTGAGAATGATATTTAGGCCTTCCTTAGGAAAGGATTTGATGTGTAGCCATCATAGATATAGGTAAGTTCTTATATGCCGTCTTGTCCGCGGCCCAGGTGAATTTTATGGTAGCCGTACGCAATCAGAGGTCCAAAAGTTCATCATTTTCCAATGAACAGAATTATCATCCGAACATAGTTAACGGTGAAACAAATATAAAAATTCATACCTGTTACTTACTTATTGATTTATTCTCGCCCACACGAACTGTTGATATTGTAACGACCGCTTTTATACCCCTGAAATCGTGTCACTGCTGTTTACGTACACTTTGTGATTGGCGAAAATTTTGTGATAAAGGTTTGCTTGTGGGGGGTCCTAGACTAGACGTCTCGACGTCTGGCCAGACGGAAAGTGGGGGTCTACACTTACCAGCTTAGATATTGTGAAATCACCTGAACCGGACCCTAATATAGCAACAAGTACATTCTATAGCACCATTAAGTGAGACTACGGAACATAAGGTTGCTAGTTTAGTTAGTTAGGTACTTAACTATATGTAGTAGACATACTTGCTTACATCATTTTATGTTTGATCAAGCAATTTGAAAACTTATGTTAATCGTTTGGCTAAAGAGATGACGAGTAATCGAATATTATTCCTTCTAGCTCGTTACTAGATAATTTGCAATGGTTATATTTGGATTTTCCAACCCGACCAATTGACGTGCTTCAAAGGACTACTTATACCTAATTATAAATAAGTTGTGATTGATGTTCTACTTGCTGATATAAGCCGACCTACCAATTAGGCATTTAAATTAATATGCAAAAACATTATGTACAATTTGCGACATATTCTGTGGCATACTCGTATGTTCCTCCACTCGTTATAAAACTTTGACACCGGGGTTCATCGGGTCGCTAGAGGACTCGCTATCCCATACGAATATTGAAAAACCTACACTTGCTTTACTTATTCGTGTGAGTGCTTTTTAAACTTTTCTACTAGACTAGAGTCTAGATGTAATAAATTCAGGTCCTTATTCACAATGTGCTTCAGCTGTACACTGAATTGAAACAAATGCATGCACTAGTGGTCGAGAGTATGTGCAAGGGTCGTTCTTACTAGTCAGCTGTTGCATTATTTAGTCGACAACTGGGAATATGTAATGTCTCCTAAAATATTTATCGTACCTTCAAATGCAAGTGCATTAGGTAGCTAGCACCTATGCTTTGCTACCGTTGATATTGTAGACTTGCTATTAGTAAACCTTTCAAGGTTATAAGAAGTTCCACACAAATTTATTACACATACACACACGTATATCACACCTGATTCCCTTGCGGGGTAAGCAGAGCGTTTACGTCGTAACGTAGGTAACAATATTTTGACGTCAATTTAAGTCACTCTTAGGGATGAGTTTTCCAACATGGTTTTTACTGTAAAATGTTACGTTGAAAATTTATTTTATTTTAATGAAGCCATTATTTATTATTTTCCTTGTTTTCGACTTTAATTTGACGACATATTTGGTTTACCTGCGTATCACGTGTCCTCTAAGTCTTTCAAAGGTTGGCTGGAAGAGATCTCTTAATGGGATAAGCCCGCCTTTGTGCCTGTATTTTTCTTATTTTTGTAATGTGTTTTTAAATGTTTTTGGTACAATAAAGTGATTACATACATACATACATATTTAAAATCGTTAGGAAAGTTCTCGCAAATGCTCCAAATTCGTGAGACTTCATCCAATCTCATTTTTTAATTAAAGAACTTATTAATATTTTAGATTTAAAAATTACGTTTTTAGTAATAGACAGAACATTTTTTGCAAGTTTTCTTTATGTTTCTACAGCGGGGAATAATTAAGTATTTCAGAGAATTAATTTCACAATTTGCAGATTTCTTTTGTTTTAGTTTTGTTTTAAAATAAAAAACATTTTTATAATAGAATTTCTAGGACCGGTCACCTACGACCTTTAAATTTTAAGTAGGTGAGTAACTTTTAGGTACTTGTTGTTGTCATAGGGCACTCTACTGGTGCCTTTACAAGACATTGCCAATTGTTCCAGCCCTGCGGTACTTGTAATTGACATTAAATAAGATACACGTTTTGTCAATACATTGTATAAAATAAAGTCGCAATTTGTGTTTCTTTGTCATGTACACCACTAACTCCTCCTAAACGGATCTGGATGCGGTTTTTTTAATGGATAGAGTGACTCACACTTCAAAAGAAAGGTCCTATTTGCAGGGGAAAGTTTTCCATGAATTAAATTGTATAATCTTGTTCCAGGCATTGGGAGTTCCACAATAGCTACAAATACTCGCGAGCGGCGAACACTGGCGAGCACTCGCGCTCGCGCCGCTCGCCCACCAACCGGAACACCTGCTCGCTGTACATACAGACCGACCCGCTCATATGGAGACACGTGCGGGAGGGATTCCCCGATGTAAGTATCATCATCATAATTGGGCTCAAATATCTGTGTCAGACGATTCATTCAGTGTCTGAGGCAAGACTTTTCATGGCTATATAAGCCGGTATCCGCGTGACGTGGGTAAAGTTTCGCCTCCTCAGACACTGCGTTGCCTGGGACGCAAATATGGAAAACGCAGGGCTGATAAGTTATTAGTATAGGTACTGTCATTGTACATACTTAAGAAGTATGTATGACAGTCTTGAAGAGTAGCAATCTGAAGTGGCTATCGGCTGGTCACATCTGTCGTAGAACCGATGGAGGATGGAGTAAGCGGGTTCTCGAGTGGAGGTCACATCTCGGCAAGCGTAGCGTTGGACGAATTCCGGCCAGATGGATTGATGGCTTAAAGAGGACGCCTGGCAGCGAATGGATGGCGAAAACGGGAGATCGTGCCTTGTAGCCTACCCTAGGGGAGGTAAATGTCCAGCAGTGGACTTCTGTAGGTTGATGTGATGTGTAGGTACTACGTGCTTTTACAACACGATTTCGCTATACATACTTGCGAACATTCGCACTTGTAACGCAGTTATTTATTTAATTGCAAAAGCTTTTAGATGAAGTATTTCATCATTATCTGCCTGTTCTTGTCCTAAATAGGTTGGGGTCGGCGCAACATGTTTTGTTAAAACACAAAATCATGTAGCAAAAGGATTTGGTACTGATTTATGACCGGCCGCCTGCCTGACGTCAGCCCTCTTTGGTAATGCTATTGTAGCTGGCCGCCACCATGTGGTCGCCCATAGTCGATAGATATTCAACCGAGATCTGAAACTCTACGTCGCCTTTTACGAAACACCCTGACTGGGGGTGGCAGTATTCTTACCCGCTTCCACACGTATTTGTCAAACATAATTTATTAATTAAATCCTTATGATTCTATACAAGCCCTTATTTGTAATTCTGCTGCAGCGGAAATGGCTTCGGAATATCGTGCCCTCAGTATTCCTTTCAGCTTTTTAACATTCATCCCTTTGTTTATTTACGTAACTTTTGTACATCAATTAAAAATAAAAACCGTGCGCTTGTCCGAACTGAGCTGTGATTACATTGCGCCGGATTATCCACTAGTTTGATAAACCGGACGTTGTTAGCTTTTAGGGTTCAGTAATCTGTACGGAAAGGGCGAAAACGGGACCACATTATTGAAACTTCGCTGTCTGTCCGTCTGTCTTTCACCGGGCTATATGTACCATGCACAATTGACAGTAAATATTTTCACAGATTATGTACTGAATACCAAACTTTAAAACGTTTACCGTATTAGGTATACAATTTTTGAAAATGTTGCAAAATTTGCCACCGCAGGCAGGATTTGAACCAGCGACCTTCGGTATCTGTACTGCCGCCGCCGCCACTGCCAACTGGGCTACCGCGGCTCAATCTTAAGTGCAAGTGTATCCACGTGTTAGTGGCCAAGATTTCTAGTATTTTGCATTTTCGTAGGTACAAAACCTTTTTTTCGGGGGTCCGACTCGCACTTGGCCGGTTTTTAACTGAAAGTTATTTACGCCGCTATAAAACTCGTGCGTTTGATGCACACTGCGCCATTTGTTTGTTGATTTATGGACTATCATGCGGAACGACCGACCGATATCATATTTTATTCATAAATAAAATACTTGATTTAGGTAATATTTCATTCTTTGTTCGAATAACGTTGACCTATTGATGGGCCGAATTAAAAATGAACAAGCACTCTTTTTGCTTGAATTATTTATGTAATAAGAGTTCTTTGTTGTATTTTCCAATAAATGATAATACAAAATATACTTCGGAGTAAAGGCTGTTCCATTTTGTGTACTTACGTAGAACACAATCTCGGAGGAGGATACTTCATAACTTTTCGATAAATACACAGTTTATCTGATATCTACAAATTATACTTCAAATACATTCCATTATCAAACTTATTTCTAGCATTTTAATATTAATATCATAAAGAAGTCGAAGCCAAACTTTAGATACTATGTATTGAAGCGTATTATTCGTGTTTAGATTAGACAAAAGTACGTTATATTAGCATATTTAGCTTTTCTCAGAATTCAAACTAAAGCTCCATTCATTTTTGTTTAACCTCTAAGCTTATTTGTCTAACTTTATGAATTAAGGGTGAATACCCTCGGGCTTTTACACTGACTGTGCATACCTACTCATTATTCAAATTATGTAAATCATTAAACAGAATAATGCTAAGAAAAGCCTCAAACAGAATATTGAATGAATAGTTTTAGGGTATTGACTTGGTTCTCCTTTCATTTGGTACTTATGCTGCACGTTATAAGCCGATTTCAGAGTGAACGTGCATCTAAGTAGGTACTCGAAGTATAAAGCCTGTTACTTACGACCACAAAATTAGGAAGACGGCGCGTAGGGTGCCTTTACAGATGGCTCACTCAGTACTAGTGACGATTTTGACGCTTACTGACTTTAACTGGAAATAACGGGAATGTAAGGGGAACTCAAGGTAACTAAGAAGATGATTGCCACGAACGTCATATTGGCTCAGAATCATATGAAGTTCCTCTATCAGAATTTTCTGTTTTGATATTCTTATACTTTGAGATTTTTGACAGTAACAACTAGAGATGGGCCGAATATTCGGTTTATGTTCGGTATTCGGCATGTTCGGCACGTTTACCGAATATTCGGTTTCGGCCGAATGTTCGGTGAATTTTGCCGAATATTTGGCCGAACAAAAACGCATCCTTTTTATGTATGTCGCAGTACAATGGCAGAATTAAGAATTTGGTTAAAATCCTAGGTTTTTGGCCAAAAGCCGGCATATGGCAAAATCGTAGACTTCCTTCAACCATCGTCCTAAGTTGAGCCAGGTTATTGTTGTCAATCCTAGATTTGTTTAGTATTATGGCTTTTTTTGGTCTCTCCCTCTGGTCTGTTAGGGGTAGAGTTGGACACCTTGAAGGGTGGGGTAGCGTCAGACAGCCAAAACAGCAGGTTTGCTCGGATGCCCTGAAGAGTAGGTGGGAGCGTTAGACTTCATAAGAGCAGGATGTACCACTGGACACTCTGGAGGACGGCAGGTAGCGTCGGCCGCCCTGGAGGGCAGAGAGTAGCGTCGGATGCCCAGGAAATCCAACGCCCGTCAATTTTGGCCAAAAACCTGGATTAGCTTAGGACGGTGGCCGAAGGAATCCTACAATTTTGCCATATACCGGCTTTTTTAAACCGGTAAAAGATTTTGGCCTGTCATCGTACTGGTATGTCAAGACAAGCAGTGATGCAGTTTTATTTTAATTTGTTGTCAAAGTTTCCAAAATGTTAGAGGGGTAAAGCGCGGAGTTGTTTGGTGCGAATCAGTAATTAATTAACAAAGTAAATTGTAAACAAGTGATGCTCCTAATTATTTTATATGGACATCGATTCCTGCCGAATTATTCGGCCGAATATTCGGTTCGGCAAACTTTTTACCGAACATTCGGCCGAATATTCGGCTTCGGTGAAACCTATGTTCGGCCCATCACTAGTAACAACCCTGGCTATGTAACACGTGACAATCGCAAAAATCTTAAATAAGGTCGAATGAACCTTCTCTAAACTCTCTATTTTGTGATACTACGCTGCTGCCGGCCGGTTCTCTTGCAACTACATTGCTATTGCTAGCAGCTTTTTGACATAAGCTCTCTACTTATATGTTTTAAATGATGCTTTGGAATCTGCGGTTTCGCACGACGCGTGACATCAGCTATCTTAAGCTGGTGGAAAGTTAGATGCTTTGCAGAAGAAGCTGTCGGGTCGCCATAAATTGTAAAACCAGCTAGCGTCTCATCTTATCATATCGATTGTCGTTCTAAGCTCCCAGCGTAGGAGCCTAGAAACACGTGATTTTATTTTCTTATATTAGTTATTAGCTGCTAACCTAGAGGGTTTACCAGTTGTCAAACATTTTCCTGTGGGAATAAGACATTTCGCAGCATGTTTTATAGAATTGGTAAACATTTAAACCTTCCTTTCCTGTTCAGACTTGCGTTCACACCCATGCGTTATGTAATTTAAAAGATTAAAGCAAACATAGAGACATACAGACAGACAGATACGGGAAACGACGTTGTTTTATTTAGCACTAAATTACTTAGTGTAGTTTTTGTATCACATACATACATATATCACGCCTATATCCCTTGCGGGGTAGGCAGAGCGTAAACGGTTGTACAAAGACGGCCATATACAGCACGCCTGACAAAAGTTTTCAGAAAGCCATTCAGAAAACTGTGTAATGTAGTACAGGGTGTAAGGGACAGCCCTCCGAATACTGAAAGGGTGCATACAGACCATGAAACTGAACAACTTGCCATAGAAATAAATTTCAGGAAACGAAAAAAAATTTTCGTCTTCCCATACAAAATCACGATCAACTAGGGAATGCAATCTCGAGCCGAGATTGACGATTCGAGATCTCGGTCGAGATCTTAGGGTTCGAGATTGACCAACTCGAGATCTCGTTGATTTATTGGTCGAGATCTCGGAATTTCGAGATCGAGATCGAGATTTTGCTTATCTCATATAAAAATCATCAAAATTAAACTTTCTTTCCATGCCATGGTACTGTTGTACCTAATATTAATCATCTCGGGGATCCATCTTAGCTTCTAGGTCCAAAGTTGCGGTGTGTTACCCGGCCCGATAACCGGTACGCGATTCCGGCTCCCAAGCTTCGACTGACGAGCTCTGACTGCCTCACTACCCCAGTCAGTAGTATATCCCATCTCTTATACTTTTATCTGAGCCCGAATTCTGCTAAATAAAAATCGTTTCAGTTGGATGGATGACGATGGCATGACAGTCAGATGGTTTCGTATTTTGCTAACAGTTTTAGTATGGAAAATCACATTGGCAATAGAATGAGAGTTGAGTGTTGCTTGCAATGGCAAAAAACATATTTGTTTAAGGCCCTTTATAATATTCTGTCCATTCCATTCGTTTTTCTTATGTCTAACAACAAATGTCTTTTCCTGCTGAATAAATAATGCGCTCGGGGTAGATCGGCAGACACCGGAAACTATGCTATGCACATCAATAAACACGTCAATGCCTTTGACCTCAATCTCGAAATCTCGTTCAAAATCTCGAAGGATACTGTCGAGATCTCGAAGGATTTTTCTGAAACGAGATTTCTTTTTTCGAGATCTCGATCTCGAAAAATAGCTCGAGATCTCGGTGATTTCGAGATCTCGCGAGATCGAGATTGCATTCCCTACGATCAACTGATTGCATTTACTATGGGAAGTCAAACATTTTTTACGTTTCCTGAAATTTATTTCTATGGGAAGTTGTTCAGTTTCATGGCCTGAATGCACCCTTTCAGTATTCGGAGGGCTGTCCCTTACACCCAGTATATCACCATCCACAGCAACACTTTGGTATCACAGAAATCACTAATAAAATAAATAAATAAAATAAAAAAAAAAAAAAAAAAAAAAAAATGTTTTATTTCAGACCAATGATCCATATACATAAGTTACATCAACACAAAGCAACATGTTAAAATAATAAGTTAGGTTGATTATTATTAGACTATATTATAGGTGTTGAATTAGACAACAACCTTGGGATACATACTCAGGTGCAGTCCAACCCAATGTTTGATAATACTACTTTCATAGAATCTCGATGCAATGACCGCCAGGATTCGGTTGGTGCTGCCACGAATTCTCTGCAGCGCTGCAGCACACCGTTTGCGGAGAGTGGCATGGAAACCATCAACATGGGCATCCGCAAACATACCAGAAGCGCTGCAGAACCGTGGCAGCCCCAACAGAGCCCTGAGGGCATTATTGTACTGTACATTAAGGGTTTTTAACGATTGTTGCCTAAAAGAAGCCCACAGGCTACAAGTATACATAGATGTGCAGTAAGCTCTAAACAGAGTGATCTTGACTTGAGCACCTAAAACGTATGCAGATTCTACATTACTGTTCTCAATAATTGCACTCACTTCACCTAAACAGCTGGTGAACTCCGCTAAGTTTGATGGTTTATCAGTGGGCATATAAACACTAAAAACTAAGAAACTCTTATTATTTAGCACTATTTTAACCGAGCTTATACGTGGGTTAACACACTGGATCACTGATACTGCTTGAAAAACATTTTTATTCCATAGGATGGCTGTGCCGCCATAGGGACGCCCGCGCAGCAATCCGGCCTCCGCGTCTATTGCAGTAGTTCCTGTACATGCGAAATCCTTGCTGATTGTTGATAGGTACGGCAGGTCGTGACCCCATAGCCACGTCTCCTGTAAACAGACCAGGTCCGCTGTTGAACAAAGCTCACGCACTTCCTCCACACATCGTTTCACACCTTGACAGTTAAACGTTACGAAAGTGTACTTACAATCCATTAAAGTTTATTAATTATTTTGCATTTCCGTCCAGTTCACGCTTCTGCATTTTGAAATGCACGAAGCGGCGAAAAACAATTCCCTCCGGCCACATGTTCTCGTCAAGAAACAGCCCGACCTTGAACTTGGGAACAAAGAGCTTGTAGGCATTGTGACCCTTTTGTTTGTTCTTGATGTCAATCCGCTGTAAAGAAACCCTTTCATTAGTTATAGAGGCGATATAACTTATTATGTCGTTTTCGGACGTTTCTTTGTGCACATTAGTGATCAAAATGGGTACCTTTCTTTCAGCTGCACGAAACTTCCCATTCGATTCCATGGACGCTTTTCCGAGTTTCCCTTCCAGCCTGTTCTCAATTTTCTTCTTCTTTTTATTTTCCACAAGTTTCCATTCTCCATTTTTTTGCAATTTCACTAAAAGTGCTACTGTGCACTGGACGCCGTTGTTCATTTTCAAATAATTCTAGATCTGACGTAACGACGTTATCCGTACACTTTGTATTGTCATTGGGTTGTGCGTTTCCGTAGGGTGAGCTTTGCTTTTCAATTTGGCCGCGTAATAACGTATGTTCCAGTGGCTGCTGCGTTTTGTTGACACTGTGCAGCGTTCGGTGGCATGTATTACCCGGACCAGACGCGATGTTCCCTTGGTCCGCCGGTGAAGTAAGAGGCCGCTGACTTTTGTATTCGGTCGTTTTAATTTGGTTGGCCATTGCGTTCGGTTTCGACTCCGACTTGCGTTGGAATTTATCAACGGGTTGATCAACGGTCTTCTCAAGTTCAAGTAAACTGCTGGTGTTCAAAATGGGCTCACTGCTGCAATTTTTCATTCCCTCACCTCTATACGACGATAGGTGTAGATTAGTAAGACCCATAGGGCCACTATCCAGGGTCGGACTCATAGCACATATTCTTCCACGTCTTTTGTTTACATTTACATACATATTTGATGGGAATGAACTTTCAATATTCACCTGGTCATTAACCTGGTCTCCACGCATTTTACTGAGCTCCGCTTCGAGTTGTTCCTGGTTACAAAGCTGGTTTTATTTCCTCCACCTTAGATTTCAGACGCACAATGTCCTTCAAAAGCGAAGTAACGTCTATATGATCGAACGTTACGGGGGGAAGTTTATCCAGATTCCTGGCTACGAACACTGGGATCAATTCGGGATCAAGCTCCTCGAAAACTCCAATTATATCCGCCATATCCCGTCGCTCCTTGCCGACGTTTTTTCGTTTTATTTTACGTCGATCCGTGGGCACTGATTCAAACAGTAACGTCTTCGATTTTTCTATTTCACTCGGTGTGAATGCCGACACACATATTTGCATCAGCGACTCGAAATCCATCGTATCAAGCTTGTTTTGGACAAACGTAAGGAGTTCGTCAACAACTAGGTTGCACTGGTTACACTTTAAAATATTCGCCATTTTTGTTTACAATCTAAACGCAGTCTGACTGTACACACCCGTCACCTTTGACGTCACGGACGAGACTGACTAATATCCTCGTTTCCAGCACCGGGAGCCCAGCAAAAAGGCTGAAGTGGACATGAAGACGCGCGAAGAGATATTATCACTAATATCGCATCACGTGACAGCTGTCAACTACATCTACCGGGACACCAAGTTCGACGGGCGCATGGAGCACAGGAATATCAAGTTTGAGGTGCAGAGAATAAAGGTGAGTTTCGCTTGGGGGCTCATTCTCCTGGAAAGTTGTTTTTTTCACTTCGCCAGAAATAAACAGCCAATAAGTATTCACTCTCTGCTGCCTTTTTACCGTAGGAATAAGGCGTTTTTTCGCTAATATAATTTTTTTTCTTTAGTAATAAGTAGCTTGTGTGACTCAATCAAGAATATTGTAGCTTCCTAATGGTGATTTTCTTAAATTTGTCCAGTAGTAAGCTTAAACAAAACAAACGCAAATCTTTCTTCTTAAAATTCTAGTGTAGTGTAGACACACTATAGTAGGTTGTTGACGAGGACGGGAAATAAGACTTTGACTGACGAGTAGAGTTTGAAGTCCGAGCCGCAGGCGAGGACTTTAAAAATACGAGTCTGGCAAAGTCATTTTCCCCGAGGCTTACATAGTACTTTTCTCAAAAAAATGCTAGGAAATTATAAAGATTTTAATTTATTTTATAGTAATTTGATATAAAAAGTTGTTTTACTGATTACTAAGTCAAGATGTGGATAAGGAGTTATTCTTTTTTTATTTTGTAATTTCTGAACGATTTCGATATCGCGCCAGAAAAGTTGTATTGGAATCCATTGCTGGTGTGTAAAAAAGAAATCGTTCAGAAATTACAAAATCACAGACAATGTCAAACTTTCTGGATTGTTTTCTTGAAAGAAATTGTCATATTTCCTAGCATGTTTGAGAAAAGATACATAATTAACAAAGAAAATTTTCTCCGCATTAGAATATAAGACAGACCTTTTGAACTTTCGCATTTATTTGAACTATGTTTTTTACTTTGAGCTTTCTATCGCTATTTTAGGGCATTAAATCTATTATGTAGTACTTACTTACCTACTAAAATTTTCATACACTTAAATATTCTGAAAATATTACAAAGTAACGTGAGTGCTCTCGTGAAAATCCTCTTGAGCTCAATCTCAAATATCTTCGGCCATTAAATTGAAAGCTAAATTGAACTCAGGAAAACTTCAACAATCATTAAGTGTACATTGTATTCAGAATGCTTTCCGATTGTAATTTAACATGTTCTTAGAGTACAAACGTATTAAAGCATTCTTTGTTAGATAAGGGCCTGCATTTTTTGTGCTTCAGTAGGTATAAATATCACATACTTTGCAAACAGATTATGAAATTGAAAAACGTCCTCGCCACGAGAATTTTTTTTTTAACCGCAAACTCGAACACGAAATCCCCGATCAGGGGATTGACTTTGTATGGGATCTCGATAATATTTATTCGTTTTCGAACATATTGTACGTGTACACAGTAAAAGTTGTTCAGTTTCATGGTTTGATAACTTCTGCCAAATTTACGGTATGCCAGCTCTTACACTCTGTATTTTGTAAGTAAGTAAATCACTTTCATAATTTTCCTGCCCTTATTGGGGTCCGCGCAACATGTTTGATTAGAACAAAAAAAAAACACTTTTACGCTAAAAAAAAAGTAACAAGAACATTATAAGCTAAAATGTGCGAAGGCTCCATCGCTAACAGCGATCCCTTCCAAACAAACTTATGTTACAACACCCTTTTTTGTTTCCTCTTCTAGATCGACGACGACTCAATGTGCAACGGCCACCAGTTCGCGAGCGAAACGAACCAGTTCTGCTTGGAGAACATCGACGTGTCCAACTTCCTGAACCTGCACTCCCTCGGGAACCACGAGGACTTCTGCCTCGCATACGTCTTCACCTACAGGGACTTCACCGGGGGCACGCTAGGTAACATCGTCTCTTGAATACCTTTCATTTCCAACACGATAGGTTTAGAAAAATAAACATTCCGCCATCTTTGATCCTGATGTCTGACATCTTTGATCCAGATGTCTTACATCTTTGATCCAGATGTCTGACATCTTTGATAGATATTGTGGGAGGGGCCCACAATATAGGCTGGCGACATTATGTTACATCTTGTGTTGGAATTTGCGTTTTTGGCCCGGGATCATCAAGAATATGCCAGACGGCTGGTTGAGGAGCGAGTTCTCATCCGAAAGTATAAGTATAGCTCTTCACTGGTCTCAATGAACCAGTTCTTCTTGAAAAACATCTTCACCTACAGGGACTTCACTGGGGGCACGCTAGGTAACATCTCATCATCACTAGACTTAGATATTTTTGAATTTTTGAAACCACACAGACACATATTTTTTTTTTAAATTTTGTCATTTAGGAATTTCACAGGGTCTCACATAGTCAATTTTGTTTATAATCATAGGTGGAATCACCCAACAAAATTCGTGTAGGTACCATCTAAAATTTTACCCTGTAATCTCTTGGTTAAGAAAAAACATTCTTTTCTGTCAATGAACGCAAAACTTGTGAATTCAGTAGATGCTGAAGTTGTTTACATATAGTGCCTTTCAATTTTAGATTATGCTTTGTTTGATACTTTTCCCTTACATGTAAAGAGTAGGTAATCCACCAAGACATAATGAAATCGTCTCCAAGACGCGGCTAAGGTTAATGCGGATGATGAGGTAATTTAGCCGCTAAAATACGACTTGCTTTATACCGAATCGAACACTACCTACGTTCCACAGATCACGAATGAATGGCAATGGCTGTCTAAAATCCGTTCCACGTTTTGTGCAAAAGTAAATAATGCCTTATTTCTATTACAAAAAGCGCTACAAAAGTAAAATATTCAAACAATACTCTTGAATATGTATGAGTACATTTTTAAGAATATCTAGAGGTAAATTATGTGATAATGATTGAACAAAGCTTGTCAGTTTTAAGGTTATCGCTCCAAAATGTGATGGTTGTTCTATGTCTGCAGTATTGAGTTGAGTCATGCCCATGTCCAGCAGTGGACTGTTATAGCAATAAAACGTTATCGTTAATTCTATAATACTATTCTTAGCATCGAGAACAGCCCCGAAATTCTGTTGATTTGTTTTAAACCGCAGTTTTAAAATGTAGCTTTTAAACTGTTTAGAAATCTAATAAATGCGTAATATATTTATTCTGATGCTGTAAAATAATAAAACCGTAAAGGGTCGGTGTTCAGAAAACATTTATAGATAAAAAAAACGATCTAAAATCTTGACAAAAAACAGATAAATCTAAGATTTAAACGCACGTCATAACTATGTTTAAGTATTACTTATACTGACCTAAAATGAGTTCATTTTGTTGTGTAGAGACTTAGGACATAAATCACAAGTTTTCCTTGAAGTATCGTGAGAATAACAAAATAATGATGTAGCATAATAATACAGCGAGTTGCAAATCACGTTTGTAAACTGTTTTCTTATGTAAGTAGGTTTAAGTTGACAAATATTCTAGCGTTCTCGAGCGTTCGTTTTTAGAGCCTCGGTTACACCAATTATTTTGGGAATGTCGGTCATTTATTTGAATAATAAGGTTGGCACGGAAAGTATTCGGCAGGCAGGAAGGCTGGAAATCCGATGATCTTTTCCAAAAAGATAAATTCACATCTTTGAAGATGCGTATAAAGAAAGAGATAGAATCTTCTATAGAACAGTAAAAGAGATAGAATCTTCTATACAACAGTTATTTTTACCCGACTGCCTCAGAAGGAGGGTCATGTTTTTCGAGAGTATGTGGACAAGAAAATTCTTTTTCACGGGCCAGAGTCCAAACGGATAGTTAGATTTTGACATATGAGGTATCGTTAGATTCGTCTCAGCAGTGCGAGTGACACTGGCTATATTAAAAAACTATAGATTCAAGATGGCGGATTTTTAGAGCAAAATACTACTTTAAAATAACCGCAGTCGGGTTTTTTGTTTTTTAACACATCTACTTGTTGATGACTCAATCATCTTCATCTCTAACCGATTTGTTTGATATCCATCCACAGGTCTGGCGTGGGTGGCAAGCGCAAGTGGCGCCTCTGGCGGCATCTGCGAGAAGTACAAAACGTACACGGAGACCATCGGCGGCATGTACCAGAGCACCAAAAGATCACTTAACACGGGGATCATCACGTTTGTGAACTACAACAGCAGAGTGCCGCCTAAAGTCAGCCAGCTGACTTTGGCACACGAGATCGGACACAACTTTGGATCACCGGTGAGTTCATAACCTTTAATACATAGTTCATAGTCTGTTTGCACTGACATTGATTGTAGGTTAAGAGGGATCTATAGTCATTACACAGGCCTACAAATTTCAAGTCATAACTTCCCCTTTTCGATCTGATGACTGATTCTGGATAAATTTAACACGCTGATCACGAATATGTAATTAGTTTTTCGCCATCACGTCCAGATTTTTCATAATCGACAAAGGAAGAAAATTGCAAAAAAAATACCCTTATTTACAAAAAAATATATTTTATTTGAAAGTACGTTGTAAAAAAATAAATAAATATCAAAATATGTTTTATAAATAAGTGCTTATTTCGAAAACATGTTATTCATCTTTGTCAAATCTTGTCCTATTTTATGCAAAGCTTCTATTTTGTGATTTTCTCTTAAATTTTCGGTTTGGCTCATCTCGCTTCAGGAGCCAACAGTTGTCCGCCAACATGCTAGTATTCCATCTTCCCTGATACCTCTTTTCCATGTCCTTCAAGTCCTGATGAAATCTTTCACCATGTTCATCGCTAACGGCTCCTAAATTTTCTGGGATGTGGTCAATGTGCAAATTCAGAAAATGAAGTGTAATGCTCATAGAGCAGCCCTTCAAGTCGAAATTTGTAATCATTTTGGCCACTATGTTTATAGTCAGGGCTTTTTCTGTTTCCTAAGAAATTTTTCACAACCTCTATAAAAGATAATAATATCCATGCTGCAAGCTGAATGTGTGAAAGTTTTTCATCGAATTTTTCATCCTTCATTAATTTTCTTATATCAGGACCAACAAAAATTCCTTTTTTCAGTTTACGGAGTCTGTTATGCTTGCTCTTTGTTTTACTGGCAAATTTATTACCACAAATATAACAAAAACTATCGGGAGAATTTAAGCAATTTCGTGAAGACATTTTTAAGTTTACGTTGGTTGTCTAGTGCGTACAGCAACTGTTATATTTTTTAAATGTTGTGGGTATTTATACTAAAAATCATTATAATCACCTTCATTTACCCTCTTCTAATGACTGATACAAAAAGGGTACTTAACAATCTATTTATCTCTTAATAATAGGACCATTAGTAAACGAGCCTAAAATTACCCATTTTTAGCGTAACAAAGACATATTTCTCATGCTAATCATGTAGTGATTAACACATTATGAATTGAAATTATAATAATCATACTATTAGATTCATTAAATGTAGTAACATTTAGATATAACTCATTGTTTTCTTTTAATTATTTTTTTACTGAACTCTCCGGGCGGTTTTAAGCAAAATCTAAGTCTTGGAATTTAAAAAAAAACTGACGTGTTGGATTTTTTTTAGTATTTTTCCCATAATCAGTGTATCATAATCTATCGGAAACGGTATTTAGATATTAAAGGGGAAAACCATTGTAGGCCTGTGTTATTTTTCATACAAACTCTTTCAACGTATCCCTCTGCCAATTCGCAACCGGTCGACTCAATTTTTGGCACGGTAACTCTTCTGGACTAGATCTATGCTCCATATTCTTTTTCTGGTTGTAATGATGCATTTAAAAAAAGATATGGCCGTGGCAAAATGCTCTAAAATTATCACCAAGTTTACGCACTGGTATCTTCTAAATATGACAATAATTTCAGCAAAACAAATGATACGGACATAGAATATTTTATTGGCAGCAAAATAATGCCACTTTCAACAAATTTGGTGGCAATTTCAAACGGGGAACCTGGTAAACCCAGAACGCAAATTTTCCGGTAGCGAGCTATAACTGTCTCTTTTACGGTTGCGGGACGGGTGCGATGCATAAATGAGATAGAAATATTTTTATCAACTGACAGCTCACGAACTTTCAGCTCGGTATAGTAGCCTCTTAAGCTAAGAGATCACTCAATACGGGGATCATTACGTTTGTGAACTACAACAGCAGAGTGCCGCCTAAAGTCAGCCAGCTGACTTTGGCGCACGAGATCGGACACAACTTTGGATCACCGGTGAGTTTTGGAACTGTCTAATCCATCATCATCTTCCTGCCCTTATCCCAATTACTTGGGGTCGGCGCAACACGTTTCGTTGGACACAAAATCGTGTTGCAAAAGGATTTGGCTGAATTTTAGGACCGGCCGCCTACCAGAAGTCAACCCTCCTTGGGAATGCTTTTGTGGTGAATTAACCGCCACCATACGGTTGGCCCTGGCTGTTTGGGTGGGATTTATCCCTCGGTCGCCTCTTACGACCCCCACGGGAAGAGAGGGGGTGGTGCTATTCTACTCTGCCGGCACCACACGGCTAATCTTTAGAGTCTAATCTGGAACTGTCTAATCCTTAGAGTGTATTAATAAGCAAGCCATAGAGTGCGCATATCACCCCGCGCCGTACTGTCAAAACGATAGCAGTTGCTCTAGGGACCAACTATAAAACTATCTAGGGATACCGACGTCAAATACATGAGAAGTATTAGAGATTCAATAGTGTTGTCACAGACTTTTTAAGGAAAATTTTGACTTGCTTTTACTGGACCACTGGCGCGACTCGTTAAAAAAAATCATTTTTCGTTAATTTGTGTAGCTGTAGCTGTAGGTAGTTACATAGCCGTTCAAGTAGCTCCCGTAAAATCTGAGTACTGGACTGAATTAAAATTTTATTTCGAGATAATAGTTGGCTATTCGCAGACTACATCCACAAATATCATCGTCTAACACCTCTCCTTGATCTCTACTGTTTTCATATTTCAGACCTCACGTGTTGTAACTTTCTGCGAGTCGTAATTATAAAAGTTGTTTAACACGCAGTAACTCAGTTACGTTAATCAACTAAAATGTACAAATTTTAGTTGTTTTCAAAAGTAGGTCAGACAGACCGCGACCTCCGTGCATCTCATTATAGAGTTTATCTAAGTGTAATTACGGATGTAATTCCGATGCGATAATTTATTCATTGAGGCTCTATTGAGTTTCATTAGGATAATGTAATTAACATTAGTGTTGCGCGTCGATAGTTCACGCTATCGATTGTATCGATAGTCGAAAATGCAGCAATAGTATCGTATCGATCGATTGTCGGCATCGCCGACATTGGCTCAGTGTCATCTATCGATGATTTATTTTATTAACTTACGTTACTAACGTTCGACAACTTCGGGCGCGACCCTCCCTAGTGGGGAGCCAGGCGCGGATCCAAGGAGGGGGGGGATGGCATAGGGGCAATGACCCCCCCCCCCCCCCCCCTAAACCCTTGGCTCTCATATAATTAAATCGAGAATTTTTTATTTTTTGCAAAATGTGAACTGCATTTTTATGATTTTCTCAAATTCCCCCTGAGCCAAATCTTGTATCCGCGCCTGGGGGGAGCGAGGTACCCAAGACGTCAGCGGGTAGCGCGTGTAGCGGGGAGGGAATACGCGTGCATCCGCGCCGCGAATCATATTAGAATGACGTGATACCTCGCCCCCGCCTACCGTCACGTCTGTACCCCGCGGGACGGTCGCGTACGAAGTTGTCGAACTATAGGTATCAGTTTCTCTTTCGATAGCTGTCAAGAAAGGCCTCATGCTATCGATAATAGCGATTGTTTTTCAATCGATACTATCGATAGGCCTATCGCTTGTATAGGGTTTTTCGAATGAAAATTATCGTTTGCAGTACTGTCGATAGTTCTTCTTCTTCTTCTTATTTTCGTGTGGGACACCGAGTCGTTCAACGACCCGATGAACCCTGGTGTCAGAGTTTTTCAACCGCCTACTGCAAGTAGCAGGCCTCTGACATGGTTGTGTAACGACCGCCATCATAGACAGCAACCGGGACCGACGGCTTAACGTGCCCATCCGAAGCACGGAACCATCTTACTTGCGGAAAATCAGGAGGTTCAGCCTGCAATGTCCTAACCAGACTGGGATCAAATTCACAAAGTAATAAATATCAACTTTGTGAGTGACCCCACCGAGAATTGAACCCGGAACCTTTGCGTGGCAGGCAGGCATACTAACCACTGCGCCACATCGATAGTTCTGCAACACCATTACCATTTATTTGTTGCGCTGCTTCCGTTACAATTTTCCACCATACTTATTATTATTAAGCATTGAATGAGTATTTCGGATATGATTTTAATTTTGATGTAAATATTATCCATTGAAATAGTTTTGTTCAGTACTAGATATTAATTAATTAAATCTGTGTATAAATTAATGTTTTATAAATTAACGTGAAACAAACAACATTGATATTATGTTAATATATTCATTCGTAATCCAATTTTCATTACCTGGAAGCAAGCCAACCTTATTGTTTTTAGGACTGCAATTATAGTAATAGTATTCATCGACTCGATGCCATATACGACAAGAAGAAACTTTTTATAATTTTCCAATTGCTATGAGGAATTAACACGAACCGACCTGAACCCGGGACCATGGGTCTCACTTGCCAACTGAGCTACCGGCGCCTGGCCAACCCTAATGAATTTTTCAATTTTCAAATTTTTCATTTATGAGAATGGTATTGTTGCGGACGGCGAGCGCTAACCTCTGAAAACCATGAAAAAGCTGGAAGCCGTGGTGTTCTTCTCGACGGCCGCTTGGCCTGGAAGACATAGTTTTAAGAATATTCATCACTTGTTATAGTTCCGATCTAGATAGCGTTTAGGCGAGGAATTTGTTTGTGTTAGGCAAGAAATTTGTTTGTGTGAGTTTGTTTTTATTAGCTGTCATTTTGCCTTAAATTCTGATTGGCTGATAGATTGGGAAAAATCTAGAACCTCAGCCCCGTCATCAGTTTTTAATGGTTCTATACTAGATAGCGTTTGAGCGAGAGATTTTGCCCGATGTTTTTATAGGATGCCCAATTTTTCTGCGATTCTGATTGGTTAACAACTTAGAGAGAAGCCGAGAGAGATGCAAGATTTTTGCCCGAAAAATTACGCGTTCAGATTGGACGAGGATCAGAAATTTCTAGATTTTTCATAACTTCCGCCCTCTCCGGATGTGCAAACTTCGTGCAGAATATTCTAGATCTGAGAATTTTTGTATATATTGACGCACATCCCGGGTGGGACCACAGTACAGTTCAGTGCAGTATACAGTGAAAAGTGAAGCAAAAAGTAGTAGTCTCTAGTTTAGTACCCTAGTATTAAGTAGTTTCTAAGAAAGTAGTGTGACCAGTGAATAAATACAGTCCATTGAAGAAACCCAAAGAGTTTTATTTCGTGGTCCTCAACAGGTATAGCACTGTCAGTGCATTGAAATCCCAGGAATTAAAACATTGCCATTTTGTCCGCAGCACGACTACCCGTCAGAATGCCGGCCGGGCGGTCAGAAGGGCAACTTCATAATGTTCGCGTCGGCCACCAGCGGCGACCGCCCCAACAACAGCAAATTCAGTGCGTGTTCCGTGGGGAATATCAGTGCGGTGCTTGACGCCGTGCGGGACGGAAGGAAAAGGAATTGCCTGTCAGAGTCGCAGGGAGCCTTCTGCGGGAACAAGATCGTTGAAGACGGCGAACAGTGCGACTGTGGTAAGTATTGTGCTATAACAGTACTCAGTAAGATATATTAGTGCGGTGCTTGACGCCGTGCGGGACGGGAGGAAAAGGAATTGCCTGTCCGAGTCGCAGGGAGCCTTCTGCGGGAACAAGATCGTTGAAGACGGTGAGCAGTGCGATTGCGGTAAGTATTGTACTAGTGGGAAACATTAGTGCGGCAGTTGTCTGTCCGAGTCGCAGGGAGGGAGCCTTCTGCGGGAACAAGATCGTTGAAGACGGTGAGCAGTGCGATTGCGGTAAATATTGTGACCAGTGTTCAGTGGGGAATATCAGTGCGGTGCTTGACGCCGTGCGGGATGGAAGGAAAAGGAATTGTCTGTCCGAGTCGCAGGGAGCCTTCTGCGGGAACAAGATCGTTGAAGACGGCGAGCAGTGCGACTGCGGTAAGTTCTACCTGGTTTACAATAGAGGAAGACCTGAAATGGCAACATTATTGTTGACATCTTGCTCAAATGTCATGTAATATGAAAAAGACGCACGCAATAATGTTGCCATTTCGGGTCCCCTTCTTTTGTGATAACAGTGCTCCGTGGGGAATATCAGTGCGGTGCTTGACGCCGTGCGGGACGGAAGGAAAAGGAATTGTCTGTCCGAGTCGCAGGGAGCCTTCTGCGGGAACAAGATCGTTGAAGACGGGGTGCAGTGCGACTGTGGTAAGTATTGTTCAACAATAGTCATCAGTAGGGAACATCAGTGCGGTGCTTGACGCCGTGCGGGACGGCAGGAAGAGGAATTGTCTGTCCGAGTCGCAGGGAACCTTCTGCGGGAACAAGATCGTTGAAGACGGGGTGCAGTGCGACTGTGGTAAGTATTGTACTAGATAGTTATCAGTGGGGAACATCAGTGCGGTGCTTGACGCTGTGAGGGACGGAAGGAAAAGGAATTGTCTGTCCGAGTCGCAGGGAGCCTTCTGCGGGAACAAGATCGTCGAGGACGGCGAGCAGTGCGACTGTGGTAAGTATTGCGCAATAACAGTGCTCAGTAAGATATATTATTGCGGTGCTTGACGCCGTGCGGGACGGAAGGAAGAGGAATTGTCTCTCCGAGTCGCAGGGAGCCTTCTGCGGGAACAAGATCGTTGAAGACGGCGAGCAGTGCGACTGCGGTAAGTATTGTGACAACAGCAATATTCAGTGGGAACATTAATGCGGTGCTTGACGCCGTGCGGGACGGAAGGAAAAGGAATTGTCTGTCTGAATCGCAGGGAGCCTTCTGCGGGAACAAGATCGTTGAAGACGGCGAGCAGTGCGACTGTGGTAAGTATTGTGCAACAATGGTCAGTGGGGAATATCAGTGCGGTGCTTGACGCCGTGCGGGACGGAAGGAAAAGGAATTGTCTGTCCGAGTCGCAGGGAGCCTTCTGCGGGAACAAGATCGTCGAAGACGGCGAGCAGTGCGACTGTGGTAAGTATTGTTACAACAGTGCTCCGTAGGGAATATCAGTGCGGTGCTTGACGCCGTGCGGGACGGAAGGAAAAGGAATTGTCTGTCCGAGTCGCAGGGAGCCTTCTGCGGGAACAAGATCGTTGAAGACGGCGAACAGTGCGACTGTGGTAAGTAATATAATATGACTACAACAACAGTGATAAGTAGGGAATATCAGTGCGGTGCTTGACGCCGTGCGGGACGGAAGGAAAAGGAATTGTCTGTCCGAGTCGCAGGGAGCCTTCTGCGGGAACAAGATCGTCGAGGACGGCGAGCAGTGCGACTGTGGTAAGTATTGCGCAATAACAGTGCTCAGTAAGATATATTATTGCGGTGCTTGACGCCGTGCGGGACGGAAGGAAGAGGAATTGTCTCTCCGAGTCGCAGGGAGCCTTCTGCGGGAACAAGATCGTTGAAGACGGCGAGCAGTGCGACTGCGGTAAGTATTGTGACAACAGCAATATTCAGTGGGAACATTAATGCGGTGCTTGACGCCGTGCGGGACGGAAGGAAAAGGAATTGTCTGTCTGAATCGCAGGGAGCCTTCTGCGGGAACAAGATCGTTGAAGACGGCGAGCAGTGCGACTGTGGTAAGTATTGTGCAACAATGGTCAGTGGGGAATATCAGTGCGGTGCTTGACGCCGTGCGGGACGGAAGGAAAAGGAATTGTCTGTCCGAGTCGCAGGGAGCCTTCTGCGGGAACAAGATCGTTGAAGACGGCGAACAGTGCGACTGCGGTAAATATTGTCAAAGTGGTAGTGGGCTGGTCACATCTGATGAAGAACTGATGAATGGTGGATATGCCAAGCGTAGCGTTAGACGCCTTCTGGATGGTGGGGCGTTTACCCATGCTTCCCGGGTTCGATCCCCGGTCGATGCATGTCATTTTATCTATTTCTTATTTTCACTCGCCTTCTGGATAGATGGAAAGTATCGTAGCATACCCTAGGGGAGGTCAACGATTAGTAGTCGACTAATGATATAATGGATGAATGCGCTATACAACGTGTACCGGAAATGTAAATATAATGTATTTCACCCGGAACACTGTGTATTGTAAGAACCCACCCACCCTATCCTGGTCACGGCACCAAATTGTAACAAGCTACCCACAATATCCTGGTTACGGCACCAAATTGTAACAACCCACCCGCCTCATCCAGGTTACGACATCATGTTGTAACAACCTTGCGTCTGTGTACGTATTTCTCTGTGTGTTTTTATTTACAGCGTCAGCGCCGCTGGGCCTTCGCGCAAAATATGTATAAAAATAGACAATTATGTTTCCAACTTTTTCAAAGATTCTAATACAATAAGGGGTAATGCATAATGGTTGTAGTAAAGGTAGGCATAAGTTTGTATGAAAATTTCAACTTCTTAATTGTTAAGAATTCAAACTTGGTGCCATAATGGAAATTGATCGGTACGGTGGCCTACGCAACGTCTCCAATTTAATGTATTTCCATTGGAACATCTTGTAATTCTCAATTGTAAGGATAATTAATTCTTATTTGTTCTATGGCTGTATCTGCAGGCTACGACGAGCTGGAATGCAAGGACCGGTGCTGCTACCCGCGGCAAGTGAGCGCGTTCGACCGGGAGCAAAATGCGTCTGCCAAGGGCTGCGACCGCCGCGCCAACACACAATGCAGGTTAGATATGGAGACATTAAAAAACTTACCAAAAACCTCAAAACTGTGAGCCAAAAGCATTGGGACTCATTGATCACAGTTTTGAATATGTTTATCTATAAAATTTATTATGCTTCCTATTTACTTCTGATATTGTTTCTCCGTAACCTTCTTCTTCACTCTTTTTAATTTCCTGTTCTTTCTTGGCCATCCCTATACAGGGAGTAACAGAAAGGGTATAACAAGCCGAAAGGAGGTCAAGGTACTCATGAAACTGAACAACTTTCCCCATGGAACATGGGTCGAAATATGAAAAAAAAATTTGGACCCCCCATACAAAATCGCCGATTAGCTAATTGATTTACTATGGGAGGTCCAGTTTTTAGGGTTTCGTAGTCTACTAGAAACCCTTATAGTTTCGTCATGTCTGTCTGTCTGTCTGTCTGTCTGTTTGCCGCGCCCTCATAACTTCGTCAGTTTTGGAGCTATCGACATCAAATTTGGTGTGAAGATAGATCGTGTTGACCCAAAGTTAAAAATGTTGATAAAAAAATATTTTAATAGTTTTTTGGACCCCCTTCCCATCCCATACATGTGAAAGGGGGGCAAAAAAAAATTTTTTTCTCCCGTAATATTGAGTAGGGTGTCGTTGAATAGGTCTTTTAAAACTAAGGGGAGGTTTCTTTGAAAAAAAGTCTCTAAAATGTTTCTGTCTCGAGATATTTGCTTTCAAAAGGGGCGTTTTTGAGCCATAATTTGTTCCAGCTGTAACTTCTAAAGTATGCATGCTAAAAATTTGAAAAAAAATATGGAATATAGTTCCTAATATGAAGTTACCATGAAAACTATAACGAATACTGTATCACTTAAGATTAAGGAAATATTTAAGTTTTTCAATTTGCGGTTGGTAACCATACAGCTGCAAACAAACCAGCAACAAAATTAACTTTGTAACGCTGAAAGACCTGTTATTTAAACGTTGACTACGAAACCCTATATGTGAGCGTGTCTGACACGCTCTTGGCAGCTTTTTTTTCATATTTCGACCCATGTTCCATGGGGAAAGTTGTTCAGTTTCATGAGTACCTTGACCTCCTTTCGGCTTGTTATACCCTTTCCGTTACTCCCGGTATAGTTCTCTATCAGCTCTATTACCACTGCCTTCCTTCTTTTAGCTACTTGCTACTCGTAGTTAACCAAACCTTCTTAACTGGGGTAACAAGAATACGTATTCGTTTAATCTGGTACTATATTGTAACAAACCACGCACATTATCCTGGTCACGGCACCATATTGTAACAACCGACTCACCTATTCCTGGTCACGGCGCCTTTAAGACAAGAAAAATCATTTGTTTTGAGTTTTAATTCTTATAAATTTTCCCACAGTCCATCGCAAGGGCCGTGCTGCCACGCGCAGACCTGTCAGTTCGTGTCCGAGTTTCGCAACTTGACATGTCGTGAAGCCACCGAGTGCAGCCACGCGTCCTTCTGCAGCGGCCGCTCCGCCGAGTGCCCCGAGCCCCGACACATGCCCAACCTCACCAAGTGCAACAATGGTAACTACTGTGTACTCCCCGCTGAGTATAAGCATGCTGAGTAGTTCCGCAACTTGACGTGTCGCGAGGCCACCGAGTGCAGCCACGCGTCCTTCTGCAGCGGCCGCTCCGCCGAGTGCCCCGAGCCCCGACATGCCCAACCTCACCAAGTGCAACAATGGTAACTACTGTGTACTCCCGCTGAGTATAAGCATGCTGAGTAGTTCCGCAACTTGACGTGTCGCGAGGCCACCGAGTGCAGCCACGCGTCCTTCTGCAGCGGCCGCTCCGCCGAGTGCCCTGAGCCCCGACACATGCCCAACCTCACCAAGTGCAACAATGGTAACTACTGTGTACTCCCGCTGAGTATAAGCATGCTGAGTAGTTCCGCAACTTGACGTGTCGCGAGGCCACCGAGTGCAGCCACGCGTCCTTCTGCAGCGGCCGCTCCGCCGAGTGCCCCGAGCCCCGACACATGCCCAACCTCACCAAGTGCAACAATGGTAACTACTGTGTACTCCCCGCTGAGTATAAGCATGCTGAGTAGTTCCGCAACTTGACGTGTCGCGAGGCCACCGAGTGCAGCCACGCGTCCTTCTGCAGCGGCCGCTCCGCCGAGTGCCCCGAGCCCCGACACATGCCCAACCTCACCAAGTGCAACAATGGTAACTACTGTGTACTCCCGCTGAGTATAAGCATGCTGAGTAGTTCCGCAACTTGACGTGTCGCGAGGCCACCGAGTGCAGCCACGCGTCCTTCTGCAGCGGCCGCTCCGCCGAGTGCCCCGAGCCCCGACACATGCCCAACCTCACCAAGTGCAACAATGGTAACTACTGTGTACTCCCGCTGAGTATAAGCATGCTGAGTAGTTCCGCAACTTGACGTGTCGCGAGGCCACCGAGTGCAGCCACGCGTCCTTCTGCAGCGGCCGCTCCGCCGAGTGCCCCGAGCCCCGACACATGCCCAACCTCACCAAGTGCAACAATGGTAACTACTGTGTACTCCCCGCTGAGTATAAGCATGCTGAGTAGTTCCGCAACTTGACGTGTCGCGAGGCCACCGAGTGCAGCCACGCGTCCTTCTGCAGCGGCCGCTCCGCCGAGTGCCCCGAGCCCCGACACATGCCCAACCGAGCCAAGTGCAACAATGGTAACTACTGTTACTCCCGCTGAGTATAAGCATGCTGAGTAGTTCCGCAACTTGACGTGTCGCGAGGCCACCGAGTGCAGCCACGCGTCCTTCTGCAGCGGCCGCTCCGCCGAGTGCCCCGAGCCCCGACACATGCCCAACCGAGCCAAGTGCAACAATGGTAACTACTGTGTACTCCCCGCTGAGTATAAGCATGCTGAGTAGTTCCGCAACTTGACGTGTCGCGAGGCCACCGAGTGCAGCCACGCGTCCTTCTGCAGCGGCCGCTCCGCCGAGTGCCCCGAGCCCCGACACATGCCCAACCGAGCCAAGTGCAACAATGGTAACTACTGTGTACTCCCGCTGAGTATAAGCATGCTGAGTAGTTCCGCAACTTGACGTGTCGCGAGGCCACCGAGTGCAGCCACGCGTCCTTCTGCAGCGGCCGCTCCGCCGAGTGCCCTGAGCCCCGACACATGCCCAACCGAGCCAAGTGCAACAATGGTAACTACTGTGTACTCCCCGCTGAGTATAAGCATGCTGAGTAGTTCCGCAACTTGACGTGTCGCGAGGCCACCGAGTGCAGCCACGCGTCCTTCTGCAGCGGCCGCTCCGCCGAGTGCCCCGAGCCCCGACACATGCCCAACCGAGCCAAGTGCAACAATGGTAACTACTGAGTCCCCGCTGAGTATAAGCATGCTGAGTAGTTCCGCAACTTGACGTGTCGCGAGGCCACCGAGTGCAGCCACGCGTCCTTCTGCAGCGGCCGCTCCGCCGAGTGCCCTGAGCCCCGACACATGCCCAACCGAGCCAAGTGCAACAATGGTAACTACTGTGTACTCCCCGCTGAGTATAAGCATGCTGAGTAGTTCCGCAACTTGACGTGTCGCGAGGCCACCGAGTGCAGCCACGCGTCCTTCTGCAGCGGCCGCTCCGCCGAGTGCCCCGAGCCCCGACACATGCCCAACCGAGCCAAGTGCAACAATGGTAACTACTGTGTACAGTGGCGTGCACAGGGTTTCATCTCTGGGTAGGCAGTAGATATGAACCGAGGCGGATCTTATACGCACCGCATCTTTTTCCACTGCACGTTTTACCGGATTCATAAGAAACCATCCCATGCAAAAACTGGATTTCATTATGGCACATGTCGTCGCCGCATCAAATTGCGACTATGTGCGGTGCGGTGCATTGCAACAAAATAAATAAACTATGCACACTAACAATACCAGTCAGCCGCATCTGTCGTAAGAAGTTGAATGAATTAAAGTCGTGTTACCTTTTCTGAGCGCTTTTTCCATCCAAATTGTACAATCTGCCTCTATCATCATCGCATCACACTTACACATTAAAAATTTACTTTAAAAGTTACAGAAACGGGTGTCTCAACTTTTTGTAAACATAGTCATTTCATTACTACATCAGTTGTTTTCAGACAACTTGTTTTTAACAAATATCACACCGTTATTAGTCAAGCACATTTAATAATACGTTATAAAATATCTATAATTGCTACTTTTTTCAGCATAAAACAACAACGAAAACAATATTATGTAAACAAACAATATTTTGCATTTTCTAACCTAAATCATAATAAAATACTTTCAATCCTGAATGAATCTCATTTCCTTAATAAATGTTTGAAACAAAGGTATCAACAAATCGGTCGGATTATACGCGCCAAAACCCCCCATGCACGTAGCGAGCGGTTGTCTATGGTCATTTACTTTTTAATTGCGTTTAGTTGCTTTGTTTTGCGTTTTGTTTAGCGTATGCAAATGGAATGTTGCCGAAAATGCTACAAATATATTATATTCTGTGGTACAGGTGCTGCCTTTTCACGCACACTACTTAACATTTTTCAGCTTTGTGTGAGTGCGGAGAGCTCACACTTACAGTGTATTTACGCTAATTTCACACATTCATACTAGAGGTATCGGGCGAGTTCATGAGGCAGCGATCGAGTCCACTTATTTTGAATGACATATCGTACTTGAGAGTTAAGCGGGGATTAGTAGCGCGAAATAAAGGCGCAAAAGTAAGACGGCATTTATTGCGTTCCATTTTACGTTACATTATTGTTCTTAAATAAATTGAATTCTTATTAGCGGGTGAAAATGGCAGGGTAGGCAGTGCTTTTATGCCTTTATGGACTGCACGCCCCTGACTGTGTACTCCCCGCTGAGTATAAGCATGCTGAGTAGTTCCGCAACTTGACGTGTCGCGAGGCCACCGAGTGCAGCCACGCGTCCTTCTGCAGCGGCCGCTCCGCCGAGTGCCCCGAGCCCCGACACATGCCCAACCGAGCCAAGTGCAACAATGGTAACATAGATTCATCATTTTTCCCATGTGTATAAATCCCATGAAAAGACACTCATCACTCACGAAACCAGTTCGACTTTCACGAGACCAAGGAAACCAAACACTGCTGGAAACCTCCACGATAATGACACGTATTGCGACCACCTTACTTTTTTTGCTACCAATACAGGAGCCTAAAAAAACTATACATACCGCGAGTAAAACGAGTTTGAATTTTCACGCTACAAATTGGTCATAAGCTTAAACATTTTATTAATTTACTATTAAGTTATTCAAAACTAGATGGTAGTGTTAAAAAACTCGAGAAACGAAAATATTTCTACTTAAGGTATAAAAAGAAAGGGCACCGTCTTGCACGAGCATCGATGCTAATCATTATAGCACAGCCTCTGAAACATCTTTTATCTACACTCATTTCGTAATATTCGTTTTACAGAATCGAAAGTACGAACGTAATGAACTGCATTACGAATATACAGCCTTTAAAAAAAACTTCTAGTATTTGAAAAAAAAAATAAACGAATTGACCCGCGTACCAAATTGTAATCTGTTCCAATTTGACACTGGCCAACAGTAAGTCGAATGAAAAAAAAAACAGTTGTCACCCGGTGGGGGTGCGGACAATGTGCGTCGAGGAATATTCAGCAGAGAATATGCATCGCGGAATGTGCAGTAAATATATGGCGTCAGGAAATGTCACACGCGTGACAATCTATCTGTCCTTGTCACACTTGGGCGAATTTCATATTTTCATCCTTTTTTAACATGACGTCTGATCTTCATTTGTCATTTGACGCCAAATACTTACTGCACATTCCGCGATGCATATTCTCTGCTGAATATTCCTCGACGCACATTGTCCGCACCCCCCGGCGGCGGGACGACACTTGAAATTATGAGGACTTATTTATTATTAAATCTTTGCTTCAAATCATTATTCGAATTAAAATTCACCGATAAATGCTATTTAATTTTAAAAGTTGTTCAGTTTTTATGAGCCTCCATTTTAACGTTTAGTTAAAATGTTACTTATGTACAAAAGTCGTTCAGTTGGTGGTTCAGTAGATAGGATTGCAATCGCCATAGTGCAGTGCGGAGGTTTGAATTATTTTTCATAGTTTTTCTTGTACAGTGTAGATAAAATAGTGTATGCAACTGCATATAATTAGGCTTTAGAATGCTCGTGTCAAACTATTATCACACTCGGCTGCGCCTCGTGTGATAAACAGACACTCTCATCCTAAAGCCTCTCATTATTAGGCAGTTGCATAAACTACTATTATTAACTACATGCACTATTCTAACCCATATAATAATTCCCCAGGCACGCAACTCTGCATAACGGGCGAATGCCGCGGCTCGATGTGTCTACTATGGAACATGAAGGAGTGTTTCCTATCCTCATCCCCGCAACAAGTGGCGGACGGCGTGACGGCGGTGGTGGATCGGCGAGCGCTTTGCCAGCTCGCGTGCCAGACCGGCCCGGACCCCGCCAGCTGTAGAAGTACTAAAGATTTCGCGGACAAGTACCACTTGCCACCTGAGGGGATCAGTTTGCGACCCGGATCGCCGTGTGATAATTTCCAGGTTTGTAACCGTTTCTAGAACCTAAAAATCGAGCTTTTTTTTTCAAAAATATTAAAATGAGGTTCTTACCGCGAAATAATATTTTATATGAATTGCCTAACAACCCGTCCCGTGTCAATGGCCCATGAAACTGTGCCGAAATATTGGGCAATTCATATTAAATAATACATCGCGGTAAGAATCCCGTTTTAATATTTTTGTCATTATGTGTGTCAGCGAAAGTTTAAAACAATATTGGCACAAAAAAGTTAGACTCACGTTGAACACGTAATAGTCACGCTCAACGCTCCTCCAACTTCTTTATGGTAAGACCGTATATTTGTTTTCAATGTTCAATTTAAGTAACAGGGCTTCACACTTTCTTATTCCAGGGCTACTGCGACGTGTTCCTAAAATGCCGCGCGGTAGACGCCGAAGGCCCGCTGGTCCGGCTCAAGAACCTCCTCCTGAACAGAGCTACCCTACAGAGCGTTCAGGCGTGGGTCACCGAGCACTGGTGGGCCGTGCTGCTGTCAGGAGTGGCTTTGTTGGTGCTCATGGGGGGCTTTGTCAAGTGCTGCGCCGTGCACACGCCCTCCTCCAACCCCAAGCGACCGCCCGCCAGGTATGTAGCTTACAAATTACAGCTGGTCCGGCTCAAGAACCTCCTCCTCAACAGAGCCACCTTGCAGAGTGTACAGGCGTGGGTCACCGAGCACTGGTGGGCCGTGCTGCTGTCAGGAGTGGCTTTGTTGGTGCTCATGGGGGGATTCGTCAAGTGCTGCGCCGTGCACACGCCCTCCTCCAACCCCAAGCGACCGCCCGCCAGGTATGTAGATCACCAATTACCGCTGGTACCTCCTCCTCAACAGAGCCACCCTACAGAGCGTACAGGCGTGGGTCACCGAGCACTGGTGGGCCGTGCTGCTGTCAGGAGTGGCTTTGTTGGTGCTCATGGGGGGCTTTGTCAAGTGCTGCGCCGTGCACACGCCCTCCTCCAACCCCAAGCGACCACCCGCTAGGTCAGTAGCTTACAAATTACCGCTGGTCCGGCTCAAGAACCTCCTCCTCAACAGAGCCACCCTACAGAGCGTACAGGCGTGGGTCACCGAGCACTGGTGGGCCGTGCTGTTGTCAGGAGTGGCTTTACTAGTGCTGATGGGAGGTTTCGTCAAGTGCTGCGCTGTACACACGCCTTCCTCCAACCCCAAGCGACCGCCCGCTAGGTATGTAGATTACAAATTAAAGTAAGCAATAATACAAACAATAACTTGTGTCACGCCGGTGGTGCGTGCGGCAAAGTGAAATGTGTTTAAGACCCCTTTGGCGGCAGAGGTTATTTGGCTGGCTGTGAGATGTATGTAAGTCCCCTTCGGGGCCAGAAGCATACGTGGCTGGCTGAGATGTATGCAAGTCCTCTTCGGGGTAGAGGAGTTTAATGTAAACAATGTTGTTTAATGTTACTTATTTGATGCAGGTATGAAAGGGATGGGAGATCTAGTGATTTTATGTTTTAAAAAATTATGTTTATTTTGTAAAGTGAAGTGTTATGTTGTTGACAAACTCAATCGGGATTAACGACACTTTCAATGTATAACTTGTATTTGTTGTTTGTAATAAAATTAATAAATAAATAAAAATTACAGCATTTCTATAACCCCGCGTTAACATTGTTTATTGTTTCAGACGGTTATCTGAGACGCTCCGTCGGCCGATGAACACTTTACGTCGCATGCGTCACCCGGGCGGGCAGGCCGTGCCCCGCGACCGCGCGCCGCGCCCCGGGCACCGCCGGCAGCGGCACCACAAGGGGTACACGCCGCCGCAAGCTTACCCACACAGAGAGCCTGGTAGGTTATATAGCTATTCATTCGTTCATTCTGGTCACGTCGTCTATGAACACTCTACGTCGCATGCGTCACCCGGGCGGGCAGGCCGTGCCCCGCGACCGCGCGCCGCGCCCCGGGCACCGCCGGCAGCGGCACCACAAGGGGTACACGCCGCCGCAAGCGTACCCACACAGGGAGCCTGGTAGGTTGCTCAGCTATTCATCTTTATGGTCACGGTACCATATTGTAACAAAGGCTAATACTGGTCACGGCACCAAACCGTATTATTCTGGTCACAGCACAATATTGTGACAACACACCCGCCTTTTCTTGGTCACGGCACCATATTGCAACAAACCTACCCACCTAATCTTGGTCACGGCATTATATTGTAACAACCGGGTGCCCCTTCGAGCGCATAACATTTTTACTCCTATTTGCATTACGCATAACACTTTCGGCATAGTTGTCATTTCGCATAATTGTAAAGTGGCATAATTTTTTATATGCATAATGGTTATATTGGCATAACAATATGTTTAGTTTTCGTATAAAATGGGCGCGCGGTGCTGGCAACACTGCCCTGTCATTCACGTCCTCTGCCGTCGCTCGCTTGGTTGATGCGAATTGTAATTATAAATGGTGTAATTTAGTGTGCTTTCGGTGTTCTCGTGTGGTTTTCCCTGTTCGGTGGGGAAGAGAACCAAGTGTATTTGGTTCCGGCGCTTTGATTGTCAGTCGGTTCGATAACCACGCGGCCGTCGAAAAAAAAATAACCTTACTTTTAGTCACCCGCGCGTCCAGTGTCCTTTGGTTCGCGTATTGTACAGTAAAACGTGTTGCTGTCGCGAGCAGTGGTGTGCGGAGAAATCTTTGTTACTGTGTGTTAAACATTATTTGATGTCGAACTATGAACAATAGTACTCAAGTGCTTGTGAAACTTGTTGGACGGAGTACCACGCGAGCTGGTGCCCGGGTACAGTAAGTCTAGTACCTAAGTCCCAATCCAAAGTCTTCCTCAAACCTGATACCTATTTTCCTGTCAAAACTAGACTTACAAGGAAACGACGGCGTCATCGTTCGCTCGGTAAGCAATTGTTGCTGGGCCCTGTTTAAGTAGATTTTGGACACAAGAATTTCTCGGCCGGAAACTTTCCGGAACAAAATTCTCTCATTAAATTTATTTTATTTAGCTATAGTAAAGAGCACTACGAATCGTAGTCAAATGTTGTTCGAGGCTGATCGACCATTTAGTTTTAGATTTTAAGATAACTTTAATTTGCTTCCACTGCGCTAAGATCAGCTTCGGAAGCAAACATTTTTGGTAGCAGAGCGTGGTTGCTTTATTGCAACATAGTTAGCCGTAATTTAGTATTAAGCGTGTTTTTATATTACCCACATATTTTATTATTTTTGGAAAATATTGTTTCGGTTTTTGTGACTGTATTGTTTGCCTAGTGAACGGTACCTTATCGGTAAGGTCTAGGCCAGTCAACTAACATTTGTTTTGTGGTATTTGTTTATTGTTTTCGTTTTATTAAGTCGAGTGTGTAAAAGTTGGTACCATGGCTCCTCGATCGCCAGGTATAAGGCTGCTATAGGGTCAGGATTAAGGTGGTTTACTACCACAGCGGCAATGATCGGCCGCGAGGACCGGGAGGACGCGCTCTTGAAAAGTGCACAACAGGTAGATGAACGGGTTCGGTTTGTGTCGGATCAACTCACAGAGTGCCTCATTCTCCTTGAGGAGACTCCTAACCCTGAAGATCAGGAGCGGGTCGAGGCCGATGTAAGCCAGTGCTTGGAGCTGGCACAGGGCATTGAGCAGGCAGCTGCGAACATAACTAGGCGACGTGACGGAAAGGAGAGCCATTCCGTGGTAAAGTGGGACAAGGATTACAGGTGCCTCTTCCGCCTGTTACGGTTCCAGTCTTTGCAGGCGATTACGCCGACTGGCCGGCGTTTGAGGACCTGTATAGCAGTGTGGTCCACACACGGACGGACATAACGCCGGCGTACAAGATGGCTCAGCTGATGTCCAGGCTACATGGAGAGCCTCATGAATTGCTGACGCATTTGGCTGTCTCGGATAGCAATTATGAGGTGGCGTGGAAGATCCTTACCGACCGGTATCGGAACAAGCGCCTGATTGTAGACAGGCTGTTAGACCAGTGGCTGTCAATACCAACCATAACGCGAGGTACGGACCTCCGCGAGAAAATCTTCCACCCAGTCAGTGTCGCGGTCAGCGCACTAGAGCGACAGGGTTTGCCAGTGGCGGGCTACGGTTATATCTTGGTCCACACAGTGCTTCGCCGCCTGCCGAGCGAAATGGTCGCTCGATTCGAGCAGCTCCATGGGGCAAGTCCTCGGACCACCTCCCGACCTACGAGGATCTGAAGTCGTTCCTCGAGGCCGAAAGCAGGCGAGTGGACGTCCAGGCTGGTGAAGCCCTCGCAAGGAGACCTCTGCCCCTCGCCACCCGGAACGGCCGGGTGCACCGGCGCGAGGAGGCAACAGTGGGCAACCCAGGCGGTACAACACCGCATTGGAATCAGGGTGTGCCTACTGCAGGGAGACAGGCCACGGGGTGGCAGCGTGTCAGGAGTTTGCTGCGCAGCGGGTTCAGAGGAGACGGGGTGTGGCACAGCAGAGGCGTTGGTGTTTTCGGTGCCTGGGGCCGCATCAGGTGCGAGAGTGCCCTTCACGCACCAACTGTAGGTACTGCCAGGGTGCACACCATCCGCTGCTCTGCATGAATCGCTCCGGAGGCGCCGGGGCAGCGCTGGATCGGATCAGCGAAGGAGCCTGCCCACCAAGGGAGGGAGCAACGCTCCCCACCCTCCAAGGAGGAGCCCACCTCCGCATCGGTCACAGGGACAGGCAGGGGACGTCAACAGACGGAGCCCACTTACCCAAGGACGTGGGGACAATCCCCACCACGGCAGCAGGTGCCGGATTGGGAAGAGCGGCACAGGAACGTGGCCAGGACACCCATCCCAGGTACGGGATCCAACGGGCGGGTGTCAGGGAGCACTAGGCAGCCACCAGGGTACATGCAGTATTCTGCGGGCTTGAGCCACCTGGTTGGGTCTCAAGACCCACGCATGCCCCCGCCTATGCCTGAGTACCCGCGGCTACAGGCGCAACCTCGGTACGGACGTTTGCCGTCGGGGTACTATAGAACTCCAGCCATGGCCTTTATGGGCAGACCTCCCTACCAGCAGGAGTGGGACCCATACACAGGTTTGGGTAGTGAGGGGATACCCCCGCGGGACGCGGCCTCACCGCGTTTGGATTCCCGCTAGGTAATCGCCGCCTACTCATCAGCTTCGGCTCCCCGTCCAATCACGGTACTTTTGCCAACGGCTAAGATTTGGGTATGGGGATACGGTGGCCGGACCATTCAAGTAAGAGCCCTACTGGATACAGGGGCTCAGGGATGTATTGTATCGAGTAAGCTGGTGAGTAGGCTAGGCCTAAATGTACGGCCAAGTGAGGATGAAGCTGTAGGCATCGGGGGCCTAAATGTGCCTGGCATTCGGGGTCAGACGAACTTTGAGTTCGCATTAGGTAGCACATGTACAGGGGTCAGCTATCAAGTCTCAGCCGTGGTGCTGGATGAAGTGGTTGGGAAACTCCCTCAGGTTAGGTTACCACCAACGGTAAGAGGGTTAACCACAGGGTTGGAGTTAGCTGATCCTGATTTTGATACTCCTGGTACGGTGGACGTACTTCTCGGGTCAGACGTCCTCGGAGATTATGGTGCGGTAGGAAGAAGGTACTCCAGGAAACTGGTTTGGTGGCCGTAGATACCACAGGGGTATGTTGTTTTCGGCCCAGTTTGGAGACCTCAGGACCTACCAGAAGGATCCGGTCCTCTATGGTAGTGTGCTGTCAGAGGTGCTGCAGAGGTTTTGGGAGTCTGAAGAGCCGCCCACGGCGGACAGACGGAAGCCAGAGGATGACGAGTGCGAGTTGTTCTATCAATACAACACTGCGAGATGCCCGTCAGGCAGATTCGTGACCAGGCTACCTTTTCTCCCAAACCGCCCGCTTTAGGTAGTTCGCGACAGCTCGCGGAACGGAGACTACTCGGAATGGAGCGGAAGATGAGGCGAGACCCAGCACTTCGGCAGAAGTATATAGAATTCATGCGGGAATATATTCAATTGGGCCACATGTCGGTGTCCAGCCTGGATTGGAGGTGTGTCGAGCATTATTTCATTCCACACCTGGCTGTCTTGAAGTCACCTGAGGCGAAAATACGGGTGGTGTTTGACGGTTCTGCTCCTACCTCGAATGGTGTGTCTGTGAACCAATGTTTGCACGCGGGTCCTAAATTGAACCGGGACATTGTGGACATTCTCACAGACTTTCGTTTACACCAGGTAGCGTTTGTCGCAGACGTCAAAATGATGTTTCGCCAAACCATGATACATCCGGATGACCGTCGGTATCAGCTGATTTTGTGGCGTGAGAGCCCAGATGAGCCGATGGTCACATACGAACTTAACACGGTGACGTATGGACTTAAGCCAAGTCCGTATTTGGCAGTACGTACGCTGCGAGTTGGCCGCACAGGAAAGGGTAAGATACCCTCGAGCCGCAGCAGTACTGGATCGCGACGTCTACGTGGACGATATCTGCACGGGTGCTGATAGCGTGGAGCAGGCGCTAATTCTACGAGACGAGTTGATCGCGATCATGGGTTCAGGAGGTTACGAGTTGCGGAAATGGTTGTCCAGTTGCCCAGAGCTCCTGGCCGGTTTGCCAGGCGAGTTCCATCAGGACCCGCACCTCTTTGAGAACCCGGACAATCCAAACACGTTGGGCATCCTCGGGGTGCAATATAGGCCAACGCATGACGTATTCACGTACAAGATTGAGCCCGACCTTTTGGAGAAAACTTGGACTAAGCGGTCGGTACTGTCGACAATCGCTAGAACGTTCGATCCTAACGGATGGATCGCCCCAGTTACGTTCATGGCGAAGTGCTTTTACAAAGGTTGTGGCTAGCCAACTTAGGATGGGACGACCAACTCTCCGGAGAGTTGTTGAAGGATTGGCTCAAGTTTGTGACCACCTTACCAGGGATCGTGCATCGCGATACCCCGCAAGTTAGTCCCATCGGTGGGATGTAAGGCTACCCTACATGGGTTTTGTGACGCCTCGGAGCGAGGGTACGCGGCAGCTGTATACCTTCGGACAGCAAGTTCAACGGGAACTGTGCACGTGCGTCTGGTTATGGCCAAAAGTAAGGTGGCACCAGTCAGAACTAGATGGACCATCCCCAAATTGGAATTGGCAGGGCAGCTCTTCTAGCGCGCTTGCTAAATCATGTAACCTGCAATCTGCGTGGTACCATCAACTTGGATGAAACGGTGTACGCGTGGACTGACAGTCGGATAGTTCTGTGTTGGTTGCAGACGTCGGTACATACACTTGAGGTTTTCGTGGCAAATCGGGTGTCACAGATTACGGGGTCGGAAACTCCGTTAGTGTGGAGGCACGTACCGGGAGAATGGAACCCAGCGGACTGCGCTTCGCGCGGGTGCAGGGCACCTGATTTGGTGAGTCACCCACTGTGGTGGGGACCTCAATGGCTGACTGAGTCGCCGCAGGAATGGCCATTCAACGAGTGCAGGGCGCCGCTTGGGCCACCTGATCGAGGTTTGCGAGTGAACGTGGGGCAACTCGTACCGAAGCCTAACCCAGCCTTCTTGCTGGAACGGTATAGCTCCCTCGACAAACTTCTTGGGGTGACAGGTTGGATCAAACGGTTCGTGAACAACTGCAGGAAGCCTCAAGCAGAACGGAACTTTACACCTGTCCTCTCGCCTGCGGAACGGAATGCGGCTCTATGCTCATTGGTTAGAGTCGTCCAGGCGGAACATTTTGAAGAGGAGGTCAGGCTGCTCAGGGATGGACGTGGAAAGCTGAAGGGAGGAATTGTGCGCCTCAACCCATTCCTGGATGAGCAAGGTATGCTCAGGGTTGGAGGCAGACTTCGGAACGCTAGCCTGCCCTTCTCGGCTCGGCATCCACTGTTACTTCCAAAAGGGGACCCTTAGTTGAGCTCTTAGTCAGGGATCGTCATGAGAAAAACTCGCACGCGGGCTGTAATGCGCTATTGGCCATCCTACAGCGCGAGTTCTGGATCTTATCGGGACGACGAACGGTACGTAGCGTTGTGTTTAGGTGCTTGCCTTGTTACCGCTTGAAGGCAGCCACAATGCAGCCACAGATGGGAGATCTCCCACCGGACCGGGTGACGGAGGCCTGGACGTTTGCAGGTGTGGGAACGGATTTCGCAGGCCCTTTCATGGTGAAGGCATCACGCCTGCGGAACGCAAAGTCTATCAAGGCGTACTTGTGCGTGTTCGTGTGCCTAGCCACCAAGGCCGTCCACTTGGAGCTCGTGGCCGACCTTTCTACGGAGGCCTGTTGGCAGCGCTGGAGAGATTTACGTCGCGACGAGGGCGACCAGCGCTGATCAGGTCGGATTGTGGTACCAACTTTAAGGGTGCTGATCGGTGTATGAAGGAAATTGTAACGTTCTTAAGGGAGAACGAAGAAGCCATCAGCACGGGCCTCTCCCGTCAGGGCATTGCCTGGGTGTTCGATCCACCAGCGTGCCCTCACTGGGGTGGTATTTTTGAAGCGGTTGTAAAGTCCACTAAGACGCATTTGTTGCGCGTCGTAGGGTTAACAATTTTGACTTTCGAGGAGCTGGCAACCGTGTTTTGTAAAATTGAGGCTGTACTCAATTCGCGTCCTTTGTGTCCGCTCAGCTCAGACCCAAATGATTTAGAGGCCCTGACGCCAGGGCATTTCTTAATTGGCCGCCCACTTAACGCCTTGCCGGAATATTCCTATACGGAGGTGAATAGCAATCGTTTGTCGCGTTATCAGTTGTTGCAGCAAATGACTCAAAACTTTTGGAAGCGTTGGTCGCTTGAGTACTTGCACATTCTGCAGCAACGCCTTAAGTGGACGGACAGGACTGAACCTCCCTGCATTGGGGATCTCGTTCTGGTTAAGGATGTCAACCTACCGCCACTGCGTTGGCGCCGGGGGCGCATTCTCAACCTGTTTCCGGGTAGTGATGGCACTCCTCGAGTTGCAGAAGTTCAGGTGGGGGATTCAGTCCTTAAGCGAGCAGTAGCTACATTATCACGCCTGCCATGCATAGAGCGGACCGATGGGTCGGTCCGGGGCGGGTGAATGTTTAGTTTTCGTATAAAATGGGCGCGCGGTGCTGGCAACACTGCCCTGTCATTCACGTCCTCTGCCGTCGCTCGCTTGGTTGATGCGAATTGTAATTATAAATGGTGTAATTTAGTGTGCTTTCGGTGTTCTCGTGTGGTTTCCTGTTCGGTGGGGAAGAGAACCAAGTGTATTTGGTTCCGGCGCTTTGATTGTCAGTCGGTTCGATAACCACGCGGCCGTCGAAAAAATAACCTTACTTTTAGTCACCCGCGCGTCCAGTGTCCTTTGGTTCGCGTATTGTACAGTAAAACGTGTTGCTGTCGCGAGCAGTGGTGTGCGGAGAAATCTTTGTTACTGTGTGTTAAACATTATTTGATGTCGAACTATGAACAATAGTACTCAAGTGCTTGTGAAACTTGTTGGACGGAGTACCACGCGAGCTGGTGCCCGGGTACAGTAAGTCTAGTACCTAAGTCCCAATCCAAAAGTCTTCCTCAAACCTGATACCTATTTTTCCTGTCAAAAACTAGACTTACAAGGAAACGACGGCGTCATCGTTCGCTCGGTAAGCAATTGTTGCTGGGCCCTGTTTAAGTAGATTTTGGACACAAGAATTTCTCGGCCGGAAACTTTCCGGAACAAAATTCTCTCATTAAATTTATTTTATTTAGCTATAGTAAAGAGCACTACGAATCGTAGTCAAATGTTGTTCCGAGGCTGATCGACCATTTAGTTTTAGATTTTAAGATAACTTTAATTTGCTTCCACTGCGCTAAGATCAGCTTCGGAATCAAACACAATAAATATCCATAATTTTGTTTACCATAACGATTATAGCCATAAACTTAAAACCTCATAAGAATCATGGAATGGATAATTAGTAAATACTTATTCAGAAAATACACTTGGGCACGAATGGCACAATGTATGTAGGTACTTTGCCGTATTCCTCAGTGGAGTATTGACAAAAAAAAAACGGATATAATAAACATGCAAATAATAACGCCTTTTTATTTTTCATTCTTTAGTTTTTTTTATAGTATTAAGTTTCCGTGTCATGCCATTTTAGAAAAGCATCACCCCAATACTAGCCGTGGGTGTCGCAAAAAGCAAGTTAAATATTAAATTGAAGATGAATGGGCAGCGGTGTTCCCTGTAAATGCAACATCTTGCACTGCACTCGTCAAGCCTCTTGCCAGTCGTGGCATATATACAATCAAATACTTACCTACCATATAAAGAATACTATTTTTGTTAAAATTAAGGTGAAACCAACCGCGCTGCGCGGCACGGCGCGGCAATTGCAGCGTAGTTTAAAGATTTTTTGCAGATTTCATCAGATAAAAAATTGTGTCATAATGCGATTGTACTTTTATTCCTACTCTTATTCCTGCTTTTTATGCGTTTACTTCGTTATGCGTATCGATCATATGCCAAAGAAATGTATGGGAAAAAAGTTATGCTTGATTAAGATTATGCGAAAATATGAGTATGCCAAAACTAGGTATGCAAAAGTACGTTAGGACAGAAAATTTTATGCATTCGAATATGGACCCGTAACAACCTACCCACCTTATCTTGGTCTAAGCACCATATTGTAACAACCCACCCACCTTATCCAGGTTACATCACCATATTGTTAAAACCCATCCGCCTAATCCTGGTCACAACACTATATTGTAACCTATTCACATTATCCTGGTTACGACACCATAATTGTAGCAATCCACCTACCTAAGCCTGGTTACAGCACTATATTGTAACCCACCCACATTATCCTGGTCACGGCACCAAATTGTAACAACCCACCCGCTTTATTCCGGCCACGGCACCATATTGTGTTGCGTTTGTGTACGTATTTCTCAGGGTGCTTTTGTTATTTGCAGCGTCAGCGCCGCCCGGGCCGTCGCGCGGCGGTCGCGGAGAGCCCTACGCCAACGCATACCCGCAGTCCTACGAGATGCGGCCCGCGCAAAAGGTAATTCAGATAAATTCGATTTTGTACTGGGTGTTATAAAAAAAACAGTAAAGTTGAAAGGAGGTCAAGGTACTCATAAAACTGAACAACTTTCCCCATGAAACATGGCCAGAAATATGGAAAAATTGGACTTCCCATACAAAATTAACTCAGTTTGTATGGGAGCTTTATTTGTGGTTTTGTAACACGTTGTATAATTATTATTGGTTTATCTGTCTTGAGGATTGAGTATTTAGATGACGAAGACAGTATTAGACTCACTAGATACGTTTGCCACCCATTATTAAGTTTTCTCTCTCACAGGTCTGACAGTACGAGTATAGCGGCGGCGGGAGCGGGGTGGGGCCTGCGGGCGGGGGCGTTGCGCCGGTAGCGGGCGCGCAGGCCCAACTAGAGCTGGTAGCCCTAGCGCCCGGAGTCCCTCTTCTACTGGGCTATGTGTACCGCGCCCCGCCCGCGCCCGCGCCCCCCCAGGACGCGAAGGTAACAGTCGGCTCGCAGACCACTATTACCCTGCATTCGCCGGACGGCCTGGCCGTCACGCACCCGCCCAACAGAGATGATATATGAAGTGGGAAAAAGTAATCGAAATATTTCGGGGGCGAATGTAACGGCCCGTGAAACTGAAGGACTTTGCGAAAGGAATATAGGGTGAATATTGAAAAGAAAATTAGAATCTCCAATAAAATGTTAACCTTCCGCGTTGATTTGATTGATTTTACTTGAAGAAAGTTTATCAGTTTCATGTGCCAGTCGTCCCCTTGAAATACTTCAAATTATTTTTTTACAAGCCGGTGGAAGCTACGCCGAGCAAGACTTCTGAGGCTATCGCTGGGAGTAGGAAAGGGCGATCACATTTTCTCTCTGTGTGTGGCAACAAATACCTGAAGTTATTAGATTGATCGGTAGAGTGAATATGATCTTACGTATGAATATCCTACACGGTGAGAAAAAGCTCCAATTTTGTGCATAAACCAGAAAAACAAACGGCCACGTCAGTTGTGACATAACGCGCCCAGAAAAGGACAATATCCAAAGCGTGAAATTATTACTAATGTTGCTAAATGGACAATTTGAGGAACCATTCGACACCAGTAATAAAAAACGCCTAGTACAATAGAGACTATGTATATGGAAACAATACTGCCGCATAACACGTGCCAGACGCGTTTTTCGTGATAATGTTGAATAGTAAACCTTACGTAGATCCGTGCTGTTTTGTCTCAGTAAGCCAACAGTTATCCTGTGTTAGAATCTTTAGGCGTTAGTGTTTAAATGGGCTTCTCCAGAGTGTGCACTTCTTATGATTGTTTCGGTGCGTGCAGGTAATGAATCTTGTTTGACAATTCGCACATTCCAAACGCAAATAAAATAAAAGATATACGACATATAAATATGTAACCAAATCTTGTATTAAGAATGGAAAGTAAGTTGAAAAACTGAATGTCTAAAGTGCACATTAACGATTGTCCGCCTGACACCAGATAAACGCCTCACAGTACCACACGCCTGATCCCTCAGTTACCCATTCGATTAAGGATACTAAATTATTTGCTCAATAAGAAAATGTTGTTCGGTTGTATACTAAATTAATTACATGGAGCTCAAATTTTATCAATCTGCTATCTCTGTGGTGTTTTACTATGAAATTAATCGTTATTTTTATACAGCAGGATACTTAAATTGTTCAGAAAAAGAATTGTAATATACTCTTCCTACAGTCGGACATTTATGTATATAAACGGAGAGGTATACAAAAGCTACGGTGTAAAAATATCATTCTGATATAGACAAAATGTTCATACCAATACTAGAATAATGCATTGTTTTACTGGAATCTCTGTAATTGTAATTTTATATACAATTTAATGTTAACTTTGAGGTGCCATTACCAATTTGTATTCCTTTTGTAATTCTTTTTTTGTACATTCTGATTACTGAATACTCTTGAATGTGTATGTAATTAATTAATATCAGTCAAGTGGGCTCAAATGTTTTCAAAATTTGCATTTTGTCTTCCTACTGAGTGTAATCTAAACTGCGTTTACTTTTATTTATAATACCTATTATTTAAGTAGATTATCTTATCAGTATTGCCAAATGATCAAATGTTATTAGACTGAAAACTTGAAACTTGATGATAAAAAAATTAGGCAGCGGTTTATTCAAATTAGGCAGCGGTTTATTCTAATCTCTTTTAAAAGGCTCAAATTGACTAATTTTAAATATTTAACTCTGTTATTCCCTGAAAAACATAAAGTTGCATATCACAAACACTCCTTATTCCGTAGATTGTAATAAATAATTTGTGTTTTGTTGAATTGATCTCCTTTGATAGATAATGAGATTTTATTATCATCATATTTCCGTCGTGCAAGCCAAAGAGCATGATGTATTTTTATGATTTTCTTTTACATTAATTATAAGGATCGGTCTTTATAAGTATACCATATGAATGCCATTTTATTAGTGATTATTCAATGGTTCTCGTAACTGTACTATAATGTTGTATATTTGTATGTAAAGCGAGGTACTGTTTCAGTAGAGTGACTTGACCAATCGTATAATGATGGATAGCGTTTACCTCCATCACTGTAGTACTCAATGGCATTATCTCTCCTAAGTGTAAGCTAGATTACCGTAATAGATTATTTAAATGACAATTATTTTTAACTAAATGAATGTTACAACATGTGATTTCAAAATAAATAAAAACAATAAATTTTACATGGAAGCCTGTGTTTTAATTCTACGCTATATTAAGTATTCTTTGATATCAAGTAGGTAACTATTCTACAGCAAGCGTGATATACGTGGGCGTCACTCTGTACAATATAAATATTAATATTTAGATATAATAACAAAATGGGCGTCACTTCATACTAAACTCGGCCCGAAATAATCTCGTTCTCGTTGACGTGACGGTGATGGCGGCGGTGGACAAACGCCCAAAGGGTAGAGTATCAGCAATACTGCTGATTTCCAGTCTTCTCCATTAGACGTGACACAACATAAAAAAAGCTTTTAAAAACATATTATTCTGCAACGTAAAACAATAAAACACATAATATCTATAGGCAATATTATTCAAATTATATATAAGCATTATACGCATCATTTATTTATTTATTAAAATTGCAAAACAAATTCATCATCTTCCTGCCCTTATTCCAATTACTTGGGGTCGGCGCAACACGTTTTGTTGAACACAAAATCGTGTTGCGAAGGATTTGGCTTAATTTTACGACGACCGCCTACCAGGCGTCAACCCTCCTTGGGAATGCTTTTGTGGTGGATTAACCGCCACCGGCCCTGGCTGTTTGGGTCGGGTTTATCCCTCGGTCGCCTCTTACGACCCCCACGGGAAGAGAGGGGGTGGTGCTATTCTACTCTGCCGGCACCACACTACCATACCTACTCTAGTTACATAATTTTTTTTTGGGTTTTTAGTATCCACAATTTCCCTTTTGCATCTTCTCTTTTTTAAAGCTATTTAAATCCGGCTGCTTCCTGATCGATGGTGGTAGGGCGTTCCAAGGTTCAGCTGTAACATATTTGAAGCTGCCCTTGTATAATAGTATACCCAACGAATTATAGAGAATAGCGTAGATAAATGATAGGTGTCGCTGGCGCTCCCAGCGACATTTATCAACAATCTAAGTAATAGTATATTTTCGCTGAAACCTACATTTATTTTGTTAAAACTAGAGATTTTTAGATAAAGACTTGTCACTTTTAGAAAAGCGAAAAATAAAAATGAACGAAATAAAAATATAGGTAATTGCAAGTTCTTTACGTTTGCATGATTTAAAAAAATAAAGAAACCATTTTGCTAAAATCAAGCAGAGAAGTGTGACCTGTCGCATTGAAACGAATCATATTTTTCTTATTGTTTATTAATGTGTAGAATATTATACAAGGTATAAAAGTGTCTTACTATATTATTAACTTTAAATAATTGAGATAATGAAGATTACATTATTCTAGGTAAAGATAAAGGGTATTGTAAAATATAAAAATCATACTGCAAATAATGTAATACAGGCTTTTGAAGTTCCGCTATGTAGATGATCTCCAAATCATTAATTACAGATGTCCAGAAATTACACAAAACATAATCTCTTTAGGGCAATTTTACAACTGATTGATTACTTATAATTTATAGAAGCAATTCCTTGATTTTATCCTAGCATCTCTAATATTCGTAAAACAGCGTATCCATCCATTTAATCAAGCTAATATGCTTGCTTACAATATAGTACTAAGCAATACTATAATTTTATAACTTAGATGATAAAACTCTTTGTTTACTAACAAACCTACATAATAATATAAAATTTAAAGTAAGCTTAAATTATTATAATAACTTATTTATGATAAGGCATTTGAGATAACAAAAGGAAATACTTGACCAGTCTGAAATAATGCTCTATCTCGCAACGTTACCTCAGTGGCGGCGGCGGTGGTGGAATCAACTATAATGCTATGAAGCGAAAATGAATTAAGTGCAAAGATCGGTGGCAATATAAGTTTTAAAATATTGGAATTTATGAAGTTCAATACATCTAATCTCATACAATTGAAATATTTTGTCTTTTATGGCCAGTAGCCACTTTACATTTTAAGAATGTAATAGCATTTGTTCCTGTTTATGGACCTCATGGTAGGCGTTACGAATTAATACATAAGGGAAGCACGACTCCAGCAAATCCATTGTCAAGAATGGCGATTCCTGGACTATCAAGTCCAGCAGTAGATAAACCGATTCCCGGTTTCTTATTGCTTCTTTATCAGTCTCTTGGCCGAGCCGCAGCAAGGAAGACGACGCCAACGCGAGAAACTCTTTCATTCTGTCTTCGATATCACCCTGGCCGCAGATCGTGAACAGCGCGCCGAAAATGTGGTTTATAGCGGGCGCTATGCAATGAATGTTGTTTGTGTGTCCTTCTAATGACGGTCTGTAGAAGGAGCCTTCACTGCGCGCGAGCCGCGGCAACGATACAGCGACGAACACCATCAGCAGGCACACAACCAAGTGTTCCTCTTCCTCTAGCTCCGCCTTGTGCTGGCGCAGCGCTGACGCCAGTGTAGGATCCACTTTACACGACAGCCCCGCGGCCGAGCACATCTCCGATATAACACGCATGGGATCGCCGCTCGGCAACTGCTGTTGGAAGTCCTTGATAGAGCTTATCAAGAATGGGATTCGTCTTTCCAACACATCCAGCAAGGACTCCTGTGCTATTTGTCTGAAGCTCAATATTACTCCAATTATTGTCATTCTTTGTAGGACATTATCCACATGTTGTAGCCTCTTGAACTGTTCTCTCATGATATCAGGTTTGTCAAAATTGGTTCTGAGCATTTGAAGAACTTCTTTGTTTTGCACAACTAATTTCTTTAATTCTTGGACTTGACTGCTTATGTGCCACATCAGGGTTTCACTGAGTAGCTTCATGCCATAGGGTCCAATTAATTCAGCCAGGGCCCTGAGCTCATTGATGTCAGAATATTCCTCTGCATTGAAAGGAATGGCCCCTTCAGCTGTGAGACTGACAAATGCTTTCTGATTCATAGAAAAGCAAATGCTGCCAGCACTCACTCTCCTGAGTAAGATCTCAGAGTACCATTGAGTATACAGTGACGCAATCGTCTTCTCACCGTGGCTGTCCATATTTTGTGTTTGTTGTAGCAAGCAGTTGTTAAAAACTCGCGTAATGTCGATATGAACATAGTTCTCCACAGTTTGAAGAACGTTCATGTATGCTCTGACACTCACTAACAGTTCTGATGGCTTTGCAATTTCACTTGTGTCCTGATTGAACATGACCATGCCAACTAAAGCTTTAGAAAATCTGGTCTCCAGATGTTGGTGCAGGTATTCCCGAGGAGCAAAAGTATATTCCCAGACATTAACTGTAGTGCAGTAATTGATGGCATAGCACAATTCTGTTAGAGCCATGTGTAGTTTATCCATTGTCGTCAAATCTTCTCTAGTCTTCCTGTAACTTTCTGCTCCTGGCTTTACAATTTCAATGGTGTTCTTCTTATTTTTGTCTTTTTTCTTCCTGTTTGCCAGGTGGGCAATAGTTTGTGCACAATGTTTAGGCAGCAATTTGTCACTCATTGTACACTGCTCATCACAAATGGTTGTGATTATGTTTTTAGCTTCCTTAGCCATCTCATCCAAGAAAATATTTACGACAGACAGACTTCTCTCTCTGATATGGTGCCTTTCCTCTGGACATAATTCATGTGTACAGTTTTGGAAGTGACTGCAAATAAGTGGAAAAGCAATAATATAGCGATTTTGTGCTGGAAACTCGAGGCACATGTGAAATTGACTTTCAAATATCTTACTGTAAAAGCAAAACAAAGATAAATCTGATGTTTCAACCATAATCTCATCAAGATTATCAACCATTTTTGTATGGAAAACCATTTTGTCAATAAACTGTGCCAGTTCTCTCTGATCTGCAAGATTCAGGGGTGTCTTTGCCACAGAAGTATATGCTTGAAGTCTGAACCAGTCCAGTCTAAAGGCTCTGAAGTCAAAGATCTCATTATCTTCAACCTGTTTCACACTTAAATTTGCTGCAGTATTGCACAAAGAAGAGAGGATAATACTTTCATCCTCTGGGCACACTTGAAGATTTTGAATCATAAGGTTCAATGCCACTGCATCAAACCCTGACAGATACTGCACATAGTATCTTTGCATAACTTGGCTGTATTTCCGCACCAGTGCCCGCAACTCCTCCATGTGGAACAACAACTCTGGTAGCTGTCTATCAACCAAGTCTTCTGTAGACTTGCCCTTCACTTTCTGAGGAGGGTTGTCATTGTGACGCAATAGCCAGAACACTTCATCTCTGGCATAGCAAAGGCCAATGAAAATCAGTAGAGCTTTTGGTCCTAAAAGTCCAGGCTGGTCAGTTAGGATCAGTCCTAACTCTTTTAGAGCAGTTCTTAGAAACTTCCTTCTCTCTCTGTGTTTGTAACCTGCTTTCTGTACAGCATGATGATAGCAATCTTTTACTTCTGATATCTTTTTGCTGTACCCTTTGATCCCATCAAAGAAATTCTGGATATAGGTGTGTATGTAGATAACTTCATCACGGAACAGTGCTAAAACCCACCCAGATTCCAAAGCACTCACCCACATTTTGTTAGCATGCTCCTGCTGTAAGACTTGATGACAAATTGCAAACCCAAAGATGATCCATCTTTCTAAAGACTCCAGAGAAAGATACTCGCAGGACATGGTGTTAGTTTCTGATGGCTTCAGCAGTTGTGCTGGATTGCTCACTAAACTCAATTTCTGCTCTGATCGCCAATGCTCCGCTGTCATGTTTCTCGCAGGGTACACATGCCACAATGAATTTAAAGCACTCAATAATGCTTTCTGGTGGGGCATAAATTCCTCTGAAAGCTTTTTCAATGGTGCATCATACTCCAGGATCATCTGTCCCAGACGAGGGAAGCTGGGCTCAATCTGGCTGTGAACAGTTTCATGAGCAGCATTGAACAAGCCAAGGACAGCCTTTCGATCTTCTACCCTAGAGAGTAAAATCATTAGGGCCACATAAGTGGTGACCAGGTCAAGATAATTCTTAGTTAGCTCGAAATTCAATGTCAAGTCCAGGGTAATATGACATGCATCCATAATATTTAGCAGTTCGCACACATTGTCTTTGAAATCAAGGAGGTCCACAAATGTGTAGTAATATAGAGAAAGAGATTTCATTATTTCATTTCTGATGTTTGTGATTGCTTGCAGTCCCTTTACATCAATATTGGGGAATCTTCTGACTATATGTTTGATGGTAGATTCCAAGGTTTTGTCCGAGAGGAATGATGGTTTAGACTTTGCATCACCACAAGCTTTCTTGATGTTATAAATTCTCGTGAGCATTCCTATCCCACGGTCGTTTAGTATGATCAGTTTTTCAGCCAGCTTCTGCTGGCTGATGTGCATGGTCCTGGACATTGTCGACATTTTGCCTGAAATAAAAGCAAACAGTATTGTTAATTACTTTTATATATAAGTCGATGACAATTTTTCTCAGCGGCGATAATATTATTTTATAACTGGCCCCTCATGGCAGCCCTAGGTAGGGCATTACTTCCGTTCGGCTTTATTGTAACTAAGTAGGTATGGTTTCATATCCTATTCTCACGCTCAGGAAGAGTGTCACGATACTATCATAGTAGTAAGATAATAATTTATCATACATATAATGAGAAACTAACATAATTTGGACTAAACTACAGCAGTAAAACAACAAAATCGGTAAATATTTGGTTCTCGGTCAGACTGATAGCGATCTGAGTCATAAAGTATAGTCACCTGTATATCAATCCAGTTTTATTGTAAATGTTGCTTAATTTTCATCTTACACTTTCTTTGTACTATGTTTGCGCTAATAGAAAAGCATATTTAGCCCAAAAAATTTATAAATAAAAATGGGAGTGCCAAGCGAGAACGCGACAGACAGCCATTTAATTTGACAGATGAGATGTATTAAATGTTACCATAATAAATAAAAAATATTCTACTATTTTCTTTGTTACACCATGCAATTTGTCGTGTGCGATATTATTCCTACCATTTTTTGTAACAAAAAAAAACAAAATGTCATTTCGACTTGCCAGTTGTCAAATTTCTGTTGTGCCTCAGCGTTGCCAGAACGTAACTTTTGTTACGTTTTTCGTAACTTTTCACCCTTAAGCGTAACCTTGGCGTAACCTAGCCACGGGCGTAACTTTTACGTAACATTTCGTGACAAAAATATTACAGAACAGACTGAAATAATATTACAGAACAGACTGAAATACAAATATAACGATAGTAACTTGCATTCAATTTTCTTAAAAAAACAATAAAAAAAATATATATGAAAGCCATTGTATCTATCTATACTGAACACGCGAAATAACACCTGAACAACAATGAATAATAAAACATCTATACTAAAAACGCAAAAAAAAAATTTTTTATAAAAAAAAAAATGTGGCGTAATTTTTTTCTGCAAAACGTAACTTTTTCAAAGATTGTAAGTAACTTTTGAACATACGGTGCTGGCAACACTGTTGTGCCTGTTGTGAAGTGTGTTGTGAAGTGAAACCAATGTGAACGAGATTTTTCGAACTAGTTTATCTTGTTTTCCAGATAATTTCTGGGGTACAGGAAGCCGCATCGCATTGCTTTACAAATGGTGTAGGTTATTATTTCAAGACCGAGGCAAAATTTTAGGTACTTTAGTGTGAAATAGTGCTCCTAAAGCGAGTTTAGATTTAGCCATACGGTAAAACTTTTCAAAGTTCAAAAGGCCAAAGTAAGTACCTAAATTATGTAATTTGTTTATCTATTATCAGTGTACTCGGTGAGTTGTGCGCAGCCGGTAACATGTAGTGTGATAAGTCGGTATTTCTGGATAAGATATAACTTTGTTTTTCAGATGTTCAAATTAACCCATAACCTATTGAAATACAGTCCTCTATCTGTAAGACGAATGATGTCGACCCAGGAAGCCGATGTGCTGTTCGAAACTGTAAACAATGCTGGCATTGTCACCCTGAACAGGCCAAAGGCCTTGAATGCTTTGAACACATCTATGGTATCAATGTTGCTGCCAAAGCTACAGGAATTTGAAAAAAGTAAGACTCTGGTGATTGTAAAAGGAGCTGGTGAAAAAGCATTCTGTGCTGGTGGAGATGTGAAGCAAGCAAGAGATCCGGTACAAGGACCAATTTTCTTCTATACAGAATATAATGTAAACTATTTAATAGGAAAATATAAAATTCCTTATGTGGCCTTTATAAATGGAATTACTATGGGTGGAGGATTAGGCATGTCCGTCCATGGTAGATACAGGATAACTACTGAGAAGACAATGATAGCCATGCCTGAGACAAAGATTGGTCTGTTCCCTGATGTTGGAGGCTCATACTTTCTTCCACGATTGCCAGTCAACATTGGGCTATATTTAGGATTGACTGGTGAGTTTTGAAAACATTCTAAAGATAATCTAAAGTTTATTTTACTGAGAACAGTAACATAGGATCATTCGTTGCTTTCAGGTGATAGACTCAAAGGCCAGGATGTAGTCAAAGCAGGCATAGGCACCCACTTTGTGTCTAGCAGCCGTCTGTATGAACTAGAGAAGCTTTTATACCGCTGCTCAAATGCTGGAGAAGTTGATGCGTTGATAAACAAGTTTGCAGAGCCATTGGGAGAATTCACTCTAGCAGAACACATAAAGCACATCAACTACTGTTTTGCTGCATCTACAATAGAAGAGATTATTGAAAGACTTGAAAAAGTTAATAATGACTGGTCAAAAAAGACTCTTCAGGTGTGTTAATTTTATAATTTTATTTGTTTCTTGCATCATTCATTCACACTATTTACATAAATTAACATTATGTAAATTTCTTTGAGTTTAATTGCATTGGAATATGATTTGATACACAGGCACTCACTACTATGTGATAAGATGTTTCATTAGTTCATTACTAACAATCTATTTTTACATTTATTTAGACCCTGAGCCAGATGTGTCCAGGCTCTCTGAAGATAACACTTCGAGCCCTGCAGCGTGGGGCTCAAATGGAGCTTCCCCAGTGCCTTCAGATGGAATACCGTCTTGCCTGCCGAGCCACCATGAACCACGATTTCCCTGAAGGTGTGTCCTATCCTAATTGTAATCTTAAAATCTTGAAAGCCTAAAAAAAAGAAGCTTGAACTTTATGTTTGTGGTGTAACTTGCTAAAAACAGAGGTAGTTTACCTTAACAACATAATGCATATAAAGCATGAAAATCATAAACAAACATTTAAAAATATGTGCTAAATAAACTAAACAGTAAATATTTGTCTACATTTACAGGTGTCCGTGCCCTGCTGATTGACAAAGATAACAATCCTCAGTGGAACCCTAAGACATTAGCTGAAGTCACTGATGATTATGTGGAGAGCTACTTTTACAAGCTGCCAGCAGATAAGGAACTACAGTTTTTTGATTCTAAATTGTAGTTAGAAAAACAATTTCCTAAAATGCATTTTGTATGCCATTCCATTTGATGTAGATATATATGTGCTAACTATCTGATTGTCTGACCTGTAGCACAGTTTTAAAAAGCAATTACCGCAAAAGTTTGCAGCACTACTAATAAGTGAAAGAATTTATAATTGAATTTATTGTCCTTTTTGTATTTTTTTATATTACTCTTTTACTGTTATAAGTGTATGATAATTATTAAGCATAGTTGTACTCTACTTTCTGTATTTTTCAAATGTATTTTATTTAACATTTATATCTATCATGTTGTACCTACTATCTTAAGTGATTATGATGAAGAATGCAAGGTAATGTTGAGACTGGAAATGTTTAATAAAGCCTTTATTGATATAATTTTATATTTTATCTAATTTGCTGTAAATCCTGTGCTAAATCTCGTCGAAGTTGGAACTGTATGTAGTGTTCCAAGAGTTAAATATTTGAGATACGCATTCCGATTCAGTTGTTTAGATATAGCAGGGTTACCAGATATTCGAAAAACTGCAAACTAATTTATTTTGCCGTATCGCCGGTGTCGGTGTTTCAGCCTATTGCAGTCCACTGCTGGACGTATAGACTAAGCTCCCGTCGACCAAGTCTTACCTCATAGTTCTACCGCACGGACGTATACTGTAGCGATAGATACCACTTAGGAGGTCAGGAAAATACTTGGTTGCCATCTCCTAACCTGGAGGAAACTTTTTTATTCGAGTTGGAAAATGCAAAAAAAGTCCAAAAATTACCTCACATTTCTACCGCTCCAAACGTTTACCTACCTAAAGAGACTCCTTTTTGAGATGTGAATGCGCTAGGGTTGCCAGCTCCAATCCTGGCAGGTTCCAAGGTCAGCCACATTTTATGAGGCCCAAAAATGGAGTTTTTTACCTCATCTTTCTACCGGACGTAGTCTTAGCAGTGTAACACAAGTTTTTATGGGTTTTAACATTTTACCTGCGTTCATTTGACGGGGTCTACCAGGGATGCTACCAGGCTGATAGCAGGCAACCCTATATATTTATAAATGGCATACCTAGGGCTATCGATTGGCATAAATTTTGTTTGGTTGCAAGAAAGGTAAGGCCTGTCAGTGGCCCGCTTTGTGCTTCCTAATTATAGATGCTTTGAAAACACCAGGTTCCGTCAGGTCGTTCGTCGACGCAGTGTCCCACACAACAGAATGTAACTCTATGGCGCAGTTTACATTAAGTTTTGCTGGAATCTTAGTTGTTTTCATGACTTTTTCTTTGTTTGAAGATTTTACCGTCGTTTCTTTGAGGGGGTTTACCAGAGTTCCTGCCAGGCTGATAGCACCCTATATATTTGTCAATGGCATGCTTAGAGCTATCGATTGACACTAATTTCGTCCGGTAGAAAGATGAGGTAAACAACTCCATTTTTGGGCCTCATAAAATGTGGCTGACCTTGGAACCTGCCAGGATTGGAGCTGGCAACCCTAGCGCATTCACATCTCAAAAGGAGTCTCTTTAGGTAGGTAAACGTTTGGAGCGGTAGAAATGTGAGGTAATTTTTGGACTTTTTTTGCATTTTCGAACTCGAATAAAAAAGTTTCCTCCAGGTTAGGAGATGGCAACCCAGTATTTTCCTGACCTCCTAAGTGGTATCTATCGCTACAGTATACGTCCGTGCGGTAGACCTATGAGGTAAGACTTCGTCGACGGGAGCTTAGACTAGTAGGCCTCCCCCAGGGTATGCCATAAGGCACGATCTCCCGTTTTTGCCATCCAGTCGCAAATAAAATAAAAGTCATATCATACATAATCCATAATCATGGATGGCCTGGCTAACGATAGGACGATGTCGACGAGATACGTGACTAACATACCACAAATTAATGACTGTCACTGATGGTAAAGATACTAATGGATGCGTCGCTAAAAAGTAGAGAGAAGTCGATGTAAAGACGCCCCTACAAAATTTATTAACTCTTTTTCGAAACATTGTATTGGCAACACTATTAGCCGGCTGTCACCTTCGTCTGTCTGTCACGATTCTTTGGCGGGAATTTGAATCGAAAGGGTGAAAATTTTTCAAAGAAAATTTTAAAATTGCTTTTTGCAGAATAAACTGAGAATTTCTTAGTAAATTTAATTACTAGTAACTTATATTCTAATAGTGCAATAAAAAAGCAACACAGCTTTGCTGCCCAGCTATGGGTCGCAAAAGCAAACGTAAAAAGGGAAACGATGGCGGAGAGGTAAGCGAAGGAGAGGACCCCGCTATGAGCGATGATGCGGGCGACGACGATGTAGACAAATACAAGCCGTATAAAACCGAAAACTACATTCGTCAGTATCCGGAGGATGGCGGTGAGTTCGAATATATAGTAATTTACGAGAGCGCGGACGACAAGACGCCGATAGGTGAGAGAGACTTGATGGGCTTGGGAAGCGCATTGAAGCTTAGTAACAAAGGTATCAAGCAATTGAAAAGAATCAATCGTTACAAAATAGCGGTTATATTTGAGCGACCAGGGTTAGCAAATGCAGCTCTTAATAATGTCAAGTCTCAAAAGAGCTAAAGTTGAGGGCGACTATTCCAGCAAGATTAACGGAAGTGACAGGGGTAATAACAAACGTTCCAACATACATGAGCAACAAAAAATATATGATGGAATTTCTAGTTGCAGAAATGTTGTATCTGTACGCCGATTCATGCGACGTTCCAAAGACGACGAAGGTAACTCCTGCTTGGTACCAACACAAGCGGTATCGATAACTTTCGCTAGTGCAGTACTTCCTGATTAGGTGGATATTAACAGCTGGTATTTCGAAGTAAGGCCATACACGCCTCCTGTGAGCCAATGCCTGCGATGCCTGCGCTTTGGGCACATTGGTAAATTCTGTAAAAACGCCCAGAGGTGCTCAATCTGCGGTGATTCCCACAATTATAAAGATTGCGTAAAACGGCCAGAAGAAGCAGTCTGTGTTCACTGCAAAGGAAAACATGTTGCAATTGCCAAATCATGCCCAGTGAAAATTCAAAAAGCAGAGGAGATAAAAGTTCAGATGCGCAGGGCCTCGTATTCTGAAGTTTTTAATAACAAAAACTTCCCCCCACTAAAAAGTAAAATAGACCCAGTTCAACAATTGTTTAAATCGGAACAATTCATGAATCTTCTGATTTCTTCAATTATAAAAATTATTTCAGCTAGTAAAGATGCTGAAAATCCCATCCCAATCTCTACTCAAAGTATAAAAGCGCTTTACTTGATTCATTCAGTATCAATAAAACTACAGACCATAAAACTAAGTAAATTCTAATTTATGGATCAGTTAAATATTGTTCAATGGAATGCTCAAAGTTTGTCTAGTAATTTACATGCTTTTACTTAATTTTTATATAATAATAATATTCATGTAGCACTTATTTCTGAAACCTGGTTAAAACCAGGGAAAAAAATTAAAATTAAAGGTTTTAACATCGAAAGATTAGATATAGGTACTAAACACAATGGTGTTGCTATATTAATACAAAATAATTTGCGTTACAATTTGTTAAACACATATTCTGATAACTCATTACAAAATTTGGCAGTTCAGTTACATTTCAACAATGAAATTATTACAATAATTAGTTTCTATAGTCCCACATTGGCTTCTCCTTCCAACTTTACTTATTCCCGTCTTGATAGTTTGATTAAATCTGTACCGGGGCCTCTTATTATGGCTGGGGATTTCAATGCACACAGTACTTCGTGGGGTTGCACGTCAACTGATGCGCGTGGTATAATTTTGCAAGATGTGATTGATGATAATAATTTATGCCTCCTTAATGACGGCCAAGCAACTACTGTGGGTTCACATGTGTGGAAACCAAATGCATTGGATCTTACTCTCGTTTCTTCCTCATTATCATTACGTTGTAGCTGGTCAGTTCATGATGATCCAATGGGAGTTATCATCTTCCCACTGTTACTAGTATCCTTGGTTCTGTAAATAGAATTAACAATTCCAATTTAAATCAAGGAAATTATATCCGTCCAAATTTTTCAAATGTTGATTGGAAAAATATCAAGAAATAGTTAGTGACAAATTAACTACTTTTAACTTTGACTTTGAACGACCCCAGGAATCCTATTCTAATCTCTGTTCTTTACTACTAAATTGTGCATTTGAGGCTAATCCCACAACCAGAAATAATTCAGTGCAGCCAAATTTAACACGTAGGAAAAGACCACGTTTGCCTTGGTGGAATAATGCCTGCACTTTAGCAGTAAATAATTCTAAAGCTGCTTACATTCAATTTAAAAATGACCCAACATTAGAAAATTATATCTATTTTAAAAACAACAAGCTATTAAAAACTTACCATTAAAAGGAAAGAAGCTTCATGGATGGCTTTGTGTGAAACATTTAACCGGCAAACACCTCTGTCTGTAATATGGAAAACAATGCGCATGTTTAATAAATCTTTTACTGAATGTAATGTGATACGGTCTTCTAACACAGATTGGATACCAGCATTTTTAAATAAGTACACAACCGTTTCTCCAAATATTGTCACTACTACTGTTAACTCTCCAGTCACTGGTGGTAATGATTATTTAATTACACCTTTTACTTTAAATGAATTTATTAGTGCACTTAGCTCTAGAAGAGATACTGTTTTTGGTTTAGATCATATTCCATATAAGTTATTAAAAATCTTTCATTGTCAAGTAAAAAATGATTTTGGACATATTTAACTTTCTTTGGTCTAATGACATAATTCCCACTGAATGGAAGGTTGATTGTTTAATTCCAGTTTTGAAACCTGGTAAAGATGCGGATAATTGTAATTCTTATCGACCTATAGCATTAACATCCTGTATAGGTAAAGTTTTGAACAAATACTAAAACAAAGACTGGAATTTTTTATAGAATCTAATAAGTTATTACCTCCAAATCAGTTTGGTTTTAGACGTGGTCACTCTGCAATCGAAAGTTTGAATAATCTCTTTCTTGACATTCATCATTCCTTCTCATTTAATAAATTTGTTGTTTGTGTCTTCTTTGATATTGTTGGAGCCTTCAATAATGTTAATCACCATGTGCTTGCTGCGGAGTTACAGTTGTTAGGTTTACCTGGAAAATTAATTAGTTGGATATTCAACTTTTTAAATGGTAGGCAAGTATATGTCAAGTTTAAAAATAATTTATATGGACCACAATCGTCATATTTAGGTGTTTGTCAAGGTGGAATTTTAAGTCCTTTGCTGTTCATCTTGTATATTAATAAATTAAATAGTATACTGGGTACCGAAGTAAGAAATTTACAATTTGCTGATGATTTAGCTATATATTGTATTGGGTCTAACATGCAAGCAACAGAAATCAAATTAAATTTAGCATTAGAAAGATTAAAAACATACTTTGATTATTTACATTTAAGTGTTAGTCTAGAGAAAACTAAAGTTGTGATCTTTAGTAGATCTAGACCAGGGATGGGGAAATGGCGGCCCGCGGGCCAAATCCGGCCCGCGGAGTGATTTCATCCGGCCCGCGGTCACTGAGTGATTTTTATTAAATTTGGCCCTCAAGTTCAATTAATCACATTAATAAGTAGGTACCTATACCTATTTGGTGAAGGTAGTTAGGTGTTTACTGGAGCGAGCGACCTACCAGCTACCAGTCCTCGTCCGTCATGTCGTGCGTCACCTATCATCCGATCAGAAAATCCGCGAGCTCAGCGCTCTCGCTCTCACCAGTATTCCCAAAATGGATAGCAGATTTTGCATTTTTCGCGGGTTTACTTGGAGATTTAAATAATAAACAATTCAACAAAAATTTTATTTTACAAAGTCATTGTCAAAAATGTAAGTTTCCCAATTTAAGAAAACATGCATATTTTAAAAGTTTTATCAAGTAATTTGAAGCCAAATTTTGACGTGCTTGTAGACGATCAGTCAAAATTTGATTTATCTTATCGACTAAGCACATCAAAACAAACTTAATTTCTTGTAATTTTTTTTAGTAATTAATAAACTTATTTGGCCCGCTTACAAGTTGTGATTCTTTGATATGGCCCTTTCCAAAATGTATTTCCCCATCCCTGATCTAGACTTTTAATATCTCATATATATTATGATGGTAGCTTATTGCCAGTAGAGGATGAAGCAAAATTTCTTGGAGTAATTTTTACTAGAAATTTATCATGGAATAAGCATGTAAGTTATGTGTCAGATAGAGCTTCTAGAGCTTTTAATGTTCTTAAATCCCTCGCTAGAACATCATGGGGGCTGATCCTAAAGTTTTACTTATGTTATATAAGTCTGTGGTACGTTCCCACTTTGAATATAGTTTTCTTTGTTATGCTTCCAATCCTATTTTGGTTAAAAAGTTAGAAACTTTACAGAATAAAAATTTACGTTTAATAACAGGTGCAATGAAAACAACACCTATTGTTTCTATGCAAGTTGAATGCAATATACCTCCATTGATGTTAAGATTTAAATATCTTAAATTTAGATTTCTACTGAAATTATTTTCTTTTACTCACCATTCCTTATTAGAAAATCGCTGAAAATCAAACTTTGGCCTCTGCATCTACTTCAATTAAATTCCCCTTCATTCTGCTTGATTATTCTGAAATAAAAGTTTATGATGAAAGGCATAACATTCACAAATCTGACAAGTTGGCATGTTACGAAGGAGCTTTTGAAAGCAAATTTTGCAATATGAATATAGTTATAGATAACTCCATTAGAACTAGAGAAGAGCTATATGAGAAACTATCATTATGGCCAAAATACCAGCATATTTACACTGATGGCTCAAAAACTGATACAGGTGTCTCTCTTGCATACTATCACAGTGCCTTGAAGACAGGAAATGGATATAAACTACCAAAAACCTGCAGTATATTTACGGCAGAAGCTGCAGCAATTCAAGCCGCTTTAGAATATATAAACAATTTAAATCACTCTTTCCCTAAATGGCTTATTATTAGTGATAGTATGTCAGTTTTATCAGCTTTAAAGAATAACACTCTGAGTACAAATTATATTATTTATAAAATTAAACAGCTGTGGCAAACACTATACAACGCCAATGTTTCAATTGAATTTTTATGGTCTCCAGCACATAAAGGTGTGTCAGGTAATGAAACAGCTGACTACCTTGCCAGAACAATAAACAATAGCTTAATTGGACAACCCAGAGGAATGTCAGTTCCATGGAGAGATTTAATCCCATTGATTCAAGAGGAAATTAGACAAAGCTGGATAAATCAACGTCAAATTATAATACAAGAAAAAGGTGCATGGTATGCTGCAATCAATAAGAATCTTGGAGAGAAACCCTGGTTCGCTAAGAATAATACCTTTATAAAAGAAGATTCTTCACACAAATATGCAGGTTACGATTTGGTCATTGTAAATTTAAAGCCCATCTACACCGCATGAAAATTATTAACTCACCTATATGTACAGATTGCTCTCTAAATGAAAATCAAACGCTGGAACATATATTTTTCAACTGTCCCGCTTTAAATATTAACCGAATTTTATTAATTGACAAGCTGCAAGATATTTACAAAGACAGTATCCCGCCTTCGCTTCAAGAACTTCTATCGAACCCTGCCACTTTTAATCCAATATTTGACTTTATTATCTCCACGGTTGGAGAGCTTTGACATGGATTTAACCCGGACATGGAATTTTATGAACCTGAAAATTACACAAGAATGTATAGAAGAAATGGCTTTTTGCCTTGTTTTTATTGGAAATAAGAAATGAACTATAGAAGAATTGGCATTAATGCCTTATTTTTGAAAAGATAACAGAAAGAACTAATAAAAGACTAGGCTGTATGGCTAGTACCATTGCCTATCCTGATGGATGAATTTTTAAAACAACAACTGTCTGTCACGCGTTTGTTTTTGAGTTGACTTTGAGGTTATTTTGTTAAGTTCCAAGTTAACTTTTGATATTCTCTTTGCACTTGTTTTACAGTAACTTGGTAAGCAAAATTATACTTTTTAAGTACCTACCTTTCTATTGTATAGTCTAAAACAGTATGAGTTAGTTTAACGAGCAAACAGCAAACTTGAGCAAAGTTAGCTTTGAAAGTTGAAACTTTTTCTGAGCCTACATTTTTGTAGGATTAAATTTTTCTAGAAAAACTATTTACTTATGGGCTATAGCTTGATCAACTTACAAAGGGCGTCTTATCTTGCATGCTACGTTAAATTACTCAAGTTTAGCGAGAGGTGCCTAGTGCCTACCATAATGTAAGTACCTATTAGGTACCTATATGCCTTGCAGCCTAACCATGACTCAAGAATTACATTTAACTAATATGATATTTGAGAAAGATCCAGGCTAATACACCATTTAAATATTTTTAGTTGAGAGTTTTCATAGGAGATGGAATTGGAATTCAGCACCCTATAATAATTATTTTAAATTCTTTAATTATCTTTTGTGCCTAATTAAAAATGTTGAACTGTAAAGTGTTCGCTCCAACTCCATCACAAGGTCATTCTCACTATTTGTGTGTGGACACCAGATAGTCTAACAACTTATGAACCCTAGTGTTACATAAGTTAAAAATTTGGGCTACATTTGGTTTATTAAGTCAATGGCCCTTCACGGGACCTGTGTGATATTTTGCATTTTTCTGAAGTTGAGTTTCTGAGAGTTAGAACTTTGGAGATCTATAAAAAGCCAAGTTTCTGGAAAGTTGTTGTTTTTAGTTAGTATGATAGAGGAATTCCTGTAGATTCCAACTGGAGCCTTCATGTGTGGAAGCACATATTTGTTATAAAAATTAGACCTGAATTTCGATGACGATATTCAAAAACCTCCTATCTACAATGGCAAGTCTATGTAGTTAGGAGGTTTTTGAATACATCATTGCTTTTGAAACCATAGAAAGATATATTTGGCCTAAAATATGGAATCACATTATTTAAATTATTGTCTTGTTTGTGTTATTTTATCATACAACTTGCTGTAGCATTATTATCAGAAAGTTATTTATTTTACAATCAACTTTATTTTCAACCAAAAGCAACAACAACAACATTTTCATCATTATGTGACGTCAAATTAATCAAGGGTTGGCACTTGTTGAACTATGTTTCAGTATGACATATTCTTGTGTCTTTCCTCCTTATCCTCCATTTATTATTTACCTAATATAATTTATAATAATTTTACAAAGCTGTTCCACAAAATTAGTTTGTTTTAATGGTAAAAAATAAATTGTCACTTTTTTATTATTTTACACTACTTAGATTTATAGCTTATGTCTAATTTATCTCCCAAAAAGCAGTGAAACATTTTCTTGTTAAACATTATTCATTTCATACTTTGTGGTTTGGTTGATGCATGCAGTAGATTTAATAAAAACAGATAACAAAAACTCACAACTGCCAGCCCTACCTTAATTGTATAACAAGAGCATGTTATCATCAGTTATCAGGACCCCTGCAAGAGGTCGCGAGTGATATAACATCATCTAGTGTTGAGCCCAAGTTCACTTCAGTTCAATATATCTTATTCACAGATACACACACAACCATGGCTGCCAACGGAAAATTAGGTAAGCTAATATAATTTCAAGGTTTCAATGGCAGATATCCATAATACACTTATACTTGTGTAGCTTTACAATTGACATACCCAGATATGGAGCTGATTACCTGTCTGTTCTATGGGCACTGCCAAAGTTCCACCTGTCCCAATATAGATATTGTACCTATGGCATAACATTCCATTCCACTGTGCGGCCTTATGATTATGATAAAAGATTATTTTGTTTAAGATCGAAAATTTTGCGACAGCAATTTGGATTTCGGTAATTCTAATTGAAATGACAGTGTAGATGGTACCTCCTGGTCCCAGGAAACGTTGTTAACTTTTATCGATTTTTATTCTAATATATGATTTTTTTTCTGCAGCCCTCCTCAGCGTGTCGGACAAGACCGGCCTGCTGCCGCTCGCGAAATGCCTGTCGGAGATCGGTTTGACGCTGGTCAGCACCGGCGGCACCGCGACGGCGCTCCGCAACGCCGGCCTCAAGGTCCTTGATGTGTCGGACATCACCGGAGCCCCGGAGATGCTCGGGGGCCGCGTCAAGAGCCTCCACCCTGCTGTCCACGCGGGTATCCTCGCTAGGTGAGTGATCATACATGCCAGAGACCGGCCTGACGCGCCTCAGGGGCGCAGGCGCCGGTGTGATGTGCATCTAGAGCGAAGGCACCACAGGTTCATTGTGTTCGACGTGTCGGTCATCACCGGAGCCCCGGAGATGCTCGGGGGGCGCGTCAAGAGCCTCCACCCCGCTGTCCACGCGGGTATCCTCGCTAGGTAAGCGACTACACCCTTCAGAGACATGTCAAATGTGAGTCAAAAGCAAAGGCTTCGCGAGTTCAAGGTGCCCGACGTGTCGGACATCACCGGAGCCCCGGAGATGCTCGGCGGGCGCGTCAAGAGCCTCCACCCCGCTGTCTACACGGGTATCCTCGCTAGGTGAGTAACTATTAATGTCAGGGACTGGTATCAGCCTTGATTAGGACCATACACCTATCTTCTTCTTTCTTTTTTTCGAGTAGGACACTGAATCGTCCAGTAACCCGATAAACCCGGGTGTCAGAGTCATATACCAGAAGATAAGGTGGGCTTAAAAACCAAGCGACAGCGACAACGACGCGCATCGTTGCCGCTGTCAAATGACTGGTTTGTATGGGGAACCAGAAAAACCGAGCGACGGCGTCGTTGCGGCGCGCCACGACGCCGTCACGTTGACAGCGCGCTGAAAAGCTTAGAGTTTGTATGGGATGCGGTCGGGTTTTTCTACAAGACCGCATCGACAACGACGCCGTCAAAATTTGACGGCGACAACGACGCGCGTCGTTGTCGCGTCGCTTGGTTTTTAAGCCTATCTTATTTTGGTGGATGAGGAATGAGGATGCATACGAGTACCGAGCCTTCTCTGTTGGTTGTTATCAGTAGCTGTTTGTATGCACCTTAAAAGTAAATTGTCTCAAAACTTAAAAGCAAATTCTATCTCTCTTTTTTGCCTCTTTTTGAATTTTCTGATTCTACTATTGTTCTATCCACACTCCACAGAGTATCAGACTCGGACCAGGCGGACATGAAGCGTCAGAAGTTCGACATGATCTCCGTAGTCGTTTGCAACCTGTACCCGTTTGTCGAAACCGTCTCCAAGCCGGACGTGACCATCGCCGATGCGGTGGAGAACGTTGACATTGGAGGAGTTACCCTACTGAGGGCTGCAGCCAAGAACCACGCTAGAGTGACCGTGGTGTGTGATCCCAAAGATTACGACAAGGTGGTTGAAGAGCTGAAGAACAACAAGGGGAATCAGACTTCTCTGGAGACTAGGTAAGATATAAGTTCTTCTTGGCTTTTCTTTGGAAAACTTCTGTACTGGCGACGCCTCTACAGATGGCAAAGGTCGCTCCAGCAAGCGGTGGAAATATTTTAAGAACAACGAACAACTTGTGATTCTTTCCGAATTTGCACGGCAGATATTATTTTTTATTTATTATTGGATTAAAAGGGGTTGGTCCTGGAAGACTCACAGCCATCTGCGACCTTTGCAGTTGATTTATTGTGGCTGACTCTTTCCAGTCGAGACATTTTGAGGGATGCCTCAACCTGTTTGAGGTCAAAGGATTGGACCTCCTTTGAGGACAATGTGTGGCCTTCCGTAGCCCGGCTCCTTGTTTGCACAAGTTTCGTCGCCCTCTGCGCAGAATCTGCAGGATGTGGACTCTGTTTGCCCCATTCTGCAGAGGAGCTTGTTCATGTTATTCAAGTTCTATGATATAACTTGAGCATGTAAATAATATGAAGTGAAAACCGCTTATGTGTGATCAACATGCCATATCGTTTCTATTGAATACTTATTTATTAGTGTTCTGTTTTTCTCTTACTGTCAGATTCTATTGTAATATTTTGTCCTTTTCAGGCAGCGGCTGGCGCTGAAGGCGTTCACGCACACGTCTGAGTACGACCTCGCGATCTCGGACTACTTCCGCAAACAGTATTCCGCCGGACAGGCGCAGCTCACGCTCAGATATGGTAACCACTCTTATTTCATCAGGAGGAGTGATGATGAGGCTAGTTGGCTTAGTGACGACGTAGGAGGGTAGAGTCTGGCCAGCGAGTCTTTGGACACGGAAATGGCGCCAATTTTAAAAATCTTTCACATGTTAACACTGAAAAACTACAATAAAACAATTTTGATACTTACTATTTTTTTGTTTTCTGCTCTTTAGTTTGTGTTTACCTTGCCTACCGGTATGTATGTATGATGTATCTACCGGGAGTAACAGAAAGGGTATAACAAGCCGAAAGGAGGTCAAGGTACTCATGAAACTGAACAACTTTCCCCATGAAACATGGGTCGATATATGAAAAAAATATTTGGACCTTATGATACAAAATCGCAGATCAGCTGATTGATTTACTCTGAGAGGTCCAAATTTTTTTTCATATTTCGTCACATGTTCCATGGGGAAAGTTGTTCCCTTTTTATGGCTTGTTATACCCTTTCTGTTACTCCCGGTAGATACATCATACATACATACCGGTAGGCAAGGTAAACACAAACTAAAGAGCAGAAAACAAAAAAATAGTAAGTATCAAAATTGTTTTCTTGTAGTTTTTTAGTGCTAACATGTTGCCATTTGAAATATTTGAATTATTTGACGTCCAAAGACTCGCTGGCCAGACTCTAGCTACCCGCCTGGTCGGATGTAGTGAACAGGGGACCGGCTTGTCTGACCGGATACATTTGGAAGTTGTATACGTCTGAGTACGACCTCGGCGATCTCGGACTACTTCCGCAAACAGTACTCCGCCGGACAGTCGCAGCTCACGCTTAGATACGGTAACCACTCTTATTTGTCTAGGAGGAGTGATGATGAGGCCAGTTGCCGAGTGACGACGGAGAAGGGTAGCTACACAAATTAGGGAAACGGCGCGCGGGGCGCCTATATACCCGCCTGGTCGGGTATTGTGACCAGGGGACCGACTGGTCTTACCGTACATATTTGGAAGTTGTATATTTACCGCGTTTCAGGACTGTATGGAAGTATGTAGAGTGCATACGCGCCGCTACATTTCTATTTGTTTTGTCAATGTACACTCAGGTCAAATGAGAGCATTACCAGTTTAAAATTATTGTATAGTTAACTGGTCGCGTAGTTCGCGGGTTATCGCATGCCATGCTAGTTACCAAGTTGGGCACAATTTTACGTGTCTAGTCTTTTCTTGTCGAGTCGACGAACGCCCTTGATCCGTATTCTAAGAAAATCTGAGGCGATCTGATTTATCAACGTAATGCATAGTGGTGTCAGAGTTCGCTTTATCTTAATTGGTGTTTGTTTCTAAAGACCAATGCACATTCATTTAGATAGTTTAGTGCTCTTTGATGCGATTCGTGTTAGTGCTGGTTTGGTCACGGAATGGGTCGGCATTACTTCATGCCGGTAGAATATTGCCTTTCAAGCACGAGACAGTTCATCTTTAAAGTTTATTGACACATATAATTTAGATTTAATCACAGAGAATGACACAGTCGAGATTTGGCGCTATAAGCTGCCCATTTACTATTGAAATGTATGCGTCAGTCCTAAACGTCCTTTCCATTGAATATCTTTCTAAAACACTTCCGGTGTTAGGTACCGATGGCGAAGGTCGCTGTCCCAAATCCAGCTTGCGGTGGATCAATTTTCCAAAAATTCGTTTCCATTCGCAGGCATGAACCCTCACCAGAAGCCAGCCCAAGTGTTCACGACCCGCGACGCTCTGCCACTGCGCCCCCTGAACGGCTCCCCCGGGTTCATCAACCTCTGCGACGCGCTCAACGCTTGGCAGCTGGTCATTGAACTCAAGCGAGCGCTCGGGCTGCCGGCCGCGACCAGCTTCAAGCACGTGTCCCCCGCCGGCGCTGCGGTCGGCACCCCGCTCACTAAGGAGGAGGTGAGGTGTACAGGTCATTGCACCCTACAGTACAGGTCATTGAACTGTCGCGCGCGCTCGGGCTGCCGGCCGCGACCAGCTTCAAGCACGTGTCCCCCGCCGAGGTAACGTGTGGCGACCTCTAGGAGCTACCTACACTTGGCTCAATCAAGGTGATGCACAGTCATCATACGCGAAGAAATTCAAATTCAGAATTCAGAATGCGGTAATAGGCTAAAATTCAACGAAACAAGAAACCTCGGTATCGAAGTTTTACACCAACCGCTTCCAATTTTATCGAAAATCAGTATCTGTAAAACAACACACGTAAATGTAACACATCGTCATATCAGCCATAGGACGTCCACTGCTGAACATAGGCCTCCCCTAAATATTTCCACCTTGTCCGATTAGAAGTAACACAGTATGTACGAAACTTTCGCCGGACTTTGGCTGGTGGAACACTATTATAGTTATTAACTTCCATATAGCAACATTCTTTTAAAACAGTTAACTTTTGTTTACACTTATACATTTCTAATTTTCTGTTACTGTTTCTCCCTTCCCAGGCCGGAGTATGCATGGTGGAGGACCTGCTACCACAACTGACCCCACTGGCCTGCGCGTACGCGCGCGCTCGCGGCGCAGACAGGATGAGTTCCTTTGGGGACTTCATCGCTTTGTCCGACGTCTGTGACGCCATTACAGCCAAGATAATCTCCAGGGAAGTGTCTGATGGAATCATCGCGCCGGGATACTCGCAGGAAGCGCTGGATATATTGAAGAAGAAGAAGGGAGGCAACTACTGTGTTTTAGAAGTAAGTGTAACTAATAAGTGGTTTCGGTGAAATGATCGAGATGCTGGGAGTGCAGTTCCTTCGGGGACTTCATCGCTTTGTCCGATGTGTGTGACGCCATTACAGCGAAGATTATATCCAGAGAAGTGTCCGATGGAATCATCGCGCCGGGGTACTCGCAGGAAGCGCTGGATATACTGAAGAAGAAGAAGGGAGGAAACTACTGTGTTTTGGAAGTAAGTGCAATGTAATATAGGAGAGATGCTAGGATGTTATCTTATTTAAAATTTTGGACCGGACGCTCTGTCTGATAAGCGTGAAGCCATCACCACGAAAATCATCCCCAGAGAAGTATTGGATTTGTCTTATTCTAGTATCTTAAAAGATTGGTGGAGACGCTTCTTTCTTTCTTTTCGAATGGGTCACCAGGACGTCCTACGACCCTATGAACCCTGGTGTCAGATATGCTAGGACTTGTGCTTACGTTTACCTACTATGAATATGTGCCTATGACAAGAAGGCCTTAAAATGATAACCTAATTTTCCAGATGGACCCCAGCTACGAGCCGGCCCTACTCGAGCAGAAGACCATCTTCGGTCTCACGTTAGAACAAAAGCGCAACGACGCGGAAATCACGCCCGAGCTGTTCAAAAATGTCGTCACACAGAAGAAGGACCTACCTAAAGATGCAGTCCGGGATCTGATCATAGCGACCATTGCTCTCAAATACACGCAGAGTAACTCCGTATGTTACGCGAGGGACGGACAGGTAAGATAAGAAAAAGTAATTAAATAGTCAAATGTCTTTCAAAAATGTAGTCACACAGATGAAGGATCTACCTAAAGATGCAGTCCGGGATTTGATTGTAGCCACTATTGCATTGAAGTATACGCAAAGTAACTTCGTGTGCTACGCCAGAGATGGACAGGTAAGATAAATCTACAGTCAATGTAGTTTGTAGTTTAGAGTCAGTCACAGAGAAGAAGGATTTACCTAAGGATGCGGTCAGGGATTTGATAGTAGCCACAATTGCTTTGAAGTACACGCAAAGTAACTCCGTATGCTATGCGAGGGACAGGTAAATGTTTGTTTGAACTGTTAGTGGCGGCTGCCGGAACTTGAACTCGGCATCATGGAGTACAGTCTCACTGCTCTATCAACCGACCGAATTTTTCTTAGTCAGATGGTCAGTCCAAACTAGTTTTTACGTGCAACATTGATTCGACATTTTGTGCAACATGTTGAGTGATATATTGTGAGTTTCAGTGATATACTATACGTAGTCCCGACAGTTTCACGAGACAAGTCTCGGCATTTAGATTTCTGTTTGACGAACGTTGATCTAGTCCGGGTAGACAAGTATTTCTATACGGCTAATCTCAACTACATGTGTTTTGTTTCTTCCAGGTGATCGGCATCGGCGCGGGCCAGCAGTCTCGCATCCACTGCACCCGCCTAGCCGGAGGCAAGGCCGCGCTGTGGTGGCTGCGCAGACACCCGCGCGCGCTAAGCATGCGCTTCAAGCCCACAGTCACGCGCGCCGTGCGCTCCAACGCTATTGACAACTACGTCAGCGGTACTATTGGTGAATACTTTATTTATACCAAACTTTTTGCGTTGCGTCGCCAGACTTTATTTTGTTGAAAAACTTAATATTTTATCACGTTAATTTTAACAAATGGTTTCATATTGGCTACGTAATTATTAAGATGCCATTGTATTATGTCATGTATTGTAAAAATCAATAATGTAGCAACATTATTGTGTGCTATTGGCTGACTTTTTTTAAATAAACTGGTTAATATCTTGATGGAATGGTGGAGATGTCAGCACATTTTTTTTCTAAATTATCCTATTTCAATATACAGGGTGTTTGGGAGCCGGGTGCAAAGCCTTCAAGGGGTCAAGGTACTCATAAAACTGAACAACTTTCCCCACGGAACATGGGTCGAAATATGCCCATCAAACCAGAAAGAATCATGCCCACTCGAGTATGGATGTTCGTCTATTACTTGCCTCACTACTTGCAGGCCTTGCCCAAAGCCAAAGTTAAATAATTATAAGGTCTAATTATTGCTTAACATTTTGTAACTGAAAATAATTTAATTATGATAGGAGTTCTGAAGTTATTGAATGTTAAAGTTAGGTATCGGAAGAGACAAAAGTGCTGAAGTTTGGCCGTATATAGAATATTTCGTTCTAAAATCGTTATCGTTTGCTATACCGAAGCAAACAGAGCATAAAAGGTTCACGCCCTAGTAAAATCTTTGGTAAAAATACCTAACTGTAGATCGACCTTTTATAAATTAAGTTAGTTTCCCTGTTTTGTACAACAATTGCCATAGCTATTCTGAATTAGCATGAGGGATATTACATATTGCTTTAATTTTCATTTTGAGGCGAGACAATTTCTTAGACCAGAAATGGGCATTCTCCTTTGGACCTCCCATACAAAATCTCCGATCAGCTGATTTTTTTTTTTCATATTTCTACCCAAGTTGTTCAGTTTCATGTGACCCCTTGAAGGCCTGGCACCCAGCTTCTAAACACCCCATATAGAGGTAATGATGATAACAATTTCCATTTTCCCAGGAACGGACATGCCCCTAGACCTCTGGAACTCATTATTCGAGGGCGCCCCGCCCGCGCTGCTGACTGAGAAGGAGCGTGAGGAGTGGGTGAAGGGCATGGACAAGGTGGCGCTGGCTTCGGACGCCTTCTTCCCCTTCAGAGACAACATCGACCGCGCGCACCAGGTAAGACTGCCTGCGACACAGAAGGTTCCGGGTCCAATTCCCGGTGGGGTCACTCACAAAGTTGATATTTATCACTTTGTGAATTTGTCAGGCAAACACTTGATTGTCCGAAAAGTAAGATGGTTCCGTGCTTCGGATGGGCACGTTAAGCCGTTGGTCCCAGCTGCTGAGTGAGGCAGAGCGCGAGGAGTGGGTGAAGGGCATGGACAAGGTGGCGCTGGCTTCGGACGCCTTCTTCCCATTCAGAGACAACATTGACCGCGCGCACCAGGTAGGCTTTTCCAGTACCCACCTTTACAGCTACAACAGTCCACTACTGGACATGGGCCTCCCTCGTATTGGAGGGTATTGCCATACTCACCGCGCTTGGCAGGCGGATTGGCGAATGCAGTGCAAGATGTTTAATTCACATGGCACGCTGATGACCATTCCTGGATAATTATCCCTTAGTCACTTTTTACGACACTCACTGGTAAAATTGGGCTGATGCTATTGGTATTTTTCTAGTACACTAACTACAAATTAGTATGTCAACCCTTGAGTGTTTAAGTATTTCAGATGGTAGTAAGTATAAACAATAGGTGCTACAGTATGTGAGGTGGCATTTTAATAATTATTTATGTCATATATAATTTTAAGTGTGTCATATAACATTTAAGTATGTCTGATGGCATTTTTAGTGTGTTAGATTGTATTAAGTATGCCAGATTGCATTTAAGCATTTAAGTTCGCCAAATGGCATTTAAATATAAAGTTAAAAAATCCGAAATGCCGTGTGATGCCGGCTTAGAATGCCGTGTGATGCCGGCTTAGAATAGCATCACCCCATTTCTTTCCTGTGGGTGTCGTAAGAAGCGACTAAAGGACTCGAGGGTATCATGTGTATTGCAATTTTAAGCGACAGGCTGACAACCTGTCACTATAGCGATACACGACAATAGCTAAAACGGCCCTCAAATATGTGTCAGACGTGGCGATAACGACCGTACTGTTACGGTCGTTGACGCTCTGCCTACCCCGCAAGGGATAAAGGCGTGATGTATGTATGTATGTATGTTAAAAAATCAATTGCAAACATTTAGGTATAGGGGTAAACCGGTCCATGAAGCTGAACAACTTTTCCTGGATTAAAGGTCGATTTAGGAATAGGTGTAAACCCAACTCTAGGAACTAAACATCTTTTCCAGGAACATAGGTCGATTTAAGATAAAATATTGGACCTCCCATACAAATTGATTCGGTCCGCTGATACGTTTTGTATGGCAAGTCCAATTTTTTTCTATATAGGATTACATTTAATTAAGTACAAATCTTTTGAGGGTGTGGTCTATTCACAAAACTGGACAACTTTTGTTAGAAACTTTTCTTCGAAATATTAAAAAAAAATTGGACCTCCCATACTAAGTGACACACTTTTTCAACATTTTTGTATGGTAAGTCCAAATATTTTTTTCATAATTCGAAGAAAAGTTTCTAACAAAAGTTGTTCAGTTTTGTAAGTAGATCACACCCTCAAGAGATTTGTACTTAATTAAATGTAACCCTATATTTCGACCTATGTTCTCTGGGGAAAGTTATTCAGTTTCATGGATTGGTTCTTGGTTCACCCCTTAATATCAGGGACCCGCTAAGCGCTTTATCGACGAAGCGCTTAATTTTTAAACCCCATGATTCAACACTCCCAGTTAAACGACTTACCATTTCAACTGACAACCCATTCATTTGCTTTAAGTTTATCGAAAGGGTAACCCTTTGCTAAAACCCTTTAAAAAGCGCTTCATAGGGGTTTCGTGCGCACGCACTACAATGAAATCATTCGCAAGTTGAGCAAAATGCGGCTTCGCGGCAACTTCGGAGCTTTGACGGACCAGCTCGCCGTCTTGTGGTGCGCGAGCAATAATAGTCCGTATAAGTCACAATTTAGGGATTAAATTTATGTGAAAGCCGAAAGGGTAACCCTTTCAATATGGTTAGTGGTTTAAAGGGGTTTCGCAAGGATTTCGATAGCCTTACAATAGCGCTTTAAAAAGCCTTTCGAGTGGGTTTTGGCGAGATTCGACTAGGGTCAGTAAACCCATTCGCAAAACCCAATCAATAACCCCGGAAAGGCTTACCAGTCCGGTCCCTGCTTAATATATTAGCAGTTGTTTTTTTTACACCTCTATAATGTCGATGGCATACTAGTATATCCGATGTAATTTATGCATCTCCAATGGCTTTTAAGTATGTCATATAGCATTTAAATATGTCATATCGCATTTATGTGTGTCACATTTAATTTATTTTTGTCATATAGCATTTAAGTATGTCAGCTGATGTCATACTCTTCTTTGTCAGGTGGGCGTGCAGTACATCGGCAGTCCGGCGGGCTCCAACAACGACGCGGAAGTGATCCAAGCGTGCAACGAGCACGGCATCACCCTCGCGCACACCAACCTCAGGCTCTTCCACCACTAGTCGCTATCTAGCATCCCTTTCTATATTATGTTCACGATAACAAACTGGCCCGAACTTTCGTGCAGAAACGCGGTGATAGTGTAGTGACATTTGCCTCTTTTAATCACATGCAATTACGTGTTTGAGATGGCGGTATACTAGTTCGTTATTGTGAATACAGTATAGTGAACAGAGCAGTGACGTCATCATGCGACATGACATGAGAGAAATTCTTCTATGAAACTCAGTTCTAAGATTTTTCTTTAGTTCTCTATTAAAATTACACCTTAATCCTGCTGAAATTAATCGTTTTAGGTCCAGCTATGCTACATGCAACTGATACTGAATTGAAATAAGTAAATTCTTTTTCTACGATACTTTGCAAAACTGATTGATCATGTTGGGCTACTGTCTAGTGATCTATTATAAAAAGTTTACTCCACCCTAATACTGTTATTAAAAATAACAGGTTCTACAGTTTAGCTGCAACAGATGCTGAATGTATTACATTCCATTTTAAACATATTTTGTTACTGATAAATCATGTAAAATGAACTGATTATTAGTGTCATACATATTATTAAGTTCCTACAAGTTTAAAACAATCTTAAACCATTCCAAATAATTATGTCTTCCTTCCATTGCAAAAGTTGTTTACAAAGAGAATCTGTAAGAATCTCTATTTTATTTTAGTATAAGTGTATTCTTAGATATAAGAAAAGGTGTGCCTTATTGATTTTGATAAGTATTTAACAATATAAAATGTTACATCTCTAATTTTCGCGTATTATTTACATCATTTTGCATCCCGTCTTATGATTTATTTACGTGCATTGCATATACTTTTTTAGTATTTCGAAAAACTAAGTTCGACTTGCTTATGTGTACATATTAAAATATTATTATATTGTTATATAGGGTGTATTTTTATTAGTGGCGGATCCGTTAAGGGTGTGTTCTGTCAATGAAACTGAACAACTTTCCCCAAGGAACATAGGTCGAAATACGAAAAAAATTTTGGTCTTCCCATACTAAGTGTGTTGGCCGGCCGGGTCAATTTATATGGGAGGGCCAAATTTTTTTTTCATATTTCGACCTATGTTCCTTAGGGAAAGTTGTTCAGTTTCATTGACAGAACACACCCTTAACGGATCCGCCACTAATAAAAATACACCCTATATATTATATTATTATATTGTTAATTGAACTTATCGTTCAATTTTACCTTCTTACAAAAACAGGCGTAAAGTAAAAATCATATTTTTAACAACTTTTTATTGTACTTTTATGTCATGATCATTATTACAGTAAAAATGCACAATTATTAAAAAACAAAACCCGACAACGGATTATTTTAAAAGATACATTTTGTGTTTAAAATTAGTTGCCCTGATCCCTGCAGCCACATAAAAATAAATTCTGTGTAAGTATACATAATAATACCTCAAAATAATGTCAAAATATTAATGTAAAAATTATTTCAAAAATATTTATAAATCTTACTTTCTTTCTTTGGAATAGTAAGGGCAGCGTACCAGCGAGGATTTATATATTTTTACCCACCGAGTCTGCAAGGAGCGGATAACAGCAGTATAGCACCAATTCACACGAGTTGTTTTCAGTAGCAAATTAATAATTAATTATATCCCAGTTGTTTCAAGAAATTATCTGTAAATGGCGACCGTTTCTTCTAATCTATTAATCTAAACCATTTTAAATATTAAATCTGCAAAAATATTTTTTCTGGTATCACATCACTTCGCAGAACTTTGTTCCGCTTACGAGAATCCATGTTTTGTCGTAACATCATTAAAAACATAAATACTGCGCTTCTAACAAAAACACATCAACCACAACAAACTGATTATTTGTTTTGCTAGCATTACCGCGGTCTGTATGAGAACAAGTATATGTTAGAGCGGGAGAGAATTACATGCGGCGGCCATTTACAGATCCAATCTTCATTCGCGCTGCTTTTACTTGTACGTATTTGAAATAATGTGGCCGACCTTAGCCCGGCCCTAAGATGGAATTAAACTTATAACTAGTAAGGCACATTAAAACTTAACATCTACATAATACCTAATGTTTAACTTAACATAATATCGTTACACGACTTTTAGCTTTGGTAGTTTAAATTCATAGCCTGTAATTTCTTCCCGATGTCATCTTCCGACGCGTCTGAATCCTGGAATAGACAAGACTCATAAGTATTGAAAACAGAGCTGTAGTTGAGACGGCCACTCGCTATATTCGCCGCCGCAAGACAGTTGTGGTAAACTCAAGTGAGAAAGGGATCGCCATATAACTGTCAAAAGGCGGTGAATGTAGCGAGTGGATAGTAGATTGGCTAGTAGACTATGTTCCCATTGACAAAGTACTACCTAATAAGGTCACCGAACGGACGTATACTATAACGATAGACTATGTTCAGGAGGTCAAGAACATAGCAGGTTGCCATGCGATATCCTAACAGTATTTTTTTACCAGAGTTGAAAAATAAAATTAATTTCAAAAAATCAACATTACATGGCTCTTTGTTCCAGGCAAGGCAAGACTAAATCCCTCGCGCGTCGTTCGGCAGATTCGCTATAGGAACTTGATAAGGCAGAAGCTGGATTGGGCAGAATCGTGTTTTGGCAGAGTATGACATTTCCTTACCCCTTCATCCGCGGAGTAATAGTCGTCGTCGCTGTCCGACTCGGAGTGCGCGTTAATGTCCGCCAGTACTGGATCCGACTGAAAAAGTTTCAGCTCATTAGACTACGCTAGTAGTAGTAGTGTGAAGTTCGGTTTATGAATATCCAAAAACATTACGTGCGTAATAATTTGGAAGATGAGTCAAGGCGTTTTTATAAACTGGTTCATAAAAGAAGGTGACCCAAAATGGCAACATTATTGTTTGCGTCTTGTTCATATTACATCATGACATTTGAGCAAGATGTCAACAATAATGTAGCCATTTGGGGTCAACTTCTTTTGTGAACCAGCTTATACGAGTTTATTTTCTGCACAAAAAAATAGTCCTCGAGTAGCGCGAAGTTAACACACCTTATTTACACCGCTTGGAGTAAATTGAACTTCGCACGCGAACCGCGTGACGCACCGCACCGCACGACATTAAAGAAGAAAACTCATAATTGAATTTTACGCCGCCTTAGAACTTTGAAAAATATTTCGAGTTACTCTATGGCGAAGAACGACGCCATCTTTCGTTGTATTTTATTCGAAATACGTCCATTGCTATTTTTGTCTGAATTAGATAGCTGGAGATTTATTAGGGATTTTCTAAGTAAAGCGCGATACAAAAAGATTGAAATGCTGGGTAGACTTACCCCGTGGTTCAGCAACATTGCGACGTTTTCCTCTGTATGCGCGCTCGGCGGCATCGACCTAGCCGCACGCAAACACGCGTTAAGGCACGCGGCGCCCTGCTCAAAGATAAAGATATTATTTCTTACAAAATATTGTAGCGGGTGACTTTACTTACAAAATATTTGGGTTAAACTTGAATACCGAATAGCTTAGGTTACGCTAACTATCGGTACATGTTGGGCTGTAACTGGGTTTAGAGGTCAAAACCACAATTGTACTCAATTTCTACAAGCAAAAATAAAAACAATAACCCAAATTATATACGGTGAAATTTTACTAGTGACCGATACAGAAAACTCAGACCGGAAAAAAAATTAACCTTCCATAGTAACTCAAATCAGCTGATCGGCAATTTTGTATGGGAGATCCAAATTTTTTTTTCGTATTTCGACCTACGTTCCTTTAGGAAAGTTGTTCCTCATCACCAGCTGGTTCTTAGTTTTCGCTATCGGGCACTAGTAAAATTTCACCCCATATAACAATTAACCATAAAACAATAACCCACATTCTACAACTCTGTAAGAACGAATAAGTCAAGTATTTTGATTTAGGTTTTGCATCCACAAGAATAATCGCACTTGTGAATAACTCAATGCTCACGCTGGGAGTGACTCTAAGCAGCATGTTGAGGATGTCAGGGTCCTGGTGTTCCACCGCCAGCTGCAAGTAGCAGGCCTCTGACATGGTTAACCGGGACCGACGGCTTAACGTGCCCATCTGAAGCACGGAACCATCTTGCTTTTCGGACAATCAGGCGTTTCAGCCTGCAATGTCCTAACCAGACTGGAAACAGTCGCAGTACCTACTGCAGAAACAGTTCGCAATGCTTACTCTAGGAATGACTTGAAGCAATATCTTGAGGATGTCAGGGTTCTGGTGTTCCACCGCCAGCTGCAGCGGCGAGCGGCCCTGACACTCCTCCAGATCCTTCTCACAGTCGTAGTACTGCAGAAGTAATTCGACGCTCTTCGGGCTCTGCCGGTCTACCGCTAGCCATAGAGGTGTTTGGAAGTCTGCGTAAAAGTGAATAAAAAATAAGCTCACTAAGTATACATGATGTACAGGACAACCCTCCGAATGGCTCCGAAGAATGATAAGGTCCATCCAGACAATGAAAATGAAGAACTTTTCCCTAGGAACATATGCAAGAAAATGATAGCAAAATTACAACCAGATGACAATCTTTACTATGGAAAGTAAAAATAAATGGCGCCTGTATTCGGCGCGCTGTCATGCTGTTTGCTCATAGGGAGACATTGTTGCATCGTTGGTTGCATAATGTAATTAAAAGGTTAAAAGGTCAAACATGACAAATTCTTATTTTCATATTTTGTGAGAATATTGTGAGTGCATTAAAATCGCAATAAATATATTAAGCAACAGATTCATCATATGGTTTGAATTCCTAATGTGGACTAACCAAACCAGGTAATACACTTGTAAATACTTTCTACAGATGTTGCTAGATTGCCGCTTTGGAGACGAGCATCAAGAGGTTGAAAATTTGGTGTGCATTGATCGGTGCATCGATGGCTCAGTTGTAGAGCGGGGGGGCGTTTATGTCATGCGGCCCGGGTTTGAGCCTCGGTCGATGCATGGCAGTTTTTCGATTTCTTATTTTCATTTACTCTCACCCTCCTTCCTTTATTCTCACCGTAGTTAGTCTGGCGTAGCATCCAATCCATCTTAGCCTTGTCCCGTCCGCACTGCTCAAAGATGGCGTCCAACAGTTGTTCGAGTATGGGGCTCTGACATAGCACCGCGTAGTGGATGGCGTTATTGCCAGACCAGTCTCCGCAAAGCGGGTCGCAACCTAAAATACAAGAGATGACTGGTTGGCTTTATACAGGTGTAAACAAGAATCAACTGCAAATATTTTAAGGGTGAATCAGTCCATGAAACAGAAACATGAAAAGTTTTTGGACCTCCCATACAAAATGTACCAGCCGGTCGAGTCAATTTGTATTGGAGGTACCATTTATTTTTCATCTGTCGTTTCGACCTATGTTTCTTGCGGAAAGTTGCTAATGCATCCCTTAAAATATTTCCAGCTGATTTTTGTACAGTACACCTTATAACAACTTACTAGGTAAAGATAATGGTCAAACTATAAAGATGCTAGTTGAGTTTTTAGATATGCGTGCAGCATACACCGCCACAGCGACACATTTTAGACTAAACTAAGTCTTCTCGGTCTCCACCCTCAAATAGTTCGATAGAAAACCGTCAGTTTTTGTGCTGCCGACCGCTGCGCCACCGAAAAATATTTGAAGTAGTTGTGAGCGGTTCTTCTCCGTACATTCTTGCCGATATATGATCTTCAAAAAGTAATATAACCTACCATGTTGTATCAATGCAGCCTGGATCTCAACTCGCTGCGTGACTACAGCAAGATGCAGCGCGGTGAGTCCATCCTTCGTTCTCTGTACATTCAGCAAGTCAGAACGGCCGAGTTTGTTGCACAGCTCCGCTAGAGAACATCGCTTCATAGTCCCTTTCCTACTGATGTCCAACTAGCAACAACCTACCTTGCTGTATCAATGCAGCCTGGATCTCAACTCGCTGCGTGACTACAGCAAGATGCAGCGCGGTGAGTCCGTCCTTCGTTCTCTGTACGTTCAGCAAGTCAGAACGGCCTAGTTTGTTGCACAGCTCCGCCATGCTCCGCTAGAGAACATCGCTTCATAGTCCCTTTCCTACTGATGTCCAACTAGCAACAACCTACCTTGCTGTATCAAGGTAGCCTGGAGCTCAACTCGCTGCGTGACTACAGCAAGATGCAGCGCGGTGAGTCCATCCTTCGTTCTCTGTACGTTCAGCAAGTCAGAACGGCCTAGTTTGTTGCACAGCTCCGCCATGCTCCGCTAGAGAACATCGCTTCATAGTCCCTTTCCTACTGATGTCCAACTAGCAACAACCTACCTTGCTGTATCAAGGTAGCCTGGAGCTCAACTCGCTGCGTGACTACAGCAAGATGCAGCGCGGTGAGTCCATCCTTCGTTCTCTGTACGTTCAGCAAGTCAGAACGGCCTAGTTTGTTGCACAGCTCCGCCATGCTCCGCTAGAGAACATCGCTTCATAGTCCCTTTCCTACTGATGTCCAACTAGCAACAACCTACCTTGCTGTATCAAGGCAGCCTGGAGCTCAGCTCGCTGCGTGGCTGCAGCAAGATGCAGCGTGGTGAGTCCGTCCTTCGTTCTCTGTACGTTCAGCAAGTCAGAACGGCCGAGTTTGTTGCACAGCTCCGCTAGAGAACATCGCTTCATAGTCCCTTTCCTACTGATGTCCAACTAGCAACAACCTACCTTGCTGTATCAAGGCAGCCTGGAGCTCAGCTCGCTGCGTGGCTGCAGCAAGATGCAGCGTGGTGAGTCCGTCCTTCGTTCTCTGTACGTTCAGCAAGTCAGAACGGCCGAGTTTGTTGCACAGCTCCGCTAGAGAACATCGCTTCATAGTCCCTTTCCTACTGATGTCCAACTAGCAACAACCTACCTTGCTGTATCAAGGCAGCCTGGAGCTCAGCTCGCTGCGTGACTACAGCAAGATGCAGCGTGGTGAGTCCGTCCTTCGTTCTCTGTACGTTCAGCAAGTCAGAACGGCCGAGTTTGTTGCACAGCTCCGCTAGAGAACATCGCTTCATAGTCCCTTTCCTACTGATGTCCAACTAGCAACAACCTACCTTGCTGTATCAAGGCAGCCTGGAGCTCAGCTCGCTGCGTGGCTGCAGCAAGATGCAGCGTGGTGAGTCCGTCCTTCGTTCTCTGTACGTTCAGCAAGTCAGAACGGCCTAGTTTGTTGCACAGCTCCGCCATGCTCCGCTAGAGAACATCGCTTCATAGTCCCTTTCCTACTGATGTCCAACTAGCAACAACCTACCTTGCTGTATCAATGCAGCCTGGATCTCAACTCGCTGCGTGACTACAGCAAGATGCAGCGCGGTGAGTCCGTCCTTCGTTCTCTGTACGTTCAGCAAGTCAGAACGGCCTAGTTTGTTGCACAGCTCCGCCATGCTCCGCTAGAGAACATCGCTTCATAGTCCCTTTCCTACTGATGTCCAACTAGCAACAACCTACCTTGCTGTATCAAGGTAGCCTGGAGCTCAACTCGCTGCGTGACTACAGCAAGATGCAGCGCGGTGAGTCCATCCTTCGTTCTCTGTACGTTCAGCAAGTCAGAACGGCCTAGTTTGTTGCACAGCTCCGCCATGCTCCGCTAGAGAACATCGCTTCATAGTCCCTTTCCTACTGATGTCCAACTAGCAACAACCTACCTTGCTGTATCAAGGTAGCCTGGAGCTCAACTCGCTGCGTGACTACAGCAAGATGCAGCGCGGTGAGTCCATCCTTCGTTCTCTGTACGTTCAGCAAGTCAGAACGGCCTAGTTTGTTGCACAGCTCCGCCATGCTCCGCTAGAGAACATCGCTTCATAGTCCCTTTCCTACTGATGTCCAACTAGCAACAACCTACCTTGCTGTATCAAGGTAGCCTGGAGCTCAACTCGCTGCGTGACTACAGCAAGATGCAGCGCGGTGAGTCCATCCTTCGTTCTCTGTACGTTCAGCAAGTCAGAACGGCCTAGTTTGTTGCACAGCTCCGCCATGCTCCGCTAGAGAACATCGCTTCATAGTCCCTTTCCTACTGATGTCCAACTAGCAACAACCTACCTTGCTGTATCAAGGTAGCCTGGAGCTCAGCTCGCTGCGTGGCTGCAGCAATATGCAGCGCGGTGAGTCCATCCTTAGTTCTCTGTACGTTCAGCAAGTCAGGACGGTCTAGTTTCTTGCACAGCTCTGCTAGAGCACTCAAAGCCGCTTCGTTGTTATTTAACAACACGTGTAGTATGCTGAAACAGTGGTGGTGAAACATCTTATAAACACCATTTTCACCCGTTTGCGCTATGCTTACCCCGCAAAGAATATAGGCGTGATATATGATGTAAGTGTGTTTAAAATGAATGCCAAAAAATTATGACGAAGTGTGATTATGAAGTTACAGTTACGCTTAGTGCGGCTACGATATAAGGCATTAAGCGGATGTGGACCTTAAGTAGTTAAGGCACCGATTTTCACCAATGTAATGTGACCAAACAGTAGGGCCTGTCAATAAGTATTAACAAATGTCACGTCATCGCAGTAAAATAGTGACGACTTTTCTAAGACATTGACCGTAACTCAAGTTCTCAAACTTGGTGGAAATGCTGGTACGAGTATTTTTTAGTTTCCCATTCCTAACTCGAGCATAACTTATGAAATTATAGGGTTTAAGACTTTATTAAGTATGTAGGTAAGATATTTTTTACTTACGTATCGCCATTTGCCATTCGCATTTCGAACAAGCTCTCCAACATCTCCGTGACTTCCTTATGCCATTCTCGAAGCTTCTTCTCCTTCAAGCTCAGTATGTCCTTGAGAAGCTGTAAGGAATACAAAAGTCAAGTTAAAGATAGATAAGAGATATGGAATGTTGTTTACATCCCCTTTAACAGATTTTTTAGACTATCTTGGCTTATTGTCCTTTCAATAGCGCCCTATCTAAGTTTATGTCTGCACTGACAATTCTTAAAATTTCTGTTTCAGTGTGATTAGGACATTGCAGGCAGAACCACATGATTGTCCGAAAAGCAAGCGTGCTTCGGATGGGCATGTTAAGCCGGTTGCTGTATATGATCATTTAGACGGTGGACGTTACACAACCATGACAGAGGCCAGCTACTTGCAGAAGGCAGTTGAAAAACTTCAACACCAGTTTTCATCGGGCTGTTAGACCTGGTGTTCCACTCGAAGAAGATGAACTAATGCAATGAAATACTTAGTTGCCGTTACGAAGATAAGGAACCTCACCGTCTGGATTTCCAACAGATCTTCCGCCAGGAGAGGAGCTTCTTCATTATCATCATCTTCTACTTCTGAATGTTGTCCGCGGTCGTCGCCACACGCACGGAGTACCACAGGGGTCTGGCTGTTGCCTGGCCCAGGCTTGTCCGAAACTAAACTATTGGCCCCCTGTAGAGTTACCAATGCAGAACATTTAATTCGGTTCTTGACTGGATAATAAAAAACTCACAAAGCATATTGGCTTACCATAAACACATCCTCTTCCGTTAGTAAAGGATACTTATCAATCAGATCTGAAAGTACAGCAGACATAGTTAGTCTAGTCAAATTTTTAATTGTATGCTCTAAAATTAAAGATGCCGACAAATAATGATACCTAGCAACTCCATTTTTTTTTTTTTTTTTTTTTTATTTATGATGGGCTTACTCTTGACCCCAATCTCACCCTACAGCAGAGATGGGATCTACGGTGGAGCGAGCTTGCCCAGAAGATGCCTATTCACTCTAGACTTAAAGAGATTCAGGTTATATGCACTCGGAAATACAGACGCAGGCAGGGAATTCCATTCTTTAGCCGTGCGCATAATGAAAGATGATTTGAAGCGCTTAGTGCGTAATGTGGGTATATCAACTAAGAACGGATGGTAGCCGGCCGTGCGTCTGGATGTCCGATAGAAGAAAGGAGACGGTGGTATGAGCTCATGCAGCTCACGCACACACTCTCCGAAGTACAATCTGTAGAAGACCGATAGGCAAGCAACCTTGCGGCGGTGAGCCAGGCTGTGAAGCTTGGTCGCCACCAGTTTTTATCGCCTATTAATCTCTTGGCTCTGCGTTCCACCGAATCCAGTGCAGCAAGTTGGTATTTAGCCGAGCCATCCCAAAGGTGACAGCAGTACTCCATGCAAGATCGGACTTGAGCTTTATAAAGAGTTAGAAGCTGTTCAGGCGTGAAGTACCGCTTGACTTTATTCAGGACGCCCAACTTTCTAGCTGCAATTTGAGCCTTGGACTCGATGGTGGTGCCGAAGTTGAGGTCAGAGGACAACTCCATGCCAAGGAGTTGAAGAGTGTTGGTCACTGGAACAGATGTACCCCGAAAAGTAGGAGAAAAGGTGAAAGGACTCCTTTTGCGGAGAAAAGACACGCCTGCGTTTTTGAAGCATTAAAGCTGACGAGATTGTCTTCGCCCCACTGGGAGACGTTACTTAACGTCAGGCTCGTACGCTCAATCATAGCCTTTCTCAATCTTTGGATTTCATCACCACTGGCTCCTGCGCCGGACAGATATTTCTCGGTGACAGTACTGTCATCTGCGTACCCAACAATTCCTGAAGATAGAAGGTCATTGATGTGCAGCAGGAAAAGCGTCGCGGAGTACAGACCCTGAGGAACTCCGGCGTCAATAGCCTTGAGGTCAGAGGAGCAGCCGTCTATGACCACTCGGATCGACCGTTCACTCAGAAAGTCAGCCACCCAGCTACAGAAGCCAGTGGGTATGCCGTACGCTGGAAGCTTGCTCAACAGACTCGCATGCCACACCCTATCGAAGGCCTTTGAAATGTCCAGCGAAACTGCTATTGCTTCGCCGTGGTTTTCAATGGCCTCGCCCCAGCAATGCGTTACGTACACTAGAAGATCTCCCGTGGAACGCCCTCGGCGGAAGCCATATTGACAATCACTGAGAAGATCATTGTCTTCGAGGTACGAAAGCAGTTTGCAGTTCAGAACTCTTTCCATAACCTTACAGAGTACGGAAGTGATGTTATGTTCCATATCACTAGTTCGAATTTTAAGTTAGGTAAGCTGATTCATTCAAACCACAATTACTCAGGTCACTCAAATTAACTGATTCCCTACTATTTTTTTAATCACAATACAAAAATGTTGAAATAGTGTGTCACTTAGTATGGGAGACTCAATATTGTTATTTTCATATTTTGAAGAAACGTTTCTTATAAATGTTATTCAGTTTGGGAGTAGAACACGCCGAATATACTTATTTATTTGATTATTATGAACATGTCACTAGATGAGTGATTGAACTGAATCTTTTTACACACCACTAGGTATTTATTATTCCCAGAAAAGCGGCCACCTACCAAACGTCATTCTGGTGCATACAATTAAAAATTCGACTATAAACGTACTAGTGTATTACATTCATTTATCACTATGTCTAGTGATACGCGATTTTCCAGAAACGAGCTTCAAATATTTGCTTGTCAGACGTGGCGATGATAGCGTCCGTATTATTACGGATGTTAGACTCTGCCTACCCCTCAAGACATAAAGGTGTGATGTACGTATGTTGCTCACCGGGTAGATCATCGTTGAGGAATTTGTTGAAAGCGGGCAGGTCGACAGAGGGCGCCCTGTTGAAAACGTCGCTGATTTCTTCCACTGTCTTATTCATTTCCACCGCCTCCGTGATGTCAAATGTTCGGAAGAACTCCGCGGCCGATTGCACGCCTAGGTCGCTGTTGTTCGCTACCATGCCATCAAGCTGAAATATTAGGTGTAATAATAATAAAAAGTACAGTCCAGCAAAAAAGAGTAGACAAAAACTTTTTTGCTGGACTGTAACTGCATACCTATTATAATATATTTTTTTCGCAGTTTTTGCTTCACTATAAAACTGTACTTTATATAAAATTGCGTATTCGAGCACCTAACTTTTTTAAACCATAGCAACTAAATACAGTTTATAAAACAACAAACATACTTACGGGTAATACTAAAACGGGCTCTGCAGTTTGCACAATAGGAATCACCTTAGGACCTTCATTTATTTCTGAAATCAAAACCAAATTTTAGAACACTTCCCATATACATTTGCATAAAATAAATTAGCAGAAAAAAAACCACCGCAGGCAAAATTATAGCACGTTCATTCGAATAGGCCATATTTGACAGGTGTCATACCCATACTAGGAATCATATCAACAAAGAAAAATAGACCTCATTTAAATGATTTTGACAGCTGTCAAATATGGCCTATTCGAATGACTGTAGAACCCGCAACTTGCTGAAATATTTAAAACTAGCAGCCCGCCCAGCGGTTTCACCCGCTGCTACTTACCTGTTTTCCTGTAGAAATTGGATCTTTTCCCGTAGTAAAAAGTCAATTACTCCGATCCAGCAGAGGTAAATATGCGAGCAGAAGCGGCCTGTCATGCTGAATAACTTTTACTTTGAAGTCATTACCGTATCTCTTATTGTTTATATGGGATGCTGGTGGTCTACATCAGGTACTCCAGACTCTCGTGACCATGTGCCAGCAGAAGCGGCCCGTCATGCTAAATAACTTTTACTTTGAGGCTTTTACCGTATCTCTTATAGTTTATATGGGATGCTGGTGGTCTACATCAGGTACTCCAGACCCTCGTGACCATTTGCCAGCAGAAGCGGCCCGTCATGCTGAATAACTTTTACTTTGAAGCCATTATCGTATCTCTTATTGTTTATATGGGATGCTGGTGGTCTACATCGGGTACTCTAGATCCTCGATGACCATGTGCCAGCAGAAGCGGCCTGCCATGCTGAGTAACTTTACTTAAAACCATTACTATATCTTTTATAGTTTAGATGGGATGCTGGTGATGTTCATCAGGTACTCCAGATCCTCGATGACCATGTGCCAGCAGAAGCGGCCCGTCATGATGCAAAACTTTTTCTATGAAGCCATGGCCGTATCTCTTATAGTTTAGATGGGATGCTGGTGGTCTTCATCAGGTACTCCAGATCCTCGATGACCATGTGCCAGCAGAAGCGGCCCGTCATGGTGAACAACTTTTTCTATGAAGCCATGACCGTATCTTTTATAGTTTAGATGGGATACTGGTGGTCTTCATCAGGTACTCGTACTCCAGATCCTCGAGGGCTGATAAAAAGTAGTCCATGTCCATTTTTACTATGCTAGTAATATCAGTGCCAAATTTCGCGAAGATCGGTAAAGCGGTTTGGCTTATTTGGGTAATATGCGCTGTATTTCCCGCTTTTCCTGCTGCTAACCGCTTTTCACGTGGAAATAAGGAATTTTCCCGTGGTAAAAAGTAGCCTATGTTACTCAGGAATATTGTAGCTTTCTAATGGTGAAAGAATTTTCGAAATCGGTCCAGTAGTTTCGGAGTTTATCGATTACATACATACAAAAAAACAAACAAACAAACAAAAAAACAAACAAAGTTTTCCTCTTTATTATATTAGTGTAGATGTAGACAAATCAAAATTAAGTACCTACTCACTTGAACATAAAAGATGTTTTAAAAAGTAATTTCAATTTCACTTTTATTGCATAAATCAAAATACATGGATGTTACGGATGACGTCATACAATGTGTAGAGCACTATATACCCGTATTATGACACCCTGTTAGCACTATATACCCGTATTATGACGGCAGTAGGCTGTTATACACGAATGCATCACAGAACAGAATACTTATGAACAGAATATAATGAGGGCGCCACTTTGTATGAAAATGCAAAATTAAATGGCATCATTTACTATAAATCGTTGGACGACTTGGTGTCCCACTCAAAGAAGATGAAGACTATAAACAACAACAATTTTGTATGTTTTTTTAGTTCCATTCTACTTATTTTCAAGACTTTTTAGACACAATGACTGTAGGTACGTCGGGGCACATAGCTTGTACAAGCGACGATATCTTGGTTCGCTAGGCTCGGTAGGTTCTAGAGTGGCCCACGGATTAGAAATAGCATCTTCTACCAAATCGACTTTATAAGGATATGGCGTGAGTGAAGTCGGCTTAAAATCGCGGTCTATGGAGGCCCCTAGGGGAAAACTTTGCAGGCATGAACAACTTTTGCTATGAAGCCGGTATTGGAAAAAGAAATCGAGCTTCTATAAAAAGTCAGGCAGCTGATCGTATGTCTGTATGACTTTGTATAAAAGATAATTTTTTTCTCGTTTACCATCACAATGCTCAACAGTAAAATTTGTTCAGTTTCAAGGTCTGATCATACCTGCAAAGTTTTCGGAACACCGTCCCTTACACCCCGTAAATAAACTTACCGTACGTAGTGGTGCATAGCCTAGCGCGTTTCCTCAGTAGATGGTGCGGTTCCGGTTTGTACCGGAATCTGACGGGGTCGGAACGTCGGCCATGGTTATCCACCAGCTCCATAAACACGTCTGCGGGCTTGGTCATCTCCTCCTCCTTCTTATAGGTGTACTGTGGAGTTCTGAATTCAAACGTATTACCATATGAGTAAACGCACCAAGAGACGACACTCCCGCTCCAGACGCGCTCAAGGTCATTGCATTTGCCTACCATTGCTAATTGCGACCATCTAGCGCTCGTTCAACGAGCAACTCAGTCGGAAGTGCGCTTCGCCGCGTGAACGTTCGTCGCGCAGGTCAAATTTTGTTTTTTTCTGTAAAGTTTAGCCATGCCGAATTATAGTGGTGTTCATGGCTATTAACTATAAAATGGCAATATTTTATTCACACGGAAAAACTGTTAGCAGCGGGTGTAATTTAACCGCTTGTCTCGCCGCTAGTCTGGAATAAAATTAAAAGCACGTGACAGCCCTGTGTTAAAGCGGGGGAATGCATGGGGCGTTACGGGCTGAGAAGGGAAGTAGGTGTTTGAAGCGCGGCGTTTGGGGCCCAGACAAAGGAGTTTCATTTCTACACAGTAGTGTTATTATTTATTCTTATGGTATTACATACTTAAAACATACCCAGATTCTGCTTAGTCGCAGCTTCGAGACGAATACCAAGGAATTGAAAATTTGGCAAGGGTCGATCGAGGCGCCGGTAGCTCACAGTGTCAAAGCATTAAGGCAATACCCCATGTGTTCCAGGTTCAAGCCCCGGCCGACGCTTACATTCAACTTCAACTTCTTATTTTCATTTTAATAATTTAGCACTGAGAGTAGAAATCTTGGCGTTAGACGTCCTCGAGCCAGATAGACCGAAGATTTAAAGAAGAAAGAAGACTAGGGGCGAAAGTGGACGATCGTGACTTATGGCATACTCTGGAGGTGGCCTACGTCCAGCAGTGGACTGCTATAGGCTGATGTGATTGATGACTTTAATAACTGACCACGTATTCTGAGCGATCCATCCGCGGCCGTATAGATCTCCCTTTCTCACTTCGTGGTAAACTCAAGTGGAAAAGGTAGCGCTGAACGACTACCGTACGGCATCGAATGCTGAGAGTGGTCTTCTCAACTTGAGTAATTTTGAATCTTAATACCCTGTAAGTCTAAAACCTATGAAAAAAACTAACAATAGTGTACCCACACTAGGTGATAATAATTAAATATACTTCTCATAAAAAAAATCGTGACTCCTTGCAATTTTATGTTTTGTACAGATATCACATTATCAGAGAAATCTGTTTATTTAGGAATAAATGTCTGATGTAATTTAATAGAGAGTACTTATTATGAATGAGGTTTATAAATCCTACAGTAATATAGAGATGAACTGAAATCGAAACAGTTGCCTACTTATTTTGCAAATATACTTTTCGTCTTTCGTTCTCTTTCTAGTGAAAGAGAACGAAAGACGAAAAGTATACGACCTATACTCTGGTTATTCGCAGCTTGCAGAGTCGGTCATAAATCATTATGAGTCTAGGGTTGTGTGTTACGGGGCGGGCGCAAGGCCGTTATCGATAAAATCATGAGCCATCAAAGAATGCCACTAACTACTTTGTTTACTTGCATAGACGAGATGCATGCTTAATCGCATTTTTGATGACTTCAGTATTATTTAATTAAGTAATTTGGTAATTAAGTAATTTGTTTACTTACATAGACGATTTGCAAGTAAACAACTACTACAGTAAATCATTTGTTTTAAATCTTGTCGCGTTGCTTCATACTTACTAATTGAGCTAAGCTAATTACCTAGGTACTTATACACTGGGAACATTTTATTCATTCATTGACTCTTTGAATACGGATAGTGACATAATTCATAAATATAACTTTAATTATAGTTGATATCAAATGACACCTGTTTTTATCTGTCTATGTCTATTCTATCCACCTATAAAAATACACTATCGATTACACTTATCGACAGCAATAATACGCAGCACTGCTGCCCCCACCCTTGCTCCCATAAGGCCCGAGAGTGCAAAAGGGAGCAAAAATATCGCGGCCCCGCTCCGATGATTTACGACCGATTCTGCAAGCTGCGAATAACCAGAGTATAGTGGTCAGCGTAAAAACTGAACTAAGCTACATAAACCTACAGTAAATGTTCCAAATTCAAATTATATTTTCATACATTTCGTGTTTTGTTTAAAAATAAAAACTCAAGTGTCTCAGTTTTTCTGATGTGGAGTGTAGAAGTGGTTAGGTAAATATTCACCTGATGCAGATGCCGTGTCCATGATGCATTTGTATAACGGACGCTTTGCCATCCCAAACTCGCACTCCTACAGAGTTTTCTTCAAAAAAGTTCACCACTATGTCTGAAACAAAAATATTAGCAGCATTATATTAAAACGTAAGCATATTTTTAAAAGAAATTTAAGATAAGTAAATCACGCATTTTTTATCATTGAATAATGTGCCACACTCATGGGTCGAACAAGAGTGATAATCGCGCTTTTCGCGTATCATACTACCACTACTACTGCGGTACTGCGCCATTTTAGTCTTCTTTTTCTGTTTAGTCATAGTCGTAAGGTATCGTATAAAAAAGTAGATTGATATACCTAGTATTATTACCCCTTTGTACTTACATGTAGTATTGACCTACAAGAGGCAATCAAAGTAGTGGTCAATGGAAACAAAGTAGAACAAAGGGGTAGCTGGCACCTATTAAAGTGTGTTGCTCGGTACGAACCCTTGTTGACTTTTTCAACGAAGAGCATAACTTCATCACCGCCGCTCGCCCGACCGCTAAAATGAGAGCTGCGGCATATTTGTATTTCTGCAAACAAAAAACGGTTCCATTGTTAAAATTAAACTATATTACAACAGCTTATAACAATGTAATTTTAGTTTACAATAATAAATAATAACAAACTTGAAGCGCAAACAGATAAAGAATTTGTAACAACAGGTAGCGGATGCGATAATTACTACCTACACGGTAAACAAAGATGCCGCTGGGCGTACCACTATTTCATAATTACTGTAAGTACTAAAGACCAGCCTAGCGGATTCATCCGTTGCTTACGTTGTTTTCCCGTGTGAATAGGGCATTTTACCATGGTAAAAAAGAGCCTATGTTATTCAGGGATGTTGAAGCTTTCTAATGTAGGTAAGTCACTTTATAAATAAAAAAAACGTATCAAGATTCATTGCAAAGCGACTTTATAAATACTATGCAATTGACAAGAGTAGGTACTAACGTACTTAGGCATGCACACACGTGTATAAATAGGATAAGACGTAGTCGCACCTTTGTTACTTACTCTTGTGATAAATAATTCTTGAGTAGACCGAACATAATTCCTTATCAGTCACAGGGTCGTGTGCACTGAATCTTAGCCGTACTCGCTCCGAGTCTATTTCATTTCGGAGTTTGACCAGCTGAAAGTGGCAAAAAAAAAACGATTGAGTTGAGTTTTTGTTCTGCTTCTGCTATTCGTAAGGAACCCTCGGAAACATTGACTATAAATAAGGGACAGAATTGATGGAATACTAAAAGATGCGAACTTGTTTCAACTTTATAATGATCATCATCATCTCCCTGCCCTTGAGGTCGGCGCAACATATTTGCTGGAAATAATATATAAATTTGCAGTTACTCATACAGGGTGTTAATTTAAATGCGTGCCATAGGTATCTTCAGGGTAGGTTAAGTATCGATAAAAGAGGCCGTAAAAAAAATTAAAAATCCCAATCATTAAAAAAATCCCAGTCAAAAAAAATTTTGACTGTGTACTGCATTTAATTTTATAATTATAACTATGAAGTGGCAGTGGTATACTTGTTGCTTTTTTCTAACCACCACAAGTGACGATAAGATAACATTATCTTCCTACTACTTATTTATACCTACTGTATAATACTTATTTCCTGGGATCATAACTACTGATTCATGATGACAGTGTCTCGTATTTAAAATGGCTACTCTACGCTGACGACAGAGACAGATTTGAATAACATTGTTGGTTATCGTACGGGCGTAACATTACAATAAACTCATGATAAGAGTTTCTAAAAAAAGTGACCAACCTACTTTCAATACAACATAATTTGAACTGTAGATTAGCTAGCAAGGCTAATTATTCTGAGAATGATTTTAGACACAGTGACACAGATTATTAGGGCAGGTATTTATTTGGTAAAATTGCTGGGACAAATTCCAAAACATTGCATAAATACAAAATTCCCCAAATAGTTTCCCATTGAATACGCATTTGAAACAATGGTTCTGGCACTTTCGTGGGAACGTTTGTTGGGAACTTTGTTTCTGAATGTGAATAGGCGCGTCCACACTGAGCGCGGCAGCTCGCGTGCTCAATGCCTCGCGCGGCATACGCTCGGGTAGCAGGCGAGCAAACAGGCGAGCCAAGTTCGGCCCATTTGGACGCTTAGATAAACTAACGAGCACCGAGGCAGCCGAGCACTCAAACAAGCTATTTGATTAGCTAGTTGACAGTCAAAACAAGATGGCAGATTCCTCTTTTGTTGTCTATGGACGACATTGCCCGACATTTTCTCGCATCGCACGACAAGTCCCTACACTGTACGACATTGTAATGTACAGCATAATACTGGCCGACATAGTAATGTACGACATAATGAAGCACGACGATGAAATAAAAAAAAACAATGTCGCCATCTATCACCCCGTACCGAAAGTGCACGACCACAGAATAATAACTAGTAACTAGCGTTACAGAAGCTTTTCTTCGCAATTGTTTTCAAAGAAATGTATACTCAATCTGATAGACAATATGATTTAATTTAGCTCGCGTTCCAGTCGAGCACGTGTTCATTTAAATACCTTCTTCAAATTTGTTTTAAGGGAATATGGGCCTTAATTCATTGGACTACGGTTCATAATAAGTTAGACGTGATTACACGTATTGAAAGAGCCGCGGACTAGGATTGCTTACTTCGAGAAACTTCTTACGCCATCTAGCGCACAGCACGAGGAGTAAACGACTTTTGGCTGGCAAAGCACAGCAAGCATCGCCGAGTACTTCATGTAGTCTAATATAATGAAAACGACAAATGAAATGACACTCGAATGAAACAACTAAAATGTCTTTTTATTTTACATTTAAATACTTTTAGAGTTTTGGAATAGTACGGCTAGGCAGTACAGTCTGTTGTGTATTGTTCTATATGTTATGTTCTTTGTATTTTATTGTGTACAATAAACGGTTAAATAAATAAATACAGTCTGAAGACCTTCGCCTGTACGAAAACGAAAAAAAAAATACCAACACGCTAAGAGCGTAGTCTATGCGCGAGGCAACCGCCTGAGCGGCGTTGATTTTGGCTCGGCCGGCGCGCGCTCGCCCGAGCATGATCTTGGGTTACCCCGAGCGTATGCCGCGCGAGGCATTGAGCACGCGAGCTGCCGCGCTCAGTGTGGACGCGCCTATTCTTATACAACGTTTCTGGGATTTTGTCCCCAATGAATACCTGGATTTATACAAGAATGAGTACTTACAGTAAAATGATAGTAGGAAGTAGAAACATTTTGTTATGTTTATAATATTGTTTACCATTTTTTTGTTAACTCTCTGGAATTCTTCTCTTTCCAGTTCTCTTTCTAGTCTATTTAACAGCTGTTTTTCTTGTTCTCCCTTCGCAGTATGTATAATCCCCAGGCATTCAAAGCTGAAAAGAAACAAACCTACAAACATAAATTTAGTAGACACAAAGTGGTCCAACAGGGTATTTGAAGTTTTCGTAAACTTGCACCTCAGTGGCTGGGAGGTAAATTGGATGGCATCTTGTTTCATAGAAATTAAGATGCCACACATCTATCATTATAATATTAACAGCCACAACAGGCCACTGCGAGTGACTGCTATGTGATGTGATATCAATACTGACCATTGCTGGAATTTACTTTCATGGAGATATTTTTGGTATATTAGTATAAATATTGCTTACGTACGGTACAGTATAGCCTTTTGCTGCAGAAACATTGACAATAGGTTGGATGTCTATACTGCCATAAAATAGTCTATGAGGGTGCTCTATGTCCTTATCATGTTGGTACACTTGGCATTTTATTACAGCTTCACCATTGTAGTTGCTGAGCTAAAAAACGATAAAAAAAAATATTACATCAAGCAAGCTAAAGTGTCTTTCATCAAATAGTTCCTCTGGCGTCATTTTGGTAGCATTAGAAAGCGGCTCGTAATATTATGCTACCAACATAACGCCAGAGGAACTATTTCATGAAATTTGAATTTTTAATGCACTCACAGCGCAATATTATTGTCATAAATAGTGCAAGTTTTACAAAACAATAAAACTTGTATTATGGTGCAGATATAGATGCACCGTATCTATTGAGAGTGCATCATTACTTATCTTTGAATTTCCTTAGATTTCCTGCCATTTTAGCTCCATTTCCGGTAGCTAGCTGGTCCAATAGCGCCCTCTACCGGAAACCATCTGTCACAGGAGAGTGGCGGCGGGATCGCCGCCATATTGCCTTCATAGAAGTCTCTCACCAGGAGCCCTTATCGGATACGGTGCATCTATATCTGCACCATAATACAAGTTTTATTGTTTTGTAAAACTTGCACTATTATAGGCAGTGATATAGATGCACCGTATCTATTGAGAGACGTGTTTCTAACTCCTGGTGACAGCTAACGACGCTATGTGATGGATAAAGTACCTGTATTTAAAATGTGATGTTAAATGACATCATATTTCATCTTATTAGTGAAAAGTAAATTAATGAATGACGTGTATTAACCCAGCCGTTAACAGGATACACAATATTTTAGGCATGTGTGTGTATTGTAAATAACATAACAAAACAGTTAAGATAAGTCCGAAATATACTCAACTAACTACTAATTAATTTAACTATCAATGAAAGTTTTTAAGATTTGATTGAGATAGTTTCATCAGTGTCAAAAGACGTTCGGCTTACGTATCGCTGAAGCCCCTATTGTCAACTGGGATTACTATGCTGTATGCTATGATACGGATAACAAATATGTTCAGCGTACATTTACAATTTTACAGGCCTTTTCTAGAAAAGAAGAGCTATCATGGAACAATGTTAGATATTGTTTCACCAGATTGAAAATAGCTGTTAGATCAAAGATCACGACAAGAGTGATGTAGTTAGTGACATATCTACATGTGCGTTATGGAATATGTTCTCAAGCAAAAGTCATGGTCACTGCGCGACAGTACAAAATAAATGTAATGTTGTAAACAGGTATGTCGCTTAGCTCACAACGGCTCTGCGCAGTAAGGGAACCGTGTTAGGTACCTACTAACTTATCAAAGTTACAAGATGGGTAGCTATTCCGCCCTTAGATATTGTATTCAGATTTAAGGGCTAACGTACTTCAGATGGATAAAATTTTCAGATATAATTCTTTACTCCGGCATGTTACATACATTCGTGCAACAAGGTACCTTGCTTCAAGGTGAACGCTCCAAAAATAAATTTATCAATAGGGAAGTACTTACAAAAAATAATAATTATTTTACGATTCTCTGGTGACTGACTAACTTCTAAGTTATCAAGGCATACGACTCCCATGTCCTGGACTTGTAGAGACAGCCTGGTAGAGCTAGGAATTATAGAGTTCATACAACTTACGGCTCAAGAGAGAATTGACACCACTCACAATAAAAATTGTGAAATCTGGTTGGTGGTAATCAGGGTGGTCAAAACTGTACTTATTGCAACAAGCACTAGAGATATATTTCTTTATCACTATTACATTAATCCATTTAGCAGCAAATAATAATTTACGGTATATGTAAACCCTTGGTGTAAACCCCATCGCTAAATTCTGCTACTGTGTTCATACACGAAACGAATTTTTCTTTGTGGGTGGGTAGATACAAACTAGACAGCTTAACACTTTATACGCGGTAACTCTTCTGCAATGTAATGGCAATGGTTGACAATCAAGTCAACCTGACACTCACCTGTTGTTAAAGATAGTGGACAACCGATTGGATGATCAGTTGATAAAAATCAATTAAGTACCTTGAGAGTAGTTATAACTGGTAAAGTAAAAGGCGAGTGTACCTGCAATCTGCATCTATAAACATAAATATTTGTATAATTATGTAAAATGTATAAAAAATAAATAAAAAGAGGCTACTGGCACTGTGATTGTCAGACTGCATATCGCAGTGGCGGTGACGGCCGACTGTCTAAGCTGCTGGGTGCTGTGCTGTTACCGCTGCTGCGTATTCATGGGTGTGCTCCCCATTTGGATTACCAGATTTTCTTGTAAGGTTATGTCTATTTCTGCTAAGGGATCAGAATTCCTTTTCTTATGCCGGAAAACTCGATCACGCTTATGGCATTTAGATTATACAGGTTCAGATGCTGATGCTGCTGATGGTAGCACAGTCGTCTTTGTAGTCTTTCTTAGCGCAAGGTCGGGTTGGAAGCCAACTTCATAATATATATTATATCTCTTCCTGCAATAGTCATTCCTTTTAGGATCATCTATCTATATCTATATTTATCAGGCAGGTATGTCGGGTCAGTCCCTCGCTGTGAATGTGCTATGAATGAGATGGGAGGCAAGCCCAGTAGGTAAGTAATAAATAAGTAGATATTTCCTGCTTACCACCACTGTGGAAGTCTAAGCCGTCATCAATATTACGGTATTTGTAGAAATTTGATTGTGTTCGGAGAATGTGGTTACAAATCTTTTTGTCGCTCTCGGTCGCAGTTGAGCCTCTGGCGTATTAAATAATCGAGCGAGAAGAAGCATTTTCTCATAAGTATTTACAGTATCATTTATTGGTATTTTTACAGCATTGGCCTGTGCTTAATTCTTTACATTCAGTTGTGCTCCTGCTAGGAGCTAGGGGTTTGAAGGTGCAAGACAGTTGCGCTGCCGTTAGTATGATAAGAGATTTCGGAACAACCAAGCTCATTGTCTCTGCTGCCACCGATTTATTTTCAACCTCCATCATTATGTGCCTAGCATCATGTTCGCTGCGGCACGATCTGATAAGGAGTATCAAGGAGTGAAGAACCCACTGTGGTGGCCGCACCAGCAGGGGTTGGAGGTAACTGGTAGGCGCATACGCAGAAGAAAAGGCCTACGAGGCCCACAGCGCACAAACCACTGCCCCAGATTCGCTCCCGGACAGCCTCCATAAAACCGGTTTCTTTGTAGATAGTAAATTTCATTGTAGGTACGTATTTAATTTGCATTTGCAAATGTATTATCTCAAGCAATGGCGAGTACCGTGATAGATCAGCGGTACCAGGATGAGCTGCCAGATTATAAGAAACAGCGGCTGTTCAGATAAGCTGTGTGCGATAGCGACAGCAGCGTATTATTATGATATACACGGCGACAAGCCGAGTACATACAATACAGGTCAACTAGCTAAACAAAAGGGGAAAGAAAACGACCTGCGGAGATTTTATCCACTGTGTCAAGGCAGCAGCGGTCGTTAGTGATAACAGTTGAGTAAAGCTTAACAGAATGGAAGAAGTGTATCTTTGTGCTTTGTTCAAATAAGGCATCTGTATTGTAATGCAAGAGCCAGTTCTCGACGCCAGGAAAGACGATATTTACCACGATATGTGCGTGTTAGACTGAGCTTCATTTCAACGTACCTTAACGACGCGCTTGCGAGTATAATTATTAGAAATACAAATGCACAATTCAAAAACATTTAGCTAGTTAGGTACCAGTGTTTTATATAGAAAGAAATACGGTATTTTGAATAAGTAGAAAGAAATACGCCTCGAACGTATTTTCACCACATACCTACATTGTAGGTGGAATGCAAGCAAGAATGTCAAGCAGACTAGTTTTCGTTCTCAGTTCCTCACAGCAATTATTGAAACACATGATATAATTTTACACTGGCGGCGGTGATCATAATCAAAATTTCAATTTTTAATATTCTTAGACAGACAGAACTACTTATTACGTTGACTTAGTACCTAGAAAGGGTAGGTACGTTTTATGGAGACGGTACTTACGCCCTTTCGATACGTAACACATATCATATTCTGAGAATGTTCTACAGATGTTGCGTAAACTTGCTTTATTTACTTACTTATATATTCCACAATTCACGTCAAGAACTTTAACCGTATTTAGGGTTCAGTCGTAAAATTGTATGCAGGACAACGTAAAATTCTTTCTAATTCTGATATAGGCAGAGCTAGAATAACAGCCTTCTTCCTTCTAAACAGACAATGTTGATTTAAAGCGACGGACGCGATAGAAGCTAAGGTCTAAGTAGCAGGTTCCCTGGGCTAGTAGGAACCGGCCCTGGCTGAGCGGTCGCTCAAAAACTCCTCGACGAACGCGATGTGTGCGTTGATGAGCAAGGTCCTCTCAGAATCGAACTGATCGGAATCCGCACTGGGCAAGATTAGGTCAAGCTCAGGCTGAGCAACAGTTTGGTCTTTAGAACGTTCATATGCTGCGCGCATAAGACTTAGGTCTGTAGGTACATTGGCAAATCGAGTGTATAACTGCACGTGAGCTTGACTGTACGAGCTGATCGGAATGGCTCCAAATCAGGTAAGGTATAGGTACGCGAACGTACCGTACGAACGATATGTATCATGTACGTCGGAAAATTTCGAAGTGATAAGCGAGGGTAGAATCACATTTGTGTAACTTTTCCTCATACGAAGTATTTAATTAAAAATTACTCACCAGGGTTGAGGCCTTTTTACCTCACATAATCCTGAGTGGCGGCGGCGGCGGCGCGGCAGCTGGGGCCGCACCGCCAGCCAGCACAAAACGGACATGACCGGTCACATGGACCGACCATAAAATGTTCCGCGTGTTAAGGACACGCGAGGAACTATCACTTCACGTATTTTCTTTACTTTCTAACTTTTTTAAAGCGAGAAATTAATAATAGGCAGAACATCTTTCAAAATCTCGAAAAAATTCGACGGAACTCCGTCGAGACGTCTTAACGGTAGAAAAAGTAACGACGCTATGAAGGCAATATGGCGGCGATCCCGCCGCCACTCTCCTGTGACAGATGGTTTCCGGTAGAGGGCGCTATTGGACCAGCTAGCTACCGGAAATGGAGCTAAAATGGCAGGAAATCTAAGGAAATTCAAAGATAAGTAATGATGCACTCTCAATAGATACGGTGCATCTATATCACTGCCTATAATTGAAAAATTTACTAGCGACCGCCGGGACTTGAACCCGGGACTGTGGATTGCCGTTCCACCGTTCTACCAACTGAGCTACGGGCGCCTAGAGGTGAATCTTTAAATTTTCTTTTTCATGAAACCTTCATGAAACGTACTATTCATATTTATTACTCATCCATCAAAATAAAACAATCCTATGTCTTAGGCGCAAACTCCACCAAAGAGACGAAGAGCATAGGACGTAAGAATGACAGTTGACAGACAAGTAATCGTCAAACATTCTTCTTAATTTTTGACGCTAGCTGTCATAGATGCGACGCTTTGGCGACGCTTGTGTGTGCCTTTGTCAATACGTTTTCATACATCTTATATGGAAACCGTTTCAAGTGTCGCCAAAGCGTCGCGATATCAAACGTCAAGCGTCGTAGGGCATGTCCTATGTCCTCTCTGTGGAGCTTGGGGCTTACACGTCAGTTGGCTATGACGGTACAGTTTTATAAAAACTTAGTTGATGTTACCAAGATATATCTCCAGAAATACTGGACTGATTTTTATGAACCTTTTACTCTCATCCATTGTCCAAATTAAAGTTAGCAGTTAGTTTAATTTTTTCTATTTCAAAAGTATTTAGAAACATGTTATTGGATTCATATTATATGTTGTTTCATACCTCTACAGTGGGGAATGTTTTGCCTGCATTTGGCGGAGATTCCCCTTGCAAGTAACCATGAGAGCTGTCAGTAATTTCTTTAACATAACGAAACCGGAACTGCTCTTGAGGTTGAACAGTAATTATTAAATATGGTTTATCACCTGAAAATCACAGAAAGTAACATAAGTCAACAAATTGGCTCTATAAATAAATACATAAAGGTTTTATCAAAAAAGCATACCCAGGACTCTTACTAACAGTATGCTCTTTTGTCTTGACCCCAAACCTGAGTATTATTATTATGTATTGGTAATAATAACATTGTTTTTTAGTGTGGACTCTCCAGTTTTAGCCCCAGGCATATAATATCATTGGCCCCAGGGCTATCGAACCTACACCGGCCAAAAGTATTTGTGTGGTTGTTCAAACAACAAGCCCAGTCTCACCCCAAGGCTGAGGAGTTGTTCTGGGAAGAACTGAGCGGATTGATAATGATAACAGCAATTGATAAGGATGAGCAGATATACTTCCTACACCACTACCTACAGTAATCTATGTAGGTCCAAAAAAACTTGTTGAAATAGGTACTTATGTACCTACTATGTACTTATGGTGTTATCATTTTCTTTCTAATATGACTCCAGTTAGAATAATAAAACATGGCATGAAGTTCAAAAACTTACGACTGGAGTGCAAACTCTTATCTAAAAGAGTGTCTCGAGGGAGTGGGTCGGCGGCCGGTACTTGCTGAAACGGTGACGAGCCTGGCGTGCTGATCGAGCTCGAACTATCTTCTTTTTCAAGCATATTAGTGCTACTGTTGATGAACGAATACATCTCCCCGTAACACACTCGCACCACGTAAATAAATAAGCAAACCAGCACTTTGGTTTAGTCTAGCATAGCATAGCACTTTGATTTTCAGTGTTGCCGGCACTCGAAAACTAAAAGATCCGAAATATAGTCCGACAGGATCCGATTGGATCCGATTTTACCCAAAGGGGCCCTTATAATTTTGTGATTTTTGCCCGCGTTTCTGTGAACCATTTCCCTACGTATTTACAAAAATGAACTGCATTTTTTCCTAATTTGCTTTGTTTTACCTTGTGTAGTGTCGCATGTAGTTACTAAACCTAACACAGACCAGATGCGGTGCGTGGCGTGCACGTCTACGCAAGTAATGTACGAGTGTCAACGCACCTGATCAAGGAGGTAAATGAAACATGTCATGATGTCACATCAGTTGCGCACCCTGCAACACAACGCAGAGCTGTATCTGGTCTGACATCATTCTTACACCTGTAGACGAGCGTGCACGTAAGTACGTATGTACGCACGCATTTGTTCTACCTATTGATAGGATGAATTTCAACGTTGCGTTGCATCGCATGACGTGTACGCGCGAGCGCGACGCATCTGGCATATTTGGTCAACGCGTGTGAGTACACGCCTCGCGGCACATCCGGTCTGTGCTACTCTGTTCACGTAGATGTGCACTCCACGCGCCAAATCCAGTCTGTGCTTGTTTAGTTTCGTACCATACGCGCGTTTTGTTGTTTCGCGCCATTTCGTCTGACAGACCGTGGCCTGTGACGTTGATGCCCGGCCGACGCCATTTTTCCTTTGTTCGTTAGTTCGGTCGAGAATCACGCGGCCGCCGGCAATATAACCTCACTTTTTGTCACTCGCGCGACCGGTGTTAGGCACATATTTTAATGTAGTTTGGTGTCTTTATTATTTCGTGTGTGCTTTTCCATCAGGAAGAGTTCCTGTCCAGTGTGGAAGTTAAGCCTATACAATTACCAATTGTTCGGTGGATTTCTCATGCGGGAGAAATTCTTTGGTTTACGCGTCTTGTACAGCAAACGCTTTGCTGTCGCAAACCATAGTGAATAGTGGAGAAATCTTTTGTTATTTGTGTGTTAAAACATTAAATTTAAACATTAAATGATATCTATATTTGATGTCGAACTGTGAACTATAGTGAATATTGGAGTAAAGGATTTCGAGATCGAGCGGATGTCCAGTGCCGTGAGTTTAGGTTACTCTCTCTTCCTGTGTTCCTCAAATATCCTGATACCTGTTTCCTGTCATACCTAGACTCACAAAGAAACGGCGTCATAATTCGCACGGTGAGCAATTCGCTGGTAGTTGTATAAGTACTTTTTTTGGTAGTGATTTAGCAACATTACGTGGAGGTCACCACCTTGATGACCTTTAGTACAACCGGAACTTGGTACAAATACTTTAGATATGAGCTGCGATAGTGCGGTAAAATATTAGTCATCTTGTAGGAAATTAAGGGCCCTCACAGACATCGGAAACAAAAATTTCTCAACAGGAAATTTTATTTTCCGGAACAGAAAATTTTCTCATTAAATTTATTTTATTTATTTTATTTTATTTTATTTATTTTGGAAAACCAACAGCTAATGTAACAATATACATATTAAGAGTAAAATCAGAAAGCCAATTACAGGTTTTCACTGTTAGACATTAATTTAGAATCTAAGAAGCATTTAGCTATAGTAAAGAGCACTACGAATCGTAGTCAAATGTTGTTCCGAGGCTGATCGACCATTTAGTTTTAGATTTTAAGATAACTTAATTTGCTTCCACTGCGCTAAGATCAGCTTCGGAATCAAACAGTGCTAGCTTGTTACTCACGTAGACGTACACGCCACGCGGCGCACTGGTCTGTGCTAGCCTGTTAGTGTTACTCACGTAGACGTGCACGCCACGCGGCGCACTGGTCTGTGCGATCCTTAAAGACAAAACCAAACGGTGGAATATTTTTTGCGGTGCGATCCATTTTACGCTCGTGCTTCTCTTTTACTGTGAGCACGTTCGTCGTTCGGTTATAGTAAGTAATATAAGAGTATCTACAATGAAATGACTATTTTTGTCAAAATTATCCGAAATTATCCGCTGGAAATGAGGATCCGCCGAGGATCCGATCAGACCCGAAAAGATCCGAAATCGCATCCAAAGATCCGCGCCGGCAACGCTGTTGATTTTATTTGATAGTAAATTAAATCACAAAAGCACTGATCAAAAACAACAAAACTACTACCCCAGATCACTTATATATATGTCGACTACTACTATGAATACAAAGCTGCTACACAGGTGTGCGTTCACTTAGTACTGTGTCTTTTTGTATGGCAATCTTATTGCACGAGTACATGCCGACGCGGTTCGCTGGATGGCGCTATATTTTTTAATTCACATACCAGCTATCCATAACCACTGTTTGTAGTATTTGCAACATTATTAGAATTGCCAGAGTTGTTCCGTTTCTTGCAAAATACTTATGAAAACATAGTATTGAATTCATATCAAATCAACAGTTATTCCAATTAAATATAAATAAATTAAATAAACTGAAACTATTCTGAAATAATGAAAGCTTCCGAATTTGTATGTATTTTTATTATTTGATGCATTTATTGGTTTATGACCACACTGCTGCGTGCGTAATGAAACGTTATGATATGACGATATGACAGTTTCTTTCAATTTCACAAGTTGTTTGCGATTGTTGTGGTTACTGAAATTAAATAATAATAAATGAAATTGTTCGTTTTCGTGAGTTTTTATTAATGGTAACGCTTATGTTTACCGGATCTTGACCTCGACTACTAGAATATAGACCCCAGAATTCGTATTTGGTCTCAGATTGTCGCCGCCTTCTTCTATTGACCCCAGCTACATTTTTGGATACCGACACCGCTGCCTTCACAAACTATCTACTTATTTCGTCTGCTTGGACTTGACTAAGTATTTTCCAGAGGAAAATGACTAATAAAAAATGTTGTGTACTCGAATGTAAATTGATTTGTAAGTATATTCGTGTTTTATTCTAGTTGTCTACACTTCTACACGAATATTATAAAGAGGAAAGATTTGTGTGGTTTTTTGTTTTCCTTTTGTATGTTATTGATAAAACTACTGGACCAATTTTAAAAATTCTTTTACATAGCGAAAGTTATTCAGCATTATCGGCAGCTACTGCTGACACATGAGCATCCAGGGTCTGGAGTACCTGATGTCAATGAATATGATCCCAGCTAAACTACAAAAGATACGGAATTGGCTTCATAGCAAAAGTTGTTTAGCGTGATGGGTCGCGTCCGCAGGATGAGCATCCAGGGTTCCCAAATTTTTAATTAATTCATTCATTATTTCTAGGTGGTGAAGTCCCATTACACTCATTTCCAAATCCCGAAAAGGAACCAGACCAGTTTACATCTTGGCTTTACAATGTTGAAGGAGATCTACTAACTTTAGATAACCAATTCATTCACATATAAACGTCGAAGAGTATGCCACAACCATTTTAAAGAAAAAAATAAAAATTTAAGTAAATACATGTGTTTTCTTTTCCAAACTTTAATTTACTCTTTAATTATTAGGCTAGAGTAGGTAGGTGTGTGTAACCAGCAATGTATGCTGAACCGTGCACGGTATTCAGCCACGTCTAATACCTCCCCTTAAAATGTTGCCAAAACTCTTGGTCGGAGGGCGCTGCACAAAATTGCGGCTGATCTCTCTATACCCCTACAATATATAAGTTACTCTGTGTACACAGCTGCTATCCACAGAGTAACTTATGCAGGCTGCTATGAGGCACTTGGAGGCACTGACAAAGACAGTGACAGTGTTGCCACAACCGACTTTCCAAAGTACACATTTCCGCCGCCAAAATTACACATTTTGAAGTAAAATTACACATGCGCATTTTTTTTCTTCATTATTATTTTTCTAGAGAAAACTTATCTGGGGGACGTTCACCCGTGCTTTATCAATAAAACTACTGAACAGAATGGCAGAACGTGGAGTTCTAGCCGACGGCCACTTGTGGCTGGTAGAGAGACGTTCACGTGGCTGAGCCACTCTAACGTGGTATCAGATGCCACCTGTGACTACAGGGGCGATGGAAGGTCACTCTGGTGAGCGGCGTGGTTTTTCTGGAGTCCAGGCAAAACTTCACGCCACGACGAGGTCTTACGAGCCGGGTGATTCCCCATTGGAGGAGGCCAACTAACGCCCGTCAGCCAGCGGCGACTGGTTACATCTGGTGGGTCATGTCTGGTGTATGGCTCCCGAGTATATCCAGTAGAAGGGCGGTAGCCTGGCATCTCTGAGAGTGTGTGTACTCGACGTGGAGTAGTGGATGTGGACAGCTGATGGCTACGTCAGGCTGTGCTAGACAGCACTACCCTGAACAGCCTATTTGGGTCCTAGAGCCTCCAGTTCGTCCTGGCGGCCATGACCCCGCCGTATGACGGGATAGGGCTTGGGAGGCGACGATAAAGGTCGCGTCCGCCCCCGTGCGGAACGCGACCTGGGCCTCAGTGAGGGGTCCTGATTGCACTGATCAGGACCTTTCTGTTCTCTTCTAGGACGGCTGCTCGTGAGCTCACTTGTCTTGGGGTTGGTTGGTGCTTCGTCTTCTCCCCCTGAGATGTACTCTATGGAGTACGGACTGCGTCCAACGAACCCCTGGGTGGCTCTTGACATGGCTGGCCAGGGGCTTCCACGTCCTGGGGGGGTGAGGGCGATGTTCGCCTCCTCCGCCTTCTAGGCTTCCGCTTCTTTGTCGTCGTAGTTCCGGAGGGGTCGTTGGCAACCGCCATAAGGGGTCCAGCCACGTTTTGGTTTCCCTCTACGGTGCCGCCTCCATCCTCTTCAGCTCGACGGGCTTCGTAAGAGGCGCTATGCCCCGTACGGGGCAATTGAGACTGTTGGCCGGCTGCGAGCCGCCACAGTTGGCACATGTGGCTGGCTAGCCTTGATGGGGCGCACGTACCACCTCGTAGCCCAGGGTGGTCAGCTCTTCCTGGATGTCCTTCGGGTCATTTTTGTTCACCTTGCGCCAGGAATCAGAACTCTGTGGTCATGTAGGGCCGCACATTTGGCGCATGACCGAGCTCCTTCTTTAGATCGCCGAAGTGGTGGCTCCAGGTCGGGAGCAGATCGACCACTATCAGCGGTGACTTCTTCTTACACCCCGTCATCTTCGTGGACGTCGTGGGTGCAGGTGTCGGCGTCTTCCCTGGGTTTGCGCGGCGTAGGCTTCAGCATCGTCAGCGTGGACGCATAGGATGTCTGGGCAGATGTCGCTGCTGGACTGTCTCCAGTTCCTGAGCTGTTCAGCAGGTGCATGGACAGCGGCGACGTGACCCTCGTAGCCGAAACCGTACGGGTCCTCGGCATTATCGGTGAGGTGGAAGATGTTCCGTGGGCCAAAGGGTGAGCAGGTACTATTGTTTCTTGTACCTCTGCCTACGCTGGGACAGCGAAGACGGCGGGGGAGAAGCAGGCAGCGGTTATCGCTGCTGCGGGGGCAGCAGGCGGCGAGAGGTGATGAGAGGCGGGTCCGTCGAACCCGGCATGGATGGCTCCCACGATGGACGTGGGCGTCTAGAACCCGCAGGATAGCTTGGGTGTTCGTTCTTATTTGCCTGGTCCGCGTAAAGCGTAGCCTGCCCTTGGGACGCAGGACCCTGGAGTGCCCCCCCGCTAGTGGGAAGCCGAGGTTACGGGTGCTCTACAGAACCCTACGTGACGACCGAGGGTAGGCAGAAGCACTGGTAACACACTTTCGAACGTGGATGGGTAGTGTGACACTTGTTGTTTGATGTGAGGGCCACGCGGATCTCGCAGTGTCGATGGATGTAGTTTAGCAGGGAACGATGGTGGAGTCTCGGTGAAGAAAAACAACGAGTACACGTATCTCGTTTTATTATCTACATAGCACAGTATGCAACAATTTAAACTTTCGTTATACTAATAAAATATTATGTAAAAGAAATCCGCCATGCTAGCGGCTAAACAAAGAGAGATCAAGAAGTGTCAAAATCGATGTGACAGATACAATAGACAGTACAGCTGTGTTGCCATAGTCGATAATTAATCTACCAGTAAATTGTGATGCCATACATATAAGTTTAATTTCTAACACTTCCCCTTATGGCTCACAATATACAGAATCAAATGTTTAAACAATACAAAATGACTCTACATTTATAATAATATGACTCTACATTTCAAAATACATGACTCTACAATCCATAAAAAAATGTCTCTACATTTATATAAAAACATTTGACTCTATATTTTGAAATAACATGTGTCTCTACTCTTCTTGAAATAACACTATAAAAATACCTATAGCATAAAAGAAAAGTTGATTATGCATGTAAATTAAATAATATTTAAGTAGGATAATTATTAATTACATGCACCATGACACAAAATACATTTACATTCCAAGTCATATTATAAAATATTAATAAACTCAACACAATGCTCAATATACATTCATAGCTTTAACAAAGTATTCATGCTTTACTCTACCTAAGGGTTTTGTTAAAACATCCGCAATCATTTTATCAGTAGGTAAATACATGACATTAATTACATTTTTGTTTACAAGACCCTTTACATAGTGATAACTGATATCTTATATCAATGTGCTTCGTACGCTTATGACAATACTCTCTAGCCTGTAATAGTTTTTGCGCACTCTGACTATCATTATAAACAATACATTTCATATCACATATCTGTTTAGGTAGGATTTCTGATAGCAAGTTTCGAGTGAAACAAATATCTTTACATACATCACTTATTGACAAATATTCTGCTTCAGTCGAACTTAATGCTAAACATCTCTGTTTGCGTGACTCCCAGTTAACAGTATCATTTCCTAATTTAATGACAAAACCAGTATAGGATTTCCTATCAGTGACATCATTAGCCCAATCCGCGTCACAATAACTATTTAAAAACCAATCCCTACTTTTATGAAAACATAAAGAGTAATGAATTGTACCAGCCAAGTAACGCAGAACGCGCTTTGCAGCTAACCAATGTGCCCTATCGAAGCAGTTGTTAAACTGACTGAGCTGACTACATGCATATGATATATCTGGGCGTGTACAAACGGACAGATACATCAAGCAACCAAGAAGCTGACGATAGTTATAGACATCATCCTGTACATCTGATTTTTCAGATTTAAGTAGCTTACAGTTAACCTCCATAGGTGTAGACACGGCTTTACAATTTTCCATTCCAAACCGTACAAGTAATTTCCTAATATATTCACTTTGGTCCAGTTTCAAAATACCTTTTACTCTGTCCCTAGTGACATTTATACCTAAACAGCTCTTTAAAGTTCCCAAGTTCTTTACATTAAATTCTTTTTCAAGAACTGAAACTAAATTACATTTTATAGAGCTATTGGAACTGTAAAATATATAGAAATCGTCTACATATAATGCGATTGTGACTATGTCATTACCTGTACATTTTACATAAACACAGGGTTCACATTTTGACTGAATAAAATCATGCTTACATAGTAAACTGTGTATTTTACAATTCCACATTCTGCTCGCTTGTTTGAGTCCATAAATACTCTTCTTTAACAAACAAACTTTATTAGGATCTTGTGTACTGAAACCTACAGGTTGTTCCATATAAATTGTTTCATTTAGATCGCCATTTAAAAATGCTGTGGCGACATCTAAATGATCTATACTTAAATCAAACTGATTAGCTATAGAAAACAAGATTCGCATTGTGGAGTGACGCACAACGGGAGAAAACGTATCATTATAATCAATACCTAAACGTTGAGTAAAACCTCTGGCAACAAGTCTAGCTTTAAAGCGGTCAAATTTTCCTGAGGCATCATATTTTACCTTATAGACCCACTTGCACTTGACAACGTTTACATCCTTCGGTCTCTCAACCAACTCCCATATATCATTCGCTACGAGTGCATCATACTCACATTTCATGGCGTCTTCCCATTGTGTTCTGCATGGAGAATTCATGGACTCCTCATAGGTAAGTGGTTCATCAATGAGCGGGTTCTCGTGTACCAAATAACTCATATCATAATCTAAAAATCTCGAAGGGTGTACATTACGTGTAGAGCGGATAGGACGACCAGTTTGCGAAACGACGGTCACTGGACTAGTCGCGGCTACCTCCTGAGCTGGCGTCTCGCATGGCGAACTCAAGGGCTCGTCACCCGTGTCCCCTGCAGACAATTCAGCGGAGCTGGAGTCGTCTTCACTCCCTGTACAGTACTCCTCACCTGAAATATTAGAGAAAGAACCACTATTATTAAAAGAATTCATTGTTAATATTTGAATTATTAATTGAATTTGAATTATTAATTACATTTGAATTTAATTCATCATTATTATTATTATGTAAATAAATATTAGTTTGACTAGTATCACAGATTATTTTATTTTCATTATTATCACAGTCAAAACTATAAAAATTGATCTCCTCTTCGTGCGAGCTAACAGGCTTATCAAGATGGTTAGTTTTAGAGTAAAATTTATTTTCAATAAATGCCACATTACGCGAAACAATAACCTTTGTGGGATCCAATGGATCAGCCAAGCGAAAACCTTTTTGTGTTTCACTATAACCCACAAAAATGTATTCCTTCCCCTTAGCATCAAGCTTATCGCGTTTATGTTTAAGTGTTAATGAATAAGCTGTGCAACCAAAAACCCTGAGGTGACTGAGGTCGACCTTTGACCCCGACCAAACTTCCTCTGGAATTTGCCCTGACAAAGCAGCTGTGGGTGACCTATTTTTCAAATAAAGCGCAACCATAACGCATTCACCCCAAAAGCGCTTACAGAGGCCACTGTGTTGCAACATACAGCGCACCTTATCAAAGAGAGTTCTATTTAGACGCTCCGCGACTTTGTGCAGTTGTATAAGGACAAGTGGTCTGGTGAATAATTCCTTCTCGCTGTAGATAGCGAGTAAACTTATGATTGCAATATTCACCACCATTATCTGTTCGCAGACATTTAATAGGCAAATTAAGCTGTTTCTCAACTAAGGCTTTAAATTGAATAAAACAATCAAATACCTGATGCTTATTCTTCAGTAGATATCCAAAGCTTTTCCTTGTGTAGTCATCAGTGAATGTGAGCAGATATCTGGCTCCCCCATAACTGGCCTCCTGGAGTGGTCCAAGTACATCGCTGTGCACAAGTTGAAGTGGCTGTGTTGTACGGCTAGAACTTGCATCAGGGAAAGGTTCAGCTGCTAACTTCCCCTTGAGGCAATCTTCACACTTCTTCAGTAGTGCTTCATCCTGAAACAACACATCACACGCATGCAATCTTAACCTACACATACCTGCTGGATGTAAGTGGCCAAGTCGCTGATGCCAAAGTTCCATGTTTGAGGCAGAAGCAGTAACTGCAGCACTCATGGTCTTCTGCCTATCACGCAGGAGCATAGAATGCTTCTTTTGAAGCGAGATATCCTCACACACATGCCCATCCACTTTATAAATGCCATTAGTGCAAGTAGCTTTAAATAAATAATTGCCAGAAATTTTACATTGTGTATGATGAAATACATAACAACCATCATTTGTAAATATTACAATATAACCATCTTTAGCTAGTTTAGAAACTGATAAGAGATTAGCAGACAAATTGGGGACAAACATAACATTTTTAAAGGTTCTTACCTCATTATTTGAGAAAATATTTATGTCTCCCACACAAGTACTAACTAATTGCTCATTGTTAGCACAGGACACCACCTGAGTACTAGTTTCCTTGAAGTTAGTTAGCATTTCCTTATCCTTGACCATGTGGTTTGATGATCCACTGTCGACATAGATATCTGAAGAGCTGTGAGCTAAAAATGCGACGACTGGCTCGTTCTCATCCTTCTTCTTCTTCTTCTGCAGCTTGTCTCGCTTGAATTTATAGCATTTTGGCTTGATATGGCCAACTTTAGAGCAGTATTTGCATACAAGTTGCTTTTTGGTAACAAACGCTGTAGCCGTAGAAGTTTCATCTTTTCGGTGAGCTTCTTGCAGTAATCTGGTCCTCACTAGTTCACTCTGCAGCTTTTTGGATATGCATAACGTTTCAAGGTTAGACACCAACGTATCATATTCTTGAGGTAATCCACTAAGAAGTATTTCAGCAATTTCTTCATCTTCAATTACCTTGCCGATATCAGATAACTGTTGGACGAGGGATGTCACTCTCTCGATGTACTCTGTCATGTTGTTATAATCATTGTATTGTATCCTGTGCAATTGCCGTAGCAGTAAGACACGTCTATAGAGGCCTCGGTCCTCGAAGACCTCGCTGAGCTTCTTCCAAGCTTCTTTTGATGATTTCTTCTCTTACGTATTGGAATAGCCCAGGTTTAAGTGACAAACAAATGCGCGCAAGAGCGCGCTGGTCGCGCGCAGCGTCAACACTTGTTAAGACGTTAGTTTCTTCGGCTTCAATGAGGTCCCACATACCTTCCAGTTTCAATAGCATTTTCAGCTGGAATTTCCAGTTAAGATAATTGCCCGCGCCTTCCAGTTTCTCCACCATGCCCGGCGAGCCGCCGAACAGAATCGTGGCACCATTGGATCCTGCGCCACCATTATTTCCGCCATTCGGCGTGCCCGTGCCACCATTACCTCCATTAGCATCTGTAGGCATCTCGGCTGCACGCGCCGGTCTTCAAATTCCGCCAAACTAATAATCCGATCGCAAGATGATTTCGGATTTTCGTTCCTGGGGCAAATAACCTGTTGTTTGATGTGAGGGCCACGCGGATCTCGCAGTGTCGATGGATGTAGTTTAGCAGGGAACGATGGTGGAGTCTCGGTGAAGAAAAACAACGAGTACACGTATCTCGTTTTATTATCTACATAGCACAGTATGCAACAATTTAAACTTTCGTTATACTAATAAAATAAGAAATCCGCCATGCTAGCGGCTAAACAAAGAGAGATCAAGAAGTGTCAAAATCGATGTGACAGATACAATAGACAGTACAGCTGTGTTGCCATAGTCGATAATTAATCTACCAGTAAATTGTGATGCCATACATATAAGTTTAATTTCTAACAACACTACACTACAACGACTAGGTGGCTGATTTATCTTTCTGTGGTGTAGAAAAGGATGCTTTTAAGTTCATCTAGAGCAAGAGAGATGTAAAATAGCTTTCTGTCTGATGTTCGTATGTTTTTTTTATAGTTAATTTTACGTTCCGATATATAAATAGCAAGCAGCGCTGACTCCTACCATTGTTTGAGGTATTAATTTGGCTGCGAGTTCATGAAATTACACATGAGAGGCCAGGATTACACACTACACATGGGAGCCTAAAATAGTAGGTACGTCAAATGTGTAGGCACTGAGTACCTTTTGAGGCGCAAGCGCAATCATAGCAAAATCATAGCAAACCAATAGCAAACACAGAGACAGCTAAAACAAATGTCAAGGACCAGTGTTGCCAGGCTGCTTTGTGGATTTCAGTCGACTCGCTACAGTGTACGACATTATATTGTACAGCATAACATACTGGCCGACAGAATAATGTACAACACACCAAATCACGGCATAATGGATGGAATCGAGGATGGAATCAAAACAGTAGTGGATATTTTATTCTCTGTACCACTGCATATTTCCAGATTCTGCTTTCACGTACGTTTAGTACCAACTTGAGTACCTACCACCTACAATAACACTGGGACATCGTGGTACAGCTGTGGTCATGTACGTACATCAGAAATTTAACAGATTGTTTAAAGAAGATAAGGCTTTTTTGGTTGTAGCTTTGTTATGTACCGCTTGTATTGTTACTGGCAGTTACTGGGATTTCTTACAGAAGATTTGTAACTGGGATTTCTTACAGAAGATTTGTACCGCTATATTTACGGAAATATACAATGGCCAGACAACGAAATGCTGTAGAAGTGTTCATTGTAAAGATTTCAGATAAATAAACAAGTAGGTACCTAGATGTGTTAAAAAACAAAAACCTGACTGCGGTAATTTTAAAGTAGTATTTTTTTTTTTAATTTTTAATATAGCCAGTGTCACTCGCGCTGCTAAGACGAATCTAACGACACCTCATGTCAAAATCAAACTATCCGTTTGGGCTGTAGCCCATGAAAAAGAATTTTCTTGTCCAGATACATGCATAAATACATACATCCATACAGACATACATAGGTACATACTCTCGAAAACATAACCTTCCTTCTGAGGCAGTCGGGTAAATATTTACAATTTGCGGTCGAGCTGCAAGCAAACCAGCAATAAAATTAACTTTGTACCTAACGCTGAAAAACCTGATATTTAAACGTTGACTACGAGACCCCATTGTCTGACACGCTCTTAGCCAGTTTTCTTTTTCGTTCTTTTTTCTAACGGTAGGTACTCTTTGTTTCTACCTATGTTCCTTGGGGGAAGTTGTTCCTTATCACCAGCCGGTTCTGAGTTTTCGCTTAACCTACCCTTAAGCTATGGCACGTATTTAAATTAACACCCTGTATTACTCAAATGGAAGGAACGAGACGGCTACCTACACATAACGATAGGTGGGTGAATCATAATCATAATGATATGTGTAGGTAGCCGTTATGATTAACTATAAAATAGGCAATTAAAGAAACAAAATGGGTATTAAATTTTTACTAAATCCCACTCAACAGTGAAATTTTCTTGTTAAATAAATTACAAGGTGACTATAAAATGAGAGATTTCATTTGTACCTACAGCCAGTTTTCATTTTGTTAATGAATGAATTTCGTTTATTAGTACGACAATATGAGAAATAATATACCAACCCCCCAGCAATTATTTAGTAAGTTTTAAATGTTTAAGAAATTAATTTACGGTTTATTAGAAGTGTCTAGAATACAGTCAACACTCAACATCGATTTTGCTTCATGGTCAAATCTACTAGTACATACACATACATACATATATCACGCCTTTATCCCTTGCGGGGTAGGCAGAGCGTCAACGGCCGTAATAGTACGGTCGTTATCGCCACGTCTGACACATATTTGAGGGCCGTTTTAGCTATTGTCGTGTATCGCTATAGTGACAGGTTGTCAGCCTGTCGCCTAAAATTGCAATACACATGACACCCTCGAGTCCTTTAGTCGCTTCTTACGACACCCACAGGAAAGAAATGGGGTGATGCTATTCTAAGCCGGCATCACACGGCACTACTACTACGGCACATCTACTAGTACCTACAATACAAATTATTTTAACATTGCTTATGTTAAATTAGTAGGGTGAGTCGTTGAACAGCCACTTAAATTTCAAAACATCATAGCTCAAATATGTTCACTCAAAACGCGTAATTACCTGGAAGAGTAGTGAACTAGGTTCATTGGCTAGACATTTAAATTTTTTTGGCTAGACATTTAAAAACTATTGAAATTTCGGGTTTTTGTATATCTAAGTTTAAAAATATATGAGCTTTGGTTAATTGTGTCCATACTATGGTACACTATTAACCAAGGGGGTGTTATACATTTAATCGGCTGTCGTACCCATTTAACCGCTGTCGTACCTACACATTTAACCAGTGAATGTTTTGTGTGGAAAAAAAAACGGATGAGTATGAGTACCTATTCGTAATATTTATTTTCTTAAGATTAATAACAGAATATGTTACAAAATTACAGATTAATTGTTAAAAAAAATCTTATGCTCGTGCCAGCTTTTGACTAACTCCGTTGCATTTTTCATTGACTCCTCTGTATGTGCTCGTTTTTGTCAGGGTGAAGTTTTATGCCGAGCCAACAGTAAACTAAAAAAGCAGTACACATTAAACCACACAATCGTACACAAATGATAAATAACCATGGTTGACTGTTGGACATATCTGTTTGGTTAAATGTAGGACACCCTCCACCCGATAAAATTATTACATTATAATTTTCAAATTACCATCAATACAAACGTCTAAAATATATCAATTGATGCACAATAATAATAGTTAATGGTTGAAGTACCTACTACTGATACATAGAAGTGAAAAGAAAAAAAACCGGCCAAGAGCGTGTCAGACACGCCCACAAATAGGGTTTCGTAGTCAACGTTTAAATATCAGCTTTTTCTGCATTACAAACATAATTTTGTTGCTGGTTTGTTAGCAGCAGTATGATGACCAACCGCAAATAGAAAAACTCATTTTTTTCTGAAACCTTTGAGGTTACGATATCCGTTATAGTTTTCATTGTAACTTCAGATTGTAAGCTATATTCCATATTTATTTCAAATTTTTAGCGTTTATACTTTAGAAGTTACAGCTGGAACAAACTATGGGTCAAAAACGCCCTTTTTAAAAACAAATATCTCGTGACAGAAACATTTTAGTGACTTTGTTTCAAAGAAACCTCACCTTAGTTTTAAAAGACCTATTCAACGATACCCTACTCAATATTACAGAAGAAAAAAAAAATTTTTGCCCCCCTTTCACTTGTATGGGAGGGGGTCCAAAAAATAAACAAAATATTTTTTTCTCAACATTTCTAAATTTGGGTCAAGACGATCTATCTTCACACCAAATTTGATGTCGATAGCTCTAAAACTGACGGAGTTATGAGGGCGCGGCATACAGACAGACAGACAGACAGACAGACAGACAGACAGACAGACAGACAGACAGACAGACAGACAGACAGACATGACGAAACTATAAGGGTTTCTAGTAGACTACGAAACCCTAAAAATCCCACGTTTTTTTTAACTTTCTACATCGATTTTCAAATATTTCCCTCCCACACAAAAACTAATCGCGTGAGCTCACTGCCGACAGCAGGAGGAGTAACCATTCCGCCATCAAATTATTTAATGTAGGTACGTCGCGTTTTGAAAATAATGTTCCTGACTATTAATTGTGTCCGAGTGGCTAACTGTTCCATACCTCAAATTACGTCCATTCAAATTACGGCGGTATCCCGGTGGGTACGTACGTGGGTAGTGGTGGTGGAATGGAACTGTAAAAAAGAAGTTGGTAAAAATTGTCGGTAGATGGTGCTGAACGACAGCTTCGGCAGAAAAAAAAATCATAAACCACACTACTACCCTCCTCACCTACATCCTGACCGCTAGATCTCGCTTGCCTATGACGCCTTAACGCCATCTATTAACGTTAAAAGAATAACTTTATATCTGAAATTAAAGGCCTTATTTGTACCAATCAGGATGCCGCCACACCACCCAGATACCAGCTTAGTTTGAAAAGAAAGTCACTTTCTATTCAGATTTGTAATTAGGTACTGTATATTTTCATAGTTTCAGTATTCAGTATTTTTGGAATGCCCTGCGTTTCGAAAAAGATTGGAAGCGAATGGAACGCAGTATGGGACGCATTATTGGAGAAGGACGTATCTCCTAGTACATATTATTCTTTACAGAACATTTCCCTGGGCCCAAATTTAGGTAAGTTCATTTCTTTTTGGCGGCGAAGCAAAATAAGTCCAGCAGTTAAATAAAAACCTTAGGTTTCTACAGTGTTTCCTAAATTTATGATCTTTTTATTTTAATTGTCCGTAGCCACCCGTAGCTGCGTAGCATTGTCATTTTATTCATAACTTTCGATTGTCTCCCGGCTCCGGCGACTGGCCAGGTCAGGTTGACCACATGGCATGTAACTTTACTCTACTATACAAAGTAAACAGCGTTTTACATGTGATTTTAAAGTTTAGTGTTAAAATTTATAAACAGCATTTGCTCCAAATTCAAGTCAAGATTAAAAACGTGTTTATAATTAACAGTTCATCTTTGTGCTTCGGAGGGCACGTTAAGCCGTCGTTCCGGGTTGGTGAAAATTTTTGACATAAAGATGCTGACAAAATCACACTGATCATTCGCCTTTTTAGAGGCGTAGTAGAAAAGTACCGTCTCCGTTCCGTCGTGGGTAAAAACGGATTGTCTTTTTACCCGACTGCCTCAGAAGGAGGGTTATGTTTTTCGAGAGTATGTATGTATGTATGGATGTATGTATGTATGTATGTATGTTTGTATGTATGTAAGTATGTATGTATTTATGTGGACAAGAAAATTCTTTTTCACGGGCTACAGCCCAAACGGAGAGTTGGATTTTGACATATGAGGTGTCGATAGATTCGTCTCTGCAGCGCGAGTGACACTGGCTATATTAAAAAGTTAAAGATTCAAGATGGCGAATTTTTACAGCAAAATACTACTTCAAAATTACCGCAGTCGGGTTTTTGTTTTTTAACCCATCTACTTGTTTTAGATTACAAATTTGACTACAGCGCGATAGAACACTTGTACAGACGGTATACAGTTTACATGGACCAACGTCCATGGAATTACACCCACGACAAAACATATAGACAAGAGGCTCCCGACCGTTTCACAATGTTTTTATGCAGGGCAGGAAACGCAATGTATCTAGCAGCGTAAGTTCATGTTTTAATTTATGACTTATATAGGTCTGGAATCAGTTCGCCGACTTGCTCGTTTCGCAAACCGGCGCGATTCGCCAACTCGCTTTCTGCCGACTGGCGCGTTAGGCGTACTTACTCCATTCGCCGACTGCGCGGTTAGCAAACTGTCATAATGTACAGTGAACATAATATTAGTTTATGGATCTCTATTAAAATATGAAATGAAAGTGTCTACTATTAATCACACGAGAAAATTCAATACGAGAACGTAATATGGTTTGTTATGAAAATTTGAATACTAGGGATAGACATAACATGAATAACTTTTTTAAATGACTTTTTATAGAAAAAGTTAAGGCGCAAGCTCCACAGAGAAGACGTGCGTCGTGACGCTTGGGATGGCACCTGTCAGACAAATGACCGTCATCGATGTGACGCGCGTCGCGCGTCTCAAATATTGTAGCTTTGTCTCTACGGGGCAAGCTCCACAAAATAGACGTGTGATGCGACGCGCAACATGACATCTGTCAGACTAGCGATCGTTAGCCGTTATCGATGATCGCTTGTCTGACAGATGTCACTTTGCCCATTCCCAGGACGATTATCCTTAGTCGCTTTTTACGACACCCACGGGTAGAATTGGGGTGATGCTATTCTAAGGCCTAAATGTAGCTTATAAAAGCTGAACAACTTTTAAACTAAGCAGCATATAAAACTAAACTTTCAACTCTGAACTACTTTTGAAACTAAATAACTTTTAAAACTGAACAACTTTTCTTACAGATGCTAACCGAAAAAGAAATCGACCTCCCGTACAAAATTCCTCAATTCCAAAATAAGCAAAATTAAAAAAAAATGTACTTGACTGTACACAATAGCTATAGTTTACCAATCGCTTAGTCGGCGAATAGCGTAAGTAGGCCTAGCACGCCAGTCGGCAGAAAGCGAGTTGGCGAATCGCGCCGGTTCGCGAAACGAGCAAGTTGGCTTACCGCGCGTACTCCCTTATATAGGGTTACATTTAATAAAGTACATATATCTCTTGAGCGTGTGATCTACTCACAAAACTGAACAACTTTTGTTTGAAACTTTTCTTCGAAATATGGAAAAAAAATTTGGTCTTCCCATACTAAGTGACACACTTTTTCAGCATATTTGTATGGGAGGTCCAAATTTTTTTTTCATATTTCGAAGAAAAGTTTCAAACAAAAGTTGTTCAGTTTTGTGAGTAGATCACACCCTCAAGAGATTTGTACTTAATTAAATGTAACCGTATGTAGAGAAATAATGGGATACTTTCTATTGACAGATAGTTTATTAGGGTCACCTGTCTAACGTTGAAACAGTCGGGTACAATGAAACTTTGCGATATCTCGAAAACGCGACATTGCCATTATGTATTCTGTGACATTGCCTGGTAGTGCATTAGGAAGTAAGAAATAGCGCAGGACCCCGCCGCACGCCTCCAGTTTACCAGGCGCTCCATTACGAGACAACGCAACGTCTCCACAAGCATTTTTTGATGTTTTGCCAAAAAACCAAGCATTTTTTTCAAGTTTGTATCATTTATTACTAGATAGAAAAAAGGAATTCTCTACTTGTTGATATTGTATCGCATTATGTATATTTTATAGTATCTAACGAGTAACGACCTATGTTTCATTATAAATCGTTTATTTTGAAATGCATTTTTTTACATCTATATTAATAATTTCGTGCAGGGGTAACGGTTACCCCCAGCTTTCTGTTTTCTAAATAATAAAACATAAAAAAATATTGTTTTTGAGTCGACAACATCTGAATTTAGCGGATTATCGAGAATTTTATAAAATTCTAACGATGCTGACAGGCAATAGTAGTTTATGCAACTGCCTAATAATGAGAGGCTTTAGGATGAGAGTGTCTGTTTATCACACGAGGCGCAGCCGAGTGTGATAATAGTTTGACACGAGCATTCTAAAGCCTAATTATTTGCAGTTGCATACACTATTTTATCTACACTCTACAAGAAAAACTATGAAAAATAATTCAAACCTCCGCACTGCACTATGGCGATTGCAAGCCTATCTGGGTGCGCTCTTTGTGCAACAAAAATGGTGCGACGAAAAACACGCGTCACGTTTTGTGCAGTAAATAATTGACGACATTGACAAGAATGCTCGGGGTGCACAAATTTTAACGCGAATTCCCGTGTTGCACTTTTCTGTTCTGAATGTTGTTTACGCGACGTTTATTACGCAGGAAAAAATAGGCGACAAATAGAATGCAGCCCGAGAATCTGTGTCAAAAGTTACTGCTGACATGAAATATTTGTTGCATGTTTTCTACTGCGCAATCTTCATGCGCTCCGAAATTGTGCAACCCGAGAATTCATGCTAGCTGTCATTCGTTTTATTTTTAAATTTAATAGAGATGAACCATCATCGTTGATCATACAAATCGATAATCATATTTTAAATTAATGACGTGGATAGCGTGTCGTTTCTGGCACATCGCCGGCCGCTGCCGCGGCACGCTCGCTCCGCTCGCTCGGCTCGTGCGTTGTGGTCAAAGTTCTAACCTAACCTAACCTAACCTGGCGCTTTCCGCGCCAGGTTTGGTTAGGCTATACCTAACGGACCTATAATCGATTATGATTTCTCGACCACTAAGAGTTTTTGAGTACACCTCTAGTAAAGTTCAATGACATGACACTGAATTGCGGGTTGCATTTTTTGTGCTGCATTTTTCTGAAGCGCTTCGAGAAATGATGTTTCTTCAAAACATGAACTTTTTACTGCATTTTCCATGACGCCCTTTATTTCCTGCATGAATTTTGACGTCAATTCACCGAGCGCTTCAAGAAAATGCAGAAAAAAATAGGCGTCACAAAATATTCAGTCCGGGAATTCATGTCAGGATTACGTGTTTTCCAGTACTGCATAATATTTGACGCGAATTATTTAGTGCACATTGTCTGTTGCGCATTGTGGCAGCCCGCCTATCTACTGAACCACCAACTGAACGACTTTTATACATAAGTAACTTTTTAACTAAACGTTAAAATGGAGGCTCATAAAAACTGAATAACTTTTAAAATTAAATAGCATTTATCGATGAATTTTAATTCGAAAAATTATTTGAAGCAAAGATTTAATAATAAATAAGTCCTCATAATTTCAAGTGTCGTCCTGCCGCAGGTGACACTTGTTTTTTTTTTTCATTCGACTTACTGATGGCCAGTGTCAAATTGGAACAGATTACAATTTGGTACGCGGGTCAATTCGTTTAATTTTTTTTCAAATACTAGAAATCGAGTTACTTTATGTAGCTGCCAGTAGTATGAAAGTTTTTTTTTAAAGGCTGTATATTCGTAATGCAGTTCATTACGTTCGTACTTTCGATTCTGTAAAACGAATATTACGAACTGAGTGTAGATAAAATATATTATAGGCCCTGCCATTTTTGTTGTGTCCCGTCGCCAACCTGTTGCGTAGAAGCTACCACCTAGCTTCTGATTTTATTTTTATTTTATGGGCTTCTACTATGCTTCTACCCAATTAGGGTAAGGCGCAAACTCCACCAAAAAGACGAGGGCATAAGACGTAAGAATGACAGTTGACAGACAAGTGATCGTCAAATATTCTTCTTAGTTTTTGATGCTAGCTGTCATGGATACGACGCTTTGGCGACGCTTTGCCGACGCTTTGGCGACGCTTGTGTAGTTGTGTGTGCCTTTGTCAATACTTTTTCGTACATTTTGTATGGAAACGTCGCGATGTCAAAGATGTACAAAACCGTTTATATCGGAAACTATGCGTGCGAGACTATTAGTTTCTTTGGGAAAGTTGTAGGCCTTAACGAGATCTATATGACAGGTGTCAGCTGTCATACTAAAAAGTCGTTTATATCGAAAACTATGCGTGCTGGACTATTGGTTTCTTTGGGAAAGTTGTAGGCCTTAACGAGATCTACAGGCCAACAGGTACCTACTCCAGATCTTCGATATCCATATGCCAGCAAAAGCGGCTTATCATGCTAAACAACTTTTGCTATGGCACCATTATCGTACTAATCTCTTATAGTTAAGGCATGCTCCTGGTACATCCGGTACTGCAGACCCTCAAGTGCTGACAAAAGTAGCCTCAGTTGTTCAGTTTCATGGGCTGGTTCATCCCTCGAAAGGAACGCAGTACTTTTCCTAACACCCAGTATAACTACCACAGTCTCAACAGGTTTCTTTGAGAAAGTTGTAGGCCTTAACGAGATCTATATGACAGGTGTCAGCTGTCATACTAAAAAGTCGTTTAAGTATATCGTAAACTATACGTGCTAGACTCTTGGTTTCTTTGGGAAAGTTGTAGGCCTTAACGAGATCTACATGACAGGTGTCAGCTGTCATGCTAAAAAGTCGTTTATATTGGAAACTATGCTTGCTAGACTATTGGTTTCTTTGGAAAAGTTGTAGGCCTTAACAAGATCTATATGACTCAGTACCTACTCCAGATTCTCGATATCCATGTGCCAGCAAAAGCGGCTTATCATGCTAAACAACTTTTGCTATGGCGCCATTATTATACTTATCTCTTATAGTTAAGGCATGCTCGGTACATCCGGTACTACAGACCCTCAAGTGCTGACAAAAGTAGCCTCAGTTGTTCAGTTTCATGGGCTGGTTCATCCCTCGAAAGGAACGCAGTACTTTTCCTAACACCCAGTATAACTACCACAGTCTCAACAGTCCACTGCTGGACATAGGTTTCCCCCTATTGGGGAGCGGTATTTGCCACAACACAATCACCAAGCTTGGCAAGCGAAGTACTTACCAAAATACCAAAAGAACCGAATACAACTGAAGCAACACAAACATAATACAACATGAAACATATTTTTTTGTGTATTTACTTGCTATTTCGACACATGTTTTCTCTACACTATCACTACTACACGCTATTTCGACACACGCTATCTCAACAAATTAAAGGTTTATATTTAAAATAGATCAGTCATGTCATGCATGTCACGCTGGCTTTGGATAACGTCACCCCATTGCAAATTAGTGTGATGTCGGCTTAAATCAGCACCAACCTATAGCAGTTTGTATAATGATGGCTTAAATTAGCATCGAGTCACAGTAAATAGATCGGTTTTACTGGGCTCAGCAGTAAAGAATCTTCACCAAATCCGTGATCCTATTGCCTTCTTTGTTGTCACTCTCTCTTATCTCGGGTTGTCACTATGTCATCGCTATCACCGCGAGATTCCATATAGCGGCGCCGCATGTGTGCGTGAGTGAGTATTTGAGCGTTTGTATGAAATTTCTTTACTGCTGAGACCAAAGAAGCGATATATTTACTGTGATCGAGATAGCATGCTGTCGAGATAGGGCTACGTCGATTTCCCGCTATACACTCCTGCTTTGCTTCAATAATTTTGAGAATTACGCAAGTACGAGTTTCATTTCACCCGAGCGAAGCCGGGCTTTCCTCTAGTTTTAAATAAAATAACGGTTGTGGACTTGTGGTCAACATTGAAACAAAGATAGAAATTAGACAATGAAACAGTGTGTATCAATGTGTCCAATTGCGTTATGTACGTATACGCAGCGGGACCCTAAGCCAGAATGGAATGAAACTTATGTGGTCTTGTAGGTATTAATTTGTACCTACAGAAATGTGAAATTAAAAAATTTGTACCTCTGTAAAAAAAAAGTTACGGACCAATTTGCAAAACGTCAACCCAGCGGGACCCCACTTAAAATGACAGTTTAGATTAAAAGTAAGCATATATTCGGAAAGCCCTGAATTTGTACCCTCCAAATATTATTCGATCATTCTCCTGAAGCGAATAGTCTAGGAGCTATAACCGATTAAAGTCAGCGTCAGGCCAGCGGGACCCCATGTCAAAGTACAATCTACACATAAAAAAAGTATATTTTTGGAGAGCCCTGAATTTGTACCTTCCAAAAATACCTTTGTAAAGCTTGTGACATTAATACTTTACGAGATATTAACGATTGAAATTTTATAGTCTAAGAGTCAGCATCCAAAAAAAATTTGGTGATTTATAGTTACCATCTTATGTTCCCCTACAAACAGAGTACCAAGCTAGTATTCTAGGAAGGAATACTGACATTTTACCGTGACAATCGATATAAAGGATAAACTTCTACTGGTTTTTCATACACTTAGTAAGAGTAACCAGTGTAGTTTGATCCCAAGTAATAATATCACGAGGCAAGTTCATCATGACATGCAATGTAGGTGCATCGTCTGTACCGTACGGCCACAGAAGTAGGAATATGTAAGCCCCAAGCTCCACAAAGAGGACATAGGACTAGGGCGTTGTCACTTGATGTTTGACATCGCGACGCATGAAACGGTTTCCATATAAAATGTATGAAAAAATATTGACAAAGGCACACAGAAGCGTCGCCAACTCGCCAAAGAATACTATCTTGGTATCTAAGAATACTTAGAATAATATCTTGGTTCTTAGAATACTATCTTGGTACTCTGTTTGTAGGCGAACTTAAGATGGTAAATATAGTGTGAAATTTTACTAGTGACCGATAGCGAAAACTCAGAACCGGCTAGTGATAAGGAACAACTTTAACCAAGGAACATAGCTCGAAATACGAAAAAACTTTTTGGGCCTCCCATATAAACTTGCCGATCAGCTGATTTCTGTTACTAGAGGTACAATTTTTTTTCGTGTTTCGACCTATAATTCCTCGGGAAAGTTGTTCCTTATCACTAACCGGTTCTGAGTTTTCGCTATCGGAAACTAGTAAAATTTCAGCCCATATAAATCACCAAATTTTTTTTGGACTCTGACTCTTATACTATAAAATTTCAAACGTTAATATCTCGTAAAGTATTAATGTTACAAACTGTACAAAGGTATTTTTGGAAGGTACAAATTCAGGGCTCTCCAAAAATATACTTTTTTTATGTGTAGATTGTACTTTGACATGGGGTCCCGCTGGCCTGACGCTGACTTTAATCGGTTATAGCTCCTAGACTATTCGCTTCAGGAGAATGATCGAATAATATTTGGAGGGTACAAATTCAGGGCTTTCCGAATATATGCTTACTTTTAATCTAAACTGTCATTTTAAGTGGGGTCCCGCTGGGTTGACGTTTTGCAAATTGGTCCGTAACTTTTTTTTTACAGAGGTACAATTTTTTTTATTTTTCATTTCTGTAGGTACAAATTAATACCTACAAGACCACATAAGTTTCATTCCATTCTGGCTTAGGGTCCCGCTGCGTATACGTACATAATTGCGATGTTTTATTGTAAAATCAGGCGTGTCTACAATGAAACATGACAATTAATTACGATCATTTTTTAAAGTTCGGTTAAGAATATTACATAACATGAGTCTATTGTCATAAATAAATAGAAAAGTAAACTAAAAACAAGTTATAAACAATGTTGTTTCATTGTTGATGATTCCGTTTCATTGTTTATTTCCCCCGTTTCAATGTTGATTGACGCCGTTTCAATGTTGATTATCCCCGTTTCATTGTTAAAATTTTGTTGTTTCAATGAATACAAGTATGTGTACACTTTGAAACAAATATCTTTTTTCATAAAATAATATGTGTAGTGTAACATAAAGTTTAGAAGTAAGGCAAAAATCGATAACAAAATAATGTTCCCAATTAAATTAACTATCCCCAGGCGTAATTACTTTTTTGTATCTCCAAAAACAGCAAAGTTAAGAGGGTTAAAAAAAATAGTGTTTCAACGTTGGACAGGTGACCCTACTTGCAAATGTCGGCGCTTGGTGGAACTCCATTGTTATTTATGATTTTTGAGGAAAACGCTTGTACTCGTTTCACAAAATTATATTTGGTCCCAACCGGTTTCGCTTAAATAAGCATCATCAGGGGCACGTACCTACACTCGCATATTACAATAAAACTGTTTAAAAAACATCGAAAACAACACGATTCATTGGTAGCTGTGCAATGAGGGACCAAATATAATTTTGTGAAACGAGTACAAGTGTTTTCCTCAAAAATCATTCTATTGACAGTTTTGAGTCAGCGCCTGAATGTCAGACTAGAGGGCATAGTGCTAGCTAGAGCTAAGTAGAGAGAGAAAATTTGGCGTTATACCAACCAATCAACAAAATTCAATATCGCTGACGGAAACTATGCATATTTTTAAATTATTTGTTTCACATTCTGTTTTCTCTTAATATGATATATCTTGCGGTTAGTAGGTATAGTTTCTACAAAAAACGCCCATTGAATAAACACAAAATAAGAGTAATTTATAAAGTGATACAGACCATACACTATATTTTAATACAGACTCTCCGTGTAAAGAAACGTAATTACCACTTAGTTCAGCGCCCTCTTCGTGACACTTGGGAATGTAAAGAAAGTTCCCCATTGGCTGAAGCATTTTTCGTTGTTAGTTCTAAATGCATCTGTTCTCTGGTGCGACTCTGACCTAAGGGCCTAGTTACGATTCCACCCAATTTCACTGCTGGAAAAAAAATTAAATCAAATGTTTTTGAACCCCATTCCATACCTACAGGGGGGTAAAATATTTTTTTTCACCTGATATATTGAATAGGGTTTCGTTAGATCTTCTAAAACTATCGGAAGATTTCTTTGAAACAAAATAGTTTCTGTCTCGAAAGGTATTCTTGCTTCGAATGAGGGTGTTTTAAGGCATAATTTGTTCTAGCTGTAACTTCTAAAGTAGGTACAAATGCTAAAAGTTTGAAAAAAAAAGCGGCCAAGAGCGTGTCAGACACGCTCACAAATAGGGTTTCGTAGTCAACGTTTAAGTATCAGGTCTTTTAGCGTTACAAAGTTAATTTTGTTGCTGGTTTGTTTGCAGCTGTATGGTTATCAACCGCAAATTGAAAAATTTAATATTTCCATAATCTTAAGTGGTACAGTATTCGTTATAGTTTTCATGGTAACTTCATATTAAGAACTATATTCCATATATTTTTTCTTATTTTTAGCATGCATACTTTAGAAGTTACAGCTGGAACAAATTAAAGCTCAAAAACGCCCCTTTTAAAAGCAAATATCTCGAGACAGACACATTTTAGAGACTTTGTTTCAAAGGAACCTCCCATTAGTTTTAAAAGACTTATTCAACGATAACCCTACCCAATATTAGGTACAAGAGAAATAAAAAAAAATGCCCCCCTTTCACATGTATGGGAAGGGGGTCCAAAAATCAATTAAAATCTTTTTTCTCAACGTTTCTAAATTTGGGTCAATTTGATGTCGGTAGCTCCAAAACTGACGAAGTTATGAGGGCGCGGCATACAGACAGATTTGCCGAAATGATAAGGGTTTCTAGTAGACTACGAAACCCTAAAAATGGAATATAGTTCTGAATCTGAACAATGAAAACTATAACAGATACTGATCGATTTGCAGTTGGTCAATAGGTAGTAGGTGGCAGCCGATGTGGCGCAGTGGTTAGTACGATTACGTGCGTCGCAGAAGGTTCCGGGTTCAATTTCCGGTGGGGTCACACTCACAGAGTTGATATCACTTAGTAAATATGTTCCCAGTCTGGTTAGGACATTGCAGGCTGAACCACCTGATTTTCCGAAAAGCAAGATGGTTCCGTGCTTTGAAGGGGCACGTTGAACCGTCTATGATCAGTGATCATTGATCATCACTTACACGGCGGTCGTTACACAACAAATCAGAGGCCTGCTACTTGTAGTAGGCGGTTGAAAAACCTTGACACTAGGATTCATCGGGTCGTTAGACGACTTGGTGTCCCACTCGAAGAAGAAGAATACCTATGTAGGTACAGCTGCAAACAAATCAGCAACTAAATTAACTTTATAACACTAAAAACCTGATACTTAGTTTTTGTTTTTTTGCTAGTAATTTTACATTTACTACGAAACCCTTATGTGTGATACGCTTTTGGTTGGTTTTTTACTATGTGGTAGCACGTGGTAGGTAGCTGAGCGGTATGAGGCCAACCTAAGTACCTACTTACCTACCTAATTTCGTTAAATATTTTTAAATTCGCAGCGGGAGAGACCTCAGCAATTTTATTCCTATAAGGCTATTATATCAAGATAATTTGGAATTTGAAATTGGATACTTAGTCTACCAGGTAAATTATTAGCTATGTATGAGCCATGCTGACCTCTGAACTTCAATTTGAAGATGGCACCACATGATGATGATGATGAGTTTGGCATTTATTTTTAGGCATTTCGGTTTTGGTTACACACATATATTTGTTCTTGTTCATATATGAGGTACCTACAATGATTTAAAAAACTATCATGATTATGAATGAACTTTAAGGCCTATTAAAATTATAGCGGCATCCCCTGGGTACATAGGGGAGCGGTAACCCCGGCTGATCCATCCGTATTGTATAAAGGTTCAAAAGCCTAAATCATCAAAACGTGCAAAGTTCATGATCACAATATGAAAATGATATGAATGAACCTATGACCTACGGTGAAACACAAACAATTGCTTGTGTTTCGGTAAGCAAATTGTACCCAGCGGATACCGCCACGATTTAAAAAGGCTTTAATATTTTTAACTGACTGCCTCAGAAGGAGCGTTATGTTTTTCGAGAGTATGTATGTATGTGGATATGTATGCAAGTAGACGATTAAATTCTTTTTCTCGGGCTACAGCCAAAACAGAGTGCCGGATTTCGTCAGCAGTGCGAGTGACACTGCCTACCAATGATATTATAATGTAGGTTGCTGCCTACATTATAGTTTCATAAATTCAATACGGTGCAAATTTTACACAAGATATAACATTGAAATTATGGGTATTATTTTTTTAATGATCATGCTTATAACCTCTAAAATAAAACCAGGTAATCCATAGATATCAGATGATGGTTGAGCTCTATGAAGTGGCTCACAGAAGGTTTTATTTGCATCAGTGGCAAATGCGAGGTCATCACAAGTAAGTCTGAGAAGTAGATACCTACTACACGGTTTTTTTACCCAACTTTCCTATTAATTTGTTAATTTACTATGTTTTAAGCGATCCAGAAAAAAGATCTACGTTATAGAAATGCTCAACTACCAATAAAGCAAAAAAAACATAGTTTATTTAAAACATATTTTTATATTTATTTTGTGCTTTTTTACTAAATTGGGTGACAATATTCTTGATATTTTCTTTGGGTGATTTTATTTATACTATTTATTTTTTACCGAGTAATTATAGGCAACAACGAGCAGGTTATACGCTCGCAAATCCGCCTTTACAAATTAAATGGTCAAGTCGGTTTAATTTTTGCAAAATTGTAGCTTTGTAACTTTAACTGGGAATTTAGTAAGTACGTTTTCTTTCTTAGATATATGTTACACATATATCGGACGATGCTGAAGCTATGTAATGTTATTATACACTTTTGCAACTTGGCACAAGTAGTTGAGAAGGAATATGAAGGGCACGACAGCATCTTTGTGCACACTGAACCACCCGAACCATCCGGATCCGACCCATCCGACCCGAACAATCAAAAAGAAGTGGGTAAGTTTGCATACATGCGTATATCACTCCTATATCCCTTGCGGGGTAGGCAGAGCGTAAACGGCGGCGGCTGTAAAAAACAGCCTTTTACACCATGTCTGACAAAAGTTTGAGTCATTCAGAAGATTGTGAGTTTTATCTCCTTTGTTATTTAGCATCTTTATTAACTCTATTACTCAGAACATCTCTTCTTCATATCATCTATACGCTGACGACCTTCAGATCTATACCCAGGAAACAATCGACGACCTTGACCAAGCGATCAATCGCATGAACGCGGATCTAGACGTCATTGCTTCTTGGGCTGCTTCGCATGGCTTAACCATCAACCCTACAAAGTCACAAGCTATCATAATAGGTGGGCCAAGGCAAATCTGTCGGATAGACAAGGCTCAAATACCCGCTGTTTCTTTTATGGGCACTGCAATCCCTTTCTGCGACTCTGTCAAGAACCTAGGAGTGTATTTTGACAGCTCTCTGTCTTGGGTTCGTCAAGTCAATGAGGTGAGCAGAAAATTCTTCTACTCTCTTAAATCTCTCAGACGTCTCCGCAACTTTTTACCCGTGCGGACTAAAATCACCCTAGCCCAATCTCTTCTCCTACCTATCCTTGATTACGCTGACGTCTACTATCTAGACCTCAACGAAGACCAGCTTGATAAATTGGAACGACTACAGAACAACGCTATTCGTTTTGCTTTCGGTCTTCGAAAGTACGACCACGTTTCGGATTATCGTGCCCAACTTAAATGGCTTCCTATCAGATTGCGTCGTAACCTTCATACCCTTTCTCTTCTCTTCAACGTCCTTCACAACCCTATTACCCCTCCTTACCTAAAGGTCCTGTTTCGCACCCGTGCTGATAAACATGGGCGTGAACCACGATCTTGTACAAAAATGCTTCTAGAATGTCCTATTCATAGAACTGAATACTATAGCCAGTCGTTTGCCGTGAATGCTGTTCGCCTGTGGAATGGTCTCCCATCTGACATCCGTTCAGCAAAAACATTAGATCATTTTAAAAACCTGCTACGTTCTCATTACGAACGTAAATGTAAGTATACTGTGTGAACTCTTTCTGATACTTTATTACTGTCTTTTGTAGTGTGTGTATGTATATGTGTAGAATATCTATGTATTTGTATAAATATTTGTTATAAACATTATGTATTACTTATATAGGTATTATTTTATGTAGATATAGTTCTGATATGTATTATATTTTGTAATTGTATATTGTTGCATCCGTCCGGATCATTTCTATATTTTCTGCTGTTTCCTTATTGCCTGGTTGCCTGGAAGATATAGCTACACTAGCTATAAGGCCGCCATTTGTACAAACTATTCAATGTTTATGTCTGTTTTTGTCATTTATGTTTTTGTGCAATAAAGTATATTTTATCTTTATCTTATTGTCTATCACCATAATGACAGGTCAGCCTGTCGTTTCAAATTACATCGACTATTCTTTGACATCGACTCTCAAATCCCTTAGTAGCTTCTTACGACACCCACGGGAAAGATATGAGGTGATGCTTCTTTCTTTTTCGTGTGGGAAACCGAGTCGTTTAACGACCCGATGAATCCTGATAAGTGATAAATATCAACTTTGTGAGTGACCCCACCGGGAATTTAACCCGGAACCTTTGCTATTCTATGTTGGCACAACACGGCATAGCACAACACAATATGTTTTATTCCAAAAAATCGTTTTCCATTTCATGATCAAGTCAATTTTTTCTTCTAGGGATCATTATCTTATTAATTTATATAGGTACCTAATGTTTTAAGGAATGAAAAGGAAGAAAACGACGGTTGCAGTACAAAAGTTCGAGCCTGGTGGAAACATCAACAAAAAAATGGTAAGTGTGTAACACTGCACTATTAAGTGTGTCAGTATTTTATTTACAGATATGAATGTGGCCGTGTGTGTGGTAGCAGCTAAGAATACTGCCACAATCTAGTCCACTCAGGGTTTTTCGTAAAAACGACATAGAGTTTTTGACCTCGGCTGTATGTCTGTCGACTATGGTCAACCGCATAGTGATACCTACAATAGCATTTCTAAATATGGTTGACGTCAGGCAGGCGGCCGGTCATAAAACATTGCCAAATCCTTACTACATGATTTTGTGCTCTAACAAAACACGTTGCGCCGACCTCAACTGATTTGGGATAAGGGCAGGCAGATGATGATGAAGAATGTTTGTGTAAATAACATAAATTTATTTATTAGATACCTAATCAAATGAATAACTACCTAACTTGGTAATTTAGCACGATATGGAGAAACAAAGAAAGAAGGCTTTGAAAAAAGAGAGGAAACGACAAATGCTTGAGGGGATGGTGAAATATACGCCCAAATCAGAACCGAAGAGACCCCCGAGATAGTGAGTACTTTTCTGAGACTGTCTAATCCTTTAAGGTCAGATACAAAAATACACACCTTTTCACAGGGTTTATTTTGTGAAACAGTGTGCTTTAAATTTCAAATGAAACTCCACAACAGTGTGAATATAAATGCCCATAATTTGTGATTATTAATTTGAACCTTAAAAATACGAAATGCTAACATTCTAATACTCCTCATCAAAATGACATTTTCGTTTTCATAGTTAAACCAATGTAATTAACTAATTATACCTAAGTTGAATTTAGAACATTGACATTATGATTTAGAAACCTCGTATCGTAAGACACCCTATTAACGATATTAGACATTTATTTCTAAATAAACATGTATCTCAGATAATGTGATCCGTACGAAATGTAAACTTGCTAAGTGTATCGATTTTTCTGATGGGATGTGTATAATGTATCAAAGCTTTTTGGACACTCTTTAATATGAAGAAGCCTCCTCTTCTCGATACCGGTAAAATTGGTAGGTAAAAGCAGCGCGTAAAAAAAAAGAGCATTTCCCGGATTGGCATCATTATTGTTTGCCTCTCTATCATATTATATGACATTAGAGCAGGATGGCCAGGATGTCAGCAATAATGTTGCCAATTCGGGATATGTTCTTTATCTACGCCAGTTTATACACCGTCCCTAAGGCCCCGTTCACTTTGTCGCGCGCTATTTTTTTCTGGCCGGGCGATAATCGGACTTCTCTCTCTATCCGACGAGAGAGAAAGGGAGTTCCGACTGTTGCGCGTCAAAAAAGTCGCATGTGTGAACGGGGCCTAACACCCGGTATAGCTATCCACCGTCTCTACCAGTAACCCAGTAAGTCAAATACTGATGTTTCATAAAGGCGTGACTTCTGCTCGTGTTTTTTCTATACATACCTGACACAAAACACCGACATTCACATTTCTATGACAGCCGCAATATAGGGTTACATTTAATTATGTACAAATCTCTTGAGGGTGTGATCTACTCACAAAACTGAACAACTTTTGTTTAAAACTTTTCTTCGAAATATGAAATAAAAATTTGGACCACCCATACAAAAATACTGAAAAAGTGTGTCACTTAGTATGGGACCCCCAAATTATTTTTTCATATTTCGAAGAAAAGTTTCTAACAAAAGTTGTTCAGTTTTGTGAGTAGATTACACCTTCAAGAGATTTGTACTTAATTAAATGTAACCGTATATACTGGGTGTTACAATACAACCAATAAAGCTGAAAGGAGGTCATTCAAGTCATGGTACTCATAAAACTGATCAACTTTCCTCATGGAACCTGGGACGAAATATGAAAAAACATGAGTCTCCCATACAAAATTAACTCAATTATTATGGGAGCTTTATTGGTTGTTTTGTAACACGTTGTACAGGGCTATTTTTTAGTCAGTTCGCAGACTTTGCAGGATGTTTCTACTCGTGATTCTGAACAACTTTTACTATGGGGCCACCTAAGAAATCTGAAAAAATACTTTGGGTGTTCCAGACATTTTGGCCGAGTACGTTTGAATTTTTCTATGGAACATAATATTTTTTTTGCTAATTCGTAGGTGGCCCCATAGTATAGTTTGATCATTGAAACACCCTGCAAAGTTTGCGCACCGACTAAAAAAACCCTGTATATTGATGTATTGTGTTTTGTTTGGAAAACATTCGAGCAAGAGACTCGGCTTCATACTGTTATTTTGTGTGTTACAGTCAGTACATCTACGGTTGGAGCATCGAAGACTGGTGGTTATAATCCCTGGGCAGAAATATGATGAGTAGATAACTTACGTTATTCTAGACACAAATAAAGTTCATGTTTGTATCGAGAATTATGAACGAATGTATTACCTACATTGTAAAGGTTTATATAGGGTGAAATTTTACTAGTGACCGATAGCGAAAACTCAGAATCGGCTGATAAGGAACAACTTTCCCCAAGGAACATAATAGGTCGAAATACGAAAAAAAATTTGACCACCCATAGTAATTGAAATCAGCTGATCGGCAACTTTGTATTCCCCAAAATTTCTTTCGTATTTCGACCTATGTTCCTTGGGGAAAGTTGTTCCTTAGCACCAGCCAGTTTTGAGTTTTCGCTATCATCGGTCACTAGTAAAATTTCACCCGATAGAAACGTTATCCCTTACCATCTTTATACAACATTAATTAGATGGGAAATAAATATTTGAGACATGAGTATTTTTTGTATAGATTTCCTAGTCCGAGAACCTAGATTTACCCGTCAACCGCAAATAAGCAATACTAGAGTAGAGGAAATTTCACGATAGCGAAAAGTCATAATCGGCTGGTGATTAGGAACAGCTTTCCCCAAGGAACATACCCTGCAACAAGAAAAGAAAAATTTGGAACTCCCATACAAAACTGGCAATCAGATGGTTTGAGTTACTATGGATGGTTCAAGTTTTTATTTCATATTTATTTATCCTATGTTCCTTGGGGGAAGCTGTCGGGCGGACGAATATTACCTATTCAAGACTTACGTACCTAGTCGTAGAATTTACAGTCGGTGAATTGGCTATGTCACGTATTGTATTGCGATTTGATCTATCTTCGCGACTGCAAGGCGAGCTTGAATACGAGTAGGAGCAATTCTCAGGCCCATGTCGGAGTTGACTCTCTGCGGACGATTAGGTAAACATGTTCAATCAATTTAGGAAAACTTGCAAAATTTTCACCGCAGGCTGGATTTGAACCTTACTACCTTCGCCATCAGTACTGGCGACGCCTCTACCAACTGGGCTACAGCGGCTCACTCGGAAGTGTTTTAAAATTTGGGTATTCAATGTTCAATCAATGTTTTTATGAAAAAGCGGAATCCGATTCAATATACAGAAGTCCGCAACGACTGGTCTTATCACTCTCTTATCTTATCACACTTTCTACTACCCGAATTTTTTTATGAGTGGTTTAGCAATCTTTATGTGTAAATTCATTAACACGCTTCCTAGTCGCTCCATCCATAGTTTACAAGAAAATGTGTGCCGTGCAAGGCAAGGCAAGAGTGACCATCCGAAAATTTTGTAATAAACTATAATAGCAACTCGCGGACGAATATAATTCAACTTATACATTACATAACAATATGATATAAATCAAACAATCATATCAAAACATATTCTTAAATTATTTATTTATAGTACAAAAAATATAATTTGATAAAATATTCTTTTGTCAGACTATCAGTACAATTTTCATGTTTTCGATGCATTATGATCAGATGTCTACAACCAACAAAAAAATTAGATTGTTATTTTCTGCAAAAACATTCTATCAATCACTGATCTGATCAAGTAGCGAATGCAACGCGCCCACCGATTCATAGATGACACACACATAGGTTACACGTCAAAAAAATAAAAAGAAGGACAAAAATTGACAAGTATACGCAAAATAGTTACACTCGACAACATAGGTCCGAATGTGGTATGTGGTCAGGTCAAGTATAATAAAATACTATAGTAAAATTAGTATAATAATTATTATACTATTGAAGCTCCCAATTACAACTCCTCCATCCATCGATCAACTAGAATAATTTGCGACCTCTGATAGAGGACTGTCAGTTAAATTTCTATATGACGACACGACTTGCTATCATCCACAAGAAGATCGTGATCAAGCACTTCAGAAATTAAAGTAAGCGTTTTCTACAATACAATACAAACATCCTATGGCGGATAACAACGCCATCTAGCGGAGATGTTTGAGCGTTTATTTAAAAAGTATGTGGCAAAAAGTAATTTCAACCATTTAATGATATAATATGTAATTTCAACCATCAAGGCCCGTTTTTCCTTACGTAAATGACTTTGAGAGATCCAATTAAAATCATAATAGCATCAGCTCTATAAACCATTTCACAATACTACTTTATGCTTAGAGCATTTACATATCTACGAAATAAAAGTTACGTTCCATTTATCCTCGAACCACTTACTACACTACCACTATAAACAATTGCCCTTATTTAAGGGCTAAGATTGTTGGAATGGAACCAACGAATGGCACTGCGAGCCAGCCGTTAAAATTAAAGTAATATTAAAATCAAAATAAAATTAATTAAGGGATTTAAAATAATATTAAAAGGTCTAAAACATTTGAATCTCTAAACAATGACAAGAAAGTTATGTATAGGAGGTCCAAAATTTATTTTAATGTTTCGACCTTATGTTCCTTGGGGAAAGTTATTCATTTATATTAATGGGCTATAGACCATAAAATATAGTAACTACTGGCTTCTATCTACTTGCTTACAATTATTACATTGTAAGGAAAGCTACTCTAAATATAAGGCACGATTGCTTTATACATTTTAAATTCTTGTATAATAGCTATCTAGCTTTAGCACTTATGTACTTATTCCTGTTTTGGATAATAAAATAGAACTAAACTAAGTAAACAAAAAACCACATAACATTTAATGCAATTAATCATTTTGCAATTAGGTATTGCGCGTTTTCATAAAATGTTGCCAGATGAATATGTGGCCAAAACATCAGACTGTAAGTAAAGGCTTGCGCTGCGTGAGCCGTATTGTCCGCGCGTACCTGCAATGCGAGGGTTCGTGCGAAGTTCACACACTTCATCTGCACCGCTTTGAGTAAAGCGAACTTCGCACGCGGACCGGTACGCGACGCAGCGCACGGCCTAAGTGTCTCGACACACTACGACTGAAATCACGCGACGGCCCAGGAAAACCTGCAAAATTTTACGCGACGGAATCCGGCGCTATTACGCTAGCAATGTTATTTGTATTACAGATGACACGCTTTAGGAGAAATTTCGTCGCCGAAATTATGATTATTTACGTTATGATTAGTAACAAGATTTGTCAATAATTTCGGCGCTTATAGTGTGTCCTCCTAACCGAAAACGCCGAAAACTGACGGAACGAAATTCAGCCGCCGAATTTCGGTCGCAATATATCTGCACACAGAGTCGCTAACTTAAGGTTATTTTTAATCAATGTACTGCCGAATGATGTTAGCCGCTTCAAGCTCGCCCATATCCTGCAGGTGCATGGCGAGGCTCCGAGACGAAATCGTGTCACCGGATTCCTGGAATACAATATTTTTACTGGTAAACCTTAAGTTGTTATGGAAGTTGGTTTGTCGGCCTAGAATAGCATCACTCTAAAATTTCAAATATTTTTAAATATATGGAGTTGAGGGTGGAATAAACTGCAATTTTACGAGTAGATGGTGCTGCTGGGCTGATACCTGATAGACCGCAAGAAAGATGTACTGTGCTTCGGAATGCACGTTAAGCTGTCGGTCCTGGTCCCTGGTTATAGTATAAGATGTTTGACAACAGATGTCGCTGTTAGGTCGGAGCGATTTCCTAAAACGCGGTATCGAAATGTGTTCCTCTGGGCATAAGTAGTGTGCGGATGTTGTGTTGAATATAGAACAATGCGGTATACCTTGAGGTGGTTGAGCAGCGTGTGTGAAGGGCTGGCGGTGTTGCTGTACCCACTGTACCAGCTGAGTAACGAGTCCGCGTGCAGCCGCGCCGCCAACTGGCGCCACGACCCGCGCGCGTCCAGTAGCGCCATAACCATAGATATGTATACAGGCTAAGAGGCCAGGGGCCCGTCTCTGCTTTGTATACTACCGTCATTCGAATAGGCCATATTTGACAGCTGTCAAAATCATGTTAATGCTATGAAATAAGGTCTATTTTCCTTTGTTGACATGTTTCCCAGTATGCGTTTGACAGCTGTCAAATATAGCCTATTCGAATGACGGTTCTATATAGTCAATAAAGGTTCGTCTTAGTTAACTGTTGTTTCTTTGATTGTCGCTCCGAATGCCCTCTGTTCATACTGGTCCATACTTAAGTTAGTGTAAGATGTTTCCCAACAGATGTCGCTGTTAGGTCGGACCGATTTCCTAAAACGCGGTATCGAAATGTGTTCCTCTGGGCATAAGTAGTGTGCGGATGTTGTGTTGAATATAGAACAATGCGGTATACCTTGAGGTGGTTGAGCAGCGTGTGTGAAGGTCCAAACTAAAGTTAGTATAAGATGTTTCCCAACAGATGTCGCTGTTAGGTCGGAGCGATTTCCTAAAGCCGGGTTTACACGTTACGAGTTAGCTCGGACCGAGTCACAGCCGAGTCCACTCGTACGAGTTAGCTTCATACGAGTGTACTCCTATACCGGTTTACACGCTTCGTAATGTACTCCTATCAAAGTTCATTCCATTTTTGTGATCTCACGGAACTCTCTCACCATGGAACAAACTGATTTACTTTTCGTCACCCGGCAGTGAAAACCTCGTAAAGCACAAATTCGCGATTTTTTTATTATTTTTGTTTTGGGAAGAAGAACTCGTAAGGCACATTTCCGACGAACAACGGCGTAGCTACGATACTGGCAACACCTTCTATTGATGAAAATGAAAACCTCGGTATCGAACGACACGCACGTTTTATCAAGTAAAACCTCGTATTTACTAAGCTGTGTTTTATGTTGTGTTCTAGTTTGTTGCGAAAAACACGTAACTGCTTTTACAAAAATATTCTATTAAAGAATTAGTATGATAATCTCGCATGTACGGTTGCAAGTTATTTAAAGCCAGAGCGATTCTTATGAAAACCTCGTATTTACCCGTTTACGAGGTCTTCAGACTAATAGAATTACACAGAAATGTGGTTGCAAGTTTTTCATTGATGACTGCGATGCATTAAAAAGTATTGTAATAAATACTTTGGCGAGGTTTTCGTTATTATCTAATTTCATTTTAAATCTAAATGATATACTGTTCTACGGTACCAGAGTGCTGTGGAATGCCTTGCTTGGAATAGCATAAACCCTGTTTGTACCCGTAGATATCATAAAAAGTATAAAGGTTGGGAGTTGACGGCAGGTTTACCTACAAATGCAATACTTTGCATCGCGCTTGCCAATCAAGGCAAAGTATCTGGGCGTTATTTTGAACTCACTTACTCCGAAGACAGGAGGATATCTGGGGCGGCACATAGGCTCTCCTTGGGTCTGGTCTTCGTAAGTGTATGTAGGTCCACCTTCAGGCCACGGTGAAGTCGAACCAGCCGGAAGATTCCCTATCGGGGATGCAAAGCTAGTTGTCCTCTTGTTGAGGTCCGGTAATGGCCTACATCATCCTTGTTTTGTCTCTCCACGTTGTCTTGTGTTCTAAAAGTTCACAATCCTAACTACTAGACAGGGAGTAGTTGATGTTGATAGCTGTTCGTCACGTTAGTATTACCCTGTGGCAGACTTATCTGATTCAGAGAGCCTCTAGTTTGCCTTCGACTGCAAGGACCTCGCCGTAGGATGAGACTAGATCGCTAAGGCTCCTTTTGACCTCAATTGAACTCCTGATTGGTCAGGACTTTTTGGCATATTCTAGGACCGCTGCTATTTGACTCTTTTGTCTTGCAGCCCGCTGACGCTTTGGGATCTCTCCCTGAGTACCGGTAGTGGCATCTACCGTATCAAAAGGGGCCATTACTTGGCTCACGTTGTGGCTAACTCGAAGATTCCTCGTTCTGGAAGAAGCGAGTTTCCTCCGCTACCGCTTTGTTTCCATCGGTCAGGTCGGTTCGGTACTTTACGGCATGATTTGATTGACGTAGTCAGCTGGATGCAAGCCCCCACAGTTAGGAATGTGGTTGGCTGCACATACAGTCGTGCGAATTCGCAAGCAGTATGCTGCTTCCTGCACATCACGCAGTTTCTCTAGATGTGCCGGAACCGCTTGAAGAGGTGGCCTTTAGTTGTTTTGGCTGTCCTGGTATTCCCACGCTATCTCTCCGGTCATGCAGAGCTCCAGCTCCGGTCTCCTCCAGAACACCATGACGGATGTCATAGATGCTTAGAGTGAGGTTTGGCATTCGAGTCAGGTAAACAAAAAACATGTGTCCTCCGCGTGCCTTAACCTGGTGTGTAAGTATCGCCACGTCGCCAATGGTGGTCAGCTCCGTTAATATCTTTCAGCCGTGTGTTATGAGCTTGTTTAGGATCGCTCTTGGGCGGCTAATTTTGGAGCCGGTGCCTTAAGCGCTTTAAATTAGCGCTGGTATACCCAGAATTTCTCCTCCCTCTTGCCAAGCTCCTCAAACTCCGACAATTTATACGTCCTCACGATCCGCGCGTATCCGAAGCTCGCTCAGGTGTTGTGTCCACTCAGTCATCAAATCAAATCTCAAACTGCCAGCCAGATAGCTCACTAGAGTCAGGTGTGGTATTCCTTAAAGCCGGTCAGTTTCCCAGGTGCAAGAGATCCTATCGGGTGTGCTATCACCTCCGAAACCGGGTACTTTCTCAGCGGTGGTATTGTCGGTGAGGTAAATTGGAGAAGGAGAAAGATCCTCCTCAGTTTTAAGAGTGCCACGGAAGTTTTCGTCTCCGTGCAGGCATCCAGAACTTTGTAGCAAAAGACCGCGCGTAATTGGGTAGCGCGGTCTTGCTGCATGAAAGGCTTACGATGGATTTCGGTAGCAATGAAAAATTATCCAGCATCGGCAAGGATGGTGCGGTAAGAAAGGCAGCTGTAGTTGCTTACTTTAAATTGGAAAACCTTGTATTTTATACGAGGCTACACCCTAGCCACACTCTTATCAGTAGGAAAACCTCGTAACTCTATTTTAATCTATTTTCACTACTAGAGTTTGTGTATTTCTACTACCCCTTAAAATATACTCATTTACTGGTAATAAAACAACAAAACTTGGATCTACTCTTCATACATTTTTTTTTCACCAGACAGTTTTTACTGCCTCCTGTAAAATTGTGGTATTTGCCTTTACGTGGTTTTCACTGCCGGGTGACGTTTTGCAAGGTGTCGCAGCTGTTGGTGAATGTTTCCGAACTTTAGGAAGTTCTTTTTGAGTTCCAAAGTGCACCATATCCAAGTATTTGTATAGTGCGCTGAATAGTGACATTTCGGGCATATCTGTTTTTGTAAACTTCATGTCTTACATTCCACAACATTTCTTCTCCTTCATAAAACTCCACAAATCGGAGAGTATTACGATCCAACCAAATTCTATTTTGCGTCATTTTTGTTTATATCCGAGCTGCAGATCCGAGTTGAAAGGAAAAGTAGAACACGATCCGATTCGACTCGGATTGGGTGCCGGCATCCGAGTGACATCCGGCTTTAAGCCGGGTTTACACGTTACGAGTTGGCTCGGACCGAGCGCACTCGGATTACTACTCGGACGCTACTCGTAACGTGTTAACATGTATCCGAGTGTACTCGGATGTCACTCGGATTCCGGCACCCAATCCGAGTCGAATCGGATCGTGTTCTACTTTTCCTTTCAACTCGGATCTGCAGCTCGGATATAAACAAAAATGACGCAAAATAGAAGGTGGTCGGATCGTAATACTCTCCGTTTTGTGGAGTTCTATGAAGGAGAAGAAGTGTTAGAATGTAAGACATGAAGATTACAAAAACAGATATGCTCGAAATGTCGCTATTCAGCGCACAATACAAATACTTGGATATGGTACACTTTAGAACTCAAAAAGAACTTCCTAAAGTTCGGAAACATTCACCAACAACTGAGACACCTTGCAAAAGTGGATCAGTTTGTTCCATGGTGAGAGATTTCCGTGTGATCACAAAAAATGGAATGAACTTTGATAGGAGTACACTACGAAGCGTGTAAACCGGTATAGGAGTACACTCGTATGAAGCTAACTCGTACGAGTGGACTCGGTCCGAGCCAACTCGTAACGTGTAAACCCGGCTTAAACCGGTATAGGAGTACACTCGTATGAAGCTAACTCGTACGAGTGAACTCGGCCGTGACTCGGTCCGAGCAGACTCGTAACGTGTAAACCCGGCTTTAACCCGCTCGTGGCAAAATGGCGCGAATGACGCTGCGCGGATATCCGCCCTAAAACGCGGTATCGAGATGTGTTCCTCTGTGCATAAGTAGTGTGCGGATGTTGTTTGAATATAGAACAATGTGGTATACCTTGAGGTGGTTGAGCAGCGTGTGTGAAGGGCTGGCGGTGTTGCTGTACCAGCTGAGTAACGAGTCCGCGTGCAGCCGCGCCGCCAACTGGCGCCACGACCCGCGCGCGTCCAGTAGCGCCATAACCATAGATATGTATACAGGCTAAGAGGACAGGCCCGCCTCTGCTAATCCTACTAATATTATAAAGGCGGATGTTTGTGTGTGTGTTTGTTACGACATCACGCAAAAACGGCTGATTAGATTGACATGAAACTTAGCAGAAATATAAAAGGGCATCTGGAATAACACATAGGATACTTTTTACCACGGAAAAACGTCTCATTCCCACGGGATCACGCATTTTCCAATATTTTTAAAATAGGTGGCGTGACTGAGCCGATTCGCGTTTTAAACGTTTTCGCCGAAAACTAACAGCGACATCTCTCGGCGAATATTGCTTTTTTCGCGCGGAATAATAGGTTGCAGTGGGTGAAACCGCTGACGGGCAGCTAGTACTACTATAACAGCCACAATAAAGTCCACTGCTGAACATGGGCCTCCCCCTAGTCTTTCTTTCTTTCTTTGCAATTGTAATGCCAGCGACACTCAACTGTCATTCCATTGTCACTGTGATTTTCTATACTAAAACTGTTAGCAGTTCAAAAACTATCGATTGTATCGATAATATCGATAGTTTTGGCCAATCGATAGTCCAATAACTATCGATAGTGTCGATACTATCGATAGTCCAAAAACTATCGATAAACAATCGATAGTTGAACAACAGTGAAAACTATCGATACTAATTACTTATATATAATCGATAGACAATCGATAGTTGTTGCGGTCGTTCAACTATCGATTGTCTATCGTTTTACAATCGATAGTCCACTATCGAGCGGCAACACTACTATGTGGTATACCTTGACGTGGTTGAGCAGCATGTGCGTGCCTCCTAATACTGGTCCATAAATACTAAAGGTAGTTTAAGATGTTTGACAACAGATGTCGCTGTTAGGTCGGAGCGATTTCCTAAAACGCGGTATTGAGATGTGTTCCTCTGGGCAAGTAGTGTGCGGATGTTGTTTGAATATAGAACAATGTGGTATACCTTGACGTGGTTGAGCAGCGTGTGCATGCCTCCTAATACTGGTCGGGTCGATACTAAAGTTAGTATATGATGTTTCCCAACAGATGTCGCTGTTAGGTCTGAGCGATTTCCTGAAACGCGGTATCGAGATGTGTTCCTCTGGGCATAAGTAGTGTGCGGATGTTGTTTGAATATAGAACAATGCGGTATACCTTGAGGTGGTTGAGCAGCGTGTGTGAAGGGCTGGCGGTGTTGCTGTACCAGCTGAGTAACGAGTCCGCGTGCAGCCGCGCCGCCAACTGGCGCCACGACCCGCGCGCGTCCAGTAGCGCCATAACCATAGATATGTATACAGGCTAAGAGGACAGGCCCGCCTCGAATACTACTACTATAACAGCCACAATAAAGTCCACTGCTGAACATGGGCCACCCCATAGTGCAATGCAATGCAATTGCAAAATTCATCCAGGGATTGAACCCCTTGATGAATTTATCCCTTAGTCGCCTCTTACGACAACCACGGGAAAGATATGGGGTGATGGCATTCTAAGCCGGCATCACACTTAGATATAGTATGGAGTATAATTAGCATGTAATACCATATATTCGTAGTCAATAAATGTTCGTCTTAGCAAACGGTTGTTTCTATGATTATCGCTCCGAATGCCCTCTGTTCATACTGGTCCACGCTAAAGTTAGTATAACATGTTTGACAACAGATGTCGCTGTTAGGTCGGCACGATTTCCTAAAACGCGGTATCGAGATGTGTTCCTCTGGGCATAAGTAGTGTGCGGATGTTGTTTGAATATAGAACAATGCGGTATACCTTGAGGTGGTTGAGCAGCGTGTGCGTGCCTCCTATACTGATCCATAGGTACTAAAGTTAGTATAAGATGTTTCCCAACAGATGTCGCTGTTAGGTCGAAGCGATTTCCTAAAACGCGGTATCGAGATGTGTTCCTCTGGGCATAAGTAGTGTGCGGATGTTGTGTTGAATATAGAACAATGCGGTATACCTTGAGGTGGTTGAGCAGCGTGTGTGAAGGGCTGGCGGTGTTGCTGTACCAGCTGAGTAACGAGTCCGCGTGCAGCCGCGCCGCCAACTGGCGCCACGACCCGCGCGCGTCCAGTAGCGCCATAACCATAGATATGTATACAGGCTAAGAGGACAGGGGCCCGTCTTACAAAGCTAACAATAGTAATTTTACAATGAGAATTTAATGTACATTGCGTCGTCAACGAGCCGATTCGCTACCAAGAACTGAACTATCCATTCAAGCTTGGCAATGTAAATTGGATAGTCGTTGTAAATGACAATCGTCAGCTTTATAAGACGAGCCCCTGGCCTGCCTCTGCTTTGTAGTGTGCAACGCACCTCACTCACACTTAGATAGATATACCTTAATTAGCATGTCATACCATATATCTGTATTCAATAAAGGTTCGTCTTAGCAAACGGTTGTTTCTTTGATTGTCGCTCCGAACTCTCTCTCTTTATACTGGTCCATATTAAAGTTAGTATAAGATGTTTCCCAACAGATGTCGCTGTTAGGTCGGAGCGATTTCCTAAAACGCGGTATCGAGATGTGTTCCTCTGGGCATAAGTAGTGTGCGGATGTTGTTTGAATATAGAACAATGCGGTATACCTTGAGGTTGTTGAGCAGCGTGTGTGAAGGTCCAAACTAAAGTTAGTATAAGATGTTTGACAACAGATGTCGCTGTTAGGTCGGAGCGATTTCCTAAAACGCGGTATTGAGATGTGTTCCTCTGTGCATAAGTAGTGTGCGGATATTGTTTGAATATAGAACAATGTGGTATACCTTGACGTGGTTGGCATGTAAAGGTTCAAACTAAAGTTAGTATAAGATGTTTCCCAACAGATGTCGCTGTTAGATCGGAGCGATATCCTAAAACGCGGTATCGAGATGTGTTCCTCTGGGCATAAGTAGTGTGCGGATGTTGTGTTGAATATAGAACAATGTGGTATACCTTGAGGTGGTTGAGCAGCGTGTGTGAAGGGCTGGCGGTGTTGCTGTACCAGCTGAGTAAGATTAGTCGCTTTTTATGACACTTACGGGCAGAATTTGGGTGATGCTATTCTACGCCGGCATCACACGGCATAACGTATAATAAGCATGTAATACCAAATATTCGTAGTCAGTAAAGATTCGTCTTAGCAAACGGTTGTTTCTTTGATTGTCGCTCCGAATGCCTTCTGTTCATACTGGTCCATACTAAAGTCAGTATAAGATGTTTCCCAACAGATGTCGCTGTTAGATCGGAGCGATTTCCTAAAACGCGGTATCGAGATGTGTTCCTCTGGGCATAAGTAGTGTGCGGATGTTGTGTTGAATATAGAACAATGCGGTATACCTTGAGGTGGTTGAGCAGCGTGTGTGAAGGGCTGGCGGTGTTGCTACTTGCTGTACCATACTAAGGTTAGTATGTTTCCCAACAGATGTCGCTGTTAGGTCGGAGCGATTTCCTAAAACGCGGTATCGAGATGTGTTCCTCTGGGCATAAGTAGTGTGCGGATGTTGTTTGAATATGGAACAATGCGGTATACCTTGAGGTGGTTGAGCAGCGTGTGTGAAGGGCTGGCGGTGTTGCTGTACCAGCTGAGTAACGAGTCCGCGTGCAGCCGCGCCGCCAACTGGCGCCACGACCCGCGCGCGTCCAGTAGCGCCATAACCATACATATGTATACAGGCTAAGAGAAGAGGAAAGGGGCCCGTCTTACAAATCTTGCAATTGTAATTTACAATGACAATAAAATTAATGTACGTTGCGTCGTCAGCGAGCCGATTCGCTACCAAAAATTAAATTGAATTGTCATAGTAAGTTAAAATCGACAGCTTTATAAGACGGACCCCTGGCCTGCCTTTGGTTTGTAGTGTGTAACGCACTTTACTCACACTTAAATAGATATAGTATAGCGTATAATTAGCATGTAATACCATATACTGATAGTCAATAAAGGTTCGTCTTAGCAAACGGTTCTTTCTTTGTTTGTCGCTCCGATACCCTTTGTTCATACTGGTCCACACTAAAGTTAGTATAAGATGTTTCCCAACAGATGTCGCTGTTAGGTCGGAGCGATTTCCTGAAACGCGGTATTGAGATGTGTTCCTCTGGGCATAAGTAGTGTGCGGATGTTGTGTTGAATGTAAAACAATGTGGTATACCTTGAGGTGGTTGAGCAGCGTGTGTGAAGGGCTGGCGGTGTTGCTGTACCAGCTGAGTAACGAGTCCGCGTGCAGCCGCGCCGCCAACTGGCGCCACGACCCGCGCGCGTCCAGTAGCGCCATAACCATACATATGTATACAGGCTAAGAGGACAGGCCCGCCTCTACTACTACTATAACAGTCACAATAAAGTCCACTGCTGGACATGGGCCTTACTATACATGGGTTTTTGTCATTCTCACCACGCTTGGCAGGCGGATTAGCGAGCGCAGTACAAGATGTTGCATTTACAGAAAACGCTACTGCCCATTCCCTGGATGAATATTCCTTAGTCGCTTTTTACGACACACACGGCTAGAATTGGGGTGATGCTATTCTAAGCCGGCATCACACGGCATAACGTATAATTAGTAAGTAATACCATATATTCGTAGTCAATTAAGTTTCGTCATAGCTCGGTTGTTTCTTTGATTGTCGCTCCGAATGCCCTCTGTTGATACTAGTCCATACTAAAGTTAGTATAAAATGTTTCCCAACAGATGTCGCTGTTAGGTCGGAGAGATTTCCTATAACGCGGTATTGAGATGTGTTCCTCTGGGCATAAGTAGTGTGCGGATGTTGTTTGAATATAGAACAATGTTGTATACCTTGACGTGGTTGAGCAGCGTGTGCGTGCCTCCTATACTGGTCCATAGGTACTAAAGTTAGTTTAAGATGTTTGACAACAGATGTCGCTGTTAGGTCGGCGCGATTTCCTGAAACGCGGTATTGAGATGTGTTCCTCAGTGCATAAGTAGTGTACGGATGTTGTCTGAATTAGAACAATGTGGTATACCTTGACGTGGTTGAGCAGCGTGTGTGAAGGTCCATACTTAAGTTAGTATAAGATGATTCCCAACAGATGTCGCTGTTAGGTCGGAGCGATTTCCTAAAACGCGGTATCGAGATGTGTTCCTCTGGGCATAAGTAGTGTGCGGATGTTGATGTGGTATACCTTGAGGTGGTTGAGCAGCGTGTGTGAAGGGCTGGCGGTGTTGCTGTACCAGCTGAGTAACGAGTCCGCGTGCAGCCGCGCCGCCAACTGGCGCCACGACCCGCGCGCGTCCAGTAGCGCCATAACCATAGATATGTATACAGGCTAAGAGGACAGGCCCGCCTCTGCTACTACTACTATAACAGCCACAATAAAGTCCACTGTTGAACATGGGCCTCCCCCTAGTCTTTCTTTCTTTCTTTTTCTTTGCCATTGTAATGCCAGCGACACTCAACTGTCATTCTATAGCCACTGTGATTTTCCATACTAAAACTGTTAGCAGTTCAAAAACTATCGATAGTATCAATAGTCCAAAAACTATCGATAAACAATCGATAGTTGAACGACAGTGAAAACTATCGATTGTCTATCGTTTTACAATCGATAGTCCACTATCGAGCGGCAACACTACAATGTGGTATACCTTGACGTGGTTGAGCAGCGTGTGCGTGCCTCCTATACTGGTCCATAGGTACTAAAGTTAGTATAAGATGTTTCCCAACAGATGTCGCTGTTAGGTCGGAGCGATTTCCTAAAACGCGGTATTGAGATGTGTTCCTCTGGGCATAAGTAGTGTGCGGATGTTGTTTGAATATAGAACAATGTGGTATACCTTGAGGTGGTTGAGCAGCGTGTGTGAAGGGCTGGCGGTGTTGCTGTACCATACTAAAGTTAGTATGTTTCCCAACAGATGCCGCTGTTAGGTCGGAGCGATTTCCTAAAACGCGGCATCGAGATGTGTTCCTCTGGGCATAAGTAGTGTGCGCATGTTGTTTGAATATAGAACAATGTGGTATACCTTGACGTGGTTGAGCAGCGTGTGCGTGCCTCCTATATTGGTCCATAGGTACTAAAGTTAAGATGTTAGACAACAGATGTCGCTGTTAAGTCGGA